>OZ025300.1:145215296-146415296 GCA_964019185.1 Maratus speculifer
TTAACGAGATTTTTTTAACTGTCTTTTACACACAACCAATAAAAAATATAAAATAAGCGAAAATTTGTATGTACCTTTTAATACCTAAAAATTGTTATGAACCCTCATAACGAATATTTCGAGAGTCCGAAAAAATACAATTCCAGATAATCGAAGTTACTGATCGGATTACGAGGTTAAATAGTCTTCTTCCCATTATTAGGTACAAAGTACACACCAAATTTCAAGTCTCTATTTCGATTTGTTCGGGAGATAGAGCGTTTACTGTCAGACAGACAAACAGATGGACATATAGACACACAGTCAGAAGGACGGTATTTTTTTTAATATGTTTTTCGGAATCTCCAGTGTCTGAAACGTGTTAGTCCGTCAAAATAATTTTTTCGATTTTCAAAACGATTGCATTACATACCCTATACTACCTATGATGGTTAAGTGAAAAGTACAAAAATTAAAATAAGGGGACGTTTAAGGGAATGCCCCTTTTTTAGTTTAACCTTTAAAGGGACACTGGACTTTAATTTGAGCAAAATCTTTGCAAGAAACGTCTGTTTCTGTGAGTATAATAGCACAAAAACTGTTTTTTCTTATTAAAAAATGCTTTATGAAGGTTTTAAGAAACACATAATAAACTTAAGTGTATTTGTATACTTTAAATCTGTTTTTCTCAAAACTAATTTTTCAGCGTTTTTCGATTTTTAAAATGCTCCTTCCGACGTAATTTTTAATCAATATTCATGAAATTGATAAGGAAGTATCCTGATATTGTTTAGAAAGAAACTGTGTACGCTTTTTAAAATTCGTCTTCATTAAGATAGTCAAATTTGATTTTTTATTTATTAAAAAGCAAAATTTTGATGAAAATCGAT
This sequence comes from Maratus speculifer, assembly GCA_964019185.1. Taxonomy (NCBI): domain Eukaryota; kingdom Metazoa; phylum Arthropoda; class Arachnida; order Araneae; family Salticidae; genus Maratus; species Maratus speculifer. Next base: position 145,216,166 of record OZ025300.1, read on the forward strand.
ATGCAATTTAGAAAAAACCTGTAAAACATTAACTATTCAAGAGATTTTAAAAAAATCTTACACAATTGTTTTATAATCGAGTTTTAAGTGATAAAAACTCAAAAATAAGAAAATATCTCAATGTGTTCTACATGCTTTATGTGAAATATATACGTGCACACAATTACATATTGCTATGATGAAAAAAAAATAACGTCCACCGTCCCCCTAAACGGTTAGGGTGGAGATTTTCAATAGTGCACTTTAAAGGAAAAAAAGAAAGATGTTTTTTAATTTACGAATATGTTCTATAATCACGAATAAAAGTATACATTATCCAATCCCGAGTCATCAAAAATTCTGAAAAACATCCTTTTTTTCTTTGAAAAACCCAGAGAAGATTTTCTCTTTGAAAATATAAGAATTTCTGTAAAAAAATATTATCTGTCAATAATTTTCGAAAACTTTTCCGAGTACTTTTTACAGTGCATTAATCAGTTCTTCCTATCCAGAAAATCGGATTTTCGGATGCTATGAGATGCCTAGTAAATATGTTCACGTTCAGTTGACACGTTTAACTGAAAAGCAAACATTAATATTGAAATTAAAATTAAACTCTTTTTGCTACAGTTGCACACACAACTTCAATTATGTAGCTGAAAAAGCTTATCAAAAATCTGTCACATATTGTATAAATGAAATTCGTAAACAGCATTCGAAAGAATATTTTTTAAAAGCATTTGCTCATAGATAAGTTATCTGCCTTCGTTTCCGCATTATAGAGATACACAGGATCAACACAAAGGAATGACAGATTTTGAAAATTTGTATTTTCGAAACTATTAAACAGATGACAATAAGTTACATATAAAAATAAAATGATCATTGCATTTTTTTTTCGTTTACAAATGTTGGTTCATGTACAAATGTGAACCTGAAAAATCGATTTTACAGTTGATTCAGCATAGCGTTTCATTGTACTCCAAGTTAGGAAATTGCTAATTGCCGGGATTCCAGATATTTTCCACGAAGATATGACTTGGCAGTATCAGGATCACCCTGCCAGGAAACCTACCAAAAAATGGTATAAGCAAAAACTCCTGACAGAAAAATACCCTCTGTGACGTACAAAGCCAAAGACAGGAAAAAAACCCACAAAAATACAGTGTCTAATAATAAAATAAAATACAGAAAGAGAACCCTGGCGCCAGAAAAAGTGTTAAAATAAAGCAAAGTATTAAAAGCGGATTACACTAATAATATATGACTGAAAATGACAATAGAAACAAGAAAATATTACAAATTTTAAAGCCATTTACAGTTTTGACACATGACTATATGAACAGCAATCCAACTGGAAATAATATTTAAAATCATTTACAATACAAAAATGACTATGAATGTTGAAAAGTCAAAGGTAAGTCAAGTTATACGTACTAATTAATAAGTGTAACGAAAAAAAAAACTACTTAGCATAAAACAGTAAGGATAAAGTAACGAAACCAAATGCCACGAATCACTTGGAGACCGAATGCGTTTCATTATGCGAATCTAATTTAAAGTTATTTCGAAATTTCAGCCGTAAAGTCGGTGGGGTATTTTTTTTTTTTTTTTTTTTTTTTTTTTTTTTTTTTTTTTTTTTTTGTACTGCAGCCTCCCGGTTTATCGGTTTTATATTCACAATCTGTGTTCAAAGATGAATAAATTCATGTGGCATCAACAATTTACCGAAAGCACTTTTAATTGATAAGAATAAGAAGTGCTGTTTGCATTACCAATCTCTCGCTCGCTAGGAGAGAGCCTTCCATTCTTAGCGCTACATGTTTCAATTTGCAAGCTTTAAAACTTGATAACGGGGAGAAAAGGGCATATATTTTATGCGTCTAAAATCTTGTCTTAATAAGCCCCTGTGATTTTTGCTTATTTAGATTTTTTTATTATTACACTATTGGGGTGGTTTACTGGTTATATGAGGTTTGATAGCTGATTATCTGGTTAAAGAGAACTAACTGATTCTAACATTACAAATGCTACTCTAAAATGCATCCGAAGACTAAGGAAAGCTAATAAAATTTATTTTTAGAAATTCTTATTTAAATAAAACAAGTTGGAAATTGCACGTGAACCTTGGCAAATGAGGTGCGTTCGTACGATAAAGAAGTTTTAAAATATTCAGATCTTGCTTATATAGTAGAGCGTACTTTGGATACAGTATAGTGCTCGAAATTTTTGTGTTCCTGTAAATATGCAGGGATAAATTTTTATTATACTTCATTAATATAATTAAAACACGCCCCAAACAATGTTTCCACGTATAATATTATTTAGTGGAATGCATTTGTGTGGCCCTGTAATTTAATAATAAATATTCTTTGCATCACACATTGTACAGAATGTATATTTTAGTACACACTTCATAGATTCATACCTATTCTATTATGTTCAAATGAGTGTAACACCATTAAAATGCATTCGAAATTTTTTCCCCATTGATCGTAATGTAACGGAATACTTTTGATTGTCCCTGTAATTGATCTATGCATACGATTTTCTTAACATTTGAAATGACTTGAGAAAATTATGTAACAAATATGCGTTTTAAATTCAAACGATTAAAATGCATTTGAAACTTTTCTCCCCATTCACCGTAATGTAATGGAATCCTTTTGATTGTCCCTGTAGTTGATCTATCCATCCGATTTTCATAAAATTTGAAACGACTCAACAAAATTGTGTAATAATTATACATTTAAAATTTCAAACGATTAAAATGCATTTGAAAAGATTTCCCCCTTTGACCGTAATGCATCGGAATACTTTTGATTGTCCCTGTAATTGATCTTTGCATCCGATTTTCATAATATTTGAAATGACTCGACAAATTTATGTAATAATTATGTATTTTAAATTTCAAATGATTCAGTTGGGTAGTTTTTGCGTTGTTATATGCAGACAGACAGACGGACAGACAGACAGACGGACGGACAGACAGACGGACAGACGGACTGACTGAGCAACAACAATAGGTGCTACGTATTTACTTAATTACGAACGCACCTAATAATAACAATAATAAATTGTTTCCTGATGTTTGTAAGCGTAAATAAAGGCTTTTTGGAATATTGGGTGACTCCGATGAGGTTATCGAGTATTTTCTTTCATGATTATAGTAAATATCCGTAGTTTAAGAAATGTCTGTATTTTTTACAGTGAGGTTACATTTTGTAAATATTCATAAAAGAAACATTTTTTAAATTTGTATAATCTGGAAGTGCAAAAGTCAGATGAACAAAAAATCTTATAAATGAAGATTTTTCTGAATTTACCGAACCAGTTTTAAAACTTTAAACAAATTTTAAACAACGTTGATAAACCTTTCGCACGAAGGCGCAATAAATGGGTTGAAATACTGATTTATGCTTTAAATAGAATTCCTTGTTCGGTGTAACGCTGTAATTTTCACTTTATGTTATTAAGCTCGCGAAGTATGCTTTGACAATGTTTTCGAAATACGTGTCCTTTTTCTATGTACAAAAGCATGACACTTTTTACCATATATATATAACAAACCAAGAAAAATAAATGTTTAAAAAACTCTAAAAATTGTGTTTTTAAATATTCTATATATTTAATTTTTTCATTTTTCTAGGTACAAATTCATGGCACTTTCTGCTATTTAAAGGGAACATACTAAAAACCTATTGCTTAAAAAACTCTAAGTGTTTTTTACTTCACTTAAAATAGTATAATAAACGAAAATTACAAACTAATTAAACTAAAAAATAAAACTAAGTGTCAAATATGGATTATTATGTATTTTCCAACAAAGTAATAACACCAGAACGTACAATTTAAGAATAGAAAAAATATGTATGAAAATGAAATATTATATTTCCAAAATGTATAACACATTTAAATACATAATTTCATAATTTATCATCTGTAGTCGGATTAATACCTGAATTCTTATGTAAAGCCTTGCATACTATCAATGAATTAAGATTGCTACAGGCCACTATTTTTTAATTCTACTTCGCAAAGCTTTCTCAAAATAGAAATCTTTCATGCGAAATCTTTCATACGGTTGTTTGACAGCATTTACAAAAGAAATATAAGAGTGGTCGGACACATTCTCCATAGGGGCAGGTTTTCCTATGCACTTAATTTTTTTAAAATATGCCGCTAGAAGATATAATCGGTTGAAATGGCTGTAATGGCAACATTGTACATACCATCTTCGAAAGGTGTAATTCAGTAGCTGCCGACACTTAGTCAAGAGAATTTTTTTTTCAACCCTGAGTAAAATTTCTAATCTTTATTAAAGCGTAAAAAAAAAAAAAAAATTAAGTATCGGCCTTCAGCTCATAGTTTTGACATTGCATGCTCTAAAAAAAGAGTTTCTTTCTTCGTTATACTTTCTGTTGATAACCCTCTTAAATCAGTTAGTCGTCCGAGAAACCATACATGCTACGGACACTTTAACATTCAGTCTTTTCAATAAAACTATCAATATAGAAACAGGTTAAATTCCAAAATATTATAAAATGCAAATATTTTTTTAATGAGTTCCTTCAAATAATCAATTTTATATTAAGGATGCCTTTGTAGTCATAAGCTACATCAATGAGATCGGAATCCTTTCAAAAAGCAATACAACAGCTGCTCCTCTTGCGTTAACATCAGCAATAGTATGGTGGTATTTCGGTAACGTTCGGTAATTTTCCCATTGAATCCTGAAATTTATACCGACAGATTTTATGTCATCCTAGTTTTCTGACAGGCCAGCTCCTGTTGCACCAAATCAAAAAATCTCCAACAGTCCTGGAAAAAAACGCAGGCTATCATTTCCAAAATATCTCTTCCTTAAGTTCGACTCAAACTTTCCCTGCTGCTCAAAACACAAGATATCTTTCTCCATCCAAACAAGCTTTCCTTACATTATAAGAAGTTAGTCTTTTTGCGAAGGCAGCACTAATGCGGCAAAAGTCGGCTTGATTAGAAAAATAAAATTTCTGATTACCCTGTTAAAAATGAGTTCAAATTGAAAAAAAAAATCATCGGAAAAAAGGGAAACTTCAAAAGCAGTCAGATAAAGGAGGCAAGGATAAACTTACTCAAATCCATAGCCAGGAAGGTTTTTGAACATTCGCCTTGAAATGCAAAATGCATTAAAACATTTTTATTGCTATTGTTACGTTATTGTGCATTTAGTTTACGATAAAAATACTTGTTAATTAACAAATAATATTTATAACCTATAAATATATATTTTATAGCCTATATTTTACCACTTAAGTCATAGTTGAAATATTTTCCCCAGTACAATTCTAGTAGACTGGAAAACTTGGCCCGCATACAGGGGACATTTTCCAGCGTGACATGGTTGGTGTAACCGTTTTCTATTAAAAAGTATATATAGTTATTTTGAAAATTAATTGTTCCAGTTTGTAGAGAAAGGGTGTAAAGGAGGCAATGATATCCTGTCGATCGCAAAATAGATAAACATAAAAAATAAAATTGGAAAGAATTGGAGCCCTGGTCTTTCCTACTACTAAATTTACTTAAAAAAATAGAGGTTCCAGTAGAATAGAAAAATAGACGCATGTGGCAGCCGTGATAGATTTGTATACGTTTTAAACTATACCAAAAAATTTAATTCACTTTAAAAATATACATCTAGTATTGCCACATGCGACTATTTTTATATTTTGATCGAACCAATATATTTTTTTTTTTTTTTGTAAATTTTCACGTATACATTTTTTACAAATGTTGAAAGAAATTAGTGCCAGTTAGAATTAAAAAAAAATAGTAGTCTGTGGCAGCGCTGCGTGTTACAATTAAAAAGTCCCCTTCATCGCTTTTCACCAATAAGTGGAATTAAACTCTAATTATTTTGTGTAATATTTTTGAGTGATATAATATAAACATTTCAAGTCAAATGCAAAAAGTTATGTTAATTAACAAACGCGTACAGCAGTTCCAATCATATTTTTACTAATTACTGCTAATGAAAATTACTATATGCAAAATTTGTGTGTATCCCCTTAAATATTCGACAAATGCACGCCATGTTTTGTAATCAGTATCTTATAGCGCATTTAAGGGGTATATAGGAAATTCAATATGCTTGAAATAGTATAAATACAATACAAACGTATTTTTTTTTTCGAGTACCTTAATGTTTTGAAATACTTTTAAGTGCCTGTAAACGAACTATAAATGCTACGCATGTCATTTTTAATATAAATCATGTCATGGTAAACCTCGATAACATATAGCAGTTGCGTGGCATGTATAGATAAAGAACAGAAATACAACTTGATAAACGGATAGCCAAACAAAATTCTTAAACATTTTCCAAATTTTTAAAAATTCGTTTATATTGCGCAATTGTTTACCGTACTTATATACACACCCAAAAAATAATTTGTACTTAAAAAAATAATAATAATAAAATATTTTAAAGTATCATTGTGCATATTATGCCTAATAATACAGCTTAAATATATGAGATTCGTATCAGCTAGTGTAAGACTATTTTTATAACTTTTTCATTTATCTTCAGGATTGTAACTTTAAAATGCTATAAAGTTCCTTAAGTTAAAAAAAAAGTCGTACTCCCAATTGCATTCAATTTGATATCACGACATAAAATTCCCGAAAGTGGAATTTGAAATTTTCGGAACTATATTTTTCATTGCAAAAGGAAAATAGCTCTAATCTTTCTACGATTCTCTTGATATGCCATATATTCCCGTATGACGCATGACGTAAAACGGAATCTATCTATGATTCCAAAAGACTCACTTACTTAAGAGATATTTTATTTTTCAAAAAAAAAAAATTATCATTTATAAAATAAGTGTAATATTTATTTTGGATCAAAATTTTCCCTAAAGACATCATGCGCTTGAATATGGGATTTTAACAATGAATATTAATTTTAATTATAATGAATATTTTATCTTTTTAATTTTACTCAACAAAAGCATTAATTCACCGAACATTTTACGAACATGCATAGATTAAATATTGATATATGTAATTTATTAAAAAGGAGTCATCCGCTCTAAACTCTGAAAAAATTAACTTTTTGTAAGTAAGATTTTATAAGTTAAAACACATAAATAAATATGCACGTTATTCTGACAAATATGAAGACATGCATGGGGAAATAGAGTTTTAACAATAAATAATGTTTTTAATTATAATGACTATTTTCTGCTTTTAATTTTACGCAGGAAGTGGATGAATTAACCGAAGATTTTACCAATATACATGAATAAAATATTCATATACTAAATTTAAAGGAGGTATTATAGCGTATCATTTTCCATATTAGAGGAAATTGAAGAAGGGGAATTTTCAACTGAAATATATGTATCAATTAAATGCACTAAATTTTAAATTACATGTTGTTAATAAATAGAAATCTTTATATTATATACAGGGGTGTTAAAAAATTCGGATAATTTTCCGATTGTAGATGGGAACAGTTGAAATTCGGTTTTGAAATGCGTTATACATTTCCATATGGTGAAATGAGACGCAATAATTTAACTTTTTAAACGATGTAGTTTTGTTACAGTATTCTGGATGTGTTGGAAAGTGCTTCAAAATCTATGCTTGACGCATGATTTTTTTTCTTTCTTGTTTTTTTTATGTTTCATATTTACTACTAGTAAAGAAATGGTAATAAACTATATTCGAAAAGTACTTTCAAAACATAAATTAAGAAATGTAGTAACGAAAAGTGTATTCTTAAATCAGTAAAATGAAGCATGCGAATCGAATTTACTGAAGACATTTTTATACAAAATATTAATTTCAACAGCAGACAAACTAACATATTAAAAAAAACATTTTCTTTAAAGAAATCCCTTCCCAAGAAAAAAAACTAATTCATCAAAGCATTATTATTTAAAAATACAGTTTTGTTCTGTACGGAAGAATAAAGAATATGTTTTTGACTTTTTTAACTTTAAAAAGATACTTGCGGTTTTTAACGATAAAACCATCAATCTTCATTTTCTACGCATTCCGCTCTGACCACCATAAGATGAAAAAGGACGTTTGCTCTTTTGATTTAAAAAAAAAAAAAAAAAAAAAAAAAAAAATGTGCTTTATTCCATTACATTCCGTTTTTTTAAACCAAATAATTCGTTTACAAAATATCCTGAACATGAAATGCATTAAACTGTTTTACTGGATACTTCAACATACATGGGGTATTTATCTTTGTTATATAATTCGTGCTATCACGTTTGGGAAAAAAAGTTAAAAAAATATAATTAAATGAAGATTTCATTGATGGGTGTATTTATTTAAAAATGGTATAATTTATTTATTTATTTATTTATTTATTTTTTTCACGATTGTATATTAGAGTGGACCGGAAAAATTCATAAATGTTTTAGACAAATTTCGAGGAAAATTTGCACAGAATGTTCTTATTTACTATGTTCTGAACTAGAATTTAAGCTCATCTAATGATATAATTATTGTAGAGGTACTGGAATATAATTGAATGATATTTTTTTTTTCATCAAAAAATACGTAGTTTTTGACCACAATTTGAAATATTTTATATAATTTTGAAGATATTCTTAATTTTAAAGTTCATTATACAGATTGAGTGAAGTGCAAATGAAATTGAGTGTAAGGGCTCTGAGGTTTAAATATGAAATTTTGCTAAAAAAAAAACTCCAAAAGAAATTAATATAAACAATTTTTATGAAAAAATCATTCGGATTTTATAATCTTTAGCATTTTTTTGTTACAATTCGACTAAAAATATATGCGTTTTTTATGCTATAATTTTTTTAAAGCAAAACAGCTTTCTGAACGTGCTCAGATACCTTAATTAGATGATAAGAAACTAACCACTATCGAAATCGGAAGTATACATCTAAAACTAACAGCTTAAATTTTAGCTATTATAGTAGGGTAAGAATAACCAGTAATTGGAAATACTTTTGGAAGTTCCTGGATTTGAATGTACAAAAAATCATAGACTTAACATTGAAATAAATTATTTGACAATTGTTTTCTTTATATACATATATTTTGCAAATTTTCCCGGTGCATATGTTAATTTTTTTAATCAATATAAATAGGTATATTCAAATTTATGACCAACGTAGTATGCTTAATAATTGGATATCATATTTAATAAAAAGCAGCACTACATGTAATACTATCATCAGCAGCACTACTATTTCAGCAATTAATTTTAAAAACTAATTAACAACCCGCAACCTTTTTTTTTTTTTTGAATATATTTGCGAGACATGCATGGGCATAAAACATAAAACACGGAAAATTTTATGGTATTTTCATAATAGAAAGAAATTTGATTAATCTTGTTAAATTACATCTAGGAGCTCAATACTAATTTACACATTTTTTTTATTAATCAGCTTAATTAAGAAATTTCTTGGAAAATAATTTAGGTAGTTATTTAAATCACTCATCCCAATTTTCTCTTAAAAAAAAAAAAAAAAAAAAAAAAAAAAAAAAAAGCAAGATTGGATGTAATTAATTTTTTCTGCATACATTTTGACGCCAAAATATTATTATAATTATTGGCTTCATCATTATTTTTTTTGTCTTTGTGTTTATGCGCGAATCATAATTTTTTCATAAATAAAATTTCCAGGTGCTTAAAAGTAATTTGTTTTTTGTAATTACGTATAGTAAATTTTGTCACTAAACTGCTGGCCGTTAAAATTTCAACACCAAGAACAAATGATCTGAAGAGCATCAAAACCATATGAAAGGAAGAAGGGCTTGAAATATGCAAATGATTAGTTTTTCAGCGTATTTAGACGATGTAGATGGGAGAAACGACATCTGAAGAACAGCTTTAAAAAAAGGGCATTCTGAATTTCTCATTCGAAAAGTACTTTATAAGGTTGCCGTTTGCTCAGAATACCGTGTTATGCTTCGAATAATAATAAAAAATACTTATAAGCAAACGTGGAAATTTAATAGTGGCAGCATCGTGATTTATACGAGACAGATTAAATTAGGTCCAGAAAACTTCATCTTTCAAGCAGAACTTTTGGCGATCGTCCCGAATAAACGTGGCTTTTATCCCTCACTGTTTTTTACGTTCTAATTCTGGAAGAATATTTTTCAAAGATGACTTTAGTCGCGTTTTGCTCAAAACATTTTTTTTTTTTTCAAAGTCGTTAGTCAAAATTTCTCCAAAAACCTTCGGACCGATTCTGCTTAAACTTTGCACATTTCATTTACATACTAAATACTAGTGTTTGAAGGAAGGATATAGCTGTGGTTTTTTTCAACTGCAGCTTATTTTTTAATTAAACAATAAGAGCAATTTTTAGCAAATATGGAAGTTTATTCGAGTTTTATGGAGAAGAAAAAAGGTGATGTAAAGTATCAATTCCTACGGACAAATTTTAAATAGATTTTTCAAAATAAACATTCTTAAAATCCATGCCAATAAAATCCAAATCCATGCCTGTCGTTTAGTTAACTTTAATAAATTTAAAATTTAATAACTAACAATTTTTGAGGATGACTTTTAGTTCTAAGAATTTATTTTTCAAATTTTAACATCTAATAAAAATTCTAAAGGCAATTTAATAATAATAAGATGAAAAATATAACATGAAAACTCTGAGCAAATTTTCAGACATATATCTTGAAAAACAGATCAGATATGTCCTTTTGAATATGATAAATATGACAAAATCCATTATGAGATAAATAAGCTTATTTTGACAGAGAAGAACCATAAAGTTCAACAGTATAAGTTATTAAAACGCACACACACACAAATATTTTACAATGCTGATTTAATTGGCAAAAAAAAAATAAGCTGTTTGTTTAATCTCATTTATTTAAATTTGTAATATCTTATTAGCAAGGAAAATACAAAATATATTTTTTCATCAACTAATTCTAAATGATTTTAGTAGGGAATATAATTGGGATGAAAGAGCTTCGACTCGATTGGTATATTTTCGCCACTAAATTTTCGTAGTACAGTTTATGGGAAAAGCTGTATCCATTTATTCATTGATTAGTGTCAATATAAATACACAATATGATACGTACTATTATATTTAGATACCACCTCTCATTTTTTGCTTCATTTTTGAACAAAGGATTTAGAGCTTATTCTTTCGACGATCACTTTCAGAATTTTCAAGCTACGTTTTTGAGATTTCCACAAAAATTGCTCTATTTATTTAGCTAATACAGTATGCAAATGAAATTTTTTTAGCTTTCATGGATGCTCAATGAAAAAAACATTCAGTAAACCTGATAATTTTTCAAATAATTTTCATTATTTATTTTTTTTACTGATTACAGGTAATATCGTCGGTACCATGTCAAACTATCCAATGTGAAAACAGCCACTTTTCAGGAGAGCAAAAAAACAGTTTTAATTGGGGATTCAAAATCAGCGCTAAACAGCAGTAAACAATTATTACCTTTTTCGAGTGCTGTTTTATATCCTCTTTAAGCATGCTATCGAGATAAATCATTTGAATAATTTTTCTCGCCTAAAAATCACATTGGATAGTTTGAAATGGTATGGTTATTTGTACGTTTTTACCTTCTCTGCACTTTTTCAGTTTCAAACTATCCAATACGCACATTGGATAGTTTGACATGGTACAAATTTTGTCCTTTTCCCATTTTCGTTGTTTCAAAGTATCGAATGTGCGCATTGGATAGTTTGACATGGTAAATTTCTCAGGTTCACTGCGTCATGGTAATGAATGTACCACAAACGGTAGTTTGTTTTGTAAAAATTTTGTTATTAGCATATTGAATTTTTAAACATTTCGGAATTTTCTTTAATAATTCTATTAACAAATATACAGGGAATTAATAAAGAAAAAGTTTGTTTTTAGACGGAATGTAATTTTACAAAATGTAAGGATAGACGGGAACAATTTTCTAACAAAGACGCGGGCAAGCACGAGAGGTTTCCCAGTCCTGTTTTAAGGTGCGTTCGTAATTATGTAAATATGTAACACCTTTAGATGTCGTTCAGTCCTTCCGTCTGTCCGTCTGTCCGTCCGTCCGCACATAACAACGCAAAATCTACCCAACCGAATCGTTTGAAATTTAAAATATACAGCGTGTCCGAAAAGTCTGGAAACGGCCGAATAACTCGAGAAATACATATGAGATTGAAAAACGTAAATATACGTGTTAAATTTTTTTAAATAAGCTACTTTGTGATACCAAATTTGACCTTCGAAACCGACCCTCTGGGAGTCAGAGGGGGTCCAACTTTGAAATCTTAAATTATAACCCTCATTTTTTATTGCAGATTCGGATTCTACGGACAAAAATACGTAACTTTTGTATTTGATGTTTATTTCAAATCTTCGTTTATCACGGTATAATAGAGCATATTAAATCGATATATATTCCCAATTTTCCAGCGGGATTTTCCCTAATCGAAACTGATTGGGCAGAATTTTCGACGTCAAATTCCTCGTCTTTTGTAGGAATAGCGTTTCCTGAAAATCACCCGTGGCGATTATTTCAACAGTGCTACACTGTTAAAAATTTGACCCATTTGCTGCAGCGTCACTCCACAGCTATTATAGAATATCTCTTTTGTGACCAATGAGAATGCTCCATAATACAGTAAAGCAATCGTTTTCTATAAAAGCGGTGGAGTGACGATGCAGCAAAAGGGTCAATTTTTTTACAGTGTACTTTACTGTGTTATGGAACATTCTCATTGGTCATGAAAGAGATATTCTATAAAAGCTGTGGAGTGACGCTACAGCAAATGGATCAAATTTTTAACTGTAGCACTACCGAAATAATTGGCACGGGTGATTTTCAGGAAACGCTATTATTGCAAAAGACGAGGAATTTGATGTCATAAATTCTCCCCAATAAGTTTTGATTAGGGAAAATCCCGTGGAAAAGCCGAAATATGTATCGATTTAATATGCTCAATTACACCGTGATAAACGAGGATTCGAAATAAACATCAAATACAAAAGTTACGTATTTTTGTCCGTAGAATCCGAATCTGCAATAAAAAATGGGGGTTATAATTTAAGATTTCAAAGTTGGACCCCCTCTGACCCCCAGGGGGTCGGTTACGAAGGTCAAATTTGGTATCACTGAGTAGCTTATTTAAAAATATTTAACACGTATATTTACGTTTTTCAATTTCATATGTATTTTTCGAGTTTTTCGACCGTTTCCAGACTTTTCGGACACCCTGTATAATTATTACATAATTTTGTGGAGTCATGTCAAATATTATGAAGATCGGATGCATAGATCAATTACAGATACAATCAAAAGGATTCCATTACATTACGGTCAATGGGGAAAAAAGTTTCAAATGCATTTTAATCGTTTGAAATTTAAAATATATAATTATTACATAATTTTGTCGAGTTATTTCAAATTTTTAGAAAATTGGATTCATAAATCAATTACAGGGGCAATCAAAAGTATTCCATTACATTACGGTCAATGGGGAAAAAGTTTCAAATGCATTTCAATGGTGTTACACTCTTTCGAACATAATAAAATTGATATTAATTTATGAAGTATATACCAAAATATACGTTCTGTACAATTTGTGGTGCAAAATAATGTTATAAAAATGTTACAAAATGTAAAATAAAGACAGAAAGTATCTTTAAACAAAGACACGGGCGAGCATGAGAAGTCACCGAGCCCTGATTCTGAATATTTAGCATGGAGTAACTAATAGCCGAAATCGACGAGTTATTTGTTACCAGTATTTTTGAATAGTAAATGTTGATTTTAATTCCCTTTACATCGTGCTGGAATTTTTACCTTTAAAAAAAATTGAATGTGAGGAATAATTTGTTATAGGATCTTTTAACCCGTCAGTAGTCGCGTGTCGGTCTTTTTGCCGCCCGTATAACTTATCGTCTCCTAATTTATATCACAATACAAATACAACGGAGATCTACTATGTAGCTGATTTTGAAGCTTTCTCGATCACCTTAGTGAAGTAACAGGACACCTCTGTTTTTCTTTCAGGTACATTTTTTAGAAACAAAGTTGGAATTGGCGAAAAAGTCTACGTAAAAATCACTAATGTGAGTTCAGTTTTACTTTTTCCAATTACTCCAGATCTCATTAATAAAATGCATAATTTAAGAAAATTGCAAATTTATATTTTTGTTGTAATGTTATTTTCATATATTAGGTGAAAAATATTTCTTATTTTACATATTTGGTATGCGGGGAGCCAGCGGCGAAAAGACCGAGCGCGACTAATGACGTTGTGAAAAAAGGCGCGACTACTCGCGGGTTAATACAATCATTTCAAATTCTTTCTCTCGCGTGGTAAATGATTAAAGTGTAGCAGCACTTTTTTAGTTCACTGGTTATCAAAATCTTAGAGCTCGTACGTGTATGCGTACGTTCCTAACGCGATAACTCATGATAAAAATATTAGATTCATTTGAAATTTTTGACATAGGTATATTCTGATAAGGCGCTTCCCTGATTAGTTTTCGGAGCTCATTCAATGTGTATAACAGGGGGAACGGGGGAGGATAAGGCCCCGCCTCTTAATTTATATAAATGGCTTTTTCATGCAGAATTATCAGATTTCGTTCAAAATTTAGATATAGGATCACTCTGATGTGGCACCGTGCTTATTATTAGATGTTCATTGGATAAGTATAAAGAAGGGGAATGGAGGGCTAATGCTCCTCCCCTTAATTTATATAAATTAAGGGGCTTATCCGGTTATATATATTATATAAGGGGATATTATATTATATCCACTATTATAATAATCCCTTAATTTATATTTTTCATGCAGGTCTATCTGTTTTCATTCAAAATTCAGATATAGTATCATTCTGATGAGGCGCCTCCGTGATTAATATTAGGTGTTTATTGGACTAGTATAAAGAGGGGGAATGGGGGGGCTAATTCTCCTTCCCTTAATTTATATAAATGGGTTTTTCATGCAAAATTATCAGTTTTCATTCAAATTTTAGACATAGGATTATTCTGGTGATGGCATCACCATGATTTGTTTTTCGAGTTCATTGGATAAGTCTAAGAGGGGGAAAATGGGAGGTACCCGCCTTAATTTAGGTTAATGGGTTTTTCAAGGTGAATTTACCGATTTGCTTCAAAGTTTGGATACAAGTTCATTTTGATAAGGAGCTGTCCTGATTAATTTTGGGAATTCATTGGATAAGTATAAATGGGGGATCGGTGGAATTACTCCTCTTAATTTAGGTAAATGTTTTTTCTTGCAGAATTAACCGATTTGTTTCGATTTCTGAATGCAGGTTCACAGTGATAAGATGCTTTACTAATTAGCTGCGGGTTTTTTTTTAAGTATAAAGGGGGTACTTGGGATACCCCACACCCCTCTTAAAATTGTTAAATGGATTTTTATCCAGAATGATCCGATTTTCCTTTAATTTTGGATGTAGGTTCTTTCTAAAACGACGAATATGGGAATAGTTTTGAAAGTTTTATGGCTAATTATAAAAGAAGGGAATAACTCTTAAATTCTATAATTTGGAGTTTATTAAGAATTTTCCGAATTGCTCTGCATTTTGGATATAGATTTTTTTATGATAAATCATATTATGAATATAAATCATATCATATTAATATGATAAATCATATCCTTGATTAGTTTAGGGGGTTCAATGATTAAGTGTAAAAAGGGGAAATGAGGGTAGCTGCGTCCCTTAATTTGTTTTTAAACCCTTGAAAATAGAAAGCTGTAATGTACAATTACTATGCCTAGCCTGTGTGAGCTCAATGCCATCAGTTTAACTAGGCAATATTTGTTTGACAGAGAAAAAAATTAATTTTGTTATTCAATTTAAATAGTGGCCGATTGAAATAAATTGATGCAATTGTATACGATTTATTAATGACACCGAAATGTAAAATTTTATAGTTTTTAATCACCAAAAATTCACATTCCCTAATTTAAATGACTAATGCATTTGTATTCTGTAATGTATTATACATTCCTAGTTTTAAAGTAGCAATTTAGCAATTGTATCATATTCGATAGTTTGACTTCTTTTGGACTATTTTATTTATTTATTTTTATATACTATAAGGCAGATAACTTTTATTTTTATAATTTATTTTTAAATAAGCGCTAAATTAATAAAACTCTAAATCGATATTGAAAAAAAAAGTTTATTTTTAAGCATTACCTAGTTTAATTAAACACAACAAATAACAAAATTAATTTAAATATAAAAGAATGAGTTCTATCTACAATTATATCATGTAAAATAAATCTTAATCAATTTCTTCTTCCATTTCGCTCCAATCAGACTCGGGTAAACTATCGCGTTCAGTTGAGGAAGTTGGTAATGAACTGTAGAAGTCGTGATAGGATCTTGGAATTAAATTTTGAGCGCATACCTGCAAAAGGTCTTTTTTTTTTTCTTTTGAAATAGGTAGTCTCTGCTTGTATGGTTGGACTGGTTTGTTATTTTGTTTTCCTCTTCGTTGTTTCAAGTTTAGTGTAATGAAATCTTCATTCTGATTGCTGGTTTTCATATATATTTTATTTTCAGAGCTTTTGCGATATTGAAACCAAACAGCATCACTAAATTTATATTTTTTATCATTTATTTGCAGATTGTTTGCTGCTGTTTCTTCATTAACTTTGTCATTTAACCTCATTTTTTTTCTAAATTGATATCCAATTTCAAATTTTGCTTGACGTTCATTAAAATTAAGGAAGTCATCATGCTGTAATATTGTGACTTCAAATGGACTAGGCTTTATTCGAGCCATTCTCACAACCTTCTCCCATCCCTCAGGTGTGTATACAGGAATGTTTTTTACTTTTCTTTCAATTTTTGAATGCACTGAGTCGCATTCCATGTAAGAATGACCAGGTTCAAAATAAACATAATCAATTATTTGTAAATTTGGATGTGCTTTGACAGCATGGAGGCACATAGCAGAAAAATGGAAGTTTTTTTGCTGGCCACCACAACTGTCTGACATCATTTTTACGTGCTGTATTTCGGGATGAGCAATAATATATTTGAAAACGCATGTTGCAATTTCAATGCTACCTCTTTTTCCTTCAGTTTCATCCCACATGTAGCACTGAACACTCGAATCTTTCAAGTTATAAATGGTAAAATTATATATGGCCAGTTTTCGAACATAGAAAAAAGGGCCTGCCGCTCCTTTGGCGTTGACAACACCGATTGTAAGTCAAAATTAAAAGCAAGTACTTTTTCATTTCCTAACGCGGATAACTTGTCTTCATTTCTTTTTATTCTTGCGTCTTCTTTTCTTTTTTTGTGCGCATCGAATGCTTCTCTGTTTGCCTGTTTTTCTTCTTCAAAGCTCGCTTCATAAGTGACGCATACTTTACACATATCTTTTTTGGGTATATGAAATTTTAGTTTAAAAGATTTAAAAGTTTTTCTATACGTTTCGTAACATTGAGCTTTTTTACCTACTGCTTTACATTTTTCCTCTTATAATCGATACATGGTTTTTATATTTAATGACGAATCTAAAAATTTAAAATCTGTCGAGTTACGACAGTAGTGAGATTCTACAGCTGGGAAAGAAAGAATGTGCTGTTTAAGAAAATCGTCATCGTCATTCTGAAGTCGATCCAGATAATTATTTTCTGAACTTATTTTTGATTTCCTCCCTCCTCTCTTATCAGATTCTACTACACCGGTTTTGTTTATTTTTTTAAATGCTCCCTTAACTAATCCGTCACTAATACCGAGGGTCTCGAGAAAAAATTCTCTACAAACTGTATGTTTTTGATTATCACTAGTAAGCGTGTATGTGTTCATGAATCCTTTTCTGGATGTTCCACTAGTAAGTTGCCTTTTCGGGTTTTTTTTAATGATGTGCTTGACAAGGAATTCCCGCTGCTTGTGTAAAGTGTCGAGGGAGTGAAAATTATCAAATATCATTTTTCTTTTTTCCTCTGGAATTTTTGCGCAACAATTGTGTTTTCTATTGTAATTGCAAGTTGGTCGTCTCATCGGTTTGGCAGGGATTTTTTTATGGCTTGCAGTTTCATATGCTTCACCTTTTAATCTGCAAGCTTTATTTATATTTTTTTTCCATGCATTGGGATTTGATTTGTAACGCTTCTTTGGCTCTATTATTTCATCTAACATACAATCATGTAAACTAGAACTGTTTGCAACGTTCTCTGGACAGTGATCAACATTATTTATGTTTGCAGAAGAGCTATTTGCATGTTCAAAATCAATATTTTCCACATGTTGGTCCGGATTATTTTCTACTTCTGAACGGAATTCAAACTTCTTTTGACACATAATATTTGTAGCCGTCCCAACACCTAAAAAAGCATAAAAATTAAGAATTATAAAAATGCAAATCACAATAAACACCAAGCAATAATATCAATAATATCTTTTTTAGCTAAATTTTAAAAACCTTTTATTTTTATTTGTTAACTATTTATAAAAATTGTTGTCCTCGATAGAGAATTGGGAAATCTGAAGCGTATCTGAATCTTTTTAAAGGTTGAATTCTGTAGGGGGTATAAATTTGTTCTATTGAGAAGATTTTAAAAGATTGAGTTAAAATATGTACGTTAAAATAATTCTAGCATAGAAAAAATATCCTCTCTGCGAGTCGCAAAATGAACTTCTTTTGCCAGTGTATTTGAAAGGGTTAAAATCTAAATATTTTAAAAAACAATTGCACCATCGGTTAGAAGAAAATTTTAACTTTAATATATTTTATTTTGTTTGCTTACATTTTAAAAATGACACCCTGGAAGAGCATTGACAAAAGGGAGAAAAATGGTTTTGGAAAAAACGACTCTTTTTGAGTATTTCTTTTTAATTCGTTAACTGCAACATTATTTCAAATTGATTATAGAATTTGAGAGCTAAAAATATGATCTTTCGAAATATGACTGTTAAGTTTAACTGCGCTGAGCAGTTCGGTTGATTTGGATTTAAACAAAATGATCCAAAAACAGAAATAAACGCCGATAAATGCTTCTTCTTTCGTATAGGTGCTTAAAAGGATTTGTGCGCATGTGCAAACGATTTATTTCCCCGAACATTTAAAAAATGACTTTTGAAGAATGTGAGTTCCACTTCGTAATTAATATATCTGAAATTAATCAAAAAATTAAAATTCTGAGCTTCAGGTGCATCAGGAGCAATATTGGGCTACTCTCATAAAAATTTTGAGTTTCGTTCGCCCCATAGATTTTGCTAGCTATCGCAGACACACACACACAGACAGAGCGATTTGTACTTTGATTAGTATTGATTACTGTAAATATCCTAATTAATAACTTTATTACTCATTCGTTAATTTTATGTTTTTGCTTTTCTTACATGCAAGTCAAGAATTGATAAGATAATGGTGCATACAAACAACTATAATTTTGATAAAAATAACAAAAAATTGATGCTAAGAGCACAAAAAATCACATAGAAAATCGCATTGAAATTCACATTAAAAACACTGACATTGAAAAATCATAGTAGACAAAATTTAGTTCATGAGGCTGAAAATTTGAATAAATTTTGTTCTTATCATTGTCAAAAAATAGCCGCAAAATGCGAAAAAACACTAAAAATCGCATTAAAAAATTCGGTAGAAATTCAAAAATCACCGCACGAATTTCGAATAAACTTTATTGAAAAGAGAAAAAAACAATACTACATTGAGTGAAAATAATGGACAGCGGTCTCTTCAGAATATCGTTGACACATACACATATATGTTTCTTTATTATTATAGATAGGGTAATATCCCCAGTAATTGGCATGCACCAATGATTGGTACATCCTAAAAAATGTCCTAAAATAAGATTTATATCCAATCTTTTAAAAATGTAAGACCATGTACCAGTTATATACTAATTTACTTTAAAGATTATAATTTTGATTTTTGTTTCTAGATTACAATAATGCCTAGGAAAGAGAAACAATTATGGTTTGCTCAAATTAGCCATTTTTGTTGCAAATGCTTCTTTTATGGCTTAAGAAAGGCATGCTTTTCAATTCATTATTATTTGATTTATAATATATTTTAAATTTTAATCAAGAACAGTTTTGTTTAGATCAAAAGGGTTACTTTAATTGTATAAATGTATTTTTGACACAAATATTTGGATTTCTGAATTAATGGTAGATGCCTTTTAATGGTGCTTCAATTTTGCTAGTTCCAAGTAATTGGCACCTAATCCAATTACTAGGAAATCGCAAGATTTGAGATTAAACCACTTATTTTGGCAGTACTTTTAAAGTTTTAGACTAAATTTATTTATTACTTGTTTTTATTTGAAAATATGAAATATTATCAGTATACTGAATCCATTAAAGTTTTGTATGCCAATCACTGGGAACAGCATGCCAATTACTTGATATTAATATAAATGTATTGTATTGTTTTAAAATGTTTACATTTCAGACTAATATGCTGATTTCTTTCTCTCAAAAACCATAAATATGTCATCTTCATCTACAGTAAATTCATTTAAAGCGATTAAACCCAATGCAAAATATAAAGTTTTTTTTTTATATAAACATGTGCCAATTACTGGATCACAAGGTGTCATACATTGGTGCTCTAGGTGTCAATTACTGGTGATTACAGCTACTTTTTATAAATGAATTAAAAAAAATACTTTTTCGAAAATTTTTGCATTTAGTTTGCAAAATAGATGCACAGATATGCATTCTTTGATTTAAAAATATTTGCAAATAAATATTTTATTTCTTGATAATGAACATTGAAGTAAGTTTAAAGAAAAATTCTTAATGTGCCAATCACAGGGGATGTTACCCTAATTACAAAAATTCTTTAAAAAATATATCCATTAGATAGTGAAATCAATTGTGGGAAAAAAAAAATTAATCTTCGACGCTGAGATTCGAACAAGAAAGATTTTTATTTATAGGCCAAATTCACTACCATGTAGCCCTATAGCCTGCATGAGAAAGACTGAAATTTCGTTTCTGGTTTAAATTCTATATCGCAAAAATTGTCGGAAGTCTTAAATTAATTTAAACAGTAAAATACTTTTTGAAATTTCTATAATTCGTTGTGTTATTGGAAACATAGGAAACTTATACAGTTTCCGAGAACAAGCTCTGAAAAACAGTTGAGACAGTTCAGATTTCGTCAAATGAACAAAATTCTAAAAAAAAAAAAAAAAGAAAAAAGAAAAAGAAAAAAAAAACATCGAATTTAGAACTGCCTCCTCTATGTTAAGTTGGTGAAGGAAAGGAAAATATAAAAAGTAATATGCAATTAAAAAATTATAAATAATACCTTGGTTTGTAAAACTGCCATCAGATTCAGAGATGTGACTTGCAGAAAATGTGTGATTCAAGCTCGTGTCAACCGCAGTACTCGAATATGAATTTATAAGAAGAAAAAACAATAAAATTAAACATTAAGGTAATAAATTTATTAATAAACATCTATCTTTCTTGGTGAGAGTCTTACCATCATGGAAGGGGAAATTTGAAGTCTGTTGATCTACATAATTACATTCGTCTAATACATAGGTTCCCAACGGGGGCGGTACCGCCCCCCAGTGGGCGCTGGAGCCTTCCAGGGGGGCGGTGACGGGTCCAGAGGAAAATGGGGGGCGTTGAGATAGTCAAGGGGGGCGGTCATGACGTTCCTTCCTATTTGAGAAATTAATATAATGAAATTATTTGATCAGTCTCCCCAGCGTTGCATGGGCGATGATAAAAATCTTAAATATAGCTTTAAATGAAAATAGATGAAAATGAGCCTAGAGCTGGGATCTGTTTTCACCAGTCGCAGCTTGCAGCGAATGAGAACTTTCCATTCGAATTAATGGCGTGCGAAGCTTTCTTTGTCACTTGTTTGTGTTCACTTGACACACTTCGATCGCCGAAGCTTATGTTCTGCTTCTGAGTACTGATTTTTTTTAATTCTCGAACCGACGAATAATTTGATTTTGTCGTGTTTGATGAAATAAAAATGTAATTTAAACTTCTCATTTAGTAGCAAATGCGTTGATCAAAATATTATCACGATCATTAGTTTAGAATTTTCTATATTAAGCTCACTAAAAGTTTGATTTCGAAAAATGTTGGAAATCTAACGACTTATGCCTGAATAGAGATTTCCAAACAAAACTATAGTTTGAACCTGCTCAAAAAATTCGTTTATTCTGAATGAAAGTTATAAAAGACATTATAGCCTTTATACATAGCTATAAATTTGTTGCAAAGTGAATCTATTTAAATTTAAAATGCGGCTAATTTTGTATTTTAAAATGTTTGAATCTAAGAAGAAATGTCGGCAGTATAGTATTGACTATTTGAAATATGGATTTATGCATTCTTCTACAAACCAATCATTACCTATGTGTTTAATTTTTTCAAACTGTTTTTGAAATGAAGCTATTAAGCCTTCTGGATTACAAGAATATTGGAATAAAATGCATGCTGATAAAGAAGACAAAGATTTATTTTATTTTTAAGCCCTGGAAAAGAAATATTTAAAACAGCGAACTGTATCAAACCTTTTTGAGTTGTTTTCTAAACAAGAAGATGACACACTATGACGCTTCATATAAAATAACATTGTTAATAGCAAAAGCTAGAAGACTACACAGAATTGGCGAAGCATTAATCTTGGCGGCAATCAAACAGATAATAACTGTTGTTCATCATAAAACACCGTCAGATATCATTCGAAAAATTCCTCTGAGTAATTATTTTGGAACAAAGAATAGATGAAACGATCAAGGACGTTGAAATATAATTAAGCAATATTAGTTAAAAATTTGAAAATTTTCCATTTAATACGATTAAACAACACTATCAAATAACGAAGCAACTACTCTTATCACATGTCCGATTCATAAAAAAAAAAAAAAAAAAAAAAAAAAAATCTAGTGTTATTATTTGCTGGAAATTTGGAAACTGATACAAAGGGAGAATCGATGTTTAATAGCTTCAATATGTTTCTTTAAGAGAAAGAAATTCCTATTGATAGTATTGTGTCAACAGCTACTGATGGTGCTCCAGCAATGACAGGGAATCATATGGGTTTCATAACACATTTTAAAGAAGCAATTTGTACTCACTGTACGCAGGGATGTAGTGGAGGATATACGGGTGTATACGCCGTATACCTCCTGGATTTTTTAACACCGTATACCCTCTGCTTTTTAAAAACGCTATAGTATATGCATTCTAGGGTATACCCTCTGCCTTGAGCGTATACCTTCTGCTTAGTGCGTATACTCTCAGTTTGTTTACGACTGCACCACTGACTGTACGTGTAGATTGTGTTAGTCATCGTCAGCTTTTGATTACCAAAAACTTGAATAAACGTCTGTATATGTAGCTTTATTACGTTATTAGTGAATAAAATTAGAAGCAATTCTTTGCATGACAGATTATTTTGCCAACTTTGAAATAAAAACGACGAAGATTACAATCGCTTGCTCTTGCACACAGAAGTTTGTTGGCTTTCTAAAGGTATTTGTCTGAATCGTTTTTTCAATCTATGAGACTCAGCACTAGACTTTCTTGAAAACAGAGGTAAAAAATTTGCGCGAAAACCTGATAACATCCAAAAATAACATTGTTTATTTGAGAGTCCTGTTTAGAATATTCAATCAAATCCTTTTACAATTGCAGTGTTATGAACTAAATTTAATTAAAACCAAAAAAAAAAAATCTCATAGCTGCTTTTACGACAAAACTTATATTCAAGAAAAATTTAGGCAGAAGTTAATACAGCCATTTTCCTATGTTAGAAGCAATCTCTGCAAAGCAGGAAGATTTACCAACTTACTCACAACACTTGGACCGCTCTTCATACTGATTTTATTGAGCGATTCCAGGACATTTTAAATATGAACATACCGAGTTGGGTTTTAAATCCTTTCGCAAATGCAGATACAGCAGAATCATCAAATTTAGAAGAAGGACTTAAAGACTCATAACTAATGAGAAACTAAAAGTAAAATTTTGAAGCGCATACCAAGAGTTCTGGCTTCAGAAATCTACACCCGTTCTCTACCCTTAGTTCTGGGCAAAAGAAGACACAATTTTAATTGCTTTTCGGTAAACTTATTTATTAAAGTATGGGTTCAGTGCGATATCTAATTTTATTGCCTAAGAAAAGAAATAGACTGCACGTTACTAAACGTGGCGATTTACGACTACTGTTAACAAAATTGGAAACCGGCATTAACAAATTGTTAAAATAGGCAACTATCTCTTTAATATTTTTTATTCTTATTTATTTTATCTTTGTCATTATTTTTATTAATTTCTCATTGATTTTCTGTTTATGCACATTATTATTTGTGAAACATTTACGTTAAAAATGTCACAAATCTAAAAGATGTTACTTATTTCAAATACTATACGCCGAGTTTTTTCGCTCAAAACTGTTTCATCCTAGGGACACCTTTGTTAACATTCGAGTTACATAAGAGTACGAAAAGGAATTTCAATGCATAAACAAAGCTGCATTAAAGAAGATGAAGTTATGTTCAAAAGCGCTTATCGTATAGTATTTAAAGTTTTAAAACTGTGTTTTTATATATATAATAACATCTTTTAGATACATGACATCACTAACGTATTAAATGCACTATTTTAGCAAGTTTATTTAATTTCATTTTGAGTTTATTTTTTTAATTTCTACTGAACATCTTTGATAGTCGTTTTAATTATAATTCTACCTTGTGTTTCTTAATAAATAGACAAAAAATAGATATAGATAATATGCAAAAATATTTTAATTGGTATAATTAACTATTATGGAAGAGGGGGGGGGCAATTGGAATTTTTTTTTCTTGTAAGGGGGGCGGTGGTCCATAAAAGGTTGGGAACCTATGGTCTAATACTTTGAAGGAGCGATCCAAAACGTTAATATTGTCAAACTGCTTTCTATTATCCGAGTTTTCAATACCTAAAAAAGCGTAAAATTTTATTAGTGCTAAAAGAATGCAAAAACATCATCATCATCAAAAAAAAAAAAAAAAAACGAAATGCTTACTTTTTTTATTCTCTGTATTGGGTATCTGGCTTAAAGTGTGCGGTTTATTTAAATTACATTCTTCAGCTGAGGTAATAAGCAAATCTAAATGAAAATGACAATATAAAAATTAAAATCATATAAGAATTTAAATTGATTACGTGAAATAATGAAATATCAAATTTAGAATAAATACCTGAATTGGCGTTGCTAGCGTTGGTATCTCGGAGCCGACACGAAGAATAGAGATTAGATGTAGAGCATAGTGAACTTTCAGAAACACTTTTTTGATATTTGTTAAATAAAAATCGTTTCGCCATTGTTCTACCATCACAGAAGATAGAAAAAAGCTGAATAAACTAAATAAACTTAGCCAGATTTAAGGAACAAATGGCTAACTAATGCAGACGATTTTTAAGTTGATGGAATATAAACATATTCTAATATTGGAGTTTAAAAAAAAATATAGCAGACAATAATATAAATGTTATTAAAAATATAATATGAAAGAGAAAAATAATTTTATAATAGAGATTAAGAAAAAATTATAATATTTACATTCAGAATGAGTTTTTTATGCAATATGAAAAATACTAACGTTTTGTTCAGGTCAAAAAGGCACTGTTTTTAAGATTGCATATTCCAGAATCTATGTCATTTACCAAACGAATTTTGTCGTTAGAAAATTTTTGTCTTTTTCTCTAACACTAGAATAACAGAGTTACCACCGTAACAGAAATTGCTTTAAAAATGAAAATAAGAAAGAAACATCACGCACAACTTATGAAAGAAATTTCAATGCTTCCAGAATATTGTAACGAAAAAAAAATCCGCCAATAAAAGAAAATATATTCGAATTTGTACAGTTTTGAACATTATTTACATATTTTTATGCGCTTCAAATAATGTAGTAAAATTTACCTATACCCGGCAAGATATCCAGTTCTTCGACTATACTCGTATATTGTGAATTTATTTATATTTTACAAGTATCTTTTGTAATATATTAATAAACACTCAGGATAAAACTTCAAAACTCATATAAAAATCTGGTTTAAGCAATTCACGCCCATTCAGAGTAATGCTTGATTTTTTTTTTCTCGTAGCCTTGTAAGTAACATATAAAACTTTTACACATCTTGCAGTATACAGAAAGTTAAACATAAAAATTCATAACGTAATTAAAAACGCGCTTCTTGCAATTATAAGAAACAAACAGCATTGTAAACGAATAATTTTGTGTACCCCTGTAAATTTAAGATAGCAGATATGTAAGTCAGATTATACAGTAAGCATCTTATTGCCCACATCAATGGTATATACAAGTTTAACATTGTTTTAAATAGTGTACTAATATTAAAACATTTTCTTCCAATAAAGAACGTATAATCAAGGTTTTTGAATAACTGGAAATAAATGATAAATAATTCACACACCATATTATGCATATAACACGTTTTAATGACCTTCATAAAAGCATGTGTAACTTTAAAATTGCATGAAATAGTGTAACTTAAAAATTCCCCGAGTACGTGTTTTCCCATTGAGTGTAATGTAACGAGATTATTTTAAGTGCTATAAGTAAATGAAGTAAAAATGCTACAAACTCCATTTTCAATAAGAAACATGCCATAATAAACGTCAAAAACATGGAATAATTTATTGGCAATCTGAAACAAGTATGAAAGTTGGTGCACGGTGTGATAAAAAAAAATTATAAATGCTTTCAAATTATGTTGAAGAATGTTTCAAAATTAGCGATATCTCTTAATCGACCTACAAGTTCGAGAAAACCTTTTCAATCATTCACAAGTTGCAAATTGCACTTTAAACATAACAAAAGAAGTGCATTCGTACTATAACAAAGTTTTATATATATTCATATCTTAGAGGAAAAGTTGTTGCATCTTTATGCAAAAAGGCATATATACACAATTTATAAAAGTTATGTATAAAAATTCATCAACACGGAAAGAGAATGTCTCCATCTTAAATGGGACGCCGTCACAACCTAGAATCATCACCTATCATGGGATGTCAATGAATTAATTGTGAATGATAAGATTTAATAGAATGAAGAAAACTTTAATTAATACCTTTTTATATTTTGACTCAATTTTCGTAAAAAAATAAATGACTCGATAAAATTCTGCAACAATTTCATATATTAAATTTCAAATCATTCTGCTGGGTTGTTTTTTGCTGTTCTGTGCAGACAGACGGATGGATCAGACGACGACTTGAGGTGCTACGCATTTAAATAATTAAGACATTTCCCCATAGACCATAATGTATTCGAGTATCTCTGTAAATAAACTATGAACGCTACATAATCTGCTTCCAATACCGACCATGACATTGTAAATCTTAATAACATATATCAATAATAGATCAATTCAAACTCAAGTTACAGTTCGGGCAAACAGACAATAACATGAACAGACAAACGGAATTCACAAACACTACTCAACTACATTAGAAATTGTTACAAATGCATAATAGTTTCAAATTTTCCTTTAGGGAATTATAATAGACGGTAACATACTTTTGTACAGTATAGATTTTACCTACCATCTTTATATACACGCAACTATACAGTTAAAATTTGATAAAGAATGAAACACACTTTAAAACTTCAAAAATCAAACTTCCAGAAATTATCATCCGTAGACGGCCGTATATCCAATTCTTTCCGGAACACTGTATATATTTTTTGTCTGTATTATATACAATTACTTTAGTATACTATAGATAATTAAGGGAAAAATCTATAACTCATATAAAAAACATTTTTAATCTGGTTCATAAGTAGTAATCCTTTCGTCTTCTTTCGTATAGCCCTGTATATGATCATGCATTTATACACACAACGAAATTTTTTAAACTTAAAAACTCATATCACAAATAAAAAGGCACTTGCAACAATAATCTGCAATATACAGATTCTTCGGGATCAGTATAACAGCCGAAATTTTTCGTGTATCCCTGTAAATACTATGCACTTCTTATTATACAAGAAGTAACTTGCAGTAAACCGCAGCAACGTGTATCAATTTCAGTATATGGTGAAATATTTTAACATAATTAAATTACGCCCCAAACAATACTGTAAAAAAGTTGTAAATTTACGGTACATTACCGTGAATTATCAAGTCAATTTACGGAATATATCACTTTTTTTACATAAACGGTCAACTTCCGTATTTTTTTGTGTTTTTTGGGTAATAACCATTAATGCAATGGCAAAGTCCATTGATATAGGAATAAAGTCTATTTTTACGGACATTATCTTTAATGTCTGCTGGAATCTCTCTTTTTACAGGGAATTTTTCCCTTGTACTATTATGTAACGAAAAACTTTTGGGTGGCCCTGTAAATGAATAATAAATAATCTTTGCACCGTAGATTCCATGAAATGTTTATTTTCATGTTACTCATAAATGCATATCAGTCTTATTATGTTTGAAACGCTGTAGCATCATTAAAATACATTTCAAATTGTTTTTTCTAATTGGTGGTAATACAATGGAACAGTTTTGACAGTACCTGGAATTGAATTATACATCTAATTTTAATAAAACTCGAAATGTTGCGACAAAAAAATACAATAGTTATCTACTTTAAATTTCCAAGAATTCGGTTTGGGAGGTTTTTGCATTGTTATATGCGGACGGACGTGTAGACATGCAGACAGGTGGACGGACCGAACAATAATTATAGGTTCTACGTATTTATATAATTATGAATGCACCTAATAAGAGCTTATCATGAATTGTAATTTCCATATATTCTTTAAAGGCATTTTTTCCAACTCATATCATAGAGATTAAATAGAGCAAGATTACTCTTTGGAAATAATAATAATCGTTAATAATAATATTATTACTCTTCGGAACTTCGTAGTCATTGGCCCAACTACTTCATTGATTAAATAAGACAAATATTACGATTCAAAAATGAAAATGAAAAATCTACCTTTGTTCTCCAACAGTGTATTTGTGGGTTATTTATTTGTTTTCTCATCTCATTTTTTATAAAATTTAAATAACGTTTAAAAATAAGTTTTATTTATCAATTTACTGTATATTCGTTTTTTAAGTTATTAAAAAAAATAAGTACTTAATATTGAATACGTAAATACCAAATTTTATACAATCCAAACTGTTGAATGCGGCAGATTTACTAATTTGAAGCAATGATCATCAGATAAGTACAAGTAAAGAATTCAAACTAATGAAAGTTATTTTATTTTATTTTATTTTATTTTATTTTTGCTACTAAGAACAATAAAATGACATCATGCTTAAATGGAATAGAAAACAGCAAATTTCCTATTTCTGTCTGGAGCTGATTTTAAATCAGCAATATCAAAAAATTTTTGCTACCCCGAAAAGTGGCTGTTTTCATATTGGATAGTTTGACATGGTATACAAATAATCACAAAATGAAAAATATTACAATTTTCGTGGCAGATGATCGAATACGCACATTGGATAGTTTGACATGGTACGTTTTAGTACAAAGTGCACATTGGATACTTTGACACAGACATTATCTAAGTTTCTAAGCGAGTTAGGACCGTGCCGATTTTGCATAGTACGTATCTTGCATAATAAAACTAAATGGCACAAAATATGGAAAATGCATTTTTGCACATTGGATAGTTTGACATGGTACCGACGATATGTACAACATTGTCTGTAATATTTTCTGAAAATGACATTTTTTTATATTAAGATATTATGTAAAGAAAAATTTGGTACTGTTTTTATAAAAACAGACCTTAATTTCTCTCCGAGTATACATGCATTTATCATAAAAATGAGCACAGTTTATTATAATAAGCCAATTGATCATAATCTACAGTTTGAACGTTAGCTTTGATAGAGTTATAAAAAAATCGTTTCCATTGTTTTTCCATTTGTTGACGGTCCCCTATGGAGTTTTGGGAAAAAAATCTTCATGGAAATGTATGACCTGTACTATTATGTTTACGCAGTTGAAGTTTCAGGGTAATTCTACGTGTATTTTTTTAGATATTTAACAAGAAGTCTAGAATCACTAATGGCCCGTTACCTTAGCCATATAGTGTATTCTTTGCTTTATTAAATTTCGAGAATTCTGTATTTAATTAAGACGAAAAATGCCAGAAAAACTTGGTGGTAGCAAAAGTAGCCATTTGGGTCAGAGTATTCTAATTTCTGAATAAAAATCATACTGTAAGTTTTCTTAACTATTCAAGACTTTCATTATAATGAAAAAAAAATTACTTAAATGGGAAGTCAATTTATCGAACTTGCTGTACATAATGTTGCATTGAAATATGTGCATAATTTAAAATGGTTTTGTGGATTTCTGACAAAAATCTTATTATTAAGTTTTTTAATGAAATAAAGTTATAAAAACACGGCATACGTAAAAAGAAGCTATAAATTCTTTTCAATATGAAAATGTGGAATCTATTCATTTAGCTAAATAAATCTTGATAAATATTAAATGAATTGGCAGGATATCAAAATGTACGATATTTAAAACTACGCCATAAATAAAAAGTTATAATTTTGTATGAAAAATGAAATATTAAGACAGTTTTATTACCCAGACATGGACATTCTGAAAGCAAATTTCCATGTACAATTTTATACATCAGTTATTATTTATTGTCAGAATAATTTTATGGAAGAATCAAATATTTCTTTTATTTAACTATTTTTATGTTTTATTGCAAATGAAAAGACCTTTATGAACAGTTTATTTGATCAATCAAATATTTTGTAGAACATGGAAAAAGTGATTAAAATTAAAATACTTTTTAGATTTTTATTTTCAGTATATCGATCAAAGACGCAATTTATACTTCAAAAAATTCCATCAAATTTTAGCGTTACTTTACGTTTTTGACTTATTATATAATTACAGTTTGAAATTAATTCAATAATGAATAAAAAGAAAGTGATTGTCATACATATAAAATTGATTTAACTTTTCTTTTACGTTCGTAAATGTATGTTAAATTAAACTGCTAACTTAAATATGTTTTATTTTTTAAATAAATCAAACTTCTTAAAAACGTGTTTCATGAAGTAAATGCATTTAATAATGATTAAAAGTAAAAATGAAAATAAATAAAAATACTTTTTTTAGAAGTCTTCAAAATGGGTTTAACTTAATCATACTAATTCTCTATTTATTACTTACCCATTGTGATGTCATGTTACTTTTAACATCACATATCTGTCACATACCTCCCGACCAAATTGAGATAGCTACTTGAAATTTAGTATGTATTCAGCATGTAAAAATGTAACAAAGCCTATTTAATATCAGTAACCTCGATTATCCAGAACCATTTTTTTCGGTTTCTTGAGATATTCATTCAGATGAAAGATTTATAAATAATTTGGAATTTTTTATTTTAAGGAATGGATGTAAAGACAAAAAAATCCCCATAAATTTTGCTTAAAGAATGAAGTCTATCGGATAATTAGTATCAGGGATATTTGTAATAGTATTTTGAACATTCTTCGATTTTTCTTAACATTGTATTTCGTTCAAATTTCTATTCGTAAGATATATTTAATTTGAAATGAGACGCTTAATCCAAAGCAGTAAACTGTTAGTTAATATAATTATAATTTTTTGGAGTTAGAAAGATGCTTTTGTTCATGCAATTCGGTATTATTTGAATTTCCCCTTGATCAAAAGACTGTCGTCAAACTGTAAGACTAAATGAGAATCATGCGTTATCGTAAATATCACCTTCACTAGACATTAAACACGCTAAATGTGTTTCTTATGTCATGAAGTGATTTCTAATTCGATGTTTTCTTTTTGTAATGTTATTAATCTTTTACTAATTCGTTTGTTATTTCGTTATTTAAAATAAACATTATGCCGATTTGAATACTTTACTAATAGTTTGGCGATGCATATCATATGTCCAAATGGAACGATGGCATAATCATTTAGTGCCCGCAATTCCATAATAGAACATTACTATGCATTAAAAATGTTTAAATATGCGTTTAACATTTTACTTTTGAATTTCCAGTGAATTTTATTAATAGTTTTCACATGTTTTATTTTCATATTTATAGTATGCAGTTTCATAATGAGTAAGTACATAGCCATCAATAGATGGAAGTCCCCAAACGACTAGTTTTTATTATCATTCGAAACAAAATCTACAGCAATATTTTTTGCTAATATTTCTTTGAACTGAAATCGGTAATTATACGAACAAATACGTAAACGATAGAAAATGTTACGAATTCAGCCAAATTGGCTTGTTCGTGTAATTGAAATTTTTCGATATTGCACATACATCTGGATATTTTGTATATTACACGTAAATACGTGTAAGAATATTACACAGATATACAACGTAAAAACAGAATATTACAGAGAAGTATATGCACAAACTTTAAACATCTATATGTATAAGAACAGATTATTAGACAAGCTTATATAAAATAATATTAGTGTGGAATATGTTTAAGACCATAATAATACACAGAAAGATGCGTGCATATATGAACGCAATAAATTGCGATATTTGAAAGTCAAAGATCGTAAGGTCAAACCCTGTTTCTCTAAGTATTGCTTGTGTAATATAAATTATATAGTTTATTTCCCTTCTTGTTATAGTTTAATCTTTTGAATCTTTTAACTGATATTCATAGGGAAAGTAATTTTACATTTTTTATTTTTAAATATCAGCATCACGATTTCCGTATGTTTCAAAATTTTATTCTACAGTATATTTGATCAGATTCCATTTATAAATTATGACAATAATACTTTAGGGCTTCAAAACAAATTTTGACAGAGCGATGGCATCCTCGCAGTTTAATACTATAAATAAGATACTTAAGTAAACATGTTTAACTAGGTGGTGTGGCTTGAGAAGCCGCATCCAAAACCTAAGTAAATATATAATATATGCATTTGAAATCCAGATGTTCTGAACATCATGTTAAACAACAAATGTATTTTAGCAATCCTCAGTAATACTAGTTTCACTATATTTGAAATAATGCTGCATAATCAAAATACGCTGAAGACTGTTTCTCCCTATAAACGATTCTATGGCCGAATTCTTTGGCGTAGTTTCTATAAATGAATGATAAATGCTTTCAACTCCTTACTTTTAGTGAACTCCAACAATATATAACAATTTCATTATGTTTTTAATAGTATGACATGATTAAAATACATCGAGAACTATTTTTTCTCCATAACCTGAAATATAACGGATTTTTTAAGTGTGTATTTGTAAAGGAACTGCAGGTTCTTCCAGTGCACTCCCATGACATATATCACTTTCAATAAGTTTGAAAATGTGTAAATCTTCAAAATACATCGTAAAGATTTCCCCCAGAGACACTAATGTAACAACATTGATTTGAATGTCTGTAAACGACCTATAAATGCGCTGCACACTTCATTTTCAATACTGATCATGCCCAGACAAACCTCAATAATTTATATTAACTGCATGAGAACCCCAGTATATTTACGAGATTTAGAGCATACACATCGAGTATATAGACAGACAAAATAAGTGCACAAGTGCTTTTCAGCTGTGTGTCAAAATTAAATATATATATATATATATATATATATATATTGTGCATTGCTCT
The DNA here is from genome assembly GCA_964019185.1 of Maratus speculifer. Classification (NCBI taxonomy): domain Eukaryota; kingdom Metazoa; phylum Arthropoda; class Arachnida; order Araneae; family Salticidae; genus Maratus; species Maratus speculifer. Next base: position 145,249,804 of record OZ025300.1, read on the forward strand.
GTTCTAGAAAAAATTGTGTTTTTCATGTATTTTTTTGTTTTTTAAACAATTAACATTTTTTAGTCATTTCTCTTTTATAGTACAACGGCTAAAGATAATTTTGAAATATAAAAAAATTCTAAATATGTTTAAAGAAATTATTATTATTATTATTATTTGTTGGATCTTTGTTGTACCTCTAAATCACTTTATCACGAAAAAAATAGCTGTTATATGTTGAATTTTTTTTTCAAGAAATTGGAAGAAAGAATTTAATCAACAGTTGTTTTTTTTTTTCAAAATGGAGGTTACTCTATGCATATAATTAAATTTTTATATAATAAAACAGCTCTTTTTATGATTTAAAATAAAAACTTCATTCCAATCTAATGCATAACTTTCTTTATGAGTAAAGAACTAATAAAATGCAAATAGATCGATTCAGTATTTTTTGAGGCATCAAGAGAAATCATCAATACGATTAAAATTTATAAAAACATGTGTTTTTTATTTATTACAGTACGATACATATCTTTATTTCCTTACAATCATCTATTACGGAAATAAACAAAAGTTGCCTTTGAGTTGAAAAAGACTCTAAAAACTCAAATCAATTTTTCCGAATTTGTGACTAGTTTTAAACTTTAGCAAATACATTTATTTTAGAAAACAAATGTTTCATTACTGAGAATTTTAAGCAACATAAACTTTAAATATACATTAGTACATTACAACATTGTGTAAAAATCATAAATCAATATTAAAGGAGGTTTGAAATATTATTATAAAACTCTTACCATTCGTCAAAAATTAGATGTTTAAGTTAAACACTCTTATTTTGAAAATTATGGTCTGTTACAATCAGATTTCAAACGTAATATAAATGTCAAACATAAATTATACCCAAAGAAAATGCCGAACATAATCTTTTAAAAACTTTCCTTTAAAAACAATATCTTTCAGAAAAATTTATAACCCAACAAAATGTATTGTTTACTTTCTAGCCATCAATCGAAAAAAGTTTTTCTGTGGATATACTTTGTACCATAAAAAGGAATTAAGAAATGTTGTGTTTTTTACTTCTTTATTTCAGTTGCCGAAAAAAGCATATACTTTCGTGTAATAAAACGGCAAAAGTATAGATATAAAAATTATGCCTTTTTAATGACGCATATACGTCTAATCAAGATTAAGTCATTCTCTTCCAATATTTTTATTGGAATTTAATGTTGTTAATTTATATGAAATATGCTTTAATTTGTTTCAGTCCAAATCGGTTCGGTATGTTTTTATGGCTGCTGAAAAATTGAAGAAGAATGTTTTAGTGATATTAAGGAATATTCTTACTGTCATTTTTAATGCAAGATAGTTATCACTTGAAAGAAATATATTTCTTTATTTTTTAATAGTTAAAAAAATGAATAAATTAATTTCTGTAGTATTTTTTTAAAACAGAAAAATAAATAAATAATAATTTAAAAGATTTTTATATATTATTTTCTTCATTATTTACTTTAATATCCTGACAAACTTTGTGACTCATATTCCTGAAATTAGAAAAACGATTCCGTAATAATACGTTAATTTGTCGAAAATCACAATTATGGAAAATTCCCCATTTGACTTACATTTGTTAGAAATCTATTGAATTTATTGAACTATTGAATTTATTTTTAAATTATAATTTTTACTTCGTTTCTTTTATTAAAACATGGTAGATAGAATGAAAATATATATATATATATATTGAAACTACCTATTCAGCATTTCTAAATTGTTTTCTTAAAGTTAAAATCATAATCTATTTTAAATTAAACGTTGTATTGATTAAACAGTATTTTTAAAAATATATGTTAACTCTCTGTTTTTTTCTATTTTTTAGTGTTTAAAATAGTTCGTTGTTGCAGTTTCGTGGCCAGCTGCATTATTTTGGCGAGAGTTGAATGACTCATATAATAACATTATTTGAAATTCTATTCCGTGTAATATATGTAATGTGTATATATGGCGATTTATCATCTGCGGGTAACAACGCGTAAGCATCTGAAAATAAATATAAATTTAAGCTGTAAAAATATTAAAAATGTATGTAGCCGTTATAAACATGCCTGTTTAGCAATTTTTTTTTATAATTCTAGCACATGAGGAAGGTATTCAAAATGCATTCTTTGTACACAAACTTCACTCATTTTCTTTACATTTTATTTTTGAAAAAAAAAATAATTGCAGTATAAGATGTATTGCGGATGTTTTAGACACTTATCAAAAATACATTTCTATATGTATTAAAATCAAAACATCTAATAATAATTATAATTTTATTATAAATTTCTTTAGTGATCATTTTCATCAACTTTTACCATTTTATGAATACCATTAAATTAATTTAGAACAAAATTACCTGATTGTATTTAAAATATTGCCATAACAAATAATCTTAGAATTACTATTTGTTTAATATATTAAATATGTAATTATCTGTTATTTTCCGTGCTCTCGTGATTCAATTTATCTGAGAAATTTATTGAGCTTTTTTTAACACGTATACGTGTCTCACATCCATTAGTATCAGATATAGCAGTTTCACTGGCGTTTTTATGTTGTTACAATAACCTAATGGACCGAAAATTCCTACTCCATTAAAGTTCTCTTTTAGTATTTCGTTTTCTATGGATTATCCGATAAATTTTTCTCTTCTTTTGCTCATAAAGCAAAAAGTTTGTTAAATATCATCGTTAAGATTGTTGTGGTATTTTTCAGTTTACTTCTTAAATTGTTTTAGATTTTTGTCATGAAATAGTGTTAATAACAGTAATTACTTCCCAAATTGTGTTTTAAGATAAATCGCCATATCCAAAGCTGCAATATAGCTAATTACATTGCGTGGGAAACACAATTTTCAACTACTTTCTTTTCTGTACACAAATTTAAAAATGCATTAGTTTAATTTATAAATGCAAGAGGACTATGTTTTACTTTACTTATTTATGTGTTTTTGGTTGCAAACATTATGCTGCAAATAATAGAAAAATAGGTTTTTATTTTTAAAAAATACACTGTCACAAGAGGACGAGTTAAAAAGCAGAAAGTAATAAGCTGAAGAAAGAGCAGGAAGGCCAGGAAAAATGTAATCAATGTCTCGATGTGTGATTTTCTTATTTTTTAGGGTTCAGTACTTATAAAGTGAAAACGGAACCATTATAAGATTACTCCTTTGTCTGTCTGTCACAGCCATTTTACTCATAAACTATAAAACGTGGAAAGATCAAATTGGAGGAAGTAATAAAAAATATTGACCCACATATTTATAGATTATTAAACATTTATAAATAAATTTAGATGAGGGTAGGGGGGTAATTAAGTTACTTGAAGAAAAAAAAAATGTGTGCCACTCGGGGACTGCCCCGGTAAAGCTATTGCATAGCATTTTTTATCAACTTATGCAACAATACTGCGTCAATGTCTGCTGAAGTCTATCGAAGGATACCTTCCCGAAGTCTGCCAAACTGAAACTTCGTTAGCCGGATTGTTAGGAATTTTTCTCGTTGCGGAATTTTTAAATTCGGTCGCCGCGCTCAAAGCCCGCGATAAAAGCTATGCAATAGCTTAATAAATTACCAAACAAAATTTGGTCGCGCTACGAAAATTAGATCGCGAGTTATAAGCATTTTAAATTTTTCGACCCTCACGGTGGGGGGGGGGTCTCCTGTCACCAAAAATTAACACTGTCTCATAAAAAATTACCAAACAAAATTTGGCCGCGCTACGAAAATTAGATCGCGAGTTATAACATTTTAAATTTTTCGACCCTCACCGTGGGGGTCTCCTGTCACCAAAAATTAACAAAATCTCATAATAAATTACCAAACAAAATTTGGCCGCGCTACGAAAATTAGATCGCGAGTTATAAGCATTTTAAATTTTTCGACTCTCACCGTGGTGGGGGTCTCCTGTCACCAAAAATTAACACTGTCTTATAATAAATTACTAAGCAATATTTTGCCAAGCTACCAAAATTAGATCGCGAGTTATAAGCATTTTTAATTTTTCGACCCTCGCCGTGGGGTGTCTTCTGTCACCAACAATTAACAATGTCTCATAATAAATTACCAAACAAAATTTGGCCGCGATACGAAAATTAGATCGCGAGTTATAAGCATTTGAAATTTTTCGACCCTCACCGTGGGGGTCTCCTGTCACCAAAAATTAACAGTCTCATATTAAATTACGAAACAAAATTTGGCCGCACTACGAAAATTAGATCGTGAGTTATAAGCATTTTAAATTTTTCGACCCTCACCGTGGGGGGTCTCCTGTCACCAAAAATTAACAGTCTCAAAATAAATTACCAAACAAAATTTGGCCGCGCTACGAAAATTAGATCGCGAGTTATAAGCATATTAAATTTTTCGACCCTCACCGTGAGGGTCTCCTGTCACCAAAACTTAAGACTGACTCATAATAAATGAATAAACAAAATTTGGCCGCGCTACGAAAATTAGATCGTGAGTTATAAGCATTTTAAATTTTTCGACCCTCACCGTGGGGGGTCTCCTGTCACCAAAAATTAACAGTCTCAAAATAAATTACCAAACAAAATTTGGCCGCGCTACGAAAATTAGATCGCGAGTTATAAGCATTTTAAATTTTTCGACCCTCACCGTGAGGGTCTCCTGTCACCAAAACTTAACACTGACTCATAATAAATGAATAAACAAAATTTGGCCGCGCTACGAAAATTAGATCGTGAGTTATACGCATTTTAAATTTTTCGACCCTCACCGTGGGGGGGGGGTCTCCTGTCACCAAAAATTAACTGTCTCAAAATAAATTACCAAACAAAATTTGGCCGCGCTACGAAAATTAGATCGCGAGTTATAAGCATTTTAAATTTTTCGACCCTCACCGTGAGGGTCTCCTGTCACCAAAACTTAACACTGACTCATAATAAATGAATAAACAAAATTTGGCCGCGCTACGAAAATTAGATCGCGAGTTATAAGCATTTGAAATTTTTCGACCCTCACCGTGGGGGTCTCCTGTCACCAAAAATTAACAGTCTCATATTAAATTACGAAACAAAATTTGGCCGCACTACGAAAATTAGATCGTGAGTTATAAGCATTTTAAATTTTTCGACCCTCACCGTGGGGGGTCTCCTGTCACCAAAAATTAACAGTCTCAAAATAAATTACCAAACAAAATTTGGCCGCGCTACGAAAATTAGATCGCGAGTTATAAGCATATTAAATTTTTCGACCCTCACCGTGAGGGTCTCCTGTCACCAAAACTTAACACTGACTCATAATAAATGAATAAACAAAATTTGGCCGCGCTACGAAAATTAGGTCGTGAGTTATAAGCATTTTAAATTTTTCTACCCTCACCGTGGGGGTTCTCCTGTCACCAAAAATTAACAGTCTCAAAATAAATTACCAAACAAAATTTGGCCGCGCTACGAAAATTAGATCGCGAGTTATAAGCATTTTAAATTTTTCGACCCTCACCGTGAGGGTCTCCTGTCACCAAAACTTAACACTGACTCATAATAAATGAATAAACAAAATTTGGCCGCGCTACGAAAATTAGATCGCGAGTTATAAGCATTTTTAATTTTTCGACCCTCACCGTGGGGTGTCTTCTGTCACCAACAATCAACACTGTCCCATAAGAAATAACCAAACAAAATTTGGCCGCGCTACGAAAATTAGATCGCGAGTTATAAGCATTTTAAGTTTTTCTACCCTCATTTTGGGGGGTCTAATGTCTCCAAAAATCAACACTGTCTCATAATAAATTACCAAACAAAATTTGGCCGAGCTACGAAAATTAGATCGCGAGTTATAAGCATTTTAAATTTTTCGACCCTCACCGTGGGGGGTCTCCTGTCACCAAAAATTAACACTGCCTTATAATAAATTACCAAACAATATTTTGCCAAGCTACCAAAATTAGATCGCGAGTTATAAGCATTTTAAATTTTTCGATCCTCACCGTCTGGGGTCTCCTGTCACCAACAATTAACAATGTCTCATAATAAATTACCAAACAAAATTTGGCCGCGCTACGAAAATTAGATCGCGAGTTATGAGCATTTCAAATTTTTCGACCCTCACGGTGGGGTGTCTCCTGTCACTAGAAATTAACAATGTCTCATAATAAATTACCAAACAAAATTTGGCCGCGCTACGAAAATTAGATCGCGAGTTATAAGCATTTTAAATTTTTCGACCCTCACCATGGGGGGGGGGTCTTCTGTCACCAACAATTAACAATGTCTCATAAAAAATTACCAAACAAAATTTCGCCTCGCTACGAAAATTAGATCGCGAGTTATACGCATTTTAAATTTTTCGACCCTCACAGTGAGGGTCTCCTGTCACCAAGACTTAACACTGACTCATAATAAATGAATAAACAAAATTTGACCGCGCTACGAAAATTAGATCGCGAGTGATAAGCATTTTAAATTTTTCGACTCTCACTGTGGTGGGGGTCTCCTGTCACCAAAAATTAACACTGTCTTATAATAAATTACCAAACAATATTTTGCCAAGCTACCAAAATTAGATCGCGAGTTATAAGCATTTTTAATTTTTCGACCCTCGCCGTGGGGTGTCTTCTGTCACCAACAATTAACAATGTCTCATAATAAATTACCAAACAAAATTTGGCCGCGATACGAAAATTAGATCACGAGTTATAAGCATTTGAAATTATTCGACCCTCACCGTGGGGGTCTCCTGTCACCAAAAATTAACAGTCTCATATTAAATTACGAAACAAAATTTGGCCGCGCTACGAAAATTAGATCGTGAGTTATAAGCATTTTAAATTTTTCGACCCTCACCGTGGGGGGTCTCCTGTCACCAAAAATTAACAGTCTCAAAATAAATTACCAAACAAAATTTGGCCGCGCTACGAAAATTAGATCGCGAGTTATAAGCATATTAAATTTTTCGACCCTCACCGTGAGGGTCTCCTGTCACCAAAACTTAAGACTGACTCATAATAAATAAATAAACAAAATTTGGCCGCGCTACGAAAATTAGATCGTGAGTTATAAGCATTTTAAATTTTTCTACCCTCATCGTGGGTGTTCTCCTGTCACCAAAAATTAACAGTCTCAAAATAAATTACCAAACAAAATTTGGCCGCGCTACGAAAATTAGATCGCGAGTTATAAGCATTTTAAATTTTTCGACCCTCACCGTGAGGGTCTCCTGTCACCAAAACTTAACACTGGCTCATAATAAATGAATAAACAAAATTTGGCCGCGCTACGAAAATTAGATCGTGATTTATACGCATTTTAAATTTTTCGACCCTCACCGTGGGGGGGGGGGTCTCCTGTCACCAAAAATTAACAGTCTCAAAATAAATTACCAAACAAAATTTGGCAGAGCTACGAAAATTAGATCGCGAGTTATAAGCATTTTAAATTTTTCGACCCTCACCGTGGGGGGTCTCCTGTCACCAAAAATTAACACTGCCTTATAATAAATTACCAAACAATATTTTGCCAAGCTACCAAAATTAGATCGCGAGTTATAAGCATTTTTAATTTTTCGACCCTCACCGTGGAATGTCTTCTGTCACCAACAATCAACACTGTCCCATAATAAATAACCAAACAAAATTTGGCCGCGCTACGAAAATTAGATCGCGAGTTATAAGCATTTTAAATTTTTCGATCCTCACCGTCTGGGGTCTCCTGTCACCAAAAATTAACACTGTCTCCTAATAAATTATCAAAAAAGTTTGGCCGCGCTACGAAGATTAGATCGCGAGTTATAAGCATTTTTAATTTTTCGACCCTTACCGTAGGGTGTCTTCTGTCACCAACAATTAACAATGTCTCATAATAAATTACCAAACAAAATTTGGCCGCGCTACGAAAATTAGATCGCGAGTTATGAGCATTTCAAATTTTTCGACCCTCACCGTGGGGTGTCTCCTGTCACTAGAAATTAACAATGTCTCATAATAAATTACCAAACAAAATTTGGCCGCGCTACGAAAATTAGATCGCGAGTTATAAGCATTTTAAATTTTTCGACCCTCACCATGGGGGGGGGACTTCTGTCACCAACAATTAACAATGTCTCATAAAAAATTACCAAACAAAATTTGGCCGCGCTACGAAAATTAGATCGCGAGTTATACGCATTTTAAATTTTTCGACCCTCACCGTGAGGGTCTCCTGTCACCAAGACTTAACACTGACTCATAATAAATGAATAAACAAAATTTGGCCGCGCTACGAAAATTAGATCGTGAGTTATAAGCATTTTAAATTTTTCGACCCTCACCATTTGGGGTCTCCTGTCACCAAAAATTAACACTGTCTCATAATAAATTACCAAACAAAATTTGGCCGCGCTACGAAAATTAGATCGTGAGTTACAAGCATTTTAAATTTTTCGACCCTCACCGTAGGGGCTCTCCTGTCACCAAAATTAACAGTCTCATATTAAATTACCAAACAAAATTTGGCCGCGCTACGAAAATTAGATCGCGAGTTATAAGCATTTTAAATTTTTCGACCCTCACCGTGAGGGTCTCCTGTCACCAAGACTTAACACTGACTCATAATAAAGGAGTAAGCAAAATTTGGCCGCGCTACGAAAATTAGATCGTGAGTTATAAGCATTTAAAATTTTTCGACCCTCATCGTGGGGGGGGGGTCTAATGTCCCCAAAAATTAACACTGCCTCATAATAAATTACCAAACAAAATTTGGCCGCGCTACGAAAATTAGATCGCGAGTTATAAACATTTTAAATTTTTCGACCTCACCTTGGAGGATCTCCTGTCACCAAAAATCAACACTGTCCCATAATAAATTACCAAACAAAATTTGTCCGCGCTACGAAAATTAGATCGTGAGTTATAAGCATTTTAAATTTTTCGACCCTCACCATGGGGGGTCTCCTGTCACCAAAAATTAACACTGTCTCATAATAAATTACCAAACAAAATTTGGCCGCGCTACGAAAATTAGATCGTGAGTTACAAGCATTTTAAATTTTTCGACCCTCACCGTAGGGGCTCTCCTGTCACCAAAAGTTAACAGTCTCATATTAAATTACCAAACAAAATTTGGCCGCGCTACGAAAATTAGATCGCGAGTTATAAGCATATTAAATTTTTCGACCGTCACCGTGAGGGTCTCCTGTCACCAAGACTTAACACTGACTCATAATAAAGGAATAAGCAAAATTTGGCCGCGCTACGAAAATTAGATCGTGAGTTATAAGCATTTAAAATTTTTCGACCCTCATCGTGGGGGGGGGTCTAATGTCCCCAAAAATTAACACTGCCTCATAATAAATTACCAAACAAAATTTGGCCGCGCTACGAAAATTAGATCGCGAGTTATAAACATTTTAAATTTTTCGACCTCACCTTGGAGGATCTCCTGTCACCAAAAATCAACACTGTCCCATAATAAATTACCAAACAAAATTTGTCCGCGCTACGAAAATTAGATCGCGAGTTATAAGCATTTTAAATTTTTCGACCCTCACCGTGGGGGGTCTCCTGTCTCCAAAAATTAACACTGTCTTATAATAAATTACCAAACAATATTTTGCCAAGCTACCAGAATTAGATCGCGAGTTATAAGCATTTTTAATTTTTCGACCCTCACCGTGGAATGTCTTCTGTCACCAACAATCAACACAGTCCCATAATAAATAACCAAACAAAATTTGGCCGCGCTACGAAAATTAGATCGCGAGTTATAAGCATTTTAAATTTTTCGATCCTCACCGTCTGGGGTCTCCTGTCACCAAAAATTAACACTGTCTCCTAATAAATTACCAAACAAGTTTGGCCGCGCTACGAAGATTAGATCGCGAGTTATAAGCATTTTTAATTTTTCGACCCTTACCGTAGGGTGTCTTCTGTCACCAACAATTAACAATGTCTCATAATAAATTACCAAACAAAATTTGGCCGCGCTACGAAAATTAGATCGCGAGTTAAGAGCATTTCAAATTTTTCGACCCTCACCGTGGGGTGTCTCCTGTCACTAGAAATTAACAATGTCTCATAATAAATTACCAAACAAAATTTGGCCGCGCTACGAAAATTAGATAGCGAGTTATAAGCATTTTAAATTTTTCGACCCTCACCATGGGGGGGGGGACTTCTGTCACCAACAATTAACAATGTCTCATAAAAAATTACCAAACAAAATTTGGCCGCGCTTCGAAAATTAGATCGCGAGTTATACGCATTTTAAATTTTTCGACCCTCACCGTGAGGGTCTCCTGTCACCAAGACTTAACACTGACTCATAATAAAGGAATAAGCAAAATTTGGCCGCGCTACGAAAATTAGATCGTGAGTTATAATCATTTAAAATTTTTCGACCCTCATCATGGGGGGGGGGTCTAATGTCCCCAAAAATTAACACTGCCTCATAATAAATTACCAAACAAAATTTGGCCGCGCTACGAAAATTAGATCGCGAGTTATGAGCATTTCAAATTTTTCGACCCTCACGGTGGGGTGTCTCCTGTCACTAGAAATTAACAATGTCTCATAATAAATTACCAAACAAAATTTGGCCGCGCTACGAAAATTAGATCGCGAGTTATAAGCATTTTAAATTTTTCGACCCTCACCATGGGGGGGGGGGGTCTTCTGTCACCAACAATTAACAATGTCTCATAAAAAATTACCAAACAAAATTTCGCCTCGCTACGAAAATTAGATCGCGAGTTATACGCATTTTAAATTTTTCGACCCTCACAGTGAGGGTCTCCTGTCACCAAGACTTAACACTGACTCATAATAAATGAATAAACAAAATTTGACCGCGCTACGAAAATTAGATCGCGAGTGATAAGCATTTTAAATTTTTCGACTCTCACTGTGGTGGGGGTCTCCTGTCACCAAAAATTAACACTGTCTTATAATAAATTACCAAACAATATTTTGCCAAGCTACCAAAATTAGATCGCGAGTTATAAGCATTTTTAATTTTTCGACCCTCGCCGTGGGGTGTCTTCTGTCACCAACAATTAACAATGTCTCATAATAAATTACCAAACAAAATTTGGCCGCGATACGAAAATTAGATCACGAGTTATAAGCATTTGAAATTATTCGACCCTCACCGTGGGGGTCTCCTGTCACCAAAAATTAACAGTCTCATATTAAATTACGAAACAAAATTTGGCCGCGCTACGAAAATTAGATCGTGAGTTATAAGCATTTTAAATTTTTCGACCCTCACCGTGGGGGGTCTCCTGTCACCAAAAATTAACAGTCTCAAAATAAATTACCAAACAAAATTTGGCCGCGCTACGAAAATTAGATCGCGAGTTATAAGCATATTAAATTTTTCGACCCTCACCGTGAGGGTCTCCTGTCACCAAAACTTAAGACTGACTCATAATAAATAAATAAACAAAATTTGGCCGCGCTACGAAAATTAGATCGTGAGTTATAAGCATTTTAAATTTTTCTACCCTCATCGTGGGGGTTCTCCTGTCACCAAAAATTAACAGTCTCAAAATAAATTACCAAACAAAATTTGGCCGCGCTACGAAAATTAGATCGCGAGTTATAAGCATTTTAAATTTTTCGACCCTCACCGTGAGGGTCTCCTGTCACCAAAACTTAACACTGGCTCATAATAAATGAATAAACAAAATTTGGCCGCGCTACGAAAATTAGATCGTGATTTATACGCATTTTAAATTTTTCGACCCTCACCGTGGGGGGGGGGTCTCCTGTCACCAAAAATTAACAGTCTCAAAATAAATTACCAAACAAAATTTGGCAGAGCTACGAAAATTAGATCGCGAGTTATAAGCATTTTAAATTTTTCGACCCTCACCGTGGGGGGTCTCCTGTCACCAAAAATTAACACTGCCTTATAATAAATTACCAAACAATATTTTGCCAAGCTACCAAAATTAGATCGCGAGTTATAAGCATTTTTAATTTTTCGACCCTCACCGTGGAATGTCTTCTGTCACCAACAATCAACACTGTCCCATAATAAATAACCAAACAAAATTTGGCCGCGCTACGAAAATTAGATCGCGAGTTATAAGCATTTTAAATTTTTCGATCCTCACCGTCTGGGGTCTCCTGTCACCAAAAATTAACACTGTCTCCTAATAAATTATCAAAAAAGTTTGGCCGCGCTACGAAGATTAGATCGCGAGTTATAAGCATTTTTAATTTTTCGACCCTTACCGTAGGGTGTCTTCTGTCACCAACAATTAACAATGTCTCATAATAAATTACCAAACAAAATTTGGCCGCGCTACGAAAATTAGATCGCGAGTTATGAGCATTTCAAATTTTTCGACCCTCACCGTGGGGTGTCTCCTGTCACTAGAAATTAACAATGTCTCATAATAAATTACCAAACAAAATTTGGCCGCGCTACGAAAATTAGATCGCGAGTTATAAGCATTTTAAATTTTTCGACCCTCACCATGGGGGGGGGACTTCTGTCACCAACAATTAACAATGTCTCATAAAAAATTACCAAACAAAATTTGGCCGCGCTACGAAAATTAGATCGCGAGTTATACGCATTTTAAATTTTTCGACCCTCACCGTGAGGGTCTCCTGTCACCAAGACTTAACACTGACTCATAATAAATGAATAAACAAAATTTGGCCGCGCTACGAAAATTAGATCGTGAGTTATAAGCATTTTAAATTTTTCGACCCTCACCATTTGGGGTCTCCTGTCACCAAAAATTAACACTGTCTCATAATAAATTACCAAACAAAATTTGGCCGCGCTACGAAAATTAGATCGTGAGTTACAAGCATTTTAAATTTTTCGACCCTCACCGTAGGGGCTCTCCTGTCACCAAAATTAACAGTCTCATATTAAATTACCAAACAAAATTTGGCCGCGCTACGAAAATTAGATCGCGAGTTATAAGCATTTTAAATTTTTCGACCCTCACCGTGAGGGTCTCCTGTCACCAAGACTTAACACTGACTCATAATAAAGGAGTAAGCAAAATTTGGCCGCGCTACGAAAATTAGATCGTGAGTTATAAGCATTTAAAATTTTTCGACCCTCATCGTGGGGGGGGGGGTCTAATGTCCCCAAAAATTAACACTGCCTCATAATAAATTACCAAACAAAATTTGGCCGCGCTACGAAAATTAGATCGCGAGTTATAAACATTTTAAATTTTTCGACCTCACCTTGGAGGATCTCCTGTCACCAAAAATCAACACTGTCCCATAATAAATTACCAAACAAAATTTGTCCGCGCTACGAAAATTAGATCGTGAGTTATAAGCATTTTAAATTTTTCGACCCTCACCATGGGGGGTCTCCTGTCACCAAAAATTAACACTGTCTCATAATAAATTACCAAACAAAATTTGGCCGCGCTACGAAAATTAGATCGTGAGTTACAAGCATTTTAAATTTTTCGACCCTCACCGTAGGGGCTCTCCTGTCACCAAAAGTTAACAGTCTCATATTAAATTACCAAACAAAATTTGGCCGCGCTACGAAAATTAGATCGCGAGTTATAAGCATATTAAATTTTTCGACCGTCACCGTGAGGGTCTCCTGTCACCAAGACTTAACACTGACTCATAATAAAGGAATAAGCAAAATTTGGCCGCGCTACGAAAATTAGATCGTGAGTTATAAGCATTTAAAATTTTTCGACCCTCATCGTGGGGGGGGGTCTAATGTCCCCAAAAATTAACACTGCCTCATAATAAATTACCAAACAAAATTTGGCCGCGCTACGAAAATTAGATCGCGAGTTATAAACATTTTAAATTTTTCGACCTCACCTTGGAGGATCTCCTGTCACCAAAAATCAACACTGTCCCATAATAAATTACCAAACAAAATTTGTCCGCGCTACGAAAATTAGATCGCGAGTTATAAGCATTTTAAATTTTTCGACCCTCACCGTGGGGGGTCTCCTGTCTCCAAAAATTAACACTGTCTTATAATAAATTACCAAACAATATTTTGCCAAGCTACCAGAATTAGATCGCGAGTTATAAGCATTTTTAATTTTTCGACCCTCACCGTGGAATGTCTTCTGTCACCAACAATCAACACAGTCCCATAATAAATAACCAAACAAAATTTGGCCGCGCTACGAAAATTAGATCGCGAGTTATAAGCATTTTAAATTTTTCGATCCTCACCGTCTGGGGTCTCCTGTCACCAAAAATTAACACTGTCTCCTAATAAATTACCAAACAAGTTTGGCCGCGCTACGAAGATTAGATCGCGAGTTATAAGCATTTTTAATTTTTCGACCCTTACCGTAGGGTGTCTTCTGTCACCAACAATTAACAATGTCTCATAATAAATTACCAAACAAAATTTGGCCGCTCTACGAAAATTAGATCGCGAGTTAAGAGCATTTCAAATTTTTCGACCCTCACCGTGGGGTGTCTCCTGTCACTAGAAATTAACAATGTCTCATAATAAATTACCAAACAAAATTTGGCCGCGCTACGAAAATTAGATCGCGAGTTATAAGCATTTTAAATTTTTCGACCCTCACCATGGGGGGGGGACTTCTGTCACCAACAATTAACAATGTCTCATAAAAAATTACCAAACAAAATTTGGCCGCGCTTCGAAAATTAGATCGCGAGTTATACGCATTTTAAATTTTTCGACCCTCACCGTGAGGGTCTCCTGTCACCAAGACTTAACACTGACTCATAATAAAGGAATAAGCAAAATTTGGCCGCGCTACGAAAATTAGATCGTGAGTTATAATCATTTAAAATTTTTCGACCCTCATCATGGGGGGGGGGGTCTAATGTCCCCAAAAATTAACACTGCCTCATAATAAATTACCAAACAAAATTTGGCCGCGCTACGAAAATTAGATCGCGAGTTATAAACATTTTAAATTTTTCGACCTCACCTTGGAGGATCTCCTGTCACCAAAAATCAACACTGTCCCATAATAAATAACCAAACAAAATTTGTCCGCGCTACGAAAATTAGATCGCGAGTTATAAGCATTTTAAATTTTTCGACCCTCACCGTGGGGGGTCTCCTGTCTCCAAAAATTAACACTGCCTCATAATAAATTACCAAACAAAATTTGGCCGCGCTACGAAAATTAGATCGCGAGTTATAAGCATTTTTAATTTTTCGACCCTCACCGTGGGGTGTCTTCTGTCACCAACAATCAACACTGTCCCATAATAAATAACCAAACAAAATTTGGCCGCGCTACGAAAATTAGATCGCGAGTTATACGCATTTTAAATTTTTCGACCCTCACCGTGAGGGTCTCCTCTCACCAAGACTTAACACTGACTCATAATAAATGAATAAACAAAATTTGGCCGCGCTACGAAAATTAGATCGTGAGTTATAAGCATTTTAAATTTTTCGACCCTCACCATGGGGGGTCTCCTGTCACCAAAAATTAACACTGTCTCATAATAAATTACCAAACAAAATTTGGCCGCGCTACGAAAATTAGATCGTGAGTTACAAGCATTTTAAATTTTTCGACCCTCACCGTAGGGGCTCTCCTGTCACCAAAAGTTAACAGTCTCATATTAAATTACCAAACAAAATTTGGCCGCGCTACGAAAATTAGATCGCGAGTTATAAGCATATTAAATTTTTCGACCCTCACCGTGAGGGTCTCCTGTCACCAAGACTTAACACTGACTCATAATAAAGGAATAAGCAAAATTTGGCCGCGCTACGAAAATTAGATCGTGAGTTATAAGCATTTAAAATTTTTCGACCCTCATCGTGGGGGGGGGTCTAATGTCCCCAAAAATTAACACTGCCTCATAATAAATTACCAAACAAAATTTGGCCGCGCTACGAAAATTAGATCGCGAGTTATAAACATTTTAAATTTTTCGACCTCACCTTGGAGGATCTCCTGTCACCAAAAATCAACACTGTCCCATAATAAATTACCAAACAAAATTTGTCCGCGCTACGAAAATTAGATCGCGAGTTATAAGCATTTTAAATTTTTCGACCCTCACCGTGGGGGGTCTCCTGTCTCCAAAAACTAACACTGTCTTATAATAAATTACCAAACAATATTTTGCCAAGCTACCAGAATTAGATCGCGAGTTATAAGCATTTTTAATTTTTCGACCCTCACCGTGGAATGTCTTCTGTCACCAACAATCAACACAGTCCCATAATAAATAACCAAACAAAATTTGGCCGCGCTACGAAAATTAGATCGCGAGTTATAAGCATTTTAAATTTTTCGATCCTCACCGTCTGGGGTCTCCTGTCACCAAAAATTAACACTGTCTCCTAATAAATTACCAAACAAGTTTGGCCGCGCTACGAAGATTAGATCGCGAGTTATAAGCATTTTTAATTTTTCGACATTTACCGTAGGGTGTCTTCTGTCACCAACAATTAACAATGTCTCATAATAAATTACCAAACAAAATTTGGCCGCGCTACGAAAATTAGATCGCGAGTTATGAGCATTTCAAATTTTTCGACCCTCACCGTGGGGTGTCTCCTGTCACTAGAAATTAACAATGTCTCATAATAAATTACCAAACAAAATTTGGCCGCGCTACGAAAATTAGATCGCGAGTTATAAGCATTTTAAATTTTTCGACCCTCACCATGGGGGGGGGGACTTCTGTCACCAACAATTAACAATGTCTCATAAAAAATTACCAAACAAAATTTGGCCGCGCTTCGAAAATTAGATCGCGAGTTATACGCATTTTAAATTTTTCGACCCTCACCGTGAGGGTCTCCTGTCACCAAGACTTAACACTGACTCATAATAAAGGAATAAGCAAAATTTGGCCGCGCTACGAAAATTAGATCGTGAGTTATAATCATTTAAAATTTTTCGACCCTCATCTTGGGGGGGGGGTCTAATGTCCCCAAAAATTAACACTGCCTCATAATAAATTACCAAACAAAATTTGGCCGCGCTACGAAAATTAGATCGCGAGTTATAAACATTTTAAATTTTTCGACCTCACCTTGGAGGATCTCCTGTCACCAAAAATCAACACTGTCCCATAATAAATTACCAAACAAAATTTGTCCGCGCTACGAAAATTAGATCGCGAGTTATAAGCATTTTAAATTTTTCGACCCTCACCGTGGGGGGTCTCCTGTCTCCAAAAATTAACACTGCCTCATAATAAATTACCAAACAAAATTTGGCCGCGCTACGAAAATTAGATCGCGAGTTATAAGCATTTTTAATTTTTCGACCCTCACCGTGGGGTGTCTTCTGTCACCAACAATCAACACTGTCCCATAATAAATAACCAAACAAAAATTGGCCGCGCTACGAAAATTAGATCGCGAGTTATACGCATTTTAAATTTTTCGACCCTCACCGTGAGGGTCTCCTCTCACCAAGACTTAACACTGACTCATAATAAATGAATAAACAAAATTTGGCCGCGCTACGAAAATTAGATCGTGAGTTATAAGCATTTTAAATTTTTCGACCCTCACCATGGGGGGTCTCCTGTCACCAAAAATTAACACTGTCTCATAATAAATTACCAAACAAAATTTGGCCGCGCTACGAAAATTAGATCGTGAGTTACAAGCATTTTAAATTTTTCGACCCTCACCGTGGGGGCTCTCCTGTCACCAAAAATTAACAGTCTCATATTAAATTACCAAACAAAATTTGGCCGCGCTACGAAAATTAGATCGCGAGTTATATGCATTTTAAATTTTTCGACCCTCCACGTGAGGGTCTCCTGTCACCAAGACTTAACACTGACTCATAATAAAGGAATAAGCAAAATTTGGCCGCGCTACGAAAATTAGATCGTGAGTTATAAGCATTTAAAATTTTTCGACCCTCATCGTGGGGGGGGGGTCTAATGTCCCCAAAAATTAACACTGCCTCATAATAAATTACCAAACAAAATTTGGCCGCGCTACAAAAATTAGATCGCGAGTTATAAACATTTTAAATTTTTCGACCTCACCTAGGAGGATCTCCTGTCACCAAAAATCAACACTGTCCCATAATAAATTACCAAACAAAATTTGTCCGCGCTACGAAAATTAGATCGCGAGTTATAAGCATTTTAAATTTTTCGACCCTCACCGTGGGGGGTCTCCTGTCTCCAAAAATTAACACTGTCTTATAATAAATTACCAAACAATATTTTGCCAAGCTACCAGAATTAGATCGCGAGTTATAAGCATTTTTAATTTTTCGACCCTCACCGTGGGGTGTCTTCTGTCACCAACAATCAACACTGTCCCATAATAAATAACCAAACAAAATTTGGCCGCGCTACGAAAATTAGATCGCGAGTTATGAGCATTTTAAATTTTTCGATCCTCACCGTCTGGGGTCTCCTGTCACCAAAAATTAACACTGTATCCTAATAAATTACCAAACAAGTTTGGCCGCGCTACGAAGATTAGATCGCGAGTTATAAGCATTTTAAATTTTTCGACCCTCACCGTGGGGTGTATCCTGTCACCAGAAATTAACAATGTCTCATAATAAATTACCAAACAAAGTTTGGCCGCGCAACGAAAGTTAGATCGCGAGTTATAAGCATTTTAAAATTTTCGACCCTCACGGTGGGGGGGGGGTCTCTTGTCACCAAAATAAATAAGACTACCAAAATAAACACTGTCTCATAATAAATTACCAAACAAAATTTGGCCGCGCTATGAAAATTAGATCATAAGAAACATAAGTTTGAGACTTGATATTCCAATATCTGAAAAATACCGCGTCAATGTCTGCCGAAGTCTACCAAAGGATACCGTTCCGAAGTTTTCCGAAAGGAAACGACGTTAGCCGAGTGTTAGGTTTTTTCCTTACCGATGTGTTAGGATTTTTCGCGTTACGAAATTTTTGGATTCGGTCACCGCGCTCAAAGCCCGCGATAAAATCTATGCAATAGCTTAAAAAAATACTTTTTTTCCATATGGTGTGAGGTAGGTTGTGAAAGCTTTCGTTATTTTGAATTGAAAGATATATTTCTTTTAATTTTAGGTATTATATTTTCAGAGATATAGTCGAAAATACAGTGCAAAAATATTCCCCCACCACCCCCCATCTAATTCCGCATCTACTGAAACTAAAATTATGAAAAACTAAAGGCTATAGAAGCTAATAAAATCTTAGTAATCTTAAATTTTTTTGTTTCACAGTGCAAATGTGTGTCTGTTATAAGCATCGCGAGTTAAAAGCATTTTTAATTTTTCGACCCTCACCGTGGAGTGTCTTCTGTCACCAACAATCAACACTGTCCCATAATAAATAACCAAACAAAATTTGGCCGCGCTACGAAAATTAGATCGCGAGTTATGAGCATTTTAAATTTTTCGATCCTCACCGTCTGGGGTCTCCTGTCACCAAAAATTAACACTGTCTCCTAATAAATTACCAAACAAGTTTGGCCGCGCTACGAAGATTAGATCGCGAGTTATAAGCATTTTTAATTTTTCGACCCTCACCGTGGGGTGTCTTCTGTCACCAACAATCAACACTGTCCCATAATAAATAACCAAACAAAATTTGGCCGCGCTACGAAAATTAGATCGCGAGTTATACGCATTTTAAATTTTTCGACCCTCACCGTGAGGGTCTCCTGTCACCAAGACTTAACACTGACTCATAATAAATGAATAAACAAAATTTGGCCGCGCTACGAAAATTAGATCGTGAGTTATAAGCATTTTAAATTTTTCGACCCTCACCATGGGGGGTCTCCTGTCACCAAAAATTAACACTGTCTCATAATAAATTACCAAACAAAATTTGGCCGCGCTACGAAAATTAGATCGTGAGTTACAAGCATTTTAAATTTTTCGACCCTCACCGTGGGGGCTCTCCTGTCACCAAAAATTAACAGTCTCATATTAAATTACCAAACAAAATTTGGCCGCGCTACGAAAATTAGATCGCGAATTATAAGCATTTTAAATTTTTCGACCCTCACCGTGAGGGTCTCCTGTCACCAAGACTTAACACTGACTCATAATAAAGGAATAAGCAAAATTTGGCCGCGCTACGAAAATTAGATCGTGAGTTATAAGCATTTAAAATTTTTCGACATTCATCGTGGGGGGGGTCTAATGTCCCCAAAAATTAACACTGCCTCATAATAAATTACCAAACAAAACTTGGCCGCGCTACAAAAATTAGATCGCGAGTTATAAACATTTTAAATTTTTCGAACTCACCTAGGAGGATCTCCTGTCACCAAAAATCAACACTGTCCCATAATAAATTACCAAACAAAATTTGTCCGCGCTACGAAAATTAGATCGCGAGTTATAAGCATTTTAAATTTTTCGACCCTCACCGTGGGGTGTCTTCTGTCACCAACAATCAACACTGTCCCATAATAAATAACCAAACAAAATTTGGCCGCGCTACGAAAATTAGATCGCGAGTTATGAGCATTTTAAATTTTTCGATCCTCACCGTCTGGGGTCTCCTGTCACCAAAAATTAACACTGTCTCCTAATAAATTACCAAACAAGTTTGGCCGCGCTACGAAGATTAGATCGCGAGTTATAAGCATTTTTAATTTTTCGACCCTCACCGTGGGGTGTCTTCTGTCACCAACAATCAACACTGTCCCATAATAAATAACCAAACAAAATTTGGCCGCGCTACGAAAATTAGATCGCGAGTTATACGCATTTTAAATTTTTCGACCCTCACCGTGAGGGTCTCCTGTCACCAAGACTTAACACTGACTCATAATAAATGAATAAACAAAATTTGGCCGCGCTACGAAAATTAGATCGTGAGTTATAAGCATTTTAAATTCTTCGACCCTCACCATGGGGGGTCTCCTGTCACCAAAAATTAACACTGTCTCATAATAAATTACCAAACAAAATTTGGCCGCGCTACGAAAATTAGATCGTGAGTTACAAGCATTTTAAATTTTTCGACCCTCACCGTGGGGGCTCTCCTGTCACCAAAAATTAACAGTCTCATATTAAATTACCAAACAAAATTTGGCCGCGCTACGAAAATTAGATCGCGAATTATAAGCATTTTAAATTTTTCGACCCTCACCGTGAGGGTCTCCTGTCACCAAGACTTAACACTGACTCATAATAAATTACCAAACAAAACTTGGCCGCGCTACAAAAATTAGATCGCGAGTTATAAACATTTTAAATTTTTCGAACTCACCTAGGAGGATCTCCTGTCACCAAAAATCAACACTGTCCCATAATAAATTACCAAACAAAATTTGGCCGCGCTACGAAAATTAGATCGTGAGTTACAAGCATTTTAAATTTTTCGACCCTCACCGTGGGGGCTCTCCTGTCACCAAAAATTAACAGTCTCATATTAAATTACCAAACAAAATTTGGCCGCGCTACGAAAATTAGATCGCGAATTATAAGCATTTTAAATTTTTCGACCCTCACCGTGAGGGTCTCCTGTCACCAAGACTTAACACTGACTCATAATAAAGGAATAAGCAAAATTTGGCCGCGCTACGAAAATTAGATCGTGAGTTATAAGCATTTAAAATTTTTCGACATTCATCGTGGGGGGGGGGTCTAATGTCCCCAAAAATTAACACTGCCTCATAATAAATTACCAAACAAAACTTGGCCGCGCTAAAAAAATTAGATCGCGAGTTATAAACATTTTAAATTTTTCGAACTCACCTAGGAGGATCTCCTGTCACCAAAAATCAACACTGTCCCATAATAAATTACCAAACAAAATTTGTCCGCGCTACGAAAATTAGATCGCGAGTTATAAGCATTTTAAATTTTTCGACCCTCACCGTGGGGTGTCTTCTGTCACCAACAATCAACACTGTCCCATAATAAATAACCAAACAAAATTTGGCCGCGCTACGAAAATTAGATCGCGAGTTATGAGCATTTTAAATTTTTCGATCCTCACCGTCTGGGGTCTCCTGTCACCAAAAATTAACACTGTCTCCTAATAAATTACCAAACAAGTTTGGCCGCGCTACGAAGATTAGATCGCGAGTTATAAGCATTTTTAATTTTTCGACCCTCACCGTGGGGTGTCTTCTGTCACCAACAATCAACACTGTCCCATAATAAATAACCAAACAAAATTTGGCCGCGCTACGAAAATTAGATCGCGAGTTATACGCATTTTAAATTTTTCGACCCTCACCGTGAGGGTCTCCTGTCACCAAGACTTAACACTGACTCATAATAAATGAATAAACAAAATTTGGCCGCGCTACGAAAATTAGATCGTGAGTTATAAGCATTTTAAATTTTTCGACCCTCACCATGGGGGGTCTCCTGTCACCAAAAATTAACACTGTCTCATAATAAATTACCAAACAAAATTTGGCCGCGCTACGAAAATTAGATCGTGAGTTACAAGCATTTTAAATTTTTGGACCCTCACCGTGGGGGCTCTCCTGTCACCAAAAATTAACAGTCTCATATTAAATTACGAAACAAAATTTTTCCGCGCTACGAAAATTAGATCGCGAATTATAAGCATTTTAAATTTTTCGACCCTCACCGTGAGGGTCTCCTGTCACCAAGACTTAACACTGACTCATAATAAAGGAATAAGCAAAATTTGGCCGCGCTACGAAAATTAGATCGTGAGTTATAAGCATTTAAAATTTTTCGACATTCATCGTGGGGGGGGGGGTCTAATGTCCCCAAAAATTAACACTGCCTCATAATAAATTACCAAACAAAACTTGGCCGCGCTACAAAAATTAGATCGCGAGTTATAAACATTTTAAATTTTTCGAACTCACCTAGGAGGATCTCCTGTCACCAAAAATCAACACTGTCCCATAATAAATTACCAAACAAAATTTGTCCGCGCTACGAAAATTAGATCGCGAGTTATAAGCATTTTAAATTTTTCGACCCTCACCGTGGGGTGTCTTCTGTCACCAACAATCAACACTGTCCCATAATAAATAACCAAACAAAATTTGGCCGCGCTACGAAAATTAGATCGCGAGTTATGAGCATTTTAAATTTTTCGATCCTCACCGTCTGGGGTCTCCTGTCACCAAAAATTAACACTGTCTCCTAATAAATTACCAAACAAGTTTGGCCGCGCTACGAAGATTAGATCGCGAGTTATAAGCATTTTTAATTTTTCGACCCTCACCGTGGGGTGTCTTCTGTCACCAACAATCAACACTGTCCCATAATAAATAACCAAACAAAATTTGACCGCGCTACGAAAATTAGATCGCGAGTTATACGCATTTTAAATTTTTCGACCCTCACCGTGAGGGTCTCCTGTCACCAAGACTTAACACTGACTCATTATAAATGAATAAACAAAATTTGGCCGCGCTACGAAAATTAGATCGTGAGTTATAAGCATTTTAAATTTTTCGACCCTCACCATGGGGGGTCTCCTGTCACCAAAAATTAACACTGTCTCATAATAAATTACCAAACAAAATTTGGCCGCGCTACGAAAATTAGATCGTGAGTTACAAGCATTTTAAATTTTTCGACCCTCACCGTGGGGGCTCTCCTGTCACCAAAAATTAACAGTCTCATATTAAATTACCAAACAAAATTTGGCCGCGCTACGAAAATTAGATCGCGAGTTATATGCATTTTAAATTTTTCGACCCTCACCGTGAGGGTCTCCTGTCACCAAGACTTAACACTGACTCATAATAAAGGAATAAGCAAAATTTGGCCGCGCTACGAAAATTAGATCGTGAGTTATAAGCATTTAAAATTTTTCGACCCTCATCGTGGGGGGGGGTCTAATGTCCCCAAAAATTAACACTGCCTCATAATAAATTACCAAACAAAATTTGGCCGCGCTACAAAAATTAGATCGCGAGTTATAAACATTTTAAATTTTTCGACCTCACCTAGGAGGATCTCCTGTCACCAAAAATCAACACTGTCCCATAATAAATTACCAAACAAAATTTGTCCGCGCTACGAAAATTAGATCGCGAGTTATAAGCATTTTAAATTTTTCGACCCTCACCGTGGGGGGTCTCCTGTCTCCAAAAATTAACACTGTCTTATAATAAATTACCAAACAATATTTTGCCAAGCTACCAGAATTAGATCGCGAGTTATAAGCATTTTTAATTTTTCGACCCTCACCGTGGGGTGTCTTCTGTCACCAACAATCAACACTGTCCCATAATAAATAACCAAACAAAATTTGGCCGCGCTACGAAAATTAGATCGCGAGTTATGAGCATTTTAAATTTTTCGATCCTCACCGTCTGGGGTCTCCTGTCACCAAAAATTAACACTGTATCCTAATAAATTACCAAACAAGTTTGGCCGCGCTACGAAGATTAGATCGCGAGTTATAAGCATTTTAAATTTTTCGACCCTCACCGTGGGGTGTATCCTGTCACCAGAAATTAACAATGTCTCATAATAAATTACCAAACAAAGTTTGGCCGCGCTACGAAAGTTAGATCGCGAGTTATAAGCATTTTAAAATTTTCGACCCTCACGGTGGGGGGGGGGTCTCTTGTCACCAAAATAAATAAGACTACCAAAATAAACACTGTCTCATAATAAATTACCAAACAAAATTTGGCCGCGCTATGAAAATTAGATCATAAGAAACATAAGTTTGAGACTTGATATTCCAATATCTGAAAAATACCGCGTCAATGTCTGCCGAAGTCTACCAAAGGATACCGTTCCGAAGTTTTCCGAAAGGAAACGACGTTAGCCGAGTGTTAGGTTTTTTCCTTACCGATGTGTTAGGATTTTTCGCGTTACGAAATTTTTGGATTCGGTCACCGCGCTCAAAGCCCGCGATAAAATCTATGCAATAGCTTAAAAAAATACTTTTTTTCCATATGGTGTGAGGTAGGTTGTGAAAGCTTTCGTTATTTTGAATTGAAAGATATATTTCTTTTAATTTTAGGTATTATATTTTCAGAGATATAGTCGAAAATACAGTGCAAAAATATTCCCCCACCACCCCCCATCTAATTCCGCATCTACTGAAACTAAAATTATGAAAAACTAAAGGCTATAGAAGCTAATAAAATCTTAGTAATCTTAAATTTTTTTGTTTCACAGTGCAAATGTGTGTCTGTTATAAGCATCGCGAGTTAAAAGCATTTTTAATTTTTCGACCCTCACCGTGGAGTGTCTTCTGTCACCAACAATCAACACTGTCCCATAATAAATAACCAAACAAAATTTGGCCGCGCTACGAAAATTAGATCGCGAGTTATGAGCATTTTAAATTTTTCGATCCTCACCGTCTGGGGTCTCCTGTCACCAAAAATTAACACTGTCTCCTAATAAATTACCAAACAAGTTTGGCCGCGCTACGAAGATTAGATCGCGAGTTATAAGCATTTTTAATTTTTCGACCCTCACCGTGGGGTGTCTTCTGTCACCAACAATCAACACTGTCCCATAATAAATAACCAAACAAAATTTGGCCGCGCTACGAAAATTAGATCGCGAGTTATACGCATTTTAAATTTTTCGACCCTCACCGTGAGGGTCTCCTGTCACCAAGACTTAACACTGACTCATAATAAATGAATAAACAAAATTTGGCCGCGCTACGAAAATTAGATCGTGAGTTATAAGCATTTTAAATTTTTCGACCCTCACCATGGGGGGTCTCCTGTCACCAAAAATTAACACTGTCTCATAATAAATTACCAAACAAAATTTGGCCGCGCTACGAAAATTAGATCGTGAGTTACAAGCATTTTAAATTTTTCGACCCTCACCGTGGGGGCTCTCCTGTCACCAAAAATTAACAGTCTCATATTAAATTACCAAACAAAATTTGGCCGCGCTACGAAAATTAGATCGCGAATTATAAGCATTTTAAATTTTTCGACCCTCACCGTGAGGGTCTCCTGTCACCAAGACTTAACACTGACTCATAATAAAGGAATAAGCAAAATTTGGCCGCGCTACGAAAATTAGATCGTGAGTTATAAGCATTTAAAATTTTTCGACATTCATCGTGGGGGGGGGTCTAATGTCCCCAAAAATTAACACTGCCTCATAATAAATTACCAAACAAAACTTGGCCGCGCTACAAAAATTAGATCGCGAGTTATAAACATTTTAAATTTTTCGAACTCACCTAGGAGGATCTCCTGTCACCAAAAATCAACACTGTCCCATAATAAATTACCAAACAAAATTTGTCCGCGCTACGAAAATTAGATCGCGAGTTATAAGCATTTTAAATTTTTCGACCCTCACCGTGGGGTGTCTTCTGTCACCAACAATCAACACTGTCCCATAATAAATAACCAAACAAAATTTGGCCGCGCTACGAAAATTAGATCGCGAGTTATGAGCATTTTAAATTTTTCGATCCTCACCGTCTGGGGTCTCCTGTCACCAAAAATTAACACTGTCTCCTAATAAATTACCAAACAAGTTTGGCCGCGCTACGAAGATTAGATCGCGAGTTATAAGCATTTTTAATTTTTCGACCCTCACCGTGGGGTGTCTTCTG
This sequence comes from Maratus speculifer, assembly GCA_964019185.1. Taxonomy (NCBI): domain Eukaryota; kingdom Metazoa; phylum Arthropoda; class Arachnida; order Araneae; family Salticidae; genus Maratus; species Maratus speculifer. The sequence continues at coordinate 145,276,224 of OZ025300.1, forward strand.
TCACCAACAATCAACACTGTCCCATAATAAATAACCAAACAAAATTTGGCCGCGCTACGAAAATTAGATCGCGAGTTATACGCATTTTAAATTTTTCGACCCTCACCGTGAGGGTCTCCTGTCACCAAGACTTAACACTGACTCATAATAAATGAATAAACAAAATTTGGCCGCGCTACGAAAATTAGATCGTGAGTTATAAGCATTTTAAATTTTTCGACCCTCACCATGGGGGGTCTCCTGTCACCAAAAATTAACACTGTCTCATAATAAATTACCAAACAAAATTTGGCCGCGCTACGAAAATTAGATCGTGAGTTACAAGCATTTTAAATTTTTCGACCCTCACCGTGGGGGCTCTCCTGTCACCAAAAATTAACAGTCTCATATTAAATTACCAAACAAAATTTGGCCGCGCTACGAAAATTAGATCGCGAATTATAAGCATTTTAAATTTTTCGACCCTCACCGTGAGGGTCTCCTGTCACCAAGACTTAACACTGACTTATAATAAATTACCAAACAAAACTTGGCCGCGCTACAAAAATTAGATCGCGAGTTATAAACATTTTAAATTTTTCGAACTCACCTAGGAGGATCTCCTGTCACCAAAAATCAACACTGTCCCATAATAAATTACCAAACAAAATTTGGCCGCGCTACGAAAATTAGATCGTGAGTTACAAGCATTTTAAATTTTTCGACCCTCACCGTGGGGGCTCTCCTGTCACCAAAAATTAACAGTCTCATATTAAATTACCAAACAAAATTTGGCCGCGCTACGAAAATTAGATCGCGAATTATAAGCATTTTAAATTTTTCGACCCTCACCGTGAGGGTCTCCTGTCACCAAGACTTAACACTGACTCATAATAAAGGAATAAGCAAAATTTGGCCGCGCTACGAAAATTAGATCGTGAGTTATAAGCATTTAAAATTTTTCGACATTCATCGTGGGGGGGGGGTCTAATGTCCCCAAAAATTAACACTGCCTCATAATAAATTACCAAACAAAACTTGGCCGCGCTACAAAAATTAGATCGCGAGTTATAAACATTTTAAATTTTTCGAACTCACCTAGGAGGATCTCCTGTCACCAAAAATCAACACTGTCCCATAATAAATTACCAAACAAAATTTGTCCGCGCTACGAAAATTAGATCGCGAGTTATAAGCATTTTAAATTTTTCGACCCTCACCGTGGGGTGTCTTCTGTCACCAACAATCAACACTGTCCCATAATAAATAACCAAACAAAATTTGGCCGCGCTACGAAAATTAGATCGCGAGTTATGAGCATTTTAAATTTTTCGATCCTCACCGTCTGGGGTCTCCTGTCACCAAAAATTAACACTGTCTCCTAATAAATTACCAAACAAGTTTGGCCGCGCTACGAAGATTAGATCGCGAGTTATAAGCATTTTTAATTTTTCGACCCTCACCGTGGGGTGTCTTCTGTCACCAACAATCAACACTGTCCCATAATAAATAACCAAACAAAATTTGGCCGCGCTACGAAAATTAGATCGCGAGTTATACGCATTTTAAATTTTTCGACCCTCACCGTGAGGGTCTCCTGTCACCAAGACTTAACACTGACTCATAATAAATGAATAAACAAAATTTGGCCGCGCTACGAAAATTAGATCGTGAGTTATAAGCATTTTAAATTTTTCGACCCTCACCATGGGGGGTCTCCTGTCACCAAAAATTAACACTGTCTCATAATAAATTACCAAACAAAATTTGGCCGCGCTACGAAAATTAGATCGTGAGTTACAAGCATTTTAAATTTTTGGACCCTCACCGTGGGGGCTCTCCTGTCACCAAAAATTAACAGTCTCATATTAAATTACCAAACAAAATTTTTCCGCGCTACGAAAATTAGATCGCGAATTATAAGCATTTTAAATTTTTCGACCCTCACCGTGAGGGTCTCCTGTCACCAAGACTTAACACTGACTCATAATAAAGGAATAAGCAAAATTTGGCCGCGCTACGAAAATTAGATCGTGAGTTATAAGCATTTAAAATTTTTCGACATTCATCGTGGGGGGGGGGGTCTAATGTCCCCAAAAATTAACACTGCCTCATAATAAATTACCAAACAAAACTTGGCCGCGCTACAAAAATTAGATCGCGAGTTATAAACATTTTAAATTTTTCGAACTCACCTAGGAGGATCTCCTGTCACCAAAAATCAACACTGTCCCATAATAAATTACCAAACAAAATTTGTCCGCGCTACGAAAATTAGATCGCGAGTTATAAGCATTTTAAATTTTTCGACCCTCACCGTGGGGTGTCTTCTGTCACCAACAATCAACACTGTCCCATAATAAATAACCAAACAAAATTTGGCCGCGCTACGAAAATTAGATCGCGAGTTATGAGCATTTTAAATTTTTCGATCCTCACCGTCTGGGGTCTCCTGTCACCAAAAATTAACACTGTCTCCTAATAAATTACCAAACAAGTTTGGCCGCGCTACGAAGATTAGATCGCGAGTTATAAGCATTTTTAATTTTTCGACCCTCACCGTGGGGTGTCTTCTGTCACCAACAATCAACACTGTCCCATAATAAATAACCAAACAAAATTTGACCGCGCTACGAAAATTAGATCGCGAGTTATACGCATTTTAAATTTTTCGACCCTCACCGTGAGGGTCTCCTGTCACCAAGACTTAACACTGACTCATAATAAATGAATAAACAAAATTTGGCCGCGCTACGAAAATTAGATCGTGAGTTATAAGCATTTTAAATTTTTCGACCCTCACCATGGGGGGTCTCCTGTCACCAAAAATTAACACTGTCTCATAATAAATTACCAAACAAAATTTGGCCGCGCTACGAAAATTAGATCGTGAGTTACAAGCATTTTAAATTTTTCGACCCTCACCGTGGGGGCTCTCCTGTCACCAAAAATTAACAGTCTCATATTAAATTACCAAACAAAATTTGGCCGCGCTACGAAAATTAGATCGCGAATTATAAGCATTTTAAATTTTTCGACCCTCACCGTGAGGGTCTCCTGTCACCAAGACTTAACACTGACTCATAATAAAGGAATAAGCAAAATTTGGCCGCGCTACGAAAATTAGATCGTGAGTTATAAGCATTTAAAATTTTTCGACCCTCATCGTGGGGGGGGGTCTAATGTCCCCAAAAATTAACACTGCCTCATAATAAATTACCAAACAAAATTTGGCCGCGCTACAAAAATTAGATCGCGAGTTATAAACATTTTAAATTTTTCGACCTCACCTTGGAGGATCTCCTGTCACCAAAAATCAACACTGTCCCATAATAAATTACCAAACAAAATTTGTCCGCGCTACGAAAATTAGATCGCGAGTTATAAGCATTTTAAATTTTTCGACCCTCACCGTGATGGGTCTCCTGTCTCCAAAAATTAACACTGTCTTATAATAAATTACCAAACAATATTTTGCCAAGCTACCAGAATTAGATCGCGAGTTATAAGCATTTTTAATTTTTCGACCCTCACCGTGGGGTGTCTTCTGTCACCAACAATCAACACTGTCCCATAATAAATAACCAAACAAAATTTGGCCGCGCTACGAAAATTAGATCGCGAGTTATACGCATTTTAAATTTTTCGACCCTCACCGTGAGGGTCTCCTGTCACCAAGACTTAACACTGACTCATAATAAATGAATAAACAAAATTTGGCCGCGCTACGAAAATTAGATCGTGAGTTATAAGCATTTTAAATTTTTCGACCCTCACCATGGGGGGTCTCCTGTCACCAAAAATTAACACTGTCTCATAATAAATTACCAAACAAAATTTGGCCGCGCTACGAAAATTAGATCGTGAGTTACAAGCATTTTAAATTTTTCGACCCTCACCGTGGGGGCTCTCCTGTCACCAAAAATTAACAGTCTCATATTAAATTACCAAACAAAATTTGGCCGCGCTACGAAAATTAGATCGCGAATTATAAGCATTTTAAATTTTTCGACCCTCACCGTGAGGGTCTCCTGTCACCAAGACTTAACACTGACTCATAATAAAGGAATAAGCAAAATTTGGCCGCGCTACGAAAATTAGATCGTGAGTTATAAGCATTTAAAATTTTTCGACCCTCATCGTGGGGGGGGGGTCTAATGTCCCCAAAAATTAACACTGCCTCATAATAAATTACCAAACAAAATTTGGCCGCGCTACAAAAATTAGATCGCGAGTTATAAACATTTTAAATTTTTCGACCTCACCTTGGAGGATCTCCTGTCACCAAAAATCAACACTGTCCCATAATAAATTACCAAACAAAATTTGTCCGCGCTACGAAAATTAGATCGCGAGTTATAAGCATTTTAAATTTTTCGACCCTCACCGTGGGGGGTCTCCTGTCTCCAAAAATTAACACTGTCTTATAATAAATTACCAAACAATATTTTGCCAAGCTACCAGAATTAGATCGCGAGTTATAAGCATTTTTAATTTTTCGACCCTCACCGTGGGGTGTCTTCTGTCACCAACAATCAACACTGTCCCATAATAAATAACCAAACAAAATTTGGCCGCGCTACGAAAATTAGATCGCGAGTTATACGCATTTTAAATTTTTCGACCCTCACCGTGAGGGTCTCCTGTCACCAAGACTTAACACTGACTCATAATAAATGAATAAACAAAATTTGGCCGCGCTACGAAAATTAGATCGTGAGTTATAAGCATTTTAAATTTTTCGACCCTCACCATGGGGGGTCTCCTGTCACCAAAAATTAACAGTCTCATATTAAATTACCAAACAAAAATTTTCCGCGCTACGAAAATTAGATCGCGAATTATAAGCATTTTAAATTTTTCGACCCTCACCGTGAGGGTCTCCTGTCACCAAGACTTAACACTGACTCATAGTAAAGGAATAAGCAAAATTTGGCCGCGCTACGAAAATTAGATCGTGAGTTATAAGCATTTAAAATTTTTCGACATTCATCGTGGGGGGGGGTCTAATGTCCCCAAAAATTAACACTGCCTCATAATAAATTACCAAACAAAACTTGGCCGCGCTACAAAAATTAGATCGCGAGTTATAAACATTTTAAATTTTTCGAACTCACCTAGGAGGATCTCCTGTCACCAAAAATCAACACTGTCCCATAATAAATTACCAAACAAAATTTGTCCGCGCTACGAAAATTAGATCGCGAGTTATAAGCATTTTAAATTTTTCGACCCTCACCGTGGGGTGTCTTCTGTCACCAACAATCAACACTGTCCCATAATAAATAACCAAACAAAATTTGGCCGCGCTACGAAAATTAGATCGCGAGTTATGAGCATTTTAAATTTTTCGATCCTCACCGTCTGGGGTCTCCTGTCACCAAAAATTAACACTGTCTCCTAATAAAAAGCCAAACAAGTTTGGCCGCGCTACGAAGATTAGATCGCGAGTTATAAGCATTTTTAATTTTTCGACCCTCACCGTGGGGTGTCTTCTGTCACCAACAATCAACACTGTCCCATAATAAATAACCAAACAAAATTTGACCGCGCTACGAAAATTAGATCGCGAGTTATACGCATTTTAAATTTTTCGACCCTCACCGTGAGGGTCTCCTGTCACCAAGACTTAACACTGACTCATAATAAATGAATAAACAAAATTTGGCCGCGCTACGAAAATTAGATCGTGAGTTATAAGCATTTTAAATTTTTCGACCCTCACCATGGGGGGTCTCCTGTCACCAAAAATTAACACTGTCTCATAATAAATTACCAAACAAAATTTGGCCGCGCTACGAAAATTAGATCGTGAGTTACAAGCATTTTAAATTTTTCGACCCTCACCGTGGGGGCTCTCCTGTCACCAAAAATTAACAGTCTCATATTAAATTACCAAACAAAATTTGGCCGCGCTACGAAAATTAGATCGCGAATTATAAGCATTTTAAATTTTTCGACCCTCACCGTGAGGGTCTCCTGTCACCAAGACTTAACACTGACTCATAATAAAGGAATAAGCAAAATTTGGCCGCGCTACGAAAATTAGATCGTGAGTTATAAGCATTTAAAAATTTTCGACCCTCATCGTGGGGGGGGGGGGTCTAATGTCCCCAAAAATTAACACTGCCTCATAATAAATTACCAAACAAAATTTGGCCGCGCTACAAAAATTAGATCGCGAGTTATAAACATTTTAAATTTTTCGACCTCACCTTGGAGGATCTCCTGTCACCAAAAATCAACACTGTCCCATAATAAATTACCAAACAAAATTTGTCCGCGCTACGAAAATTAGATCGCGAGTTATAAGCATTTTAAATTTTTCGACCCTCACCGTGGGGGGTCTCCTGTCTCCAAAAATTAACACTGTCTTATAATAAATTACCAAACAATATTTTGCCAAGCTACCAGAATTAGATCGCGAGTTATAAGCATTTTTAATTTTTCGACCCTCACCGTGGGGTGTCTTCTGTCACCAACAATCAACACTGTCCCATAATAAATAACCAAACAAAATTTGGCCGCGCTACGAAAATTAGATCGCGAGTTATGAGCATTTTAAATTTTTCGATCCTCACCGTCTGGGGTCTCCTGTCACCAAAAATTAACACTGTCTCCTAATAAATTACCAAACAAGTTTGGCCGCGCTACGAAGATTAGATCGCGAGTTATAAGCATTTTAAATTTTTCGACCCTCACCGTGGGGTGTATCCTGTCACCAGAAATTAACAATGTCTCATAATAAATTACCAAACAAAGTTTGGCCGCGCTACGAAAGTTAGATCGCGAGTTATAAGCATTTTAAAATTTTTGACCCTCACGGTGGGGGGGGGGGGTCTCTTGTCACCAAAATAAATAAGACTACCAAAATAAACACTGTCTCATAATAAATTACCAAACAAAATTTGGCCGCGCTATGAAAATTAGATCATAAGAAACATAAGTTTGAGACTTGATATTCCAATATCTGAAAAATAGCGCGTCAATGTCTGCCGAAGTCTACCGAAGGATACCGTTCCGAAGTTTTCCGAAAGGAAACGACGTTAGCCGAGTGTTAGGTTTTTTCCTTACCGATGTGTTAGGATTTTTCGCGTTACGGAATTTTTGGATTCGGTCACCGCGCTCAAAGCCCGTGATAAAATCTATGCAATAGCTTAAAAAATACTTTTTTTCCATATGGTGTGAGGTAGGTTGTGAAAGCTTTCGTTATGGTGAATTGAAAGATATATTTCTTTTAATTTTAGGTATTATATTTTCAGAGATATAGTCGAAAATACAGTGCAAAAATATTCCCCCTCCACCCCCCATCTAATTCCGAATCTACTGAAACTAAAATTATGAAAAACTAAAGGCTATAGATGCTAATGAATTCTTAGTAACCTTAAATTTTTTTGTTTCACAGTGCAAATGTGTGTCTGTTACATTAATTTTTGTTGTTGCCGTTATATAAAACGTTCTTAAAATACAATTTTCCTGGAAAAAAATTAATAATTTTCAAATATTTTTTAGAGTGAAAATGCTACGTACATATACAGTTTTTATTTTATTTTTTTTTAAAGAAAAATACACAAAGTATATTTCTCAAGTATCCTTCTTGAATGTAAAAAAAAACATACAACGACGAAATAACATCCTCATAACATTTCATAGAATATTTACTCAAAATGAAAATACCAAAGTTGTTTCAATAAGTACCCATCAAATTTCTTATGATTTTCTTAGAGTAAAAGAGAAAATGTCGTAAACAGTACCTACTTTTTGTAGTTTTATAGATTAAAAATATTGAACATAAAGCCTAAAGATAAAATTTCATGTATGTAACAATGTTTTGCCTTAAAAGCTTTTAAAATATTTTGTGCTGTGCGGATTTGTTAAACATTTTGTAAAGAAAATTTCTGTGTTTTTATTTCCCTAATATAGAATTTCAGTCTCGGAAGAGTTTAAATAAATGTACATTTCACTTATTATTAATAGATGCATTTTTTAAAAAGTAATAATAATAATGAATGATTTCTTTCGATCTTCTGGGGCGTAACTTAGTTTATTAACTGGCAATTGTTTGATAAACCTCCCGTAATTGCATAATGTATTTTGTTCTATCATTATGTATTAAAAAAAGAAAAACGTAAGTCACTCATAGATTTTGAAAAACATTCAAGCACTTCTCTAAAATGTTAACGCAACTTCATCTTTCTCCATTTCAATACAAGAAAATGTAGATCATAATCGATTTGAACGCTATCCTATTGATTGGTAAAATTATCACATATGTTTGGTTTTTCCAAATGAACAAAAAAATGCCAGACCGGGGTCTCGAATCACGAAACTTTGACATGTATTGTCAATTCTCTGCGGTTTGAAATGCTGAAAAAGTCGATGTCAGCTTGGTACAATAAACTTTTTGTAAAGTTTATATTTACTGAAATTAAAGTTTATGTTTACTTAGTTTATATTTACTTAATTGAATTAATTATTTATTTCCTGAAACAAAAATAGATCAAAACATTTCAGAAAAAATAAAAAATAGAGAGTTTCTCTTAATTATTTTTCCGCTCCACTGAAAGTCAAATAATCTGAACTCAACTGTATGATAGTTTCAAAAGCAACATTGTAAATAAAAGTATATAATACCAAAATAAAAAAATACACTAAAATAAATTTGTTATAAAACATCTAATTTAAATTTTGTTTATTTTATGAAAAAACAGTCTAAAGTTTAATGGTAGCAAACTATTTTGAAATATCTTGCCTCTAAAAAGAACAAAAAAAAAAAATATTTTAATTAATAATAAATAAATAAAATATAAATAAATAAACAATAAAAAATAACGTAGCAAAACTAATGAAAGACATTGTCATTACCTTAAAGAAATCACCTCCCCCCCCCCAAAAAAAAATAAACTTATTACTTTTAGTCAACACCTTCAGTGAATGAAAATTTAAGAATATCTGTCAACATCTTTAACAGGAAAAATTGTTCAACAAAAAACTTGAAATTTACTAAATTAATTTTAAATCCCTTTTTATCTGAAATAAACTTCGCGAGTCTCTAAAGATAATCTTAGATCGTAAAAGAAAATCCTGAAATGGAGATTGTTCTTATCAACTCAAACTTTAAAGAACGCGTGGAAAAGTTTAAAATTGCTTAAAGATTGAATTGATGTTGTAATTTATTATACATAAAAAAATTTCCAAAAAAGAAGTATTTTTAGGGGTTTTTTTCATTTCGTTTTTCCGTCTATCTACTTATTTAATTTAAATACATGTTATTATTTTTTTGCATAAAACATCGCTTATTTAATTTAGTGGTAACACAATAAAACAAATCTCCAAACCTATATTATCTATACAAATATTAATCTGATTGTAATTACAATTCGTTCTTTAAAATTGAATACGAATTCATTTCGTTAAAACAAATCAATACTAGTAAAAGAAAATAGCTTGTCTGTGTGTTTCTATTAATGCTGTAAAATTAACGACAAAATGAATACCCGTATGATAACGTTGATTTCGAATTCTCTACACGTTAAAAAGTATTCGTTTCGTTACTCGTTACTGTTCAGAAATTAGCCCTAGTAGCAAACCAATATTGATCCAACGCTGCGCCAATATTTTATTAATTGGAAATATTGCCAATAAAACTTCAATATTGCTCCAATATTGGGATGTTTACATTTTGCTCTTACTTAGCCAAAATTTGCAGCCAATATTATGCCAATATTGGGGTTTCATTGGACATATTGCCAATAAAACGCCAATATTGTACAAATGTTGGCGTTAAATTGCAAAAATTTCCAATGAAATCCCAATACTTAGAGTACTTGCTCTTCAAATACGAAGTGCTATTCGATTTGATATCACTGTTATTGCCATCAGTGCCAATTTTATGATTTCACGTAAGTCTACGAATATGTTAGAAAATTTTTGCGGGGGAAAACGTTTTTGAAAACTCGCTTAATCCTACTTTCCGTTATCGACAGGTTTCGTTATCGCATGTTTCACTGGTTTCACTAAATAGTGCACATTTCTCTGCAAATATGCTATTAATAGTTTTCTCTTTAATATGTACCTTTATATATTTGTTGAGGCAGACTCACGAGAAACCCTGAATTATACTAACGTAAGCAGCGTTTGAAGTTATTTCCATTTTGTTCGGTTGCATATGGACTCCGGTAACGGCTAACAAGTCGTATTTCTAAGTAACGATTCGGTATTTCGTATCTTAGAGAATACCCTTTTCTTAGTAACGAATACTTACGGTTTGCAACAGCTCTAGTGTCTATCTGTGCGCATGTGGTAGCTAGAAAAATCTATGTTGCGTAGACAACAAATTGTTTAGGATATTCAAAGGCAGGTCCTAATATACCTTAGATTAAATTTTTTCCCGGGAGATTAATTAAAACTCCCAATTGAAAAGGTCGGCCATAAAATGTTTCTTCGTGCCACAACCCGTATGCTACGCGCGGCGTGCCAGTGCATGCGAGAACCCTATTCGGAATAACTAGAGATACAATATTAAAAAAATATGTTTCTTTGTGAACAAAAATGTATTATAAAATAAAAGAAATGTAGAAAAAGGATTTTAGTAGTTATTATAAGTGTGACAAAGAATAAAATCGTAACTGGTACCCCCTCCCCCCCTAAAATAAGTCACATATAATTCATATCATTAATCAACATGTTATTTAAGAATATAACTTGTTTGTTAAAAAAAACTATTCGACAAAGAACAGACAGTTTCCAATCTTTTTTAAATCCTTTTGCCTTGAAATTCTATCACACGATTCTTCAGATAATCATAGATTATAAAACGGGATTTTGAAACGGAGTTTATTTTTATCGTCTTAAAAGTTTAAAGAACGTGTTGAAAAAGTTCAAAATCATTTAAAACTCTTATTGGTATGGAAATTTATTATATCCTAAAGAACTGTCGCAGTATCAAAAGATGGTTTCTAAGTAGTAGAGTAAATTTTCGTAGGTTAACATATCTTACCCTTTTTTGTTATTTTTAAATCAATTTTATTTATCATTAATATATATTTAATCTGATGTTTTATAAAATGCAGTATACAAGTATATAATTTAAAAACTGAAACTGCGAAACATTTTTTGATTTAAAATGAGAAAAATATTTGAATCAATTTCATTAAAATTATTTTCAGTAGTTTCTAATATTATTATGATAAAATTTTAGGAGATAGCGTACAAGATAAACATATTGTACAATTTGAAATTGTTTGTTGTCATAAAGTTATTTGTGTCTAAATGACACGCGATTTCTAATAGTTTTGTTACATTTAGGGAATATTTCACTTTTTATTAAATAAATACATATTTTATTAGGCAAAAAATTACTGAATATTATACCTTTAGTTCAAATCTAACTTGTTTTGTTAAATTTTATCACAGTGGTGAATTGCGAGTAATGTAATACCACAGTAATCTATTGTTATATTTACTACATTTTTGTTGCATTCATGATAGTTAAAACCTAAATGAGATGTTCAAAATTTAAGTACAGACTTATGTGATTAATTCTGACATGTTCAAATTTCTGGCAAAATTTCAAGGTTCCGAAATTTAAAATTCGAGGAATTCGCGCATGAATTTTAACCCATAATTTCTACACTAGTGCGATTTGGGTTCCCGTACCTTAAAATCAGCATAATTTTGCAGATAGTCTATAATGTTTGCAAAATTAGCTTACTTTACCACATTAAAGTAAACATAATTTAAGTGTTTTCAATCTACACAAGATTTTTCAAAATTTCCATCATATTAAATTTCAGTCATTTGAAATTATGTAAAAATCGGATGTATAGTTTAATTCGAGGACAATCAAAATGAATCAATTACTATACTGTCAACTTGAAAAATAGCTTCTAGTGCATTTTAATGACATTATATTTTTATAACACAATAAAGTCGATATGCATCTATGGAGTAGTACTAAAATATACATTCTGTACAATCTGTGGTGCAAAATTTTTTATTGCTATTAGGTATTTGTTATTAATTTACAGAGCCTCTCAAATGTGTATTACATAATGGCATATGAAAAAATATTGTTTTAGAGCATGTTTTAATAATGTTAAACAATTTCATATTATATGAAATTGATATGAATTTCTGAGGTTTATTAGAAGTTACATCTTGTACAGGTCACACAAAAGATTTCAGGTACTATTCTGTAATCCGAAATACTGCATACTATTATACCAAAATGTGAGTATTTTTAAAACTTTGACACTACGATCGCACCTCATTTGCTACGCTTGATATGCAATTTCCGATCTGTTTACCTGTCTAATGAAAATATATGTGCAATGAAAACGGAAATTACCTAGAAATTTAAATCATTAGTGCAGTGTTATGGCAACATTTTCTTATCGAAATCTTCTGCCTTTCTTATTGATATAGTTATGTATGACAACCTTTATTTCAAATGTATACGGTTCCATTTCGTAAAATTTCAATAAGATTATCTCTATTTCATTCTGTTCAAATGCAATAAATAAATAAATAACTAATTGGATATGTGAGTAAAAGAAACTTAAGATGGAATATTTTTACAATACCTGCGTGATTAACTTTAAAATATTTTAGTCTGCGAAGATTTTTTTTTTTTTGTTTTATTGATGCCGTTTTTCTTCATTGGAAAGGAATTATTCCTTACCAGAATTCTTTTTTTCCGTATTTTTCTGAAAGTTTTTTAAATTTCTGAAATTTGAACTCAAGAAAATGCATTACATTGCCTGTATACAGAAAAGTTACTTTTCATGTTCTGTGCCATGTTTATTCGTGTGAATTATATGTAAGTTTTATTTAAAAAAAATCAAAGTATGTTTTAGAAAAATAAAAATTTAAAAATATTGCTGATCCATCCACATACGTAAATGTACATTGGGACTTTTTTCTGCACTATTCTTAACTTTTTTATTACTTTAAGCTGTTTCAGTCAAATAATTGTTTTTTTGTTTAAGCTGTTTTATTCAAATTTAATTTTATTTTCAATAATTGGGTTTTTCTTATAAATTCCAGCATAATGTTAAACAAAATTAAGATAATTCCTTTTCTTTTTTTAGTTTTAATATAAGTTGTGATGGATGTGAATATTTTTTCTCTTTGACTTTTTCGTTTCTGAGCTTATGCGTTACTCGCTGAACGTATGCATATATATATATATACATCACAAAATTTAATTTTTTCGCCAATATTAACCTTATAATATATTAATTTCCTTTTAACAATATTCCGTATTGATTTAAATTCACCAAATTAAAATCCTCTTCTTATATCTAATCTATTAATCTTTAATAGATCTAATAAAACTGCTTTTTTTCCATGTTTTTATCAACCTTTTACAAGAAAGTTTTTTAAATTTATTCCAAAAACAAAGATGTTCGAAAATATCATTATTTTTTGTTATTTATTTATTTTTCTCTTTGCTTTTTGTATTTATTGCGTGACAATAAATTCGTTTCTTTTCTTTTCTTTTTGTCTGTGTGTGAAATTATCATCTGTGTAATATATTTGAATTTTGATTACATTCGATAATAAATTAGTTAAATAATAATCGTTTCAATAAAATTATCGTTTGCAGAAGATCGAGTTTGCTATTTTTTTTTATCTCGACACTTCATATTAATTTTTGTTTACATAAGAGAATCGTGTTTAGAGATTATGGAAAGTTTTAGAATCTTTTATTTTTTTAAGCTAGAGAGGCCTGTAGATGGATCTATTTTTATTCGATGTTTCGGATTTTAACGACTTGCAGGGAAGCATTTAGGAATGTTTTTTTGATGGAATGTTTGCTCTGGTAGAGAAGAGCATTTTTCCTCTCCATATGACCGCTTATAAACAAAACTAGCAGGCGTGACCGAGCTAAGCTCGGTCAAAATTAACTTTATATTCAACTCGATATAGTATTTTCACTGTATGATTCACTCTGTATTATTACTGTGAAACATGTTATTATAAAAACAATCAATAAGAAAACTGTATGTTTGTATGCACATGTTCATAAATTTTTCTTTATTTTAAAATTTACAACAAAAGGACATGGATCCAAATCACCTTTTTAGCTCGACTCTGGTTAATTTAACCATGCATTTCGAATCCTATTAGAATTTTAAAAAAAATTCTTCAATTTCTGAAATACAACATTTTCCCCCAGATATAGCCAAATTTGGAGACATTCTTTCATTTGGCACCAAATACGTGTTGTGGCTTTCGTAATCTTAATAGTCAATTTTTCGGCCAAATGTCGCCAATATTTTTTCAAATATCGCCAACTTATTGGTAGCTGCCATTTTCTCGTGACCCTGACCCGTATTACCCAAAATGACCCACTAATAAAATTTGATTAAGCATGTGACTTAGCTCAATGGTCTTCAGGTAATCAAAAACAGTAGAATACAAAATTGAATCAAAATCATTTAAGCCATTTCTTTAGCTTGACAGCATTCGACAATGAAGCGAAATGGCCCACTAATATAATTTTGCTTAACATGCGACTCAGCCAATAGTCTTCTCGTGCAAAAGACGTTTCGTTACAAAATTTAGGTAAAATTGATTGAATAGTTGTTATTTATAATTAGAATAACCCTAACCCATTATGACCCAAAGTGACCCATTAATGGAATTTTCGCAAGCATGTGTCCTGGTCCAATGATTTTTTCTTTTGCCGGAAAACATCATAATACAAAATATAGTCAAAATGGTGAGATACATTTTCTACATAAAATTAGCATGACCCATCAATGACCCACAAATGACCGTTATAATCGAAATTTTTTGAACATGTGACCTAGCTCATTTTTTGAGTGCCGAAAAGTGTTAGATACAAAATTTAGATAAAATCGATTTAGCTGTTTTTTTAGATATAATTATTTTGACCCTGTCCCATTATGACCCAAAATGACCCATTAATCGAATTTTCGCAAACACCTGACCTAACCCAATTATTTTATTGTGCCTGAAATCTATAGAATACAAAATTTAGTCAAAATTGCGCAAGACATTGTCTAGATAAAATTAGAATGACCTAAAAGTGATCCACTATTCGAAATTTCTCAAACATGTGACCTAGACCAATGATTTTCTCGTGCCAA
Organism: Maratus speculifer; assembly: GCA_964019185.1. Lineage (NCBI taxonomy): Eukaryota > Metazoa > Arthropoda > Arachnida > Araneae > Salticidae > Maratus > Maratus speculifer. The sequence goes on from OZ025300.1 coordinate 145,291,322, forward strand.
AAACATGTTGTACACAAACGTTCGTTAAAATCGAACCACTCGTTCTTTAGATATACCTAGACAATGACCCATCATGACCCACAAATAACCATTTAAAATCGAAATCTCTCAAACATGTGACTTAGCCCATTAGTTTTCTAGTGTCTAAAATTGTTCATATAAAATTTTGTTAAAATGATCCTGCCGTTCTTTAAACATAAATATCTTGACCCAGACCCTCTATGGCCCATTAATTGAAATTTCTCGAACATGTGACCCAGCCCAATTATTTTCTCGTGCCAAAAAATATCGTATACAAAATTTCTTTAAAATCGATCCACCTGTTTCTTAGTTATAGACTTTTCATGACCCATAATGATTCATCATGACCCCCAAATCACCCCTATTTGTAAGAATTTGCGATTGAAACTACAACTACAACTTAACGGCGCAATGTTACGCTTACGATGTTAAAAATCGACGTCATATAATATCTGCATCATCAAGTGTTGGCGCGATACATGTACATAAAAATAGCCAAAAACGACTGATACGCACAAATTGCGATGAGAGAAGGCACGTGCAGAGTTTCCGTTACGTAGACTTTCAATGACAGAAACCAAAGTGCATGATTTGAAATAATTAACGCCAAACGATAAAAGATAGCATATGGCTCGGAAAACCGCAAGAATCGAATACCTTACATAGGGTTAACAAGAATCACACTGACTGAGAAGGGAATGAATTCTAATGAAATAAAATAAAAGACAAACTTAATACATCTACTTCTTAAGCGAGTAGTGTTTAACTATGAATAAATTCTGCCTATTAACAAGGCATTATCAAAGATTGTGGCAAAGAGGGAAAATACATACAGTTACATGAAAGAAACGGATATACGTTGTGGTTTTAACGAAATAATTAGAGATAACTGAAATCATATTTTAAAGGAAAAAATGGCCGTTAGCAACTGAATAGAATTAAAGGGATTAAAAATCAAGCTTATTAAATAAAGTTACCAATTTAGAGAAGATTGTAATTTTAACTAAGGGGGGAAAACCATTTTTAAATATTAAGTAAAGGGAAACGCCTTTACAATGCCACATAACCCAATGGTCTTCTTGTAATTCAAAACGATAAAATGTAAAATTTGTTTAAAATAGTTAAAGCCGTTTTTTAGATAAAAATGGCTTGACCGATAATGACCCAAAAATGACCCACTAATCGAAATTTTTCGAACATGTGACCCAGCCCAATAGTTTTTTCGTGTCAGAAAACGATTGGATATAAAATTTCCTTAAAATCGATCGAGCCGTTCTCTAGATATAAATAGCTTGATCCTAACCCAAAATGACCCAAAAATCGAATGTTCTCGAACATGTGACCTAGTCTTCTCGTGCCCAAAAATGGTAAAATCCAAATTTTTGCGGAAATCGTTAGACCCGTTTTTGAGATAAAATTTGCACACACACAGACACACACGCAGAACTTTTGCTCGCATTATAGCATAAGATATTGTGGAATTGCCAATGTTCAGTTTTCTATGATTCCTACATTCCTTTATGTTTTTTTAATCGCTCGTCATAAATCCTGTACCATAAAATGGGGAGAATTGCTGCGTATATTACTGGCTCCTAATCTCAAAATATCATATATATATATACATATATATATATATATACATATATATATATATATATATATATATATATATATATATATATATATATATATATATATATATATATACATACTATGGCATATAGCCATTTTAAAAGTTATGTCTCTAATCTAAAAAACTAGTTGGATATGCCAATTCCAAAACTTTCTTCTATCTCTTACGTACATTTTAATATTTAAAAATTATAGTTACTCATTTTAATGCTTTAATAATTTTAATCCAATATTATGCTATGTATGATTTGCATATTAAATTTATGCGTCAATCAATTAATCGGAGTTAAAACGTCTCTGCTCGATCAGATGGACAATAGAATGATAGGCAATTATTTTTTTCAAATTCAGAGAGAACCTACTTGCCATACCCAAAAATAACACAGGCCTACAAAAAAATTTTTTTTTTTTTTTTGGTGCCTGAGATTTTACAACTGATTTTGGATATTTTTGGGACGCTGATTCCAAATATGCAATCAGTTTTTCTCTATCAGCTCTACTTTTTTAGATATGCAAAGCGAACTAAAGATTTTTTAGATCTAAAGTGATCTTGATCACTTAAACCGACCTTATGATACATAGCCCTGTAACGACGCTCAAGGCGATTAGAAGGATGTTGAAATACCACAAAATCTTGAAAAAAAGAAATGTGCAAGCAAAACTGAGCATCAGTGCATGCTTATGATTTCGCGCCGTTCATTCATAAAGCCAAATGTAAAAGCCTCCAAGAGATAAGGTTAGTTTCAGAGTTCGCTCCATGGAAGCAAAACTGGTTTTTTTTTTATTTCTAAAGTTTTTGAACTTCCATGATATTTGTGTTTAAGGTAGAATTTGTATCAATTTAACGTAAAACTCATAGTGTTGTAGATTGTTGTATTTGCATTGTAGAATGGAATTTAAATGAGTTCAAGTAGAAAAAGTTGTATAAATCATCCAGGTAAGTTTTGCTACATATGCGGAGAATAAAAGTTGAAAGAACACAGAAAATATGTTACTGACTTTGTAAAAAGAGCTTATCTTAGATACTTTGGGGATAGACTTGATGATCAGGATAAAATCTGCGCACCGCAGCAGGTTTGTAAAACTTGTACAAAGCATTTATGACAGTGAGCTGACGGAAGAGAATAAGTCTCAAATTCGGCTTACCAATGGTTTGGAGAGAACTCCAAAACCATTTCTATTACTATTATTTCTATCTAGCACTGGAATACTATTTGAATTAATCGAAACAATTGTAATAAGAAAACTTATCCTAATTTAGTGTCTTCAAGACCCCCACTTCCTCACTCAGAGGAACTATACCGATCCCAACGTTTCATCAGCTACCAGAGCTTAGTGAGGATGAATATTGTCTTTCTTATCATCTTTTAGATAGCTGTGAAGGTAACAGTGTTTATGAGGAGACGTCATCAATGCCTAAATTTTTCAACCAGGTTGATTTAAATGATTTCAAAAGAGATTTCAATGTTTTAAAAGAAGCTTCTGAATTACTGGTTGGTTTCAAGATTAAAAGACAAAAATTTATTAGAACAAAGAGCCAAACTTACATTTTATCACACAAGACAAAATTGTCTACTACCCTACTTCTCTTAAAAAAAACAATCTTGTATTTTGTCATGAATTTAGAGGACTGTTAGAAAAATTGGTTCTTCCTAAATATTCTCCAGATGATTGTCCTTGTACAGCAAAGAAGTTACACAAAATACTATTGTTTTCCTATTTTTGGGATAGCAGGGATAAAACACACCACTAGATTAGAAGTGAAAGGCCTAAGAAAGGAAACATGGATGTTGGAGAAAGGAATGTCATTAATAACACTTTAGTTGGGCGAAAGAAAATCATACTTTCTGCACTGCATATCAAGCTCTGTTCTATGAAGCAGTTTTTGCAAATTCTCCATAAGAACGAGTCATGATTTGCATATATAAGGTAAAAACACCCAAATTGAGTTATGAAGATATTAAAGCAGGAATGTTTAACGGGCAACAAATAAGACAACTGATTAAGGATCCTGCTTTCGTAAATTCAACGAATGAAGCTGAATAAGAAGCCTTTACTTCTTTTGTGACAGTTCACAAAAACATTCCAGGCAAATGCAAGGGAGAAATCTGTGTAGGACTGGTAAATGAAAAGCATAATAGTTTTAAATCTCTTGGGTGTACTAGAAGCATTAAACTGCACTATTTACATTGCCACTTATAGCATTTTCTTGAAAATAAAGAAGGCTCAAGTGATAAACATCCCGAAAGATTTCACCACAATATTAAGACTATGGAGGATCGCTACCAAAAAAGATGAGATATGCAAATGGTTTCAGATTACAGTTTGAGTTTAAAAAGACACTGTTCTAAAATATACTCTAGAATGTCACAGAAAAGAAGCTCTTGAAGCATTCAATGAGTATCAGTTTCATCAGTGACGTTTTTCTCTATTTTTGTGAGTAAAAAAAAATTATAATATAATTAAAAAATTATTATTTGAATATGTGTGTATCATAATAATAAAAACTAACATTTGTGTATTATAAAAAATAAAAATCCTGAATTTATTTTATTTTTACATACATTTTTTAATACATGCATTTATCTTAAAATAATGAAACATATATTTCACAAAAAGTTGTTTATCTTAAAAAACTGAGCTGATAGAGAAAAACTAATGCCATATTTGAATTCAGGACATCAAATTCATATAAAATCAGCTAAAAATACCCCGGCACCAAAACAGCTGTTGACCAGTGTAATCAAACACAATAATTTTAATTCAGTTCTATGCATAACTTTGTACACTTTTTGATGGCAAAATAATAAAAATGGCACAGACATCGAGATTATAGCGCCCTCCTTCAGTGGATTTCTTTTCAAATTCAGAGCGGATCTACTAACCATAGCCAAACACTTACACAGAGTATTTCGTTCCATTCTATGCATAATTTCATGCATTTTACGTGGTACAATATTATGCAAAAATCGCTATTTCAGCGTCCAACTTCACAAAAAATTTGGTTCAATTCGATGGTGGTTAGTTAAAGAAAAATGGAGGAGAGATCTACAATCAAGTCAATCAGATAATGAAAGTTCATTCTTTTAAAACATGTATTCAACTCATATTGATGAAAGTTAGTTAAAGTGCACTATTAGTTTAAAAATGTATTTATTAATTAAAAAATATAACAAATTTTGCTTTTTATTCTGAACTGCGAAAAAACTTACATTTTGCAAGATCAGATTTTCAGGCAAGTCATAAAAAATGTATAGTTATAGAGATATTTATAATAAACGTATAATTTGTGCTTTCATTAGACAAATAAGTTCATTCCTTAAATATTTGTTTCACTGTATGCTATGTTTTCTAATTAAAGCACATACAAACATTTAATTAAAATATTGATTATACCAATTAATTTTTTTGATCGAAGACTTTCGAAAAATTTCTAATGAGGACAACTTAAGATACAATATTTTTTTTCTTATAAGACCGAAGGCGAATGCTTTTAAGATCGAATGCTTTGTAGATTAATGGGGGAAAAAAACATACGTACATACCTATATATATATATATATATATATATATATATATATATAAAGAGAAAGAAAGGTAGACAAATTTAATTTTTTTAAAGCTGTTTAAGGCATTTTTTCATAACTTGTTTTTTTTTAGAGTCTGAGATAGACATTTTTAGTTAATACTAAAAGGTATACACAATTAAATTCCAATAATGGAGTTTTCTTTAATTAAAGAATTGTTTTTTATTTCAGAAAAACATTAATTAATTTATAAGTAAGAAAATTAATATATTTATAACATTTTCTTTACTAATAAATGAAAAAAGAAATATAAAAAATACAAGCGTTTATACAGATTTTTAAAAAATCGTGTTGTTTTCATATTGAAATAGCGAGAATGAAAGGTAATTAACAGCACTGATTATAGGATTTTGTGGAAGAATAACTAAAGGTATTTATGCATTTATCTTTTATAAATGATAAAACTACTTTAAAATTTCGTGCTATAAGTAATAGAATAACCACTTACTTAATGAAAAGTAACTACATTATAAACAAATTACCATTAATCTTTCAGTATTAAAATCATTTATTTGCTAGTGAAAAAAGTAATTTCAATATATTTAAGTTGATGGTATTTTATCCCATCACGGGAAAAAAAGCCTTTATTTTTATTATTTATTTTTTTTATAATCTTATAGGAATTTATTATTTTGCATTAAATATCAGGAAAAAAGAAATTTAAAAAAAATTGAATGAAAACATGTAAGCATGTATGATGTATGAGGAACGTTTCTAATATTTTTTATGGTGTGAAACACTGTTCTTAAAAGTCCTCATTAATAGTAATATCAATAATGCAGTAGAGTTTCGCTATTTCAAAAATCATTCATTTGCGGGCAGAGTTTTAAAACAAAAATACCGATTTTTAGATGCATTCGTAATTATAAAAATACGCAGCCCATATAATCATCGTTCAGTCTGTGTGTCCCCTTATATCAACGCAAAAAATACCCAATCGAATCGTTTGAAATTTAAAACATATAATTGCGTAATTTTCTCGAATTATTTTAAACAAAATATAAGATGTATAGTTCAATTACAGGGACAATCAAAAGTATTAACTTAGATTACGGTTTAAGAAAAAATTAGTTTCAAGTGTATTTTAATTATGTTACTTCCTTTCGAACAGAATAAAATGGATGGGCATCTATGAAGTATATAGTAAAATATACATTCTGTCTAATCTGAGGTGCAAAGAATATTTGTTATTAATTTATGGAGCCACATAAAAGCATTCCATTACATAATGGTATGGGAGTAACGTTGTTTGGGGCGCGTTTTAATTATATTCAACTATTTTACATTTAATGAAATTGATATACATAAAAATAGTGATAGTAGGAACATATTTAAACTTGGAAAGAAAAATATGACAGTTGCTGTTGGTATCAAAGTCGCTAATTAGGCGAGATATTAGTTGAGAATTTGTATGTAGAATAAATGAGGCGTTGCAACCTCTTTTTTTTGTTTTTGACTTGGCATAGTGAACTATCTATTCTACAGGATGTTTTGTGCTCGAGTAAAAATTGCACCTACTTAATTTTTCATAATTAACGCAAAGTAACTTTTTATAATGTAATATACAACATCTCAAAGATAATTAATAGAGTCCAAAAACGTTAACAAATATTATTTGTACACTGTTTTATTTGAACACCGAAAAGAAAATGAGCATTTTTTTACATCTGCTTTGTTATTATATGTAAATAAAATGCATTATGTTATTTAATTTTTTTATAATAAAAGAACATTTATTTTTTTATTTGCGCAATTATTTTGCGTAAGTATTAAAAAATTATCAATGACATAAAAATTAACCGGAAAAATTTAAACGATTTTTAACGCTCTAGAATAATAAATTTGTTCTCATTTTTTCTTTACTTTAATACATGGCAGACAGATTTATTTAATGCAGTTGTAAGTATCATTCAAACAAGCTTTACATCAGTTTTCAGTATTAAAATCATGCACTTTTTAAAGAAAAGAAAATCTAATGATTTTTTTTAATGAGATTTGGCTTAAAGGATACAATAAGAAGGAAAAGGGTAAATACATTAAATATTTTAAAAGAGTCTAAGTTGCTTATTCTTTTATAATATAAAAAGCAAAGACTGTATTTTTTTAATAGTCTACTTAATTATTTGTCATAACATATATTTACTACCTTTAATATACAAACTGTATAAGTAGCTTAGTGGTAAGGTGCTGGAGATTATACAATTATTTTTTCCAAAATCTTCTATTAGAAAAATAATAAATTAAGATTACTGAGAAAAATATTGAATTTTATATTCACGTGCATTTTTATGGAATAATTATTTTGCTTTTACCTTCAAGGTTTATAAAAATTTCAAAGCCAATATGATGATAGAAACATAACATTTTCTTTACAATTAAAACACCTTTTCTTCTTTTTTTATAAATTATAAAGTTTCATACATAATTAATAATTTCATACATAATTAAAGCACAAATAAATAAAAAGGTAAAATTTAGTTATTCTATAATTAAAAAAATTGCATATATATTTTATTCTTTTCCGTAAAAGCCTTGTATAACATAGGTAAACTATTTGGATGTGGCAATCTCAAAACCTTTCTTCTATCTCATACATGTTAGTACCTCGAAATTCGCTATCACAGTCCCAAGATTAAATGGCAATCTATGCCTCTTATGGGGATTCTAATGATATGAAATTCCATGCAGTAGTTCATGAGCATTAAGCGCAGTCGTTGAAATCACATAAATCATGCAAAACGCAGCATAGCAACACCAATTTTGCATAATTTGTTAACACCTTTTAACAACATCTAATTATGTCTATAGTTTGATTATAATTCAAGCATTAACCCTCTGACAGTCTTGCAAAAGGGCAAAATTGTAATGTTGTTTTCTCAGCATTTTGTTTTAATTGCTAAAAAAATATGATTCTTTCAAAATTATAGAAAAATCTTATTTACGAAAATGAATTTTATCCTTAAGTGTGTTAATCATTGCGCAATGTATTAAAAATCCATTAAATCAACTGAGTTATATCATTTTAATTATTGCTTGCATTGCAGTGAATCCTGGAGCTTGGGAACATCTATAGACGGGCTTTTCAGTGAGAGGGTTAATTCTTGAGATAGAACTACTGCGGAAATCGTGAAAATGCAGTCAAACAACTTTACATACTGAGCGATCTACACCAAAATATATAAAACGGCGATTCATCTGAATGATTACGTCTGAATATGTATAAAAATCCATACGTGAGTTTCTGAGATAGAGTTATGTCGGAGAATGTTTAAAATTCTGCATTTGAGCGCCACATGTTGAGCGATTCACACTAAAAACAAGTAAGTACCAATTAACATCAGGGTTTACCTGAATATCATTTTTATTAAATTCTGTGCATTAATTCTTAAGATAGACCACCCACAATATTTGTGTCACCTATAGACAGAGTCACAAAAAAGACATTTCATAAAAACATTTTTTCTCGTATCTCTGACTCTTTTGACGTGTAAATCCGTGAAAAATATTCATTAATCCAAAACTTTTTTCTTGTACAGATAGAATAAAGTGTAAAATAAAAAAAATAAAATAAATTGTAATTCTTAAATTGAAAAGTTCATACAATAAAATGCATTCACTAAGCAAAAATTTTCATAAGCTTTGACGATTCCATTTATTTTGTTTATAAGGTCAATATTTTGTGTACTGAACTTTTCAGCTTTAAATTACAATGTTTAATTAAGTACATTTATCTAGGTAAATAATTTAAAAAATATCTCCATATGCATTCTTGAAACTAAGCGAAGCAGATAAGAAAAAGAATAATTAAAAATTGACTGTGAAAATGAATTTTATGAAGTGGAAACTTTATAATTATTTAAAATGAATTTCTGCAAATTTTAATGGGATATTTCGTTTATGCAATAATATTTATTTTATGGTCGATGCACGGAATATATGTCGTGCTTAAGAATTGCACAGTTGAATTTTCAATGTATTATTCAAAGACAGACGCGTTCATTAGTGACATTTAAAGAGTGTCAAATTTAATAATAACATAGGTTGTTGTTTACATTATTAATGAAGTAACAGATTAAATATTAGTTTAATCCAAACTTTTATCCCTAAATGAACTCTTGAAGTTACGTGAGGCATATAAGAAACTGAATAATTAAAAATTGATTAAAAGAATGAATTGAATGAAGTCGAAGCTTTAACATTCATTGATTCCTTTGTGGATGAATTTGTAATAATTTTAATTAGATTTTTCGCTTTAAAGTTTTGATTTTACGGTCGACGTACACAGTATGATATTTCAAAAGATGTGTTCAATTCTTGATATGTTTGTTTAAAAAGTGACATTTGCTAATAATATTCAAATAGAAATTAAATTAAGATTTGATCTATTATTTAAATAAAGAATAACGCAATGCAATTTACATAAACAAGGAAACGGGATTTTAAGATAATTACCGTTAGCGGAAAATAAATTATTTTTTATACTTGTACAATGTTAGTATATAGAATAAACCCCCAGAACAGTTAGGGGAAATTCGGAATATTTAGGAATGTACAGTGAATTGAAAACAAATGCAGACTGACGGAGAAATGTATATATAATTTTTAATCCGCCCCATTTCCTCCCCCCCTTTCCGATTTTGCCCATTTGCAATCTCCGCCGAGATATTAGCCATCACATTTTTTTTGGTGAGTGAAGCCGATCCTCAAAATTGCGTTTTTTATCTAGGAAACAAAATTTAAGACATAGACACACACAACCACCCATATAAATGTATAGCGGCTGACAAAAAATTGCAGCACTTGGGGGAAAACGAAAAGTGTGCAAATAATATATAGGGTGCTCCAAAAACGGCGCGCAATTTTTGCGCAGGCTGTTTCCTCGGCATTTTTATGTATTCCCCACGAGGAATCTGCCTTCGCTATTTTTGGGACACCCTGTATTTTATGCCTGTGATTAATATAAATATGGTTTTGTTAAATTAAAATTTACTTCTAGTATTAATTTTCCTTCAAACATAGTTTCTCGAAATGCATAGTGATGCTGAATAATTTCTCAAAGACAAAAAAGCATTTAATCACATATGCGGTAGATAATAATAAGTTACGCGTAACTGAGTCATGTGAAATAAATGTTGAAGTTGTAATTCGCAAAAAGATTATTACAAAACTTTTTAGATCATTTGTGAGCTGCCTGGTCGGCATTGAAGGAATCCTGCATGAAAGAAATTAACTTCTGTAATGATAGCAATAGAATAAAACCCTAATACTGTTTTTTTTAGTCTAACCTTGGTAGCCCGGATTATACAAATGAAATTTTGATATCGTTGACGCATTCGCAGTGAAAAAATATTTAATAAACCTACTCATTTTTCATATATTTTTTTATTATTTTTTTATTCTCATTACAGGGTATTGTGCGTAATATTATTTGCCATATTTCAAAAAAGAATGTTACTTTATATTAAGAACTCTGCAAATTGTAAGCAAAAATCCTCGAAAAATTTGGGACTGTTTTTATAAAAACCTTAATTTTTCTACGAGTATACATGCTATCGAAATAAAAATGAACCCAGTTTTTTACAATAAGCCACTTAATCACAATCTAGAGTTTTAGCGCTTTTGTGTGCATTAATATTTTTCATATTTTCAAAAAAGAATGTTACTTTATATTAAAAACTCGGCAAATTGTAAGCAAAAATCCTTGAAAATTTTCGGACTGTTTTTATAAAAAAAAAACCTTAATTTTTCTACGAGTATAGATGCTATCGACATAAAAATTAACACACTTTATTACAATAAGCCACTTAATCATAATCTAGAGTTTGAGCGCCTTTGCTACATTAGTTTTAACAGAATTATCCAAAAAATATTCATTTTTTTAAATTTGTTGACGGTCCCCTATAGAGTTTCGGGAAAAATTCTTCACGGAAATGTGTGACTTGTACTATTATATATATACACTGTGAGTTTCAGGATAATTCCTCGTGTATTTTTCTAGACATTTAACAAAATGTCTAAAATCGCAAGTGGACGGTCATGTATGGCATTGTAGTGTAAATGACTATTGCTAAAATCGTGAAAAATTCAGCATAACAGTACCACCTGTTGGATGATTTACAGAAAAAATGTAATCAACAATAATATTTATCAATGCCTATTTAAATATAGAGTATGCTTAAATTTTGTATATTAGTTCTTGAAGATGAGCTATTGTGGCAATCGAGAAAAAATAAGCATAGCAGTGCCACCTGTTGAGAAATTGACATAAAAACATAAACATAATTAATTAATGACAAGTATTAATTGAATCTGAAGTTTGGTGAGAATCTAGACAGTAACTCTCGACTTAAAACTATTCGGAAAATCGTGAAAAATGCAGCATAAGAATGTCACGTGTCAGGAAATTTAAAGCAAAATATAAACAAATCATACAAAAGACTAACCGAATCTAAAGTTTGATAAAAAAAAAAAAAAAAAAAAAAAAAAAAAAAAAATCCGTATAATCAATTTTCATACAAAACTGTTGCAAAAATCTAAAGAAAAACTGCATTGCAGCGCTACTTATAGAGCTATTTGCATAAAAATCTAATAAGAATAAATTTATATTAGAAACAAACTTAATACAAATTTTGATTAAATTCTCTACTTTTGAACTTGAGATAGAGCACCTACAAAATTTTAGTCACATACAGACATACAGACGAACCGACAAATTCTCAGACTCACGGACATTTTGTAAAAACATGTTTTTGTTATTGCTGACTCTTAAAGCGTGTAAATCCTTAAAAAAAAAAAAAAAAAAAAAAAAAAAAAAAAAAGTTTTCTCATATTAATATTTCCTTCATGTGAAGAAAGAAGAAAGTAAAAACTAAGTGATAAAATAAATTCTGCGAAGACGAATAAGTGATATTTTAAGTTTTTAAATGAAGTTATATAAGTTTTGATTCCAATGTTATCCCACATCAACAATTTTGACTTCAACTCACATCAACAGATTTGCACACAATATGTGTGATACGTTAGCCGTACATTCTTGAATTCTTAATGTATTAGTCAAAGACAGATATTTTATCAAGGTATTTAAGTAGCTTTAAACCTAATAACGTTTCAATTCTTCCTTTCAATAATCAATAAAATAACATATTTTAGATATTCGTTTAATCTAAATTTGTATCCTTAAATTAGCTCTTAAAATGAAAAAAGTAGTATATGAAACAAAATAATTGAAAAATGTCTGCGAAGCTGAATATTTAAAATTTTATCTCTTTTTAATGATTTTCGAAAAATTTAATTGTATTTTTTTTCTGCAGCAGTTTTAAATTTTTGAGAAACGCAGCATATTAATGATACTTGTCAGGAAATTTAAAGCAAGATATGAACAGTACACACAGGACGTGACGTATGATATTACAAATGCTTACTTCTGACTTATCGATGAGAAACAGATATTCAAACAGTGCTGAAGCATTAATTTTAATTACGACATTCTTTATTTGTTTAAATAACGAAGAATGCAATTCATTAATTTAACAACAAAATTTATAGTTATTAGTTAAAAATAATTAACTGTTCTTTATGATTTTATCGGTGTGAGTATTATTTTTCGTGAGTATTATTATAACTCGTAATTAAAATTTTTCTTTCAAGAAATTGTTTTATTACTAAAGAAAAAGGTGAGAAAATTACGATTTCAATTTTCATTAGTGTAAATTTTTGAATTTATATATTAAAGCACATTGAAATAATATAAATTTTAATGTTAATACTAACGCTGTTAATTTATTATGTTAGCCCGTTAAACATACTGATGGACAAACAAATGTTTTCTTTGGAATGAAAAGCCTTTGGTAATATCCTGAGTTGAAAAAGTTGATTACACTGTTGCCATGCATATTTTTTAATTATTTCTTCAATTCATTTTCAGCAGAAAAGAAAGAAGTTAAAATATTCATGACCTAGGAGAAATGGCGCTGCATGCAACATTGCTAAGTGAAATAAAAATCAGGATCTATCTTCATCTTTGTTAGCCTGCGAGTTAAACACTTTTTGTATTCTTAAGAAACATTTAGCAATCAAAATTATCATTAATAAGCCTTAAAAGTGACAAAAGTTGATTGCGCTACTCTTGTAATATAATCCGCTAGTTTTTTGTTTTAATAGTCAAACTACAAATTGGCGATTACGAAATTTCAGATCGCAAAACAGTCGCAAAGGTGTATGCATTCCCGAAATCTTACTGTTGCTAATTTGTAATTTTTGATGCCTGAATTCAGCCTTATGAAACGAAGATACCGGTTTAAAATGTTTTGATATTATTTCTAAAACGAAACTGTTTGTGGGGTTATACAAAAGCACAATGACTTGTAATTGGATTATGGCAGGTGAAAGAAAATTATATTTGTGAAAATCCGCTTTATACGGCAATTCATTTGTCAGATAAAATTGAGCCAGTTTGTCAGTTTTCTTTGTTATGAATTGACACCATCTATCCCCATGCATTACCGTGCTTTTTTCGTTAAGTGTTAATATTAATGCGATAGCAATGAATGGCGTGTTTTGCAAAGTACCGTTTAGTAAGAGAAATACGCTAAAAACCAATGACACCGCAGGATTGGAAGAAAATTTTTGAAGCAGTTATTTATTATTTGTTGCACCTGCGACGAGAAGGAAACCCTTTTCTGTAGAAAACGAAGAGGTTGTTGCATTAGCAGTGGAGGAAAAACAATGGACAGCACACACGTCGAATGAGCACACCATGGAGTACGATGTACAAAATCGTCCTAAAATCATGCAGTTCTACCCATTTAAAATCAGACATTTTTAAGAACTTCAACGTAACAATCCTGCTTCAAATGGAATCTTTCATTTTAGAATTGCTTGCAAATATGGATTGAATTCAACATTTTGTGGGCAGATGAGCCCATTTTTACCTAAATGGCGATGTCAACACCGGAATTTACATCCAACTTTTCTAAAAAGTATGAACTACTTAATTTAAGATTTCTTAGTAAAACCGAAATCTGAATAAAGTATTGCCGGTGTCGTTTGCAAGTTTGTAATTACAGCAAAGTGTGTCCGGATTGGGACTGCTGTGCTGGACGGGTTAAAGCATATTTGCTGTAATTGAAATTTTACGATACCCCAACGTGTGTAATAGAAAATAAAATTTTTTAACAATGATTTCTCAAAAGAGAGAGAGAGATCAAGAAAAACAAGGTTTTTTTTTTTTTTTTTTTTTTTTTTTTTTTTAATTTTACTCAATGCATTAATTTATTAATTACACCGAAAAATAATTCTAAAAAAGTATGAACTACATAATTTAAGATTTGTTAGTAAAACCGAAATCTAAATAAAATATTCCAAACGTGTAAAATATAAAATAAAATATGTTAATAATGATTTCTCAAAAGAGAGAGAGAGATCAAGAGCAACAAGGTTTTTTTTTTTATTTTACTCAAAGCATTAATTTATTAATTACACAGAAAAAAATTTAAATTTCTTCCTTAGATTTTGATATATTTTCGTGTGAATTTTCCTTACTCTTTACTACCTTTTATGCAATTCTTTTTTTGAATAAAAATTGAGAAACACATGGCATAAATAAAGTAGAAAGAAAACTTTAAAAAAATTCTTTCTTACGGGACTTTTAATCTTTTTTTTAAACAATATTTCATATTAAAAGTTATTAAACTTTTTACTCTTTTCGTGATTTAAGTTGATGAGTTTGAGATAAAATAAAATAAATGTATAAAAATATCTAGTTTAATATCTAGGGATTTTTCTGTAAAAAAAAAAAAAAAGAAATAATTTTAATTATTAAGTTATTGCAGTAAAGCTTTAAGTTGCAGTTACGTACATGAAAAATATGTGTATATTTCCAATAAAACTAATTTTAATTTAAAACATTTCGTTATACATACAGTACTGGTCAAATTACTATGCTAATAAGAAAATTAACTTATAAATCACACTAGAAGTCACATTAATGTATATTACATTTCAAAATGAATGAGTATATATATATATATATATATATATATATAATACCATTAAAAGTAGAGAAAATTCACCAATAGATTTTATCAATAAAACAATAAACCAAAACGAAGGATTTGAATAAAATTGAATTATAAATTTAAAAAAAAAAAATAGTGAAACGAGAATATCTGAATAAATAAATAAATAAAATAAAATGAATGCAAAGGAAATTTGTAGTCCACAGAACAGAAACGTCAGGCCCCAAATGCTCTGGAACTACAAATGAAGTGTGCGGTTTCATATATATATATATATATCAAATACAATAAACATATTTATAGGTATTCCTTTATGAAATAACCTTCATTTACCTTTCAGCACTTTATGCGTCCACTTTTAGCAGATATGACTGCCTTTATACCTCTTGGCATCTCTACACCCAGAAAAAAAATTTTGTTGAATCAACAAAAATTTGTTTGGTCCAACAAATCTTTCCGTTTAAATATCGATCAATAGGAATTTGGTTTGGATCTATATATATATATTGCTTTTTTCCACAATTTTCATCCGAAATGCATAATAACATAATAATAACGTCATTAATCCAGGGTTGCTATGCTTCACAGATTTTTCCAGGTCTAATATCAGTAAAACGTAAAACAATACTGGTAACGCAGACATTTCTGGTGTAGAAATTCCCTGACCTGTATCAACCCTGTTAATCCGTCTCAATTTAAAAAATTTATATTATGCGAAAATTATGTTAATTCTTTATAGCTATATAAGTCAATTAAACAAAATTACGTGAGAGAGATATGACTAAAGCATGCCAATTGAAATTTTGCAAAAATAACAAAATTTTGTTGGAATTACAAATTGAAAGTGCAAGACTTTAGTAAGGCTCAAATAAAATTGATTTAATAGTGTTAAAAATTTTATAAGAGTGTTAACAATATATACATACATACATACATATATATATATATATTGTCTGAGCAACAAAACCGATTTTTTACTTTAACAAAAAATATCGCTTAAAACAACCAAAATGTACTCAACAAAACATGTTTTGTAATATTAATCAATTCCTTTTTCTGAGTGTATGGATGTACTTCCGAATCAGTTACTCCCATTTCATGACTGTGCTGCCATATACTAATTAATCGCTCAACTAGTTGAATCTTATTTGTTGTTTCATTTTTTTTTTTACTCTGGTCTTCAAGTCAACTAAACAGCAGCAACAAAGTTTAACTGATTGGCTGATTAATTTGTGGTGTATTGTGTCATAGTGATGAAATGAGAACGATTGATTGCGAAGGGATACCAAGACTCATAAACGTAATCATTGCCGCTAAAGGTGAACATACTAAAGGCTAAAAATTATGAATGCACATCAATAAACATGCTTACGGTAAATGATGCATACAGGGGTCGCAGCTTCCCTAAAATTTTCACACTTTCCGACCACAATTTTTGAAAGATAACATTTATTCTAAGATTTCATTACAGATCTTAATGACATGTGAGTAGAAGATATTTAATTTAAAATACAGGTAGAAAAGTGCGAAAATTTTAGGGACGCTGAGACCCCGGTGCATAACTATTCACCCAATATGAAATCTAATGCAATAAACTCACTTTTTGTCAGATTTATGTGTAAATCATCCTGCAACCATAATAATTTGGCCAGTACATATTTTAAGAGTTAGTAGAATGAAACAAAAAATTAATTTGAAACACTTCATTTTTGTACCTTTTAAATATAAAATTTCGTGCTCATCAAGTGAAGGTATAAGCAAATAAATGATTTAAATAATAAATCTGCCTTTGACATTTTAATTTTAGAAAGGTAGAATTATTTTTCTCTAATCATAAATATAAAAATATTTTGACGTTTCCATTTATTACATTTATAATTTCAATATTTATATTTAATGTATTTTGTACTAATTAACTTCACAGCTTTATATAATGGAACATTTACGATAAAGCTATTCAGAGAACTAATAAAAATTTTACTTCCAGATCAGATTAATTCTTGAGTTTAAGCAAAGCATAAAAGAAATTAAGTTGTTGAAAACGCATTGTGTAAATGATTCCATAAGCCAGAAAGCTGTAAAATCTCACAATTTATTTTTAAATAAATATCTGAATGTTTTAATTGGATTTTTCACTCACGATCGCATTTTAAATTTTATGGTCAATGCACGTTACACATTTAATATTTTAAAATTTTAAATTGATACTCAAATTGTTATTTAAAGACAAATACGTGCTAATGGATCCAAGTACTGTTAAATTTAATTACGTACAACCTATTGTTTAAATAATTACAGTAACTACTACAAATATTCTTTTATTAACCTGATTTGTTGCATTTATAATTGATGAGAGATTTCGAATTTTGGGAGGTAGAAAGAAATGTAAGTTATTGCTTGTTTGTTTTATAGAACAACGTACATCTTACTTCTGCGATCGACATTAAGCCTGCTTATGATCCATCGTTAATATACAGGGAAAAAATTGCACACAAGGAAATATGACAACACAAGAGAAGTAAAACCAGGAGCTCCACACAAAGAGTGTGGGCAATTAAGCCAGTGGGATTTGAACCCACAACTTCCTACGCTCGCAAAGCGATTAGTGGCGTAATGTCTTAACCACTCAGCCACGCAGGACCCCTAAATTATAGTACAGTTGCGCTGGAAAAAGGTAATCAAACCCTGCTAACTCATTGACAAATGATCATAGACGAAAGTTACAATTACCAAATAATTCGAAATAAAATAAACTTTGTAATGACTTTTATAGTACTATAGTACTATAGTAGTATGGCTATAGTGTTATAGCCATATCAAAACGAATCCAAACTTTTTTTTTAACAATACCCAAGTTTGACACCGTAAATTAATTGCACTTCAAATAGTCTAAATAGAAATTTTTCATGGAATTCGTAAGATTAATTTCATAGAAATTAATTATTTTTAAAAGAACATATTACAGGAGCTATACACAAATTGTTATTCTGTGCTAAATTGTTTATAAGCTAACCATGTTATTTCATTTCATTTTTATCTATAAATTTATCGCAGTGTGTGAAAAAGACTTTAATTTAAGGATTGTTGTATTTTATTTACTCTCATTTCATTTGGGGATTAAATGTTCTTGATGTATTGCAAGAAGTGATCCGAAGGAAAAATAAAATACATTTTCCTTTTTTTGTTTGATTTAAAGCCGAATATGTACCACACATTTATGTGAATCTTTTTTTTTTTTTTTTTTTATATATATATATAGTTTGACGTCAATATTTTTTCAGTCAAATATGGTCCTATTAATTAGGGTTAAATAACAAGACTTTTAGCTACTAGCATACTTTTTCAGGTCTCAAATCCTTGTGAACAAGAATTCCGAGACCGGTATACTTGCCTCTTAAGGTGCAAGATTTGTTAATTTTTTTCGTCAGTACATTTTTATTGCAAATATTGTCTAGTTTAATCCAAGCATTTTCTAGATTCAGTTAGGTAAAAATTTCTGTTTCTGAAAACTGATTATTAAAGATTTAATATCCAGTAAAAAACGCTCGTCGGAAAAGGTTAAAGGGATTTGTTCTGTAATTTTATATATATAGTACATAAAATACAAAGAAAAAAATGTTCAGTTACGAAACGCATAACTAAGTTGAAAATTCCTCCACAGCAGTTTCTGTGAATATGCGGACATGTATGTCAATATGCGGAAATCCATTCAATTTTTTTCATGGAGTCATGTATTTGATTCACAGAATTTATACACACTAATTAATATGAAAAAAAGTTAAATTTATAAACGCATTTCACACTTCAAAATGCATATCTAGAGATTAATGTTCGTAGACAGTGCGGTAACTGAAATATGGACCCTAAAGATGGACGATAAGTGGTATTCATAACCCATTCAGTAATAAGTATCTCAACCCTTTATCTACCGACAGTTCTTGTAAGTACTTTTAAAATAACTTATTATAATATTTTTTAATACATCAGTTAGTTGTAATAGTTTTTAGCTCACAGGCTATCATAGTCTGAGAGCTTATGTGCCCGTCCGTTCTATATGTACATTCGTACGTTCGTAACGCGATAACTCATGATAAAAATATCCCATCCACTTGAAATTTTGTATATAGGTATATCCTGATAAGGCGCTTCCCTGATTAGTTTTTGGAGTTCATTCGATATGTATAAGAGGGGGAACGGGAGGTGCTTGCCCCCCCCCCCTTAATAGATATAAATGGGTTTTTCATGCAGAATTAACAGTTTTTGTTCAAAATTTAGATATAGGATCATTTTGATGAGGCGATTCCGTGACTGTTATTAGGTGTTTATTGAATAAGTATAAATAGGGGGAACGGGGTTCTAATACCCCTTCTCTTAATTTATATAAATGGTTTTTTCAAGCAAAATTGTCTGATTTCGTTCAAACCTCTAAATAGTTTTGGAAGTTAAGTATAAAAGAGGGGGATAACTCTCTTAAATTATGTAAATGCTAAATGGGTTTTTATTAAGAATTATCCGATTTGCACTGAATTTTGGATATAGATTTTTTTATATGTTAAAGCATGTCCTTGATAGTTTAGGAGGTTCAATGATTAAGTATAAAAAAAGGAAAGGGGAAAGCTGTTTCCCCTTCTTAATTTTTTTTCGAACAGAATTAACCCTTGAAAATATAAGGCTGTAATGTACAATTAGTATGCGTACCCTGTAAGCTCATTGCCATCAGTTTAACTGGGCAATATTCTTTTTATTAGAATGAGTTACAGATACATTACCTTATCTTGTTCCAAAAGCATTATTGGTTACACAAAACAAAAATATTTTTAAAAGGATTATTTCTTTTACCTTTACATCTTTTCAGCTTTCTTAGACCTGAAGAAAGGGATGGGGGTTTTTTAATGCGGAAATATTTCTATATTTATATTGTAAGGACATAACATTTGTACATTTTATAACTCTATAAAATACTAAGAAAATAATGAAAAATAAAAGTTTTGAGTGGGGTTATAAAAATTGCACAAAATCCCTGTAAATTCAGATTTAAATTATCCTTCTAAAATCATTGATATAATTTATTAAATCATTATGTAAATCTTTTAATTTAGTTTAAACAATTTGCGTAAAATTCTTTAGAATGTAATATTTTCATTATTTCAAATTGATTATTCTAAATGAAATTTAGTTCATAAATTATTAATAGACTTCAATAAATTCATAAATTATTAATAGACATTTGTTCATAAATTATTAATAGACATGAGCTTTATAGGACCTTCCTGTAAAAATGGTATTTTAGAGAACTAAGGAGTTTTTGAACGGTTAAAATGGCAAATTCATATGAGTTGATGCCATAGCCAATAAATGTAATCCTAAAAGTTTTTAGAAAAGACATGCCAATTATTTATTAATTTTATTTTTAATATGACAAGACACAAGCAAAGCCATGAAAATACCACAGGTCCACATTAAGTAAAATCGTATATTAATTTCTCATATATGGAAGATTTACATTATTTTTTATACATTACTTAGCTTTCAAGAACATAGCAGTAGATTTTCCAGACAAATCAGTACGAAATCTGTGGTCGATTAATGAACAATTGTGTTATCGAATACTATTTTGGAATGGTTTTATTTCCTAAACTGATTACTCTCTGTACATTTTAAATAGTGTGATTAAGACATACTGCGAAATTTCCTTATATTCGATAATGTAAAGGATTTATTTTGAGTACTCTTATTAACGAACTATAAATGCTACATACTTCATTTACATTACTAATCATTCCTTGTAAATCTCAATAACATACATCAATGACATATGAAATCAGAGTATATTTACAGATACTAGAGCACAGACTCATTGACAGATAAACAGTCAGATAATCTGAATTCATAAACACATTTCAAGTATGTTGGAAAGTGTTAAAACTATATTCAGTTTGAAACACTTCTTTTATTTCTTGTATCAAATTTTGTACAGTTTATACAAAGGCAAACATAAAGAATTAAAATAATAACCGAATATTACAAAATGTAATAAATTCAAATATAATAATTTTAAACATACATTTTAGTTTTTACAATAACAGCTAACTTGATTTCATTTATAATTAAAGTATTTAAATCAAATAGATTTTCTACACAATAAATTTTCCTTTTTGAATCTTCGAATGTTTACGTTGTTAAGTCACTTAGAGAAATGATGAAATTTTCCTTCCAAAATGAACTGTTGAAATTAAGTCAAGCATGCATGAAATTGAATAATTAAAAAGCTTTGAAATTTTGCAGTTTCTTTTAAAATGATTTTTTAAAAAAATTAATTGGATTTTCCACTTATTTCACCCTTTGAATTTTATGCTCGATGAATACTATGTGTGAAACATTTGGAAACTTTATTGTTGAATTCTTGATGTATTTGTTTTAAGTGAGAAATTTGTTCGAGATATTTAATTCAGGATATTAAATTTGATTGCGATATAACTTATCATTCAAATGCACTTTAGGATGAAGAGAACAACAGAGTTTAAATATAAGTTTAATCTTAATGTTTATAGTCAAAAACTTTAAATGATTTTGTTAGGATTTTTATAAAAATAATTAAATTTTTAATTTTTTTAATGTATCTGTTTTTTCTAAGCTATATTCTAAGGTTAGAATCTAGTAATGGAAAAGATTCCTTATTTTCTTTACATTGTTATTTATAATTGTTAGCTGCATAAAAAATATTATTGTAATGTAAAATAATCACATTTTTTTAAAAAAAAGTTTTTGCTACCAATTTTAAAATACAACATTCTGCATTGCTTAAAAGAATTGTATATAACATATCCATTATGTTTGAATTATTATACGTTTTTATCATTATAACTTACTTTGCACAAATACGGCCATAGACCAAAATGTCTCCGAATTATTTTTAGATCTTCATGCAAACATATGATGACTGCTGCATGCGATATTTTCAAGAGTAAATTTGATGTACGACTAATCAAGTGCTATTTTTCGTTTTGTTAGACATTTTATACAAGCTTATCTTGGAGTAAGCAATTCATCCCAATTGATCAAGCACAATAATCAGGAGCACAAACACATAACAAAACACTTCAAATTCATCCATTTTTCTGAAAAAAGTTTCTTTATTTTAAGAAACATCAGAAAGCAATTACTTCTCAAAAGTTAAAAAATAATTTATGAAAATATGTTTTTTAATCTGGACGTCATTTTTGTAAACGTTTTCGAATGGATTTTACAATGCATAAATCAGTGTTCTCTATCCGGAAAATTAGTTTCTTGAACGCTTTTGAACATCTAAAAGACATTGCCAAATGTATAATTTAAAATGTGCATGGAATTTTAACAGAAAAGTATTAATTTAAATGTTAATACTAAATTCAAAGAAAAATTATGCGTTTCCCTCTTCAAATAAATGAATATATATATTTAAATTCGATAAATAGTGTTCCGAGTTATAACTGTTTTAAATTACCCGCTTAAAAAATAATAATCATTGATTTTTTTCAACTGCATGAGACATTTTAGGATGTGATTTTTTTTACAAATTAAATGATTAACCATCACAAAGAAAAAAAATCAAAATTCTGACTTAATAAAATACTATGTTTGACATGTTTCCTGCATTCTTAAAGTAAAATTATTTCTTGAATTACACGCACTAAAATTTGTGTCTAATCTTGTAGAACCTGAAGAATTGTTTAAACAAGTTTTTTTTTAGTTTTGCAAATACAATGGAATTTTTTATGCTTAATTTATGAATGGATAAGGACAATTTACTTAATTGAAAGTTGTTTCAGAAAACTTAAGTTTCAGTGTTTTCTCATCCCCCCCCCCATAGAGTTGCATCTCATCAAATTTTATAATTTTTTTAATGACATTTTTCAATTCAGAATATGCGTCTAAAAGGAGTATTTAAGGAAATAGCCTATTGTTATATTGTTCCTATCTTATGAATCATCCTGTATAAATATTAATATCAATAATAAATAAAATTAAAATATCAATTCCTCGATCACATTAAATGTCCATATTAAATTTATATATAATCAGATAATTTTATAAATTTCTATCGCGTACTGCACATAAAATTAGATACAGATATTATAAAAAGATATGAAATGAGTTATTTAAAATCAAATAAAGAATTTTAGTAGTTTTATTTCGTAACATGGAATCAGCCTTGTTTGTTTGATCCTTTTGTAATTCAATTATAATAATTTCTTTCTATCTCTGTTGTGAATTCAATAAATCTTCATTGCTTGCTGCGCCTAAAGTTAGGGACAAATAATCATAAAAATGATTTAATTATTTCAAATCTAATAAAATGCTTCTCGTAGAATTCTTATTTTGGCAACAAAAATCAGTATCTCATAATTTAATGTTTTTTTCCTTTTTTCTTTCTTTTTTATACTTTTCTTCATTTTACTAAGAAATTAAGTTTTTCTTTAATAACCTAATTGTAATTTTTATTACAAATATATGCATTGTTAAAAAATAATCCTAGATAAAGTTATTGACGAAACTGATAAAAGAAAGACAAAAATAAATTCTTCGTTCAACAATGTAGAAATGTGTTCATTTCGATACTTAAATATGCACATTCTCACGAAACAAAAATTTAAAAATTTGTTAGGATAATTACTATTATTTTGTGATCTATATCGACATTAATATTATAAAGAGGTAACGTTTGTTTGTTTCTGTGTATGAGGTAATCTCCTGAACTACCAAACCGATATAAAAAATAATGGTATCAAAATGATGGTGTTCGTCGCGCTGTTCAAACATAAGCTATATCGTTTTCCCATGCAACCTCCCAAAAAGGGATACAGGAACAAATAACGTTCTAAAATGCGATTATTGTATAACTGAAAGACCTAGAAAAATGCAATTTGAAATGGTATTTCTTATAAGGCATTTTTGATCATTAAGAACATTTCTTAAAAAACTTCAAAAATTAATCATGTATCGTGTGAGAGCTTTCGTAATACTGAACACAAAAATACATTACTTTTGATTTTAGACATTATATTTAAGAGATATCATGGAAAATACAGTCACCCAATTTATTTTTGAATCTGCTAAAACTAATATTATGAACTAGTGTTAGTTAATTTAAATATTCCAAAAACTATAAGGATTATCGAAGGTCACGTAGTTTTTGAGAAAAGCGCATTTTTCTGGTACGCACAAATTTCGATTGCGGACGTTTAGCAAAGGTTATGACTAGTATTGGAGTTCCTTTTCAAAGAAGAAATAAATTAAAGATTTTCCATAACGATATTTAGACAAAATCGTCGGTAATTATTCGAGATACAAACTTTTAAAGATACGAATGGTTTGGACATGCATAATGACAGGTGCGACGTACTCCTAATACCTTCGGATTAATATAATATTTATTCTTGTTTAGGCGTGAGTAAGGATATTAACCTCTACCTATCTTTAATCAAATTTATTTTCAAAACTTCAAAATGAAAGGGAAGTAAAATTCTACTCACCCGATTCATGAATTCTTCTTTTTCGACGCATCCGATACGATCCTTATAGAATATTATTCCGTTTGTTATTTTCGGCACCGAGCACTTGATTTATTAAATCGTTGTGTAGGATGCTTATCCCTTAAAAAATGCACATTGAATTATTAATTCTTTGACACACAACACATTAATAACGTCGATTCAAACGAAAACACATCTACTTTATTTTAATACCGCGAGAAAGAAAACAGAGCATTACTGCTCTACTTTAGGAGCTACATAACTATAATGAAAATCAAAAACGCACACACACTCACATGAAAAAGCAAATAAAGAAAATAAAAAATGTTATTTTAGAGTTTTGACAGTTCGAACAATACATAATGATTCTTTCTCCTGTAATCATTTTTCAAGGTCCCGCTAACAAGCACTCAAGTTGATTTACGAAGCAATTTAAACTGTCATTTATTTCGCAACACAGGAAATTAGTTCCGAATGATGAAATTGTCTATCAACTCCTCCTTAATTTCTGTAGTTGCATTATCACTTAAATGTAAGTTCTTCCTGTGAACTTCAAAAATAGTCTTAGGCAGGGGTTTTGTAAATAAGTCAGCTAGCATGACTTTTGTTGGGCAGTGTACGAGGTTTATTATTCCTTCTTGTTTCAGTTGTTTTATAAGATGAAATCTTATTTCGATGTGTTTCGCTTTACTTGAATGTTTTTCTAATTCTATCATTTTAATGGCCGATTGATTATCTGCATACAGTGTTATGGGATATGTTTGTGAGAGATTAAGTTCGTTGAGCAGGTTCACCAGCCATTTAACTTGATTTGCTGCATTCGCTGCTGACATGTACTCAGCGTCGGCTGAGGATAAGGCTGTACAGGACTGTCTCTTTGTCGACCAAAGTATGGGGTTTCCTCCTAACAAATATATATTTCCGCTGGTGGATTTCCTCGATTCTGTGTCTCCACCCCAGTCAGCGTCCGCATAAACTTCAAGTGTAGGTTTTGATTTTCCATCAATAACTAGATTATAGTTCTTTGTTGTCTTGAGGTATCTCATTACCCGCTTTACGCTGTTCCAATCTTTCATTCTTGGTCTTTCATTTCTTCGGCTCAAGATATTAACAGCTGCACAAATATCAGGTCTGCTCACTGTGGCAAGATATAAGAGCGCTCCGATGGCTTGTCTGTATTGTGTGTTGTTTGGTAAAAGATTGTCAGCATCTTTAAAGTGTGTGTAATTTGTTTCCATGGGTGTACTACACGGTTTTGCTTCTTGTAAATTGAATTTATTAATTAATTTTTCGATTTTTGGGGTTTGGTTAATTAACTTTTATTTACTTTTCGAATGTTCATGGATAAATAATTACTTATATCCCCTAAATTCTTTAGTTCATATTCTTTATTTAAGTTCGCGATTATTTCCTCTATGGTTTCGTCTTTTCCTACAATTAAAAGGTCATCAACATACGTTATTATGTAGGTTGTGTCATTATTCCTTTTCTGTGTAAAAAGACATGTGTCGATTTTACTTTGAATGAAATTCATGTCTTTTAGGGTTTCTGTTATTTTATTATGCCACGCTCTCGCAGCTTGCTTAAGTCCGTAGATTGCTTTATTCAATTTACAGACTTTGTTTTCCTGATTTGGTTCAACGAATCCTTCCGGCTGCGTCATGTATATCTCCTCCTCAAGTTCCCCATGTAGCAATGCAGTGTTTATATCTATATGCTTAACATTCAAGTTTTGGTGCAACACCGCCATTAATAATGCTCTTATCGTAGTATACGACACGACCGGTGCGTAAGTTTCGTCATAATCCTCTCCGAACTTTTGCGTGTATCCTTTAGCTACTAAACGTGCCTTATATTTTTGGATTTTTCCGGTATTGTCACGCTTTAATTTACAAGTCCATTTACAACCTATTATTCTCTTATTCGGTGGAGGATCTACCATTGACCACGTTTTATTTTTCTTTAATGAATTCATTTCGCTTTCTATGGCTTCTATCCAATTCTATTTTACCGGTGAGTTTTCCATAAATTTAATTTCCTTATAATCCTTTGGTTCATTAATTTTTTCATCTTTAACAATGTATATTAGCCTATCAGGAGGTACGCCTTTATTTATTCTATCTGAACGCCTTGGTTCCGCAATTTGTTGTTGGGACGCGGATGGTGTTGTTTTGTTGTTCGAAATTTCTATTTCTACAAGATTTTTACAATTGCGTTTTTCACCCTCATCTTGTTTTGGTTCGATTTCAATCTTGTCGTTTATGCCTTTAACCCATTGGCAGTCAAGCTCTCTGCATTCAAAACCTTTCAGAAAGGTTTACTGAAAATATATTTTGTGTTTCTGTAAATGTTCATTCTTTGAGAAAGCTAAGTCATTATATGTGTTTCTCAAAAAACTGCTTTTCCCCCTGCAATATTTGCGGGTAATCAATAATCTATTCAAGACCATTGTGTGTGTGTCTAGCAAGGACACTCAATTTCTACTTCCCCTGACAACCGGTCTCCCACCCTTGGACACCTGAAGAAACTAATCCCTGTATAATCTCCTCTAGAAGAAATTGGGGAATCTTTTTGTAATAGGGAACATGTGTTGATTGCAAGCATTCTTGAAAACAGGTAAATCGCATTGAAGTAAAGAAAAAAAAAAAAAAGACAAATAGAAAACGTGATATTTTCGCACTGATTTTAAGAGTTATAGCTTATGAACTATTTTGTAAAAAACTCTCTTGATATAAATTAGTTGTAGCTAATATACATGTCTTAATATAGTTTTATTTATTTTTACTGCAGTAAAAAAAGATATAATTAAACATTGCTATGCTTTTTACAAGTATAAGTAAATTTAATTTAATTAGCTAAAAACATCACTTTTAATAACCTAACCAAGCAGATTTTTTTAATTTGATACAACATGCAGTTAAATTCAGATATAACTTATTAATATTTTTAATTACATAAAATTATTAGGAATTATTCTTCATACAAGATACCTTAGATTAAAGACTTTCTGCAAAGTATAATTTTAGAAGGTTAAAAAATATATAATTAATTAAAAAGGAAAAGCAGGATTTCAAGAATATTTTATCAAAACCCAAGAATGTAGCAAAATTAATTTAAGATTTTTAAATATTGATTCAGATCTATTATAAACGTATAAGATAAAATGAATTTTTAACTTCATATTTAAATTCATATATGGTTTCACTTCTTTACTAAATCAAGCCTCTAAAGAATAGATTTTTGAACTAGATGAGGCGCCATAGATAAATTTATCAAAGAAACTCATGCTTTAAAAAATTCTATGAAAAATAGAAAATAACAAAACAACGAAAGAAAACCCTATACTGTTTTGTCGATTAAAATATCAGACAAAGAATGTAACAATATTAGATAATAATTAAATATGATTTTAGAATGTATTTTTAGATTTCAAAATTTATAAAATGAAAAATGTTTGAACTAATAACCAACTAAAAATCATTAACTAATGTTTTTAATTACAATTTACAACATAATATCGGATTTAGTTAAGATTACAAAAGGATGTAATGTTATTCTCTTGCAGAAGTTTGGAAATCGATACTAAAATGATGATAAATTTGTTTTTTTAAATTTTTGTATCGCAAAATATAGGAATAATTTTTTCAAATGTGATTTGAAAAAACATTTTAGAACAAAGTATTTTTTTTTTTTTTTTTTTTTTTGTCGGGATAAAAATTATTTTTAGCGGTACCAATGTACACAAAACTTCATTAAATATAAACCTTAAGATCTTATAAACTATGTAAAAGAACTTCGTGATACTTCAGAAAAAAATAAAATATATATACATGTATGTAGTTTCCAGGATAGTTAAAACAGCTCCTTTCATCAGGTGAAAAAATCGGGGTTGTGTTCACCGAAACAAAAAATAAAGGAATATAAGCGAATGCAAACTCTATTTTTTTCATCTGATGCAGAAGAATATTTTAACTGCTATTAAAATGATATTCAGGATTTTTTACTAGCCATTTCCTTTAAAGTAACAAGGTGTGATATTTTTACACAAATATTTGCTTGAAATGTTCTATAAGAAAGCTTGGATTATAGGAATACTTCGAATGTAGAATATTTCTCTTATTGCAATACGTTACAAATAATTACATTTATAAAAAAAATGCCTTAATAAAGGAATTCTCAAATTTAAAATAGTTTTAAGTTAACGGTTATTTTATTTTCTACTATGATTTTTTTTTCGTTTAAATTTACTAATATTAAATCTAATTAATCATACTAATATTTCTATTAAGTATTTAATAAATGACAAAGACAGAATTTATATTTCTGTATTTATAGAAAAGGAAACTCAACTGGGAGTGTTCTTTGAACTAATTTTAACAGTTTTTTTTTTTTTATTATTATTACTGAATTTTGCATACAGCAGCACAGACATGATTTTGTTTTAAGAAGGGGTGGGGCGATGGTGTCAAATTCGAGACATAATGAACACACTTTCTCATGCATTTCCCTGGAGTAAAATTTAAAAATTTGAATTCATACAAAGCTTTGAAATTAAATAATTCTGATATAAAGTAAAACACACACAAAAAACCCCATAAGTTTGAAATTATATCTTGAATTTTAAATTTCAAGAATGGAAATTTTACAATAAAATGAGTGATCTAAAACTTTATTTTTTTTCCATCACATCAAGATAATATGTACACATGAGTATATTAGAGATCTGCACGGGCCGGAATTTCCAGGCCCGGCCCGTTTAAATGTTTATATTTTAGGCCCGGTCCGGTCCGTTTTGGCCTGTTACAATTTCTACGATTTCTAAAAAATTGATATTTTTATCATAAAATTAAGATTCCTTTAAGGATTACTGCATACATATCTATGGAAGGATTTTACAGTATATTTTACAGGAAATACACATTAACAACATTAATGATTACTTAGATTCTTAGGTTTTCAACATTCGAATGAAGATTCATTAAAAAATTAATAAGGCTTACAATAAAAGAAAAAGGAAATAAATCTAAAAACATCGTTACGTTTGAAGCTCTTTAATAAAAGAAAATTTATAAAAATATTTCTATGTAATTTTATTAAAGATTTTAGATCCAAATCCATTCTTAAATTCAAAGAAGCTCCTTTCTGACACATTTATGAATTCATTTTTTCTCAGAAACGCATAAGATTAGCAGGTATCTATATTGAGAAACGATATAATCAAATGGTGTTATCCATTTTTTGATACAAGCATTTTAAAAATACTGTAAGCAAATAAAATACTGTCATAATTAGCGTTTTGAATAGAGTTTCTGGAAGCGATAGCATGGAAAGGGAGAAAAACCTGCAATCATTGAGTAACTATTATATCTCAACAAGGTTATACAAGTATTTTATTTACTTTAAAAATGAAAAACGCTATTCGATTCCAAATCCCTTCAATAGTTAGGCTTATCACTTTCATACTTTTACAATTTAAAATTAATCAGAAAATGTGTCAAACTTTCACATTATTGAGAAATTAATTTAGAAACCATCAAGAGGTATATATCCAAAGATTAAGCTAACATAAGTTCTTTATCACTGTTAATAATTTTACAAATCATGTTTTCTGCCCTACAGATCTTGAGGACAATTAAGTGTAGTTCCGGTCCGACCAGTCTATGTGTAGAAAAGTAATACAAGCTTGATCTCGGCCCGGCATGAGTCAGCTAAAAAAATATTAAAACGGGTTACACACAATGTAACTCTCTGATACCGATGTCTACACTCTACATTTTTATATTGATGTAGTCGAACTAGTATAGCTCGTGACGCACATTTACACTTATTCTCGTTAAAACCATTTTCGTTGAAAATACCTCATATTTTATTGTTTTTGCTGAAATCTT
Source organism: Maratus speculifer (assembly GCA_964019185.1). NCBI lineage: Eukaryota > Metazoa > Arthropoda > Arachnida > Araneae > Salticidae > Maratus > Maratus speculifer. Next base: position 145,321,978 of record OZ025300.1, read on the forward strand.
CAGAACGGACCAGCAGGCCCGAACTTTTTTTTTTTTTATCAGCCCGGCCGGCCCGCGGGCCAAGTCCGGGCCTGTGCAGACCTCTAGAGTATATAATTCTCAATTCTAAATAAATTGGACAGGGGGGGGGGGGAGAACACACATCTGAAAAGTGTATCTGAAAAAAACGTGTTATTTAAAGGGAAAAAAGACAGAAAAAAAGAAGGGCGGAGAAAAATAGAAAGAAAAAATGTGACCGAAAAAGAGGGGACAAGGAAAAAACAGGACACGAAAGAAAAAAAATGCTATGCTTATATTTAATTCAGCATTATAACACATATTAAAGGCATTATAACACAGTTATGTGAATAGAAATGTTTAACATAAAATGAATAATGCTTACTTAAAAGGCGATTAAATAAACAATAATAGGTGTTAAAATTTTATTTTATTTATTTTATTTTATTTAAAAATCGTCTATAACTATACAAGATTAATACTATAATTATTAACATCTATAATTGTTTATTTAATCGCCTTTTAAGTAAGCATTATTCATTTTATATTAAAAGCAAGGCGAAATTTTATTCCGTCATATATTTTATATGTATTTTATATGTAGAAATGTTTATTTTAAGTCAATGTCTACTAATGCAAAAACTGGAAAATGTGCGAATGTTTGCATACAAGAATGCTCTTTACATAACTACTTCATTTTAAGCTTGTGCGTGTATAAATTCACTTATTTATTTATTTTCAGTTTATTTTTTATTTATTTACATATATAATTTTAAAGAAATTAATTAAAATAAAAATGAGGGTTTTTAAAAACTTAAATTATTTGAAATGCTTGTTTATTAGCTTAAAATTGTATTTTTAAAAATAATAAAATTTTTTGATCAATAGCATTAGTATTTTTAATTGCTAATTGAACAAACAGACAAAAAAAAAAAAAAAAAAAAAAAATGATAATAAGCTAGGGACAAGATTAGAGGCCGTAATTAGAAGGGAATAATAGGGGGGGGGGACGGCTCATATTTTCTTTTTCTCTCTCTCTCCGAAGCAGAAAGATAAATTAATGCATATTCATTCTCTAGATACTATGTTTCCTATTCAACTGTTGTAATAACTTAATTTCATGCAAAGAAAATAATAGGATGATTAAAAAATAGAGTGTATAACTAGTGCAATATTAAACATCATATTAGTGCAATAGGATGAGCTAGTTTTGAAACGCGTATTTTAGTTACAATTTAGTATTTCTGCAAAATTGTGAAAGGGCCTCAAAACTAAGTTGGTTTTTGAACAGAATTTCATTTGGATTTTCGGAACAGAAATTTATTGGGTAACTTTGGAATTTTTTCCAGGAAAGGCTCAAAATATCAGTGATGCTAGGGCGGGGGGGCGGGGGGGATGAGAAACCTTCAGAATCGCCTTATGTATGGTCTTGAACAAGGCCTTTGTTGAGATTACACCTAAAATAAGGAAATTTGCAAAGTTTGTTATCCCCCCCCTTTTTTTGACGCGTTATAAAAGCAATTTATTATTATTATTTATTTTTTTTTTTGGTTATAGATTATGAAATTTCCAGATATATTATTCTAAATATTAAAATACGAAATAAAATAAACGCTCCTATAAGATACTAGAATAATGGATAAAAGCGAGCACCCCCCCCCCTCTTACACACACACACACATATACTCCCAAAAAAGAGAAATATCGCATTTATTTAATAGTATACATAACAGAAAAGATAAAGTTTTGCTTGTGGAATTTAGAATATGTAACAGGGATAGTAAAGTTTTATCCTATTTTTTAATGACATAAAGATCATACTTAAAAATTAATTTATTTATTTCTGACATGGTACAAAAAATGATGCCTAAGAATTAATTTATTAATGCCAGAAATTGAGTATTGATAAAAACGAGCGTTCTCGTATGTGATTATTCAAGCGATTTTAAAGAAATATTCATCTACGAAAATTATACAAACCAAATATTTGGTGTTTCGTCACTTCTTAGTACTTAAATACAAAAAAAAAAAAAAAAAAAATCAATTCCTTGCCACCTTTTTTCTCTTTTTTTTTCACTTTTTTCCGGTCACAGATAAATAGATCAGAAGATATTATATTCAGTCATTATTTTGTTTGTGTTTAAATGAGTAAAATCCAGGACGAAAAAGAGCAACTGATGGAAAATGCGTAGATGCTTTTAATAAAAATGAAGTCGAACATTTTTTTCATTTTTTAGGTGTAAGTAGAATATTTTTTCAGTGAACTCTGTCGAAGTTAATCCTTTGAAACAGGACTAAAAAAGAAAAAAATATCCACCTTGAGAAAACAATCGTTTATTATTAAAGATGCAATTCATCTATCAATAAGTTAACCAAAAAAAAAAAAAAAAAAAAAAAAAAAACAGCAGTTATATTTCCAAGTACCGTGGTTTTATGTCGTTACGTTTGTCCCGAAAATTTCATGTTGTATTGCAAGCTTTTTTTTTTTTTGACGGGGGAGGGGGGGGATGTTATTTTATAAACAGTCACGAAAAAGCTATATCAAAGTTGTAATTTGCTTTAACTCCAAGTCTCAAAGGAAAATTACTGCTTGTGGTCACTTCAACTATTAAGACATAAGTTTTAATTTATTTTTTATTCGGAAATGCCTGAAACTAGCTATTGTTCAGAAACTATGTAATCGAATTGTTTTATTTATTATTATTTTTTAAGGAGGGAGGGCAAACGCAATAGATCATGCAGAAAATATTGTCAAAGTGGACGTTTTAAACCGAATTTCTACTTGAAAGTAGAATAACTACTCATAAGTGTAAAAAACCTATTTGTCACATGATCAAAATCACTTGTAATTCAATTGGTAATTTATTTACTAAATAAGTGAAAACATAGCTCGATTCCAAATTGTTTCCACAATCAAGCATTCCAGTTATATACCTTTCTGTTAAAAAATGAATTTTTAAATGTGTCAAAATATTTATATATGCTAGCTAGCCAATATGCTAGCTGAGCACAGTAGTTGAATACTTTTTCGTAAATGCTGCTAATAATGAAGAACTAATATTTATAAGTATGGTAAATGAACACTTGAAAGGTTTGAACGAAAAATTGAAATTTGCAAAACGATTACTTTTGATGAATTACTTAAACAAATTTTTAAATGTTTTAATATTTTTTGCATATATATTTGCATATAAATTAAAAAACAATAATTGTACAAATAATTTAAAGATTTAGTAATCAATTGAAAATTTTAATTTCTGTTCCTTTTGTGCCTCCAATTCTATTCTCTATTCCTTGTGTGTCTTATTAACGTAATTTACACATTTAAGCTTCACCTTTAATGACTTGTTATTTTTATATCCTTCTGAACGATTAATTATAAACAACAACCAAAACTCTGAATAAGAGACATCTCTATTTAAGAGACAAAAGCTCCGGTCCCATGGGTGTCCCTTATTCAGAAGTTTCACTGTATATATTTTGTTATCGAAATTTGATTTTTTTTACTTTTATTGAAAAATTCTGTTATAGGCAAGTTTCGTTTACACAAGTTTTACAGTAATACAGTGCTATACTACAAAGTGAACGGTTTAACAACATCTGAAGATACCTGTAAAAATGGAAATTGCCTAAAAAAGGAATTTTTTTTAAATATTCAATATGTTAAATTTCACGTGCTAAGACGGAATCCTGTTTAAAATGAAATATTTTAACGGTTCTTCTGTTTCTTGTATTTGTTTCTTGTAGTTTTGACTTTTTTTTTGTAAATATGATTCAGTAAACGTTTTCTGTTCAGAAGGGGAGAGGGAGTTATACCCCAGAACCTATCCTTATAAAATCTCCCCCCCCCCCTTCGCCCCAAAGAAAGTTCTGAAATGGCACTCCTGATACTAACAAAAGTGATACAGCAAAAGTGATGTAAGAAAAAAAGTTTTAAGTATTTAGTAATATAATTAAGTGAAAAACACTGAAAAATTTTAAGAAAAAAAATTAAAAGAAAATAAATATTTATTCTTTGAAACAATATAGTAAAGAAATGAAACGTGCAAATGTCTTAAAATAATGATACTTATTATAATGAAATATGTTCTGGAAAAGAATGATAAAATAAAATAAGCAAACATTAAAATAATATTTCATGAATTTGCTTAGAACGAATTTATAACACCTCATCTACATATAATCTTTAGATTCACCTTAATATTTGTTTTGAGGTACAATGCCATTTTTAACCATACACAGAAAACATCATACTCTAAGCATTTTTTAACAAAATTTCCAAAGCACAAATTCTTTCAACTACAATAAACTACTTGACAGGTAATTTACCTAAGAACAGCTATTGTGCAGTGAAAAGAAGGAGGAGCAGCTACACGCCTACTCTACTCCCCGGCAGGAACAATGGGGCAATGGGGGGAAAAGCTCAACCGCGCTCACGCGCTCTTAACCTTTTCCAGGTAGAAAAACTCAACCGTCTACAAGCGCTTATAACCATTTAGGAGCATATGAGTCTGGGCGTTCACAGACGCTCTTAACCATTTACAACTACAATACTTCGGGCGCGTGTGCGCGCTTATAACCACCAAAGGGTTAAATTTATTTTCAAGAAATTTCATCGTTCTCGCAATCTTTATTTCATTTCCTCCTACATATATACGGTATCCCTTAGATTGATTGTCGTGTCCCACAAAAATGCCTTCTACAGCTTTATTGTATAATTTTTGTCTTTTGGCTTCAACAATGTAAGCGAAGGCTTTGCAGCCAAATACTTTAACATAACTTAAGTTTGGCTGTCTTTCTGTCCATAATTCGTATGGCGTTTTTGAAATTGCTTTTGTAGGTAGTCTTTTTTGTAGGTGGTTTGCTGTACAGATTGCTTCCCCCCCAGAACTTTAAAGGTAAATTTGATTCATTTAACATTGTCCTAGCCATCTCGACTAACGACCTATTTTTTTCGTTCAGCCACCCCGTTTTGGCTTGCACAATATGGGACTGTGTGTTGATGTTTTATCCCATTTGACTTGAGATAATTCTCAATTTCATCTGATGTAAATTCCCCCCGTTGTCCGTTCTGATTTCTTTCGGTTTTTCACCAAACTTGTTGCTTATTAGCGTGACGAACTCTTTGAGTTTTTCATAGACTTCACTCTTTTTTGACAATAGATAGATTATTGTAAATCGTGAGTAATCATCGATGAAAGTCAAAAAATATGATTTCCCACCTATCGTGGGTGTTTGAAAAGATCCACAAACGTCCGAGTGAATGAGTTGAAGCCTTTTACTTGCTCTATACTGAGCAACTTTGGGATAGGGTTCATCAGTTAATTTCGCCTTAATACACGGTTCGCAATCTATATTATGTTTACAATTGTTTATTTGGATACCTCTCACTAACTCTCTTTGTGTAATTTCTTTAATCGATGTTAAATTTCTGTGTCCTAACCTCCTGTGCCATAGTTCTAGACAATTTTTATTGTTGCACGTTTGTGTTATGTTCGCGTGGTTTTCGTTTGTTAATTGGACTTCATAGAGGTTATTTACTTTTCGTGCTTCTAAGCAAATTTCTCCGTTAAGTTTGAAAATACACTTGTCATTTTTAAATACAATCTCACATCCGTTTTGAGTTGCTTTACTGACCGATAATAAATTCGTTTCTATTTCGGGTACTAGAAGTACGTCCTTAAGCGTTATTTTATGGATTTTATTATCCGATGTCAGCATATGTAAATTTACGTTGCCTGATCCGTAAGCGATAAGTTTTTTTCCATTTGCGATAGTCACGTTTGTTTTTTCCCGCGATTTAGTCTCTGTAAACATTGATTCGGAGGATGCGATGTGGCTTGAGCTACCGCTATCCACAATGAAAGTTTTATTTTCTATTCCCTGAGTTATAAAGGCATAATCTTTGTTTTCGCTTTCTCTCCATGTATTGTTTTTTCCTTCATAGCGATTAAACCTGTGGTTCGATTCCGATATTTGTTCATTCTTAAAATTGTTTTCGCACTTTTGAAAAACAAGTGATGTTGAATAGTGTTTTTTACTGTTTTTGTTGTGTTGATTTTATTGTGTGGTGTGTTTTTTGTTTTTATTATGCCAGCAATCTTGAGTGTTGTGGCTTTTCATTCAACAGTTGGTACAATATTTATTTTCCCTTTTAGTTGGGAACCTTTTCTGAGCTTTAAAAGCTCTCGCCGTGTTTTCAGAATTTTCGGTATTTTCATTTCTTCGATTAAATTCGTCGATTAGTTTACTTTTTATATATGTCGGAGTGAGTTGTGCTTCTTCTTTAGATTCGAGCGCAGTTATAAGGTTGTCATATGACTGGGGTAGAGAACATAATAACAGGGCAGAAATGTGATGGTTATTAATAATCTCGCCAATTGCTCCCAGTTGGTCTACTAATTCCATTATTCTTGTGATGTGGTTAAGCATATTGCCTGATTCGGCTAATTTAATGCTGTAGAGTTTTTTCAATAGAAATAGTTTGCTGGTCAAATTTGACCGCTCGTGAATTTCTTTTAGAGCCTCCCAAGTTTGTCTCGCGGTTTGAAGATTTTTGACATGCGTTATTTGGGAGTCATCAATAGTTAGGTTTATGAGTGTTCGGGCCTTTCGGTCATTTTTGGACCACCCATCAAAGGATTTGGTGGATCGTCAGTTATTACGTTAAATAGTTCTTTTTTTATCAACAGCATCTCGACCTTAAATTTCCAGGTCGAATAATGTGTTGCTGTGAGTTTTTCGATAGAATAATTGTCTTTCAAGGTGGCCATTATTACTTTGTTTTTATTCTAAAATTAGGTATCAATGTTTTTCAAATGGGCATAACTTTTTAAATCGGTATCATAATCTTTAATATAATATTTATTCTTGTTTAGGCGTGAGTAAGGATATTAACCTCTACCTATCTTTAATAAAATTTATTTTCAAAACTTCAAAATGAAAGGGAAGTAAAATTTTACTCACCCGATTCATGAATTCTTCTTTTTCGACATATCCGATACGATCCTTATAGAATATTATTCCGTTTGTTATTTTCGGCACCGAGCACTTGATTTTATTTAATCGTTGTGTAGGATGCTTATCCCTTAAAAAATGCACATTTCATTGTTAATTCTTTGACACACAACACATTAATAACGTCGATTCAAACGAAAACTCATCTATTTTAATTTAATACCGCGAGAAAGAAAACAGAGCATTACTACTCTACTTTAGGAGCTACATAACTATAATGAAAATCAAAAACGCACACACAATCACATGAAAAAGCAAATAAAGAAAATAAAAAATGTTATTTTAGAGTTTTGACAGTTCGAACAATACATAATGATTCTTTCTCCTGTAATCATTTTCAAGGTCCCGCTAACAAGCACTCAAGTTGATTTACGAAGCAATTTAAACTGTCATTTATTTCGCAACACAGGAAATTAGTTCCGAATGATGAAATTCTCTATCACGGATTTTAAAGCGTAGATAAAAATTTTTAATAATATATTTCAGTCATGAAAGTTTTTCCCAGTAGCAGTATAAAATTAATAAACGTCAAATTGTTAAAAACAGACTAACTTAATGAGAATTAATCATATAAGTAGTATTGATTCGCGATTAGTTTCCATGGAGTGGATCTATCACTATTATTTCCACATCTTTAAAAGTTAATTCAAAACATATCTGAAAAAATGCATCAGAAACCAAGGCGGCATTACATATTTGCAACTTTCTTTAGAAGCATTCTTAGCACAACACCACATTTAAACTTTGAAAAGGATTTGTTTTAGCAAATCTGGTAAAAGGAAATATTATTACTAAGCTGAATTTAGTTTTAAGAAATGGCAAATAAAGTTTAAATGTGCACTGCTTTTCTAGTAAAAATATAAAGAAATAGATTAGCATAAGAATAAAAATAAGAGTTACGCAGAAAAACAGAATTTGATACTATTTATGCTACATTTGTTTTAAAACTTTTATGCTATATCCATTCATACTTTTTTTGTATATACAGCTCTGTCCAACATTATATTTTATAGTTTTTTTGCAAAATCTAATAATGTTTTTAGAAAATATTTTTTTTTTATAATGCAGTTAATCTATACTAATATTATAAAGAGGAAAGATTTGATTGTTTGTTTGTTTGTTTGTTTGAATTGAATAGGCTCCGAAACTACTTGACGGTTTTGAAAAATTCTTTCACCGTTGGAAAGCTACACTATTTCCGATGAACATAGGCTAATTTTTAATTGATTTATTCAAATATTTTCCTTAATAATTCAAAGTTTCATCATTTTTCATACAGAATCAATTAAAATTTTTCCGAAAAAAAATAACCATTTTCTTTCCCGTTGCCAAAAAAAATCAAAATATGGAAAATAATTTCTCCTCGGCAATTAATTTTTAGTTGAACAGTATCCACGTGAAAAATTAAAATAAAAAAAATTCAAAGGAAAATAAATATGACGTCATTTTTTATATTATCGGAAGTATTGTTTGCACAGATATCATATACACACCGAGGTAACTAATGGACACTAAATTAATGTTATTTTGACTGGCATGGCAACCCGACTATTGTTATTTAATTATTAATAAAATGTTTTTTTATTTCCTTTCTCTTCTTTAAAATTATGTAAACTGTTTTGTTCTATACTTATTATTTAAATACTAATTGTTATTATTTTTTAAATAACAGAAAATAATTTAAATACATATATGAAACTGGTATTCGAAAACGATTTTTCCGCCAAATTAGTCAAAAATTATCGATCATATAATTATCTATCTTTTAGATCATAAATCCGATTACGGAAAATTAGCCAGATTATTTAATTAGAAGTTATTAAATTTATATTTTTTTATTATGAAACAGACGAAGAAAAGAAAATTTACTATTGCTGCCCGAGAATTAACCTTGATGTTATTTTAAAAAACTATCGAAATGGCGAATTTTTAATTATTTGTTTACGTTTTTTTTGTTTATATTATTGCAAACATTTTTCCACTTTTATACAAGCATGACCTTGGCGTGATTTTTTTTTATGATGCCAATTTGGAGAACACTGCGTTTTCAAATACCAGTTACATTTATATTACTCTTATTTATTTTCTATTATTTTAAAAAGGAAATAATAATAATAAACTAAGTCAATAAATAATTATGGAACAAAACAATTTATATAATTTTAAAAGAGAAAAGAAAAATAATGAAAAAATTTACTCAAAAATAATCAACTGTTACCGGATTACCACGTGAGGCATAAAATCGAAATTTGCTGCAATCGCGCCAACGGGATCCGTAGATGACACCTGCCCTACATATTATTGGCAATATTATTGTTTATACAATTTGTTTATATAATTTGGTAATACTTGATAATCCCATCGACCATTTGACATTAAATTTGTTATACGTAATTGTTACTTCATCAACCAATTTTAATTCGATGTTTATTTGTAATTCTATTAACATTTTAGTAATTTATTGATTCTTTGGTTATTTAAAATAAAAATTATGTCCATTTGTATAATTTGGCGAAATTGATCGACGGAATAATCAAGTAGTCGAACAAAAAACTATCGTCAAGCTATAACATTAAATGCCAATAATGGATGATCGTAAATTTCACATTTATTTGAGGACAAACATGAAAAAAGTCTGGTACATTTGTAACAATACCGTTTCTAGCACTTCTAATGTTTGACACTAAAAATCATAATGGAATCGATTACAGAAGGTAGAAAGATTTTATTAGATGCAAACTAATACTTATTTTTCTACAATCACATCTTTTTTCTACTGTCATCAAGATTATTCTGATTTAACGGCTACATGTTAGCAACTGTTCTATAAAAGGAAGAGGCAGTGAAACTGATGTAATTTTAATGTTATTCAAATAATACAGCTTTAAAACATACTTTTTATGCTTCATTGTTCTACTAAATATATAAGTGAAACATCCTTCTTCGTCTGCCACCCCCCACGGAGGACATCCTTTACTTAGGGCCTATATCCCACGTGTAGATAAATGGCCGTCATAAATACAAACAAACAAAAACTTTTCTTTATCTGTCAATAATTCTTTACATTTTTTACTCTATGTATTCTTGCTGGAACAGATTAAGGTAGATAGGAAACTACAGTAGACCTACTAGAAGAGCACGTTTATTAAAAAATGTAACATGAAATGACATTGTATGTAGGCTACCAGAACTACACATAGTGCAAGTTCAGATGTCGGGATTTTAAGAACTAAGAAATGATAATGTACAATCCGAAAGTTAATAGAGTTTGATAATCAATCTCACTAATCATTGCAATGCCCTCTAATGTAATAGTGTGATGACTCGAGAACATTTTGATTCCTGTTGTCATAACGGTCTCATGTTCATACGAAACTCTACTATAAATGATAAAATAAAAGAGATGGTGCTTAATTGCCCAAATTTTCGCCAAGACTTACAATAGTACAATATTGCAATGGCGTTGGCTTGATTTTCAGCAATACGGAAGAACATTCCAGGGTGGTCTATACTGCTTTAAAATAAAATTTTTAAATCACCATTTTTTTTTAGTCAAGGTTCGTTTGGAAATATGGACCAGTGAAGCGGGCATAGCCTGCTAGTAATTTATATATTTATTGTACGGAACCGTCTAAACTCAAGTAATATTCGCACTGAGACAGTTTATTGAAGAAAAAAGTCTTTTTCAGATTTTTTTTTTAAAAATCTGTAGACATCTTACTCCAAAAGTTGTGACTTTTTTTTCATAAAATAAATTTAGTAATTTAATTTTTTATCATTAAATATTTCAAAAATCATAATGAAGGACGTTTAAAAATAACTAGAAATTATCTGTGAATGAAAATATTTTAAATTCTAGATTATACTTACATTCAAAGATTTGAATTTTAAATACAAGACAAAAATAAGAAATATAATTTACAATTTTATTTCACTAAGTATACTTATAATTTACTTAGTACCTTGCACCGCCGGTAATTATCTAATATTAAAATCAAAAAGTATAAATAAATGCTGAAAATACCTGCTTAAAATAAAATAAAGCATCTGAAGCAGAAATATTTTTTTGTTAGCAAGAGATTAGCCTTTTGTAGTATTTATTCCTATTTTTTTATTTTTATAATTTAATTATGGAATTTGCTGTCTGTTTTTACAGTGAATTAAATTAACCTTTATTTCACAATGCAACTTACAAAGAACTAGCCTAAAAAAGTTAATTATTTAAAATTAAATAAAGCACCTATTATAGGAGTCATACTAGAGACTAATAGAGCCTTATTTATCTTTCTTAGTTTTTTTTTTTTTTTTTTTTTTTTTTTTCAGCTGTTTTTGCTTTATTTTACGAAAGTTGTTTTTCCATGAATAATTTAATTATATTTTTTCTATGAAAATATGCTCTATTAAAATAACACTGATTCAATTAATTCCATTTTTTGGTTTTTAAGCTGATTTGACGTTTAAAAAAATAAAAGAATAAATCTTTGATATTAAAAATATTTAAAAAAAATTGTTAAACATTTTTTGTTTTAAATTTAAGTAAGCAAAATAATAAAGATATTAACTTTATACATTAATTACATAAATTAAACATTTTCTTTCTAAGAATTGCATTATTTTTTACGCAAAACAACGACTATCATTGCTGATGGTATTGATAGCAGCGAAAGCACATCGAATTCTGCCAATTTATAAATAATATTTTTTGGAAAACTTCATAAATAAACGTTAATATCAGAATGCTAAAAAAACCCCTTACATTCTCGTGCTATTACATTCTCTATAGTATTATCATTGTTAAACTTTTCTTTTAAATTTTCATTAATCCAAGGTGGTTTTGATTAACCATTTCATCATATAATAATCATTGTAATTTTCACCGCTATGTCCCATATTTTAAACTTTTTCTGACATTTGTTTATGACTGCAGTCTACTCTTTCCATATAATTGATTTTTCATAACTTTCGTGTCTGTTACGTTCGGTTGGACATTATTCCGTTCCATCATTTAACACATTTACTCCCTAATAATTTCATAATTTTCTTTTACCCATTTATCTCCTTTTTCAAAAATTTTAACAAAAACAAATTCATGAAGTTTATATTTGGGGTTGCTGTATTTTTGATAATAATGCTAAGTAAAGGACTGTTCGAACTAGACTTCCAAATATTAATTCAGAAGTTTTCCAATTACGAAATGTGGAGTGGAAAAAATCGTGAAAAATCGTCTTTCAAAAATCGTGAAATTGACAATGTTATCTTACTCTTATCTAGTTTTCTAAGGCAATTTTTAACAGTTTGGATGTATTTTTACGTTTGTCTGTTCAATGATGGACAATGTGGTGGAATGGGTGTATGATTAATTCCATTAATTTTTTAAGGAATTCCTCGAATTAATCACTTGTGAATGCGGATCCATCTATTGTCACGCTAGGGATAATCCAAATCTCATAAAAATTGTCCTTAATACTGCAATAGTATATTTACTTTAAGTCCTGAGTACTTCTTCTACCATTAAGCATTTATTATAAGAATAGACAACTATTAAATAATTTTTACCTTCAAACCACTGGCATAATCTATATCAATTATCTGGTATCTACTACAAGATTTTATCATTTGTTCAATTTCTCTATCCATACCTGGCCACCAAATTACCTCCATAAATTTCACTTTCATGCTCGTTATACCATGATGAACGAAATGCAGTAATTTTTTCAATATGTCTTCATGATCTTTCCTCTGGCATAATCACTCTATGCCCCCATAATAGACAGCTTTCTAAGCAAGAAATTAATTTCTTTCGCCGAAAATACGGTTGATATTCCTCTATTTTAACCTTTCGAGGAAATGTGTAAGTCACACACTCTAAAACTTGTTTAGTTACAGGATTTTCAGCAGTCCACTTTGTAATAGTTTTAGAAGTAACAGGCCAAACATTTTAATTTGAATCAAAATTTACTTCAGCAAGATTATTTACTTATTTTACAGTTTCTGGGAGACGTGATCCACATAATGCATCAGCATTAATAAGGAGTTTAATGAATGCGGTTAATTAAAGTTTTAAAAGCAAAAGCAACGGGTTTCTCTTTATTTCCAACTACACTGTTAAAACTACAGGTGACACATTGCACCTTTTAGGTGTGAAAGGCTTGCTCAATATAGCGAAAAGATGGCGTCCTTAATCCAGAGTGCCCAATAATAAAAAAATATTATGAACCGACTTTTATCCCATGAATGATTCGAACCCACAACCTATGATTGCAAGCTCAATGCTCTAACCGTTCGGCCATCGAGCCCACCTTCAAAGACTCCCTGAAATGTTCAAATGTCCTGAAATTCAAAGATAACTTTATATAAAAAGCTCGCCAAAAGTTTTCCATCCAAAATGCTAAACGAAATTGGGATAGCGTATGCGCGGTGATAGTCTTTGTAGGAAGAAATTGCTGTTGTGATCCGCCAGTGAAGGCGATTTGAAGGAGATAGAGACACATCAGAGTGTATGCGCAAATGACTAAAAGGTGAAAACCTTTCAACGGTATGCATTGCGCGGAGCCCAAATTAACGTGAAACACCCAGTGAAGGGTCGAACGGCACCCCAAACACATTTTCAAGCCCGCGGTTGTCAAATGGTAACACTTTTTCACCTCTAGGTGCCAAAAGAAACTGGTTTGTCACCTTTATTTTTAACAGTGTATGTGACTTTAAAGACATACACCATATTCATAAGCATCACAGTTCAAAACTATATATTTCTTGATAATACATAATTCTTAAACAGGAGATGTACATAATTATTTTTATCTTTTTAAAATGCTTTTTTAATTTTTCTGTCATCTTCAATCCATATGATAATAAATTGAGTATTAGTAATAACTTAAATAAATTCCAAATAAAAGATCAATAAAATTTTACAAAAAAGTTGTTTTTCTTCATCTGACCTGGAACCTATCAGCCGATATGGTGAATTATATAAACAAGAAATACCGATAAAATTCACTGCGTACAAGTTATTCGTCTAAAAATAATTTTTGTTTCTCATTTTTGTGTTGAAATATCCAAACAGAAAAATATGCATAAATATCTTATAAGTAACTTTCCCTATTATTCAGAAAAGGAGCAATATATTTAGAAAAGTCATTTTATGCAGGAATCAGATTCCTTGTTTCTATAGAAAAGTATTTTACACATGTTGCGTTCACTGGTGAAAGAAAATTGTTAGAACATTTCAGGGAATTAAAAAACAACCGTGGTATATAGTCTTGCATTCCCCTATTGATGTTTCTAGAAAATATGCAAAACAGAAAAACTGTAAGTTTCAGGTTAAAAAATAGACTAATCTTTTATTCAATTCTTATAAATTATTTTTTGTGGATGTTTCTTTTCATCGTTGCATAATTGATCCGCATTTCTTGCTTTTCTTTTACAGTTTCTTTATTTGTATTTTTCATGAAATACACATTATTATCACACTTTCCATTTTATTCAGAAAAGGAGCAATATATTTAGAAAAATCATTTTATGCAGGAATCAGATTCCTTGTTTCTATAGAAAAGTATTTTACACATGTTGCGTTCATTGGTGAAAGAAAATTGTTAGAACATTTCAGGGAATTAAAAATCACCCGTGGTATATAATCTTGAATTTCCTTATTGATGTTTCTAGAAAATATGCAAAACAGAAAAACTGTAAGTTTCAGGTTAAAAAATTGAGTATTTTTTTATTCTATTCTTATAAATTATTTTTTGCGTGTGTTTCTTTTCATCGTTGCATAATTAATCCGCATTTCTTTCTTTTCTTTTACAGTTTCTTCATTTGTATTTTTCATGAAATGCACATTATTATCACAAACGGGAATGCATAACTCTAAAGCTAATTGCCAAAAAATATTTATTGTACAAAAAAGGGTTCTTGAAAATCAACGCGTTTTACAGTAACAGATATTATCATCATTTTGAATCTGTGTGTAGGGCAAAAAAAAAAAAAAAAAAAAAAAAAAAAAAAATAAGGGCGAGGAAAGCAGAAGTGACGGAAAAATAATGAGGAGGTTTTGCTTTTGAAAAATGAGAATTTCTTCCCTCATTTAACATTAGAAACACGGGAAGTTTTATACAAGTTTTATAAAAAAATATTCTAACAACAAATACATGTTAAAACTGCACAAGTTATTTAAGTAACCATTTTTCCTTTGTTTCTTTTAAACATATTTTTAGAAAAAAAACTTATGGTTCGAACCGAAATAAATTCATTTAGCGGGGCTAAATTGGCCCCTCGCGGTCTTTCTAGTATTAATGGTACTTGATAAATTCTAAAACAAATTAAGTTTAAGAATGATTGCAATTGAATTATTTGCATAATGAGAAATAAGTTCACTAATAATCACGTAGTATTCATCTGTATTTAATTTTTATCTATTATTTATCTGTATTTCTCGCTTTGGTTTAGCAGTTTCTTTATTTTTGCCATTCATGAAATGCACATTTTTTTATAATAACGGGAATATATATAAATATATGCATATATACAAGGTGGTTATAATTAAACTTCCCCTATAAACACCATCCTACAGAGCAAACGGATGAACGGAATGCAACGAAATTTTGTATATGGGCCTTACACGAGATGCGCTCACGGAATTTCGAAAAAAAATTTTTAGTTCCAAAATGTCCACCAGAGGGCGCCTTTTCGGGAAAAACATGAAATGTGACACAATAAATGACCAAAACGGAATACAGAAACAATTAACATTTATTAATATGTCTGATCACCCTGTCATCGAACCACATTAAGTAAAGGTAAGGAAAAAAGAACAGTACGCTATTTGAGAAACAAAAAAACAGTTCAGTTTGCCGAAACAAGAACACATTAGGACGAAATTTCACAAGCGGAGCAGTTGTTAATAGTGTCCAGGACGATGTAAGGAAAGGTGCTCCACGTGACCACCCTTATTCACCTCCAAAATTTCAAGTCGATGCACAGTGTGTTCAACAGCAGATCCTAACTGATCAGTTGTGAGGTTTCGCACATGAAGCGTTATGGAGTTCTTTAAGTCATTCAACGTCGTAACACCTCCACGATACACCAGACTTTTTAAATAACCTCATAACCAGAAATCGCACGGAGTTTGATCCGGCGAACGTGGTGGCCATGGACTACGAAAAGAGCGACTAATAACACGCTCCTCTGTGAAGTGTTGGAGCAATAGCGCCTTCACGGACTCATGGATATGTGGGGGTGCACCATCCTGCATGAAAATGGTCGATGTAAGTGCCCGCCTTTGCTGTAGTTGCGGCACAACAAACGTCTGCAGCATGTCATGGTACCGACGGCCCGTAACGGAACATGTGACAGGCCCACGTTCAGTGATTTCCTCAAAGAAGAATGGCCCAAGGATGAAAGTCGGAGTGAATCCACACCAGACAGTCACCTTTGGAGAATGTAGGGGACTTTCAGTGTGCATCCGAGAATGTTCCTTAGCCAAAATGCGGCAATTCTGTGTGTTGACAGTCCCGTTGAGGTAGAAATGAGCCTCGTCGCTCCACAGAATATTCCAAGGCCATGAGAGATCAACAGTCATTCTGTTGAGGAAATTGACTGCAAATGAGAGACGTTGTGCTTTGTCCCTATCAAGCAGCTCGTGGGTAGGACGGAATTTGTATGAGTAGTGCATTATGTTTCTGAGTACTTTTCGGACGGTGCTGTAAGCATAGCCAGTCTGTCGAGAAACTGCACGTGCTCTACTGCCCCCAAACTCTGATGTCTGTGACTGTGCGTCAACAGCTGTCTTTACGGCATCAACAAGCACCGGTGTGACACGTTTGCGGCCTCTTCCAGGTTGAACTCCTAAATTCCCCGTCTCTTCAAATCTCTTAATCATGGCCCGGATACCTTTAGTTGACATTGGTCCACGCCGTAGGTTCTTTCTACGGCGAAATTCACGAACTGCAGCAGAAGCATTCCCCTTGTTTTCGTAAACCAGCTTCACCAATAACGCACGTTCAACTAAAAAGACCGCCATAAATACAGCCGGAAACATCGACTTAAACATGCCAACGTCTGCAAACTTTTTATACCCAAACCTGTTTTGCATAAAGCTCCCTCTTCTTCCCAAGCATGCAAATCTCGGCATTTTTCTCCTACAACTGACGGGTTTTCCAGGTTTTGCATTTTATTACTCATAATTCTTGTTCTGGTTTGTTAATATTGTTTCTGTATTCCGTTTCGGCCTTTTACTGAGTTAAAATTCATGTTTTTACGAAAAAAGCGCCCTCTGGTGGACATTTTGGAACTAAAATTTTCTTTTCGAAATTCCGTGAGCGCATCTCGTGTAAAGCCCATATACAAAATTTCGTTGCATTCCGTTCATCCGTTTGCTCTGTGGGATGCTGTTTATAGGGGAAGTTTAATTATAACCACCTTGTATATATATATATACATATATATATATATATAATATTAATTGCCAAAAATTTTTAATTTATGGAAAATAGTTTCATGAGAATCAATTTGTATCTAGATTGTTCTATCACTTCATATCTGCGAGAAGCAAAATAAGGATGAGGATAGCAAGTTATAGAAAATAATGAGGAGGTTTTGCTTTTGAAAAAAATAGATTAGATGTTATTTTATCCGTTATTTAATAATATTGCTGAAGTCTGATAAATTTAAGTTTAATCATAATTGCAATGGAACTTTTTTATTAATGAGAATGAATTCGCTAAGAATCATACAGAATAGTTACACTCAAAACAGACACATTATTGCCACGTTTTAGTATCTTCTGCTTTATCATTTATAAATAAAAAATCAGTAGATTCGCAAGTGAAATATTATCCCGCAGAGCGTGTTTCGATAATAAATACATTTTTTCGTAATTCGTAATTACTTTTCGATGAAAAACACTTTAAATCGAAAAGATGTTTTCTTAATACTAAACATCAACTTGCGTGTCTGGTTGTAAAAAGCGCAAATATGTTAACATGTAAAAGACGAATCGTTCCAGCAAAAAAAAAGGTTTGCTTTAATCTGGTCCTCAATTAAACTGTGCTCACATTAAACGAGCTTGATTGTAATTTTATTTAAATATTTTAAGAGTAAAAAAAAATTTCATTTTTAATTTTAAAATTTTATTCAAAATAAATTCTAACCAATATAAAATGTTAATAAAGTTCCTTAAATATTTAGCTTTTTCATAAGATTTTTTTAAATTAATTTATCAACACAAAATAATGCAAATATCGTAACGAAAAATAATTTATAAAGACACACGCACACAAAATTAAAAAAAAGATAAAGAAGAAAACAGAAGTAAAAAGAATTCTATTATCTTCAAGAGATACATTCTGCGGTCGGAAAAAATCTATTTCATCAGATTTTCTATCCTATTTATAAATTATTTTATGAACATTGCCTGTGAGTTATCATGTCTCCTAAATGTCTTACACTAAGGATATTTGTATTGAAAAACTTCTTTATCTGCAGTACCCAGTAATAGATTGGAATGGAATATATTGAGTATCGTAATTTTTATTTTCTTATAAGAATATCCTGTTACATTTCACAAAGAAATCAAAATGGTGACTTTTACTTTTATATATATATATGTATTCTAGGTTGTAATGAGATTTTTTTTAAAGCTAATTTTATGGAAAAATCAATCTTAACATAGGTTCAATTCCTAGAAAACCAAATACAATGAATTGAATTTTTAGGGTTTAGTTCATCTGATGAAACACTATTCATCTCTGCACTCTGTCCGTCCGTCATACAAAAGTCCGTATTCAAAAAATGTATAAGTCAGATACTTCAAATTATGTACATGTACAGCTGACTGCATCGTATCACAGAAGGAATTGTAAAATTTTGAAAAAAGTCTTTATTTCATTGAAATTGATTTTATCAATATCATCCGTTTATTTTTGCGACTTAAATTTCAAAAGAGAACATTGATCTCAACTTTTTTGTGTAGAAAGGGTTCTTTGTAGATAAATCATCTCGCTAGTAAACAGAGGGTTCTTAGTTTGGTACCCGATGCTGGAATATAAAATTTGGATCCGATGATCAATTTAGTAAGAAAAATAGAAAAATATTGTATTTTTGACTAATTTAAGGGTTTATATTAATATGTTTGTTCATTTGACATTCCTAATGTTTATCGAAATTCAGTTGTTTTCTATTTTAAAAGCTTTTTCAATTGCTCAATTATTCAGAATTTTAAATTAAATTTTAGACATTCTTTTCGCTTTTAGAAATTTTATTTAAAACTCTGCTAAATTGTTTTAATTTCCAATTTTCAAAAAATTTAGAATTTTGGATTTTATTTAAATAATGAAATTTGAACATTTTAATTTTCATTCAAATGATTTCCTGTTATAATTATTTTTTAAATTTATTGGTGCTTATTAATTACAAGATATATTGCTTTCAAGGAATATTAAACAAAAACCTCTGTGCCATCTGCGATCACGCTCATTAACGTGTTTAATTTTGTTTTCTTGGAATTGTTCAAGGCATGCATGACGGTTAAATTTTGTTTGGTAAATCTCAGACAATTGTAATGACAGGCAATTGTAATCTTGAAGTTTACATCGCAGGAAGAAGAATGCTTCGATAGTAAATAGGTTTGTTTCCTAACTATATACTTCTTTACATTGAATAACTTTTAGAAAAACAATCATATTACAACTGATCTTTTGTGTCTAACTCGCAAAGAGTTCTTTGAAACTTAATATAATTTTGATGATAGAACAATCTTAAAGAGCAAGTGTCTTATTTGAATGCATTTGAATCATTTTGCGTTGTGTTAGCAGTATTAAACGAATTCTAGTGTATTTATATTTAAGTATTTTAAAAAAACACATTTTTTTTAATTTCGAATAAATAAAATTATATTAAAAAAAAAAATGTGAAACTTATAAAAATGGCACTTTATAACAATAAGAACTAGTCGAATATTCGAATCCAAAAATTTTTCGATCTCATTTATAGTAATACTTGAAAATTCACTATAACAGAACAAACATAAACAGCATTTTCATTATGAGAATTCGAAATATCGTAAATTCCGTATATTATTTCTTCAGATTTGTATCTCGCTAAAATCGTGTAAATCATACAAACTGTGGGACAGCAGCGCCACCTTTCAATGATTTACACTAAAACCTAATTAATGTACATTTAAACTTCATAAAACTAGTAATGTTCATGCTTAACCGAATATGAAGTTTAATGAAAATTTATGCCTTATTTGTTTTTGAGAGTGAGCTATTGAATAAAATGAAGAAAAATCTGGCACAGCGATGCCAGTTGTTCTTGAAAACATTATATTTTAACACCAATCATGATGAATATTAATTGTGATTTTTTTTAAAAAAATGCATTAGTTCTGGAGATAGATTTATTGCGGAAATCAACATATCGACGTCATTTAGAGTGCAATTTACACAAAAAAGATAATAAGCACCAAATTATCAAGTACTCGTGAATCTGAAGTTTGATAAAAATTAGTGCATTAGTTCTTGAAATAGAACAATTACAGAAATGGTGAAAAATACAGCACAATAGTGCCACGTGTTAGCGATTTTCAGAAAACATAATCAGCACAAACTCATATGAAAGACTGATAGAATCCGAAGCTTGATAAAAATTAGTGCATTAGTTCTTCAGACTACAACAATTGCCTAAAATTATGCATAACATCGCTATTTGCTAAGCAATTTACACAGAAAAAAATTCAGCACTAAATTATATCAGATACAACCTGAAATTTTTTTTTTATCAGATGCTGTGCAATGTTTTTTTGACGGGCAGTGCCCACAAAAATTATATCATGTACAAACAGACAGGTAGAGATACAGATGACAGACTTTCGTTTTATAAAAACTTTTTAATATATGTGAGCACTAATACATGTTAACCCGTTGAAATTTTCACTCATCCAATTCTTTCTTTTTATAAAGATGGAACAAAATAAAAGAAGAGGTATAAATATTTCTATTACCTTTACTAGATACCCTCTAAGGCTGGGAAAAATTATTTGATTAAATTTTCTTCCCTATGTTTTCCGTATTTTGCGAACATTACTCTGGGATTTTAATATCTCTTGAACCTAGCATGAAATAATTTATATTCATAAAATTTTCATCTGCATCTTCCAGACCAATAAATATAAATGAAATGCATTTAGTAATAGATTTGTTATTATTTTAAAAATATCTTGTTACTTTTCAAAAGAAATAAATCAGGGACATTTATCTCTCCTTTAATGTTTCATATTGTAGTGAAAGTTTTTATTTTTCTCTCTCTCTCTCTCTCCCTCCCTTTCTCTCTTTCTCTCTCTCTCTCTGTCTCTCTGTCTCTCTCTCTCTCTCTCTCTCTCTCTCTATATATATATATATATATATATATATATATAAATATATATATATATATATATATATGCTTAGATTCAAGTCTAAAATATGTTAAATTTATAGACAATCGTATGATATATATTTTTCATTATCCGTTACCTATCAACAGGATATTTTTAAATTGCCACAAAAAGTAAAACTTTTATACAACTAGCATATGTTTCTACATATTACGGAAACATTTTGAAACAATAAAATTTATCAAAATGTAGAAATACGCGCAATGCGGTGAATATAAAACTAAAAGCTTAGGCGTTGTTCATAAGAAGTGACATTTCTTTACAATGAACGAGCTATGACAATGAAATATAGATTGAAAAAAAGGATAAAAAATATTTATTTACTTCATATGTAGTTATATTTGCATCTTTAATGTTCTTTTTTATTTATTTACTGTACTAAGGATTGTAAACATGTTTTCTCCTTTTTTCGTGTCGTGTAATTTTTGTGTTTCATATTATCTCTATTTTGTAGCGGAAGGAAAGATTTGCTACAATGGTCTGTTATGCATGTTCGATCCCTGTAATTCCCTTTAAAGTTTGCCCCATTAATCCTGAGACACTTTCTATATATAAATATGATAAATAAATAAATACATATAAATAAATGATCACATACAATGATTAAAAAATATGCGAAACTGAAAAAAATGTCAGGTGTATCTCTACCAAAACATTTTCAATGTAAAAATAAATAATAAAATAACAATAATATTATTAAACAATATCATTAATCATATTGCTACTGAAATATATTACAGGTTAAAATATCTTTAAATAAAATATCTTTTTTAAAAATTTAATATAGTTTTTTTTTTAATTTAAATGCTTCTCCACATAACTGAAAAATATCGATAAACAACGGGAACAAAACAATATCTTAGCTGTGTATTTGTATATTAATTATATTAATTTCATTAAATATATAATATTTTATGCGTAAATTGCACTAAGAAGACAAATTGTTGTGGGAAAATTGCTTATTAATCATTTTTTTTATTTAAAATTTCTTAATTTCTAACAGTGCTTATATTCTTAATGAATTCCATCCCAATACAAAAAAGAAACCACTTTTTTATTCAGTATACGCCATGCACTCATAACTATATTTACACTAATTAAACAACAATAAGTCTATTGAAACAGAAGAAAGTTTTAAAAAATTTAATTTTAAAATTCCTGGAACAATCCGCATTTTTTAATTCTCGTTACATTTTTGAACTTTTATTGGGAGAGTCACACCATATTAGTTTTTTAAATTTAAGAAAAGATCAATTTCTTCCTTTATTTGTTAGTTTAAAAAATCTCAATATACATCTCAAACATGCATCGAAATATTAAAAATGTATTTCGCGCAAATTAATTAATTTTGTGCCAGTAACTGTTAGTCTCATAAAGAGAATCTATAATAGAAGGAAAGCGCATTATTTGTATGTATGAATATTTTTGAAAAAAGAATTACTTTTAGATTAAGTTTCATTATATACTTAGGAATAAAACATACAAAGTAAATGACATATCATACTTTTAATTGAATGATATACAGACTTCGTGTTTTAAAATAACTAATGAAAATGCATTAAATTTATTTCTTTTGAAGTAAGCGATATGTTTTCTGTGTCGAAAATTCTTAAAAAGTTTAATAAAATACTATTTAAATTGTTTTTTTAAACAATTTTTAACAATAATGAAAATCAACTAATTTTAAATTTACAAGCTGCTTGTAATGATAAATCTGGTTTTAACAAATTTTGAATGCGACTTGCTTATAATCTTATGCTGAAAATTTATGCATTATATATGTCTTGTTTTGAGTCTTTATCATTGTGCGCGCGGCAGCGCGCAACAATAATATGATTGAGCGATAATGCTTAAGCATAGGAAACCGCAAAAACACGGATTTTTCAATTTTTCTTTTTGCAATAACTAACTAAATACTTATCCAATTTTAATGATTTTTTTTTAAATGTTCGTCTGACCAAGAAGCACAACATAGCACAAAAATTATTTTTTTTTATGGCATACTGTAGGTGTACTGTAGAGTATTCTGAAAATCGGACAAAAATTTTGTGTCACAGCACTTTTCTCGAAAACTACTAAAGATAAAAACTTAATTTTTTTTTTAAACAAAAGACAAACTTTTTATCCCGGGGTAGTCATCGAGAAAACGTTATTTCGCTGGGCAGTTTTTCTGAAATTGCGTATTTTCCAAACTTGGTCATAAATGGGCATATCTAACGTTCTATTGCAGATAGAATGTTGCGGTAAAGTTTATTTTAAAGATTTTGCGATGCTAATTAATCCTGCAAAAATTCATAGCTTTACGTTAAACAGTTATTTTACAAGATGAAATAAAAGAATAGCAATCATCAATCTAAGGTACTTCTGATCATCGGAGAGAAAAACCAGTTACACCATTCGATTAAGCATAAAAAATATAGAATGCTTTTTTTTCTCTTATTTTGAACTTAATTTTTTAACGAATTATGAATTTTTTTGAAATTTTTGACATGTTGATTTTTGTCATTTTTTAATGAATCATTTACTGAATAATTATGCACGGTGTCTAGCCCTGGTGGCTGTCAAATTTGATTTTTAATTTTAAATTAGGCAATTTTTTGCACCATGCCAAATTTATGTTTTATCCATTTTTTTTCATTTATTTATATTTTGTTTTTAGCACAATGGCATCAATGGCAAAAATGCCTGGCATACCTGTCAAATATTGGGGCCCTGTACTTTAACAAAGTGTATTTACTATAAGTATATACCGTATTTATTCTAATAGAATGCGCCCTCTAATAGAGCGCGTCTTCTAATAAAGTGCGCACCTTGGTGTTGATTGAAAAAATAAATATACGGAAACGATATAGTAGATAAGTAGAAAACGATTACTTAAATGCATTATCGAGGATTCTCATCGATCAAAATAGAGATATTCTATCAAAGCGATGGAGTGGCGATGCAGCAAAAGTTTCAAATTTTGAACAATGTACCACTCTTGTAAACTATAGCGCCAAGGATATGCACACTGTTAAAAATCTGCTGCATTTTGCTGCAACGCACTCCCCTGCTTGTATAGAAAAGGGTTACTTGGCCGTGAAATGGCGCTTTCTCATTGGTTGGAATAGAGATATTATATACAAGTGGTGGAGGGCGTTGCAGCAAAATGCAGCAGATTTTTAACAGTGCACTGTTAAAAATTTGACCCATTTGTTGCAGAGTCACTCCACAGCTTTTATAGAATATCTCTTTATGGCCAATGAGAATGCTCCATAACACAGTAAAGCAATCGTTTCCTATAAAAGCGGTGGAGTGACGCTGCACCAAATCGGTCAATTTTTTTAACTGTGTATAGTGTAAAAATTGGCTACACTGTTAAAAATTTTATCCATTTTCTGCATCGTCACTCCACCGCTTTTATAGAAAACGGTTGTTTTACAGTGTTATGGAGCACTCTCATTGATCATAAAAGAGGTTTCTATAAAAACTGTGGAGTGATGCTGCAGAAAATGGGTCAAATCGTAAACAGTGTATAGTGTAGAAATTGGCTTCAACTGTTAAAAATTTGACCCATTTGCTGCATCGTCACTCCACCGCTTTTATAGAAAACGGTTATTTTATTGTGTTATGGAGCTAGTCTTCTTTGACTGATTACTGCACTGTCTCTTTGATAGTGCTTATCTGAGGGAATTTCAAATATACGTTGCATCAAAGTCAACCCACTTTTTAGAATACCAGACGAAGAGTATCCAATGTCTGAATGTTCAAAAAGACTATCCTTTTTTTGTATAAAAAAGAAATCTTTCATTAAAAGAAGGTAAGCTGTAAAAATGTAATACATTTAAAAAATACGGATTAAGAAAAAAAAGAAGCATGGTTTTTGTATCAAACTTTACTCTTGCATAAAAAAAGTTCCTGTTTTTGGCAAAAATAATGGATATTTGAATGAAAAATCTATTCTTTGAAAGGATTTATTATTTTATTCACTTTAGTAAAAAACTGATTAATATATTTTTTTTTGAAAACCACCGTAGAATTTTGGTATAGAAAAACCTAATTTAAAAAGTTTTTTAAATTTGTAACACCAGAGTATTAGAATATGTAGCATTTTTTAATTTCAATACAAATAAGATTTTGTTTTCTATATATAAAATACAAAACAAGTTGTGCAGTATCCCTATGGAATATGGAAAAATAGAAGGACTAGTGAAAAATGCTCCAAGGAGCAGTGCAAAAGCAGAATATGATTTTAATTGGGCATTAACAAGTAATGGACAAGTTTATTTTTTGGAAAAAGTACACAAACATTTAAAAGTAATGAACAAGTTTATTTTATTGAAAAAATGCCCAAGCATTTAAAAGTGATGGACAAGACTTGAAACTGAGTCAAGAACTAGTAAATAATTTCCTCAAGACTTGAAAATGGCTGATCATGCTCTTATGTGACAAGCATATTCAACGTCCTTTTTTTATCCCTGTCTATCTTAGTATTGACACGTTATCAGAATATAACATTGTGCTCTATAAAAGCTGAACTTTCAGAGCAAGTTTTTGATGAAGTAGCTAAATTTACCACATGCTGCTCCTTAACAATTTACTTGTGAAGTAGTAACTCTTATGGCACTTTTATTATGTCCAAGTACATAAAAAAATGGAAAAGCAGTTGCTGTTTGGTTGTACATGTTACGAGCTTATCAGGTATTCTAACTTTATTAAAATCAAAATTTGCTTGAAATATACAGTGCTTTTGATAAACTTATCGATTACTTATGAAAATATAAAAATTTTAGCACTATTTTATCTTTTGCTAATAAAAATCCGCTTAAAAATTTTTAGAAAAAAGATTGGATAGAAAAACTGTTTTTTAGTGATAAGATTGAGTGCAAAAAATGGTTGTGATAAGAGTAAATACAGTGCAAAGCAGTAATATCAAGGTTTTGTTAAAGAGGGGCCAGGATGTGTTTAATATAGATACTGTATCTAATACTTGTTGTGAAAACTGAGTTTTTCTAAAGCACAGTGTTAGATTCTGCCAACATGCCTATACTAAGATAGACAGGGATAAAAAAAAAGGACGTTGAATATGCTTGTCACATAAGAGCATGATCAGCCATTTTCAAGTCTTTAGGAAATTATTTACTAGTTCTTGACTCAGTTTCAAGTCTTGTCCATCACTTTTAAATGCTTGGGCATTTTTTCAATAAAATAAACTTGTTCATTACTTTTAAATGTTTGTGTACTTTTTCCAAAAATAAACTTGTCCATTACTTTTTAATGCTCAATTAAAATCATATTCTGCTTTTGAACTGCTCCTTGGAGCATTTTTCACTAGTTACATTATACTGTTCATTAATATGAAAATTTTCTTTTGCACGGTAATAACACATACTTGAAAAAAATTTTAGAAAGCGCATATCATAGATTACAAAATTTTTTTAGCGAAAGAAAAGATAATAAATAAATCACTACACATTCTAAAATCATACATCACCTTATGAGATATGTTACATAACCATACATTCATTTTACAATTTAATTATTTAACTAAATAATGTAATATTATATTGTATATTTGATAATAATGTAATATAACAATTAATAATAATTTAATATTATACAATTTTACATTAATAACTATTTTGCAATTTAAATTTCCCACATTTCTCTAATCCATGAAAGAATAAAGAACGTTTTAGGCTTTATGGAATTTTCTGTTTAAATTTATCTATCTCTGCTATAACTGAACAATAAATTTTAAAAACACTACCGGTATACTGAGTGCACCATTCAGCGAAAAAATTTTGAATTCTAAATTTATTACCTGATTCACATTTGCATTTCATTAATCCTCTTCGCAATGTCAGCTTATTGTTCTGCAATTGTATCAACAGATGTTAGAAAAATTTTGAAACTTTTTGTTACTCTATTTTTATTGCTAAATCACCGATGCTGTATCCAATTTGCTTCCCGTGTTTGTTTTATACTTTATATTATCCTTTTTAACAGAATACTATATGCATGAGACACATTTAACTTTTATGTAATTACCCGATATTTTACACTGTTATTTTTTAGCACTAAAAGTTTGTGTTGTAAAATGATTGGCGAAGGATTTACGCCACTTACTTCTTAATGTTATCATGAAAACATTGTTATTAATTCTAATTAAACTAGTAAAAGAAAAAAAATTCCCGCTGATAGCTTCATTACATAAAGTTTATTACTAAAAAATTTATTCAACTAGAATATCATAAAAATATGTTATTTAGGCTTTATCAACTTCAGATTATTATTATTATTATACTATTATCAGCTTAAAAACCCTTTTTAGAGAAAATATGATGATAGATTTATCATAATACTTTCGAAAATCAGATATAATCTTAAGAACTATTTTACTGTGTATTCGTAACTTCTCACATTATTTTAAAAATTGTGGCAATTTAAATTTCCAAAGTTTTTCTAACACATGAAATAATAAAGAACGTATCACACTTAACTGAAAATTCTCTTTAAATTTACTTTTACATTTAAAGACACTGCTAGTATACTGAGTGCACCATTTATCAAAAAAGATTTGAATTCTAAATTTATTACCTAATTAACGTAATCACTTAACAATCTTCTTCCCGGTGTCCGTTTAATGTACAGCAATATATTAAATGGAAGTTAGAATTCTTTTTGCGGTATGTTTTTATTTATTTATTTATTTATTTTTATTGGTAAATTCCCAATGTTGTGCCGAATATGCCACCCGTGTGTTTATGTCATACAGTATATTATCTTAGAATCTTTATGACTAATTTAAAATGTGTACCATTACTAGACATTAAAACTGCTATTCTTTAGGATTGAAAATTTTGTTTTATGGTTTGGCCAATGGTTTAAGTCATATGGCTCTTTATGTTACAACGAATAGTCTGACAATTATAATTGACAATCAATTATAATTTAAATAGTTTTTAAAACAATTTCATGTATATTTATTCATTACATGTGCATTATTTCTGAAGATTGCTATTAAAAGTATATAAAAAAAGTTGTTATTTAGAATTTATCAACTTATGTCCCGTACGGTGCTCCAGCAGTGCAACCATGTTGTTACAAACCACTTATGTCTATAAAGGTTAAACATGCGCATGACAGTACGAGAGCTACGAATTTTAAAGTTTTAGTGAGTTCAAAATTTTTCTCGTTTTTCGAATAAAATTTATTCAGAAGGGTTTTGTTTCACAGACCTCAATTTGAGGAAATAATTTCATAGGAAAATGTCGAAATTGCTACTTCTTACCAAGAATAATAACTGAAAGTTGATTCGGAATTTAGTTAGTAATTTTAAATAGGGTATAGCTATATACGTTTATAAATTGAAATCTTATATCTATATATATTTATCTTTTTGTATCCACAATTAAATTGAAACAAACTTACAGATTTTATCATTTCATTAACATTTAAAAATATTTTTTTATTTCAAATTTTGTAATTTAAGAAACGAAATTGTAAGTATACCCTATTAAATTATAAATAAAACTGAGCTATTTGAATACATCTCTTCTCATAATCTGATCTTTATCACTGATGAATGAGATTTTAAAAGCATTTTTAATGGAAGATAGAAATCCATTACATATACGATGTTACAATAAAAAATACTTAAATTATCAGCACTGCACACATTAGTAAGAAAATAAAAATAAAATAAATGTTAACTTTCAGCGGTATTGCTTAAAAAAGGTATCTTTTCTTTAAAAATTGTGGGAATTAAATGCTCTCCAAAAATTTAATGTATTCTGGGAGCATTAGATACTTCTCAAAATGAATCACATTTTTAAAACTAAATCTTCTTATGAATTTTATGGAAAATTAGTTTAATGTTCCACTAATGAATACTTATTTCTTTTTTATCATTTAAACCGTTTCAACGAAATAAATAAAAGTGCTAAAAAATAAATCTTTTTAATGCAGTTATTATGAAAAAAAAATTGTCTTTTAAATAACAAGAAAGAAAATAAATCATACATCAACAATGGATTATGAAAGAATTTTAAAACATTCAAAATAATATAACTAAATTGAACCGTTTAATGAGTTGAAATAGTATACCTATCTAAAACATATGAAATCGCATTCTTTGAATAGTCCTGTATATGATGTATTAATTTGTATCTAATAACTATATGTATGATACAATTTATTTCAGTTAAAAAGTATATGTATCTCATTTGGAAAATTCACTTCAGCAATTTCTAATTATAAGGAGAATGGTACTTAAATTCTTTTGTTCAGCCCTGTATGTGAAGTTTTGAATTTATATACAATCAATAGCATACAAACAAATCGTTAAAATTTGTATAAGAGTAACATACCAAATAAAAAAAAAAAATCATTGGAAGAGAATTGTCATTTTCAGCAGAAAAGTAAGTCGCGTTTAATTCTGATTTATGATGATTGTATAAATCTGATTTATCTCTTGTCTATTCTTTTACTTAAAATGAGCATAGAAATGAAAAGGACACATTGTAATGCAGATGCATTTTTACTGATATAACATATTTAATCAAGATACTGTCAAAATTCTTCAGGAATAATTTAAAATTGTGAATTTATTTTGTTATCATTGTTTCTTGCATGAGAAATAAATATTTATTGCTTACAGCGAAACTGCTTCTAGACTTTATAGGTGCAAACATATTAGCTGCTTTTTTATTTCATTTCCTAGGAATAAAAGAGGATATTTTGCGAGGAATAAAAAAGACACAAAATCTAAATGAAAAGCTGATAAACAATGTTTGCATAAAAAACATTAAAACTTCATACAAAAGTACTTAGAAAGACCCCCACGAAGGGCACTCCCCCTGGTCCTATATCCCTAGTGTAGATAATCGGACGACAAAAAATACACCAAATACACCATCATACAAAAGTATAATTTTTTAAAGCTTATAATATGGGGATAGTATTTTTGTGCAATTCCTAAAAATATAATAAAGATAACTATACTTTTGTCTTCAAATTATGTGATTCCAATTAATCATAATATCCGATTTATCCCATAGTATCATGCAATTTAATTCCTGATATAAAATTGTACATTAAAATATATTGCTCATTTTTTGAAAGAAATCCTAAACTTTTTCATTTTTTAACTCTCACATATTCATAAGCATTTGCCTTGGCAGTACGACAACTAAAATTTCTGCGTTTTATGAAATATCATTAATTAATGAAAAGTTGTTAAATAATCTCATAGTATAATATTATTATGCGAATTATAAATGTAGGATATGTATGCAAAATTGCAATTGTGTTAATTTAAAAATTTTATCTTCAATAAACAATGCATAGCAAGCTATGAGTTTTTAATATTCTTTCTAAAATACAATCGCCTCACCACGAGCCAATAGATTCTGCTCTCAGAAATTGGAGACGGTAGGTTACTAATTCAAACCCAGTCGCTCGCCGATATAATCGTTTATATTTTTCCATGATTTTTTTAAAACTTTGGATATTCTTGAGTAAATACGAGCTAGGTTCTGTTAGAAAGACCCACACAGTTGGCCCTCCTCCTTACCGGAGCATGTGTCCCTCGTGGATAATCGGCACTCATAAAAACAACAATTAAAATACTATTTCAAGATTATTCAATAAGTATAATGACGTGGTTTACTTAACCCTTTCAGTCACGGGCAAAATCTGTTGTAAAATGAGAAATTATCGACTGACACCGGAATTCACAAACAAACTTTTTAGATAACTTTAAACCCCTAATTTAAGCTTTTGTTGTAAAAGCAAAATTTTACTGAAATATTGTTGGTGCCATTTCCCAGTTTGGAATTAAAACTAGGTATCCCAGACGGGGCACAGTTTGCCGGAAAGGGTTATATGTTTTCTTTCGCTCGTCAATATTGCTGGCTTTTCATTTAAATCGTATTAATTTATGAGTATTACAAGTGACAGTTTTGCCAAACAAGTATGAAATTGTATGATTTTTTTTAAAAAATCAATCTATAGATTTATATTTTTAGAAAATCTGTGAAATATCTTCTTTTATTTATTGATATGACTTATTTACTTTCATTTTTATCATTTAGATTCAGTTCTTTTCTCCAGTATTTAAAAACATAATTTGGTCGCACTCTTTTCCAGTAAGTGTTTCATTAAAAAAGTTTGTAAAAATTTTCTGAGGAATGTATAATTTCCCTACAGATGACACTGCTTATCTGGATTTTTCACGATTCCGCAATAAATGTCTCTCAAGAGCCAATGCATGGTTTTTAATCAAACCTCAGATTCAATTACTACCTGATAAAAAATTGGTTTTGTTTAGTTTTTGGTGTTCATCACCCTACATGTGACTCTGTAATGCAGATTTTTCAAAAAATATTATGCAATAGATCTCGCCCAAAAACTAATGCGCTGATTTTCATGAAACTTCAGATTAAGTTTGGTAAGTCTGACTATTTAATATATATATGTGGAATCGGAAGTTCTTGAATTCATAAGTAAACTGGGAGCCTGGCAATTCAACGCTGGCACCTTTAAAATTTTAGAATTTATATTAACCATTAAATATTTACAAAAGGAATAT
This sequence comes from Maratus speculifer, assembly GCA_964019185.1. Lineage (NCBI taxonomy): Eukaryota > Metazoa > Arthropoda > Arachnida > Araneae > Salticidae > Maratus > Maratus speculifer. Next base: position 145,353,993 of record OZ025300.1, read on the forward strand.
TTACTATATGTTATTTTCAGAATTCTGTTATTTACAAGAGACTTATAGCCGTATCAAATTTCGTATTGCAATGTTCCATCACATCCGAATTCGTCATTCCACGTCGTTCTCTCCCACTCATAACAACTGTTCTAAAAATGCTGTCTTCACTTCAGTTGTAAGCGTCAGCACTTAGCCACGCCTTTCCCCTAGCTACGTCGCTAGATTGTCTTTATCTTTGGAATTTCGAAATGGGACTTTAGTAGCCGGGCAGTGGGAGTAAGAATCGCTCCCCCCCCCACACACAAATATATATATATATATATATATATTGTTACGAATTTTGTAAATAGTTAGTGTTTGTACTGTAAAATAATGTAAATAATCTTATCAAGCTCCATTTCTTTACTAATATTAGTTTTTGTTACATTGTCTCTGTTATCAAGCAAACTTGTCTATTATTTTCAGTGTATGTCTACGGCAGATTAACGAAATATTAGCGATATCGCCAAGTTGGCGTCACTTTTGGCGACTAATTTTGGTCGCCAAATTTGGTCGCCAAGTTGGCGACAAACTTGGCGATTGTTGGCGATGGTAACCCTTTCCTCTTAATGGTAACCCCCCTTTAGATATACTGATACATTGTTTGTTATTCCGTGGATTTTTCGAGTAGGTTCCAGAAATTTCTAGCACATGCTACGAGACTATATATAAGGAGAGCGATACGAGCTGTTGTGGTTATTATTTACCAGTCAGTCATTGAGTGAGCTACTAGAGATTGTCCAAGCAAGTTTGCTTGATGTATTGAGTTTTATCTACGTTGTTTTGAATGTGATATAGTGTTGAGACATTGTATAAAGAGTCTCTGCGACCTATATTTGTATTTGTTCGATAGATTTAAACAGTTATTTTGGAATATCTTGTAATATTTGTGAGTTTCGAAGACTCTGTTGTTCTGAAGATCTGTAAATAAATTATTTTGTACTTTTCTAAGAGAAAAGAGTTTGAAGTTGTCTAACCATAAGATCGAAAGAACCCTATATACGCTGAAACATTTTGGTGTCAGGAGTCGGGATCTTATGGCGAAAACAAGAACAATGGACGGTCAACTGAAAGAACTGTTAGAAGCTATTAATGGAATAAAGGCAGAATTGACGAAAGGCCAAGAAGAGTTGGCGGTAAAGATGAATAAAGGCCAAGAAGAGTTGGCGGAAAAAATGAATAAAAACGAAGAAAGAATGGAACAGTTGACAAATAAAATTGATAAAGGCCAAGAAGAGTTGGCAGAAAAAATGAATAAAGGCCAAGAAGAGTTGGCGGAAAAGATGAATAAAGGCCAAGAAGAGTTGGCGGAAAAGATGAATAAAGGCCAAGAAGAGTTGGCGAAAAAAATGAATAAAAACGAAGAAAGAATGGAACAGTTGACAAATAAAATTGACAAATGCCAAGAAGATGTGACTGAAAAGATTAATAAAGGCCAAGAAGAAATGAAGAAAACTTTAGAAGAAAAGTTCTCGTCGGTAGAGAGAAGAATAGGCTCGGTAGAAGAGAAAATGGCGGAAGTAGAAGAGAAAATTCAGAATGAAGTTTGTAACTTTGAAGAGAAAATCAGTAACGTTGAAGAGAAAATCAGTAACGTTGAAGAGAAAATACTAGGTGAAGTAGATGAAAAGCTAAATAAAAAAGTACAAGATCTTGAGAAGAAACTTTCAGCGTCTAGTGGTAATTATGAAGAATTTAGGAATCCGCCTGCTTCTCCCATGCACATTAAGCTGTCGACATACGATGGAAAGAGTTCCTGGCAAGTTTACAAGACCCAATTCACTATTGTAGCTGAAGCGAACAAATGGAGTGACGAGGTGAAAGCTTGTCAGCTGGCAGCATCTTTAAGAGGGGAAGCCGCCGACGTGCTGCAAACATTGCCCGATATGACGCAACTCAATTTTGATACTCTAAGTTGTGCACTTGAAATGAGATTCGGCGAAAAATTCTTCAAGGATTATGCGAGAATCCAAATGAAGAGCCGCCATCAAAAGTCGAATGAAACCCTTCAAGAGTTTGCCTCGGAAATTGAACGGCTTGCAAATTTAGCATTCATTGACTGTCCAACAAATGTACGGGAAATGCTCTCACTGCAATATTTTGTAGACGGAATAAAAGATCCAGAAGTGCAGAGAGCGGTACGAATGGCAGATGTACAGGATTTAAAGGCTGCACTACTATATGCCTTAAAGTTGGAAGCAGCTACACAAGCCAGCCGAAGAGATCGTCATTCAGTCCGAGGGGCAACGGTGAACAAAAGCTCAGACACTGAGATCGACTTCTTGAAAGAAATTAGGAAATTAAATCAAGAGATTGAAGCTTTAAAATATGGAAGAACAAGCGCAAGAAGACAGAATCTCACGTGCTGGGGATGCGGTGATACAGGACATCTCCGAAGAAACTGCCCCAAAATCCACGAACGTGAGATGAGTTCAAGACCAGAAAATAAAAAGCCCCACCTGAAGATCCTTCAAATATCGAAAATGAATGGCGGCGATAACGAATTATATGTGATAGGCTTTATTAACGGAATTCAGTGCCGTATGATTGTCGATACAGGAGCCAATGTGACAATAATAAGAGAAGATTTGGCTCGAAAATTGAAATGTAAACTCATCTGGACTCCACCATGCGTTACCCTGCAAACTGTGACGGGCGACAAGATAGGCATATATGGAAAGGCAAATTTAACTATCAACTTTGGAGGAACGAAATATTACCATACGGCATATGTGGCTGACATAACAGATCCTTGCTTAATCGGGCTAGATTTTCTGAAGAAGTTTGACTTCAAGCTTGATTTCAAAAATAACAAAATGCTCTCAAAATTTGAAGAAATAAGTCTTTTTGGATTGAATAACGAAATTGAATGTAAACAAGCAGTAATAGCCAAAGAAGACATCAATCTAGATCCAAGAACAGAATTTTTAGTTCCAGCTGTAATTAAAAATGAAACTAATTACCGATTTGGCCATATAGATTATCCAGTAGACAATAGTACACAAGCAGGAGTATTGGTGGCTTCTTCTGTAGTAGACCTCTCGAAAAAGACCATTCCAGTCAGAATTGCTAACATCAGTGATAAGACGAGGACTATCAAGAAAGGAGAGGTGATAGCATCATGTGCTCCTGTGACATGCATAAGTCAAAATTCCAATCACTCTCAGAAATCTTCAGATAATTTAGTCAAGGATTTGTTACAAAATACGGACTTAGATCCAAACCAGAGAGATGCTGCTGAAAGTTTAATTAGAGAATTCCAAAGTTTATTTTCCCAAACATCTGAAGACTTTGGACGAACTAAAATGGCACAACACCGAATTGACACGGGAGATCACTCTCCTATTAAACAGCACCCTAGACGATTACCTTTTGCCAAGCAAGAAGAGGTGCAGAATTTAATTAAAGATATGGAAGAAAATGACGTCATCGAACCATCAACAAGTCCATGGGCGTCTCCCATTGTATTAGTAAGAAAGAAGGATGGTTCTACAAGATTTTGTGTAGACTACCGCCGACTGAATGACGTCACCAAAAAGGATAGTTACCCTCTGCCAAGGATTGACGACACTCTTGACACACTTGCGGGCAACACTTGGTTCTCGACTTTAGACCTGAAGAGTGGTTACTGGCAGGTAGAGATCCATCCCGACGACCGCGAGAAGACTGCCTTTACAACGGGACAAGGATTATGGCAGTTCAAGGTAATGCCTTTTGGTCTATGTAACGCACCTGCAACTTTTGAACGCCTTATGGAAACGGTTCTTCGGGGACTGTCATATGAGGCATGTCTTGTTTATTTAGACGATATCATAATCATAGGAAAATCTTTTGATGAACATCTGAACAGCCTCAGGCGGGTGCTACAAAAATTAAAGGAAGCTAATTTGAAGTTAAGCCCTTCGAAGTGCAGTTTGTTTCGTAATGAAGTCACCTACCTTGGACACATCATTTCGGCGGAAGGAGTTAGGACTGATCCGGAGAAGATATCGGCCGTGAAAAATTGGAGTCGTCCAGCAGATGTTCACCAGCTTCGAAGTTTTCTAGGATTATGCACCTATTACAGAAAATTCGTCAAAGGCTTCTCGATGATTGCAAGACCACTTCATAAATTAACAGAAGCCAATCAAAAATTTATGTGGACACAGGAATGTGACGCTGCTTTCGAAAAGCTTAAGGAGGCCTTGACATCCACTCCAATTCTGTCGTATCCTCAAATCGATAAACAGTTTATACTTGATACGGATGCAAGCAACGAAAGCATTGGCGCTGTACTGTCCCAGGAAATCGACGGCCAGGAGCGTGTTATCGCCTATTTCAGCAAGTGCTTGTCAAAGGCCGAGCGAAACTACTGCGTAACAAGAAAAGAGCTTCTTGCTGTAGTGAAAGCCATAGACCACTTTCATCACTATCTTTACGGTCGAAAGTTCCTGATCCGAACTGATCATGCTTCTCTAACTTGGCTATTGAATTTTAAGAACCCTGAAGGCCAGATAGCCAGGTGGATACAAAAGCTTCAAGAGTACGATATGGAGATACGCCATCGAAAAGGCTCATCACATGGAAATGCAGATGCTCTCTCAAGAAGACCCTGCTCAGAGAATTGTAGATACTGCGACCGGGCTGAGAAGAAATTTAATGTCAAAAGTCCTATAGTAAGACAAGTTACAACTGGGTCTACATCATCGCAAGATCCGTGGAGTGACGAGAGCCTGCGTAAAGATCAACTTGCTGATCCTGAAATTAAGCCAATTCTAGAGCTGAAAGAGGAGTCCAACAGGAAGCCCAGCTGGCAAGACATGGCCCATTACCATCCTACGACTAAACGTTATTGGGCTCTCTGGGATTCCTTACATTTGAAGAACGGCATCTTGTACCGAAAATGGGAGTCTGACGATGGAAAGACATGTAGATGGCAACTACTACTCCCTAAGTCGAGAATTTCTATGGTCCTTCAAGAACTGCATGGTAGTCCCACAGGAGGTCATTTTGGTGTAATGAAGACCCTGCAAAAGGTTCGAGAGCGTTTCTACTGGAATAATGTTCGCAGTGACGTGGAGAAGTGGTGTCGAACTTGTGACACCTGTGTAGCACGTAAAGGTCCAAAGAGGCGCACCCGTGGACGATTGCAACGTTATAATGTAGGAGCTCCTTTCGAACGAATTGCTTTAGACATCCTGGGTCCACTTCCTAGAACATCTGATGGCAATAAGTACATCCTCGTTGTCATGGACTACTTCACCAAGTGGCCTGAAGCATACGCCATTCCTAATCAAGAGGCGGTAACCGTAGCAGACATACTGGTTCAACACTGGGTTTCCAGATACGGAGTTCCTCTTCAAATCCATTCCGATCAAGGAAGAAACTTTGATTCGGCTGTGTTTAAGGAAATGTGCGGACTACTCGGCATGGACAAAACTCGAACTACACCTCTACATCCTCAATCGGACGGCATGGTGGAGCGGTTCAATCGTACCATCCTAAATAGCCTCTCTCTCCTGGTGTCTAGAGACCAACAGGACTGGGACAAGAAATTGCCTCTTTTTCTGCTTGCCTACAGGAGTGCCACACATGAGGCCACTGGTTACTCCCCTTCTCAAATGCTCTTTGGTCGTGATCTTCGTCTGCCTGCTGATCTTTTGTTTGGCCGTCCTCCTGATGCTCCTTCATCGCCTGAGGAATATGTCGATGAACTCCAGGCACGGATTGAGGAGATTCATTGTCTAGCGAGGAACCGAATTGGACTGGCATCAGAAAAGATGAAGACACGGTACGACACAAAGGCAACTGGACATGAGTTCAACGAAGGTGACAAAGTTTGGTTGTGGAATCCGATACGTCGTAAGGGGCTGTCGCCAAAACTACAAAGAAACTGGGACGGTCCTTACACAGTCGTCAACAGGCTGAATGACGTCGTCGTACGCATACGAAAATCGCCACACACCAAACCCAAGGTCGTACATTATAACCGGCTAGCCCCTTATTTTGGCCAAAGTGATTAAAAATTCAAAACTGGAATTTCAGACCATGGTCATGAAAGTCACTTTTTGTAAATATGTAAATAGTAATTAGTTCTTATTTATGTAAATTTTATTATTATTGTTATTATTTATTTATTTATTTATTTATTTGTTTATTTATTTTAAGTGTTTTCCTCTAACTCAAGGATTGCACTGCCCGGGACGTGCAGTCTTTGAGGAGGGGGTAGTGTTACGAATTTTGTAAATAGTTAGTGTTTGTACTGTAAAATAATGTAAATAATCTTATCAAGCTCCATTTCTTTACTAATATTAGTTTTTGTTACATTGTCTCTGTTATCAAGCAAACTTGTCTATTATTTTCAGTGTATGTCTACGGCAGATTAACGAAATATTAGCGATATCGCCAAGTTGGCGTCACTTTTGGCGACTAATTTTGGTCGCCAAATTTGGCGATATATCGCCAAGTTGGCGACAAACTTGGCGATTGTTGGCGATGGTAACCCTTTCCTCTTAATGGTAACCCCCCTTTAGATATACTGATACATTGTTTGTTATTCCGTGGATTTTTCGAGTAGGTTCCAGAAATTTCTAGCACATGCTACGAGACTATATATAAGGAGAGCGATACGAGCTGTTGTGGTTATTATTTACCAGTCAGTCATTGAGTGAGCTACTAGAGATTGTCCAAGCAAGTTTGCTTGATGTATTGAGTTTTATCTACGTTGTTTTGAATGTGATATAGTGTTGAGACATTGTATAAAGAGTCTCTGCGACCTATATTTGTATTTGTTCGATAGATTTAAACAGTTATTTTGGAATATCTTGTAATATTTGTGAGTTTCGAAGACTCTGTTGTTCTGAAGATCTGTAAATAAATTATTTTGTACTTTTCTAAGAGAAAAGAGTTTGAAGTTGTCTAACCATAAGATCGAAAGAACCCTATATACGCTGCAACAATATATATATATATATATATATATTGTTTTTAATAAATTTGTTACAATTTTTCCATTTTTATATAAGTAATCCAAGCCAAAAAATAGAAGCAAAATCTAGAATTCACGAATTGCTTTTACAAACAATGATATTCAAAGTGCGCATATCTTGCAAAAAGATTTTAATCATTGTAAGTATGATTTATTTCTTTAAATATAACTTAATAAAATGAATTCTCTCTTCAAAATTTACCTTAAAATTCAATGTCATTTTCCCTTAATAAATTATATCATCAAATGTGATATATATTCAACATATCCGATTGTTCCACAAATCTACATATTTATGAAATGCTTATTATAAGCAAAAAATAAAATAATTATCCTATTTTTGACTTGATCAAATATAATTTTATATATATTTTAGCATATAGTATTCAATTGTCATTGATTTAAAAGTATTTCGACAAAAGTTTAAAACTGTTAAATAGGTTTGTAAGGAATGACTAATGATGCTCAAAACATTATTTTAATAAACAAGACAAATTCCTTCAGAAACTTTTACTTTCTTTTCTTTGAAATTTTCTGTTGTTTTATTCTTAAAAGGAAAGTACTTCCTTTTACAAAACGAATTCACACTTCAAAACATTTTACACTTAACGAAATACAAACGCCTGAAGAAATTTTATTTTCTTTCAATTTCAATTTTAATTTCAACGAATCTTTTTTTCTCCATTTAAAGTTCCGGTTCCTATTGATAAAGTGTTTATTTTAATAAACATTTATAGAAAGTTCAGTTAATATATATATATATATATATTAATGGAAATGTATATAATGATTTTTAGTTCGGATTTGGTCAATTTGAATTTTATATCATAAATATATTCTTAAAAATATTTCTAAATTTTTCACTACTATAAATAATGTTACTGTATAAAAATAATAATACACATTTTGGTGCAATTTATTTAGTTAGAAAAACTATGAGCAATAAAATCTCATCTCTGAAAAACAAAAACTACCTATATTTGCTTATATTAAGTTACTAAGAATTAAAGAAAATTTTAAAAATGTATGTTCACAGACGTTTATTGGGCTGCAATACTGTCATTTGTTGCTATAGATATCTAAACATGACACTGAAGGGTTATCTAAATACTCTATTACCAGCTACATTTCACTCTCGAATTGAGAGTTGAATCACTACTTTTCTCATCAAAATAATCCTGAATAATTAACTTATTAGACTGCAATAGATTTGTCTTATCTAGTAAATAGTTTGTTCAATGTAAAACAATTATACTTGAAACTGTTCGGGAAAACACTTAGTATTTTTTTTTCATGGATCTTATAATATCTAAGATGAAGCAATAGCAAGCTGGAAATCAGACAAACTGGGGAAACAGGATCCAGGAGGTAGCTGAGCCATAGGTTATTTTATAAAAACCGTAGATGACTTTTAAGTTTTAGCTATCGTGAACATTGCACCCTCATCTGTTCTTCTTAAAACAACATATCGTCACCTGAGAATAATAAAGTTCTATCTGTGTTTTTGAAAAAATTGACTTACCGATATAGAAAGCTTCTATTTGTATCTATGAAAGCATTTGTGGATTAAATGATGTCATATTATGATTGTAAGTTCATATGTAAATTATATACAACATCATTTTGATGCCAAAATACCTTCATAGATACAAATCGAACCTATCTACATCGAGAAGTCATTTTTTTTCAAAAACACAGATAGAACTGTACTATTCTCAGGTGACAATATGTTAACTCAATCATTGCCTTTCTAGCGATGGATTACCAAAAATTCAGGCTTGTTTTTTTTTTTTTTTTTTTTTTTTTTTTTTTTTAAATAACATCAATTTTTTTGAACTAGGCTTTTTATTAAAAATGATAAGCACTTTTATTAAGGAATCACTTTCTTTAAAGACTAGGCATGTAACTATATTATTATTATTATCTACACTTTTTTTAGTTCATGTTTTAAATGTAAGACTGGTGTTACCCATAAAATTTTCAAGAATGAGGTAACTGGGCTATGTAGAATCCACTTACGCCAGCAGTTATAAATGCGTTTAAAGAGTTTCTCTTACTACGTGAAATTAATTTCTTCACTTTTTTATTGCAAAATGGAAAATTAGTTAATATATTATTAAAATGGCATAATATTTTAAAAATAGCATGTCAGCGGGCATTAAGCAAATTTTCTTAAGATTTGAATGCCTCAAAGTTTTAAGATAGAGATGAAGAGGTTTACATAGGACGAAGTGCTATTATTAGAAAACTAATTAAACCAATAAAAATAGTTCTTCCTGATATAAAAATATGGTTATATTCTGCATAGATTAATGCCATAGATAATAGGTACCACTAGTCTTATTTAAACATGTCACGTTTTCATTTATGACACAATACATTTGTAAGAAAAGGATCAAATTAATCTTTGCATTTTTGAGATTAGCATTTATTAAACAATGCGAGTAAGTGCAATAGAAATTTATTTTACTTTCGTGGTTATCAAGCATTTTTTCTTCTAAAAACTTACTTAAAACGGAAAAGCTCAACATACATGAGTAAGATTTCGATAACCGCCTGTATATATGATTTTTCAGTTCCAAAATTATTTAGTTACAAAATGAAAGTAATAATAATACTAATAATAATTTCGTTGGGAAAAGTCATTTCGTATTTATTTTAATGATGTAACATACTTTAAAACATAAGGCGATTCATATTCATTTATGTAGTGCATTAAAATATGTATTCTATGGAATATGCGATGCAAAGAATATAAATTTAAAGAACCAAATAAAACAATTACATTACATAATTGCATTATATAATGCAAGAAGGGGGAGTATGTGTCTTGTACTTTAACTATATTAACCTATTTCATACAAAATTAAACCCATATACGTAACTGAGATTTAGTGAAAACTAGCTCCAGTATAATATGAAATGCATGTCATTTACAGGACCACTCAAAAGATTTTGGGCACTATACAGTATTCAATATTTTCTGCAAGTCTATTTTCAGTCTTTTAAAGATTCTTTCAGTCTGAATTAAATTTTGTATAAATAATAGTGTATGTATAAGGTAGTGGGTAATTACATAGGGCTGTATAAAAGCATTCAAGTAGGTTTTCTTTTATTTGCATTTATTGATGAAAGTAAAATTTTAACAGCTTTTAATTTTTACTAAATTAAATTATCGCATATTATATTATATATATTATCGTATAGATCAAATAAAAGGCTTTACCAAAGAATCAGAACATATATTTGAAAATAAACAGTAATTTTTAAAATTAGTTATAATTCTTTTATTCGGTTTCAAAATGCTTAGAAATCTTATTTATCTCATTGCACTAAATAACGAAGTTTTGTTAACGATGTATTCTGAACCTGCTGAAAAATGTTTCATAGTCAAGGCTTCACGCATTTTTTTAAGAACATATTGACAAGTAATCTAAAGCAGATTTTCCGAAATATTTAATAGCATTTATTTTATTTTAAAATAGAGATAGATTTTTTTTTTCACTATTTGGAAAATAGTTGTTGTCCTTGGTAGAGAATTCGGGAATCTGAAGTATGTATGAATCTTTTTATTGGTTGAATTCCGCCGCTTATTTTATTTAATTCGTTTTCCGATTGGTCCATGTTTAATGTCCAAAAATGGAATACTTCTGTTGCCAAAATGACAAAAAAGAAATAAAAACTTTTAAATTAATAATAATTTGAAAACAGATTGTGAAAAAGATTTCAGTCAAATTTCAATTAAAAGTGTCTTTTTTTTCTACGCAACGGTGTAAAAATTTAAATATGCAATGAATAGAAGTTTAAAAATTTGCATTTCCGAAAATTGTAAAACTGAAATTTAATTTATATTTGTTTATGATGGATCCTGGAATATTAATGTTTAATCCATGTCGTATGTAATATCAGGAGTTCAAAAGTCAGTCTGATTATCTCCATCACATAAAAATGCATATTTTAAACAATTAAAATTGTATATCTATAAACTACTGTTTTTATAATTGGTCTAGGAATATTAATGTTTAATGCATGATATACCTAATATATGAATCATTTTGATCATCCTAAAAATGATATTTATTACTATTACTAATTTAAATATAGAATATATTAATAACTCTTTAAAAATTTTATTCTCTGAAAATATTATTTTCCAAATAATCGTTGTAATTTGTTAAATTACAATTTTGTTATTTTGTTATTTTTTACAGTAAATATACACATTGTAACTTATATAAAAATGGAAACTTTTAACACAATATGTTTGTTTGGTACACTTTTAAAAAAAATGGTTAGAATAAATTAAAACATCTTAAAATATGTTGTGCTATCAGAAAAAGAGAATAATAATAAGCGAATTTAAATTTGGCTTAATAGAAATGAAGTTAAAAATATTTTACTATAAAATTTGAAAATCACAAAAAGTTCATCAACATATTAAAAATTTCACTGAAACCTAAAATATTAGATTATTTTCAAGAACCAATTTTGGAAAGTTTCATATGTTTACCTGAAATAGAATTTATGAAAAGTGTAACAAATAAAAAAAAAACATTTAAAAACAAAAGAAAAAGAAAAAAACATATACATACCGACATGTATTAAGTTATAATATTTGAAATTTTTCCTACACCATTGTCTTTTAGGTCATAATAATTTACCATAATAATCTTTTATATGTTTTTTAGGCCGATAATTACTAAAACATATAAATCATTTTATATTCTATGACCTTTGAGGAGAGATTTAATTTGAAATTCCATAGATAAATAGTTTATGAATTAGAAGGGAGTGAAATGTTTTTATAAAATTTATACCGTAAAAATGTTTTGTAAATACAAAACTTTTTTTGTAAAACAAAAGCGAAATTGTCCGTAAATTTACACTATTTCTCGGTTAAATGGAGTCGATTAAGTTTTTGGTCATCATTTTATGTACATTTTCCTTATATTACACCTAACTCCCTATAGGGATTTCCATGTTTTTATTAAATGATATTTTTATCTTTGTTATTTTTTTTTCTTTCAAAATACACACTCTTAAAATTCTTTTGGAATTTTATTAGAATTATTAAAGTAGAAAATTTTGTTGTTTTGATATTGTTCTTTAAGAAACGATCTCACCAGATTTAGTGTGGAATTTTAACACTGAATCATAAAATACGTACTTTGTACACAAACGTCATAGTTCAGTCAGTAAGGCGCTCCCCTATTGTCAAGCGCTCTCAGATTCAAATCCCAGTACAGCTTCAAACAAAGTGCGTTAATGCTTCAAGATAAAGCAGTTCATATTTACTCGCGAATGTCACGTTCTTTCAAGGTCACTGGAGATTAAATGATTCAATAATTATGACAAGTAAGAAAAATCATGCGTTAAGCATAGATTATGAAGCACTTTCCAACACTTAATAAAATCTTTAACAAAACTTTGTTATTTAGGGAAATAATAGTGTATAGCCAAATGTACCCAAATATGTATTCCAATACTTTTGAACAGCCGTGTATTTATTATGTCAGTTGATATAATGGGAAAATTTAGTTTAGCAAGAAAATACCCAGTAGCTTGAAATTTCTTTTTCAGCAATTCATATTATTAGATGGAAACTTACTTAAATACTTTTGTTCAGCTCTGTAGTTCACATTGTACCTTTATTACACGTCAGCATTAGGCTCAAATTTATTGTAAACTAAAACACTTTTAAAACAACTGAAATTACATTCTCATAAATTATCATTCATAGGCGTCCATGTACCGAATTCTTTGCGTGGCCCTGTATATCCTTTTATCTTTATTCCGCAAACATTTCTCAGTAAATTGAATGAAGCTCAGCGTAAAAATGCATAGCTTATTTAAGAACCACGTATATCCTTTTATCTATACTCGGCAAACATTTCTCGGTAAATTGAGTGAACTGTTATTCCAAAAATGAAGCAAGAACAAGAGGGGTTGTATCCATATATTCATTGATTAGTAATCACAATATAGAATACACAATATGAGACGTACTACTACATTTGAATAAAATCTCTCATTTTTGCGTCATTTTGGGAACAGCGGATTTTATGTTTATTCTATAGACGATTACTTTCAGAATTTTAAATCTATGATTTTGAGACTGTCACAAAAGTTGCTCTATACATTTAGCTACCATAATATGCAAATGAAATTTTAATATCGTAACGCATGCGCAGTGAAAAATTATTTAGTAAACCTACTCATTTTTCATACAATTTTTATTATTTTTTAATTTTGATTGCAGGGCATTATGAGCAATGTTGTTTGTCACATTTTCAAAAAAGAATATTATTTTATATTAAGAACTGCAAATTATAAGCAAAAATCTTGGAAAATTTTGGGACTGTTTTTACAAAAATCTTAATTTTTCTACGAGTACACATGCTATTGACATAAAAAGAACAGAGTTTATTACAATAAGTCACTTACTCAAAATCTGGAGTTTGAGCGCTTTTGCTACATTAGTTTTAACAGGGTTATCCAAAAGATATTCATTCTTTTTCAATTTATTGATGGTCCCCTCTAAAGTTACGGGAAAAAAATCTTCACGGAAATGTACGACCTGTACTATTATGTTTATACACTGAGAGCTTCAGGATAATTCCTCCTGCATTTTTTTAGATATTTAACAAAATGTGTAAAATCGCAAGTGAACGATAATCAATGGTCAGGTAGTGTATTACGGTGGCCCCCAACGATTAGTTTTGTAACGGAATCGTAATTTTTTACTTACCCATCATACGTAGTACATACGGGTAAGTATTGCAATCATTTTGAAAATCTAAAAAAAAATTTTGACGGATTTACACTTTTCACATACTGTAGATTCCGAAAAACATATTTTTAGAAAAAAAAAATGCCGTCCGTCCATATGTGTGTCTGTCTGTAACCGCTCTATCTCCCGAACAAATTGAGATAGAGACTTAAAACTTTGTATGTATTTAGTATGTAAGAATGGGACGAGGTCTATTTAATATCAATAACCTCGATTATCCGGAACTGTTTTTTTTTTTCGGATTCTCGAAAAATTCTTTTTGATGAAAGGTATCTAAAAATTTTCGAGATGTTTTATTTTAAGTAATGGACGTAAAATGCAATAAAATAAAAGAAATTTTGCATAAAGAACGAAGTCGATCTGATTATTAGTTGCCGAGATACGTGTAATCTTGTTTTCCACATTCTTCGATTTTTCATGACCCTGTATTTCTTTCAAATTTCAATTCAAAGATATATTGTAGTTGTAAATGAGACGATTAATCCGACGCAGTAAATTTATAGTTAATAGGATTATTATTTTTGTAGATATAAGGATGTTTCTTTTACGCAAACCGGTACTAGTTGAGTTTTTTGGCGTTTTAAATAATTTGTCGAAATTGGCTCATCAACAATTCACTAGTGAAGCATGTATATTAAAACTTTTTAAATATGCGTTTAAATTTTATTTTGGAATTGTGATGCATTATAGTAATTTACACGCGTTTTATTTTCATGATGGGTAAGTATTACGGTGCCCAGCTCCCAACGACTAGTTTATATATTCGGTCGTCTAAATAAACTCTAAAGCTTTTAGTTATAGGTTTACAACCGAAAATTGTGTCTTTGCTGTATATTTAGATTAAAATTTTATTGTTTTCAACTTTGACCCGGCAGGACATAAAATATTCTTCATTTGTCTCTTCCTATAAACCAAAATTTTCAGGTCCATCAGTACCTGTTTCTAAGGTAACCTTCCGTGCTTAAAGTATGAAAACAGCGAATTTAGACTCTTTTTTTTTTTTTTTTTTTAAAGTCCCATAGAACGTTTTTGTGTCTCAAGACACTCAAAAATTTTAAATTTTCTGCTTCATGTACACCCTAATTATCAGAAAATTCATTAATCTCAGTGTACTTATCCATAAAAATGTATAACTATTTATACTAAAAATTGTAAAGAAAAATATTTAAGTGATTCATGGGAAAAATTGGGATTTTTGAATAAGGAAAATAAAGTCGAGTGGTTTTAATCTATTTTTTTTAATTATTTTTGAAATTAAAGATAATTTTACATTTCTGTTATTTTTTTTTCTCTGGAGAATTTTGTTATCATAAATGTCACTAAAAAGTAGATTTCTATTTTTTTTTCAGTACTTAGGCCGTTTAATATGTCTGGTGTGTGCTGACACCCCATTCCCATTCAAGTATTATGTATCGAGGTGTCCGTCTTACCAAGTTAACTCTTTGCTTCTTTTGTAGCATAGACTAGAATAATAACGATAAATAAATATGGATTCTAAAATACCTTTATTGACGATTAATACGTTGCAATAAAAAAAGACAAAAAAATGTTTTTTCTAGTGTACTATTTTTTTAACAGAATATATAGATAAATAAATAAATTTATGAAACCTAACACAGTTTTCAAAATCATGTATAGTACTAGTAATAATAAGTACCATTAAAATCTGTCCTTTTTATTAATATAAGTAAAATTATCTTTATTAATAATTGTTTAAAAAATCTTGTTAACGTAGCAAATAGTAAGAATTAAACATAATGGAATTACCGATCTGCTTCTTTATTTTTTTAATCTTTTAGAGTTCTTGCATATAATAAGCAAAGTACTGTTAAATGGATACTCTGTGAAACATTTGTGTAATTTTACACCATAAAATTGCTGGCAAACTTGTCGCCTCTAATTTTATACGGTAATTTTTTCCCTTATATAATGGTGTAATTTAAACATACATTTCTGATGCAACAATATATATCAGTTAAAGTACTCCATGAAACTGGAAGCAGCAAGGCTTCCACCAATTTATGGAGTGACGTTGCACAAATGTTTTACAGTGTAGGGTTTATAGATAGGGGAGGTGCCTTTAAAATAATATTAACAACAAGCATGATCATTACTAATCATAATAACTTTTATGATGCATTAGATTAATCTCGGTTCATCTATGTCTATCTACTACGGTAAAAGCCAGTGTTGCCAGTGGGCTAATTTTTTAATTCAAACTTCTTAATTGGCCCTTTTTCTTTTTCTTTTTCTTTTTTTCTTTCTTTTTTTTTTGAAATGGTTAAGTACCTCTTGTTTTCGCTTTAGCTAATATGTCATTAACCATTTAACTAAACAATATTTTCGAAAAAAAAAATCTTTCAAATAATGTCTATATTTTGTATCTTTTACAGAATTTTTGTTTTTTTAACATCGGTTTTTAAAAAGACATTTTTGCCTGATTAATTTAGAAAAATGCACGAACTAAATAATGCAAAATTTACTGCCGAGAAAAATGAATCATGATTGGGAAAAACGAATTGCCAGTATGACTTATGTACATATCAGGTTAAGAGGATGTATTTTATCATTTGAAAAAAGTGGTGCCAAACAAGATTCTGAATTTTAAAAAAGTAGCCCATCTGGCAAGACTGTTAAAAAAAATACACGAAGCGAGAGACAAAGAATATTGGATGGCGGAATTAAAGAAAGTTTGCAGATTTGTTAATTCAGCAGGTTCTTGTTTTATTACTATAGATGCTACTATTTCCGAATAATAATTTTTCTTTTAATTAATCTATTATTAAATAAATTAAATAATACTTTCAGTAAACATTGTTTTTTTATTTAAACTGGCACCATATCTCAAGAGTGAAGGAACTTGCATCTTGTTCAATGAATTCGCATCTTAAGCGATATTTTTTTTTACTCAAATGGATTTATCACGTAGTAAGCGGAATCGATAATAACCGTTTGTGTAACCAAAGTGAGATTTTTGCATTAGCCTTATGAGCGATGTTCAAAGTATCACAAAAAATACCGCGTATTAAGTGGAACTCGCACTAACCTTAATCGTTTAAGTGGGTTTGACCGTAAGTATAATAATAAAATAAATGAAAACATAAATTTTCTCTAATCCCTTATCATGTTATAAATATAAAAGAGAGCTATATTTTATTTATAAATAAAGTTTTAAATATTTCTTTCTGTTTTATATTAATGTTCAAATAAAATATACGGCTTAAACATAAAACTTTTGGGTAGATATTCTAGCTAAATAGCTTTGAACTGAAATATAAATAAATTGCACAACCATATTTTATTGTAAAATTCTCCGATTTAAATGGAACATATCCATAATCCTTTAATAAAAAAAGATTCTTACTGTAATGTTTATTTCGAAAATATCAAATAGTTATTTCATGCATGATAAAAACAACAATCTATCTTATATCCTTTAAAACATTTCCATTTTTATCTAAATTCTGGAAAAGTAATTCATCTCTCTAAAGGAACTTTTGTTGAATCAAATTGTAATCCTTCCATTATTTCCATATTGAAATGCATATTATATCTAAAGCACTCGTATATATTCTCGAATTTAAAATATATTTTAAATCAGGTAAAATATTTGAATGTTTAAACAGTTTTGTCCATGTCTTTTACGATAGATTTATTTTTGTATAAAGAATTTCGTTCAACTAATGTTTCTTTCACGATATATTAAAGCTGACTACTTAAATATCTATCTATAGCTATCTGTATACATACATACATTCATACCTACATACATATATATATATATATATATATATATATATACCGGGTGTCCCAAAAATGACTGATGGATTTTAAAATTCATTAACTTGCAAACGATGACAGCTATTTAAAAAAATTTTGCAGGAGGGTTATGTATAATGTCAGGAGTTTTTTTACCGTATTTTTTATTTTAGTTCGAATTTGAAACAATAGGTGGCGCTGATGGCGATTGAAAGCCAGGTGATCAGTGCCGAGTGAGGCGTCAACCTGGACTTCAATTACCGTCAGCGCCACCTATTGTTTGAAATTCGAACTAAAATAAAAAATTACAGTAAAAAAAAACTCCTGACATTATTCATAACCCTCCTGCAAAATTTTTTAAATAGCTGTCACCGTTTGCAAGTTATTGGATTTTAAAATCCATCAGTCATTTTTGGGACACCCGGTATATATGTATGTATGTATGTATGTGCATATAAAAACTTTTTCAAAAAATTATCTATTCAAACAGCTGCAATGTACGATTTTTTTAATCACCATTTATAAGTAAAAGAAGAAAATACTAATTATATAATGTCGTAAAATGAAGGAATTATAAAAAATCATAATAGACGGATAGAAACGAAAACTTACATTATAAAACATTTCTTCAGGGGTACACATTTTACAAATGTAAGCAATTAATAGTCAATTTATATTGAGAATCAAGCTTTTAGTTTACAAGTGTCTTAAATTGTACCCAATCAACTGGGAAGCAAGGAAAAAAATAAATGATTTCAAAATGCCTACGAATTCAAAGTGCTATAACTCAGACATTTTAAACATATAAACAAAACAAAAAATGTTTTGGAATCTTTGTATCAAGGTCAAACGCATAGTAGAAAAATATTGTAGCGTATATTGGGTTCTTTTGATCTTATGGTTAGACAACCTCAAACTCTTGCTCTTAGAAAAGTAGAAAATAATTTATTTACAGACTTCAGAACAACAGAGTCTTCGAAACTCACAAATATTACTGGATATTCAAAAATAACTGCTCAAATCTATCGTACAATTACAGCTTTAGACCCCAAAGACTCTTTATACAACGTCTCAACACTTAATAACATTCAAAACAACATAGATGAAACTCAAGCAAACTTGCTTACGCCTTGTTCACTCAATGACTGACTGGTAAATAATGACCACACAGCTCGCATCCGGCTCTCCTATATATAGTCTCACCGCATGCGGTAGAAATTTCTACGACCTTCTGGAAAAACCTGGAAAACCACGGAACAACATTCAATGTATCAGTAGACCTAAGGGGGGGGGTTATCATAAATAGGGAAGGGTTACCATCGCCAACAATCGCCAAGTTTGTCGCCAACTTGGCGATACCTCAAATATTTCGCAAAGCTGCCATAGACATTCACTGAAAATAATAGACAAGTTTGCTTGATAACAGAGACAATGTAACAAAAACTAATATTAGTAAAGAAATGGAGCTTAATAAGATTATTTACATTATTTTACAGTACAAACACTCACTATTTACAAAATTCGTAACAATATTTTTCAATTTCTAATTTTTTGCACGTAATTTTCAATTTTCAATTTTAATTTTTTTAAAATGGTTGCTATTTTGAAACCAGACAGATGATGATGCTGGCCAACGAACTCAGTCGAGACATTAGTATGTACTATGAACACACCAAGTTTCATTCAAATCGATTCATAAATACGCTAGTTACAGCATGACAAGTATCATATATATATCATACACATATATATATATAGATAGATAGGAGCCGTTCAAATATTACGTAAGCATATTTTTAGTCATTTTGTACCCCTCCCGCCCCTTGTAAGAAAATATAAGCAAATGCTAGACCCCCCCCTTTGCTTACGTAAGATTTTATGACAGTTTATACATCAATACTTCTTGACATATAAAAAGTTACCAATCAATTACATTATTAATCCTACAAATTTATATAGGCATATAGGGATTGTGATATCAAAATATATAAAATGGTTTTAATATGTTGTTGCTTATTGCATTAAACAAACCACAGAATACAAAATAATTTAAATATATTGTTATTTATCCCTTTGAACAATAAAACAAGATAAACAAGAAGTCTTAACTTACTTAGGCATCATAACTAAAATTTTTGACATGAATCATATAAATGTTGGAATTTAATTTGGTGTTCATATTTTAATCTGATGTCCAGGATCCTTGAACCCATGTTTCAACATTGTCTATTATAAAGTTTTCATTGGCACTTCGGCCTGGGGTATTGCAGGTTTCCGGTCCTTGTTTGCTTGTTGAATTTGAACTGCAGTTGCTTCGTTGTTTAATGCTTACGTAAGAATTGTCGTGATCCCCCTCCCCCTTGTCAGAAAAAATAAGCAGACTCTGGACCCCTCCCTCCCCCTTTAATGCTTATGTAATACTTGAACGGTCCCATAGATAGATAGATAGATAGATAGATAGATATAGATATCAACATTTGAACGGAGGGTGGTTTTGAGGTCTCGGGGTCATGATTGGTGAAAATATACCAAAAAGTGCTTTCCTTCGGACGGCTGCTATAGGTAGATTTTTGCTTTGTGCAGTGAAAGCTACATAAAAGATCCATCTTCTAAGTCGAGATGTCGGATGTCCTATCATTTATAATACTGCCACGCACTTAGAAATGTGCTCAAGCTTGTCAAGTTTTGAAAGTAAAATATGTTCCTCTTAGTGAAAAAAAAAAAAAAAACAAAAAAAACTAAATATTACGTGTATTCTACATTTTAAAATTTTAGATCAAGTCAGATTGATGCATCACATTTATTAAAAGAAAAATAGTATTATTCAAAGATGGTATTGTGTTTTAATTTAAACAATCTGATTTTTAAAAAGGTAAATAAAATAAAATGTTTTATAAATTCATTAAACTGTTTGAAAATGTCATTCTAAAACTTATTATAATAGATTATGAGTCATATTCAACAAAACGTTAAAAATTTTGACGTGTGTAATTTTTATTTTATTTTACATAATAGTTATTTATTATTTATTTTTTTATTTAATTGATAGTTATAAAGTCATTGGTAGTCATCTTGATACTACATAATGTTTATTTAGGGGAAAAAAAAGTATTTTTTAGTAAAATTATGTATCCACAGAACATGACAAATCATGTCCGTAAACTTGTTACTTTTTTCTTACATACAAATACATAATAAAAAGAAATTTTTTCAAACTTAATCAAATTGTTTGCATGACAGTTTAAAAAGAGGATAAAATTATTAAATGACTTTTTTCACTTAAAAATATTTATTTAATTAATAAAAAATGTGTGTCCTTCATAAAAGCATCATATATGTGGGCAAATTTTCAATAGTTTCTAAAAAGCTCAACATGTGATAACATCAGTCAAAATTGGTGGGAAAAGAAAATGTTCAGCCATCTTGTATGATTTATGAAGTGATCAGTTATTTGCTTGTTGAAATATTTTAGTTATTTTTTATTAAAAGTGAAAAGTTTAGTTTTGTAAAGATCACATCATCATATCTGTGGACAAGTGCTTGTAAGTATACAATATATTTTTTTTATTTTAATCACAAAGAAAGTAAAAGTTGGATTAAGCTCATTCTGATTGATTTGATGTTGTGGTGCTGATATAGATTGTTTTTCGACATTTTAAATCGATTTTCATCATGTCCGTGAACATCATTTCCATGCCTTTAGCAGCTTGTCTACAGGCATGATAGTCAAATTTGGACAAGATAACAAGTTTTGATTTGAAAACAAATAATTGTAACTTAATATTTTTTTTTTTTTGTAAATTAACATAAAATGTACTCTTTTAGTTGAGTATTCTTATAATAAAAGAAGAGCAATCTTCAATATTGGATTAGTTTTTGAAGAAAACAACTCCTTAACAATAAAAAGGTTTATTTTTTTCTAAGCTGAAGCTTGTTAATTTCTAAATAGCGAAACATAAATTTTAAATCGAATAATTAAATAACCACTTCAGTATTTTTAACTTACATATTTACATATACATGCTTTTTTGAAAATTATAATTGAAAACTTAGTGAAGAAATACAGTCTTTTCATTTTGGATAATCATGGTGGTTTCATTACATACACACTTTCGTTATTGTGATGGAGAAAAAGTTTTGACAGACCAAACCGTTTTATACCTTGTTTGAAGATAATAAGGTTACTACAATTTCAGCTCATTTACGACTTGTCTTGTTGTAAATAAAAAATATTCTTCCAAAATTTGAAAAAATACATTTCTTGAGTGTTGGAGCTACCAGTCAATATTAGAACAGAAAAAAGTTAGCTATAAAAATTTTAGCTAAACAGTTCGATATTAGTAACTATGACTGGTAATTTTCAGCCACTGGACATGGAAAATATTTTCCAAATGACACTGGGGGGAAGGTGTGCCTCAAAAGACAAGCTGACTAAATTGTAGCATGAGTATTTAACATTTAAAACTTTAATGTCCTTTTAATTTAATTCAAATATAATTGTACAGGAATGAATATTTCTAAAATGACCGAAAGTAAGATCTAAGAGTTTGAAGATACTCCGTTGGATTAATGTCTATGTGCCGGTTTTATTGAAAGAAGATTTGCAGATTTTTGTGCAGTTATCAGTTAAATCCATTTTTAATACATTATATGATGTTAATACATCGAGGATACAAACAAATTCAAACACATGTCTGCACAAAAGGACATAAGTTCAATGATATTTACGAATGGATAACGTAAGAAAATCCATTTGTTTTCTCTGTGTGTTGCGATATCGGAAGTCTTAAAATCCTAAACCACAATAACACAATTGAATACAATTACGTAAACAAACTTAGTATATTTCTTTCTCGTAAATTTTCAATTAGTTGTAAATTTCCCACTGACCGCGAGCCAAAGGGCAAAATTGCAATGTTGTTTCCTCTGTATATTTTAAAAAGTTTAAAATTACTTTTTTCCAAAGTAATATCATTTTCTTTATCATTTATAGGTAAAGAAACACTAAAGTTTTAAATATAATTTTAAAACAAATCTGGATTATATCTGTAGAATTGAAAAATGCTTTTTTTTTTGTAAAGAAATCTGCAGTAGGGTGGGCCGAAAATATCTATAAATTGTTTTACAAATCATAATACTGCGGAAAAGTTGCCTATTCAATAAACTAAAAAAATGGTAAGAAAAAAGAAATAAAATCGGTTTATGGCTTGCAATAGTGCAACTTTTATGAAGTTTGCCAAAATGTATAAAAAATTCGCATTATTATTATAAAAAAAAGTTTTTGATTACAAATATGCTCAAAAGTTTGGCAGCGATCACATTTTTACGATAATCATTTACCTTTTTGGCTTGTCAATATTTAAGTTTAATAGCTCTTAACAAATTTAGCACAGTTGCGTGACCGGAAGATGTTGGTAGACTATTATTACATTCTTGAAGAGGCTATTTTTTATTTTATATCTAATTATTATATGTTTTAATAATGTATTTTTTCCACATTTCGGTAAACTGTACGGCACTTGCGAAACCGGAAGATATAAACCAATTATCTTTTTTTTTCTTTTTTTCTTTTTTAAAGCAAATTTTTAGTCTTCTAAAATCGCAAGTTTTCTGTGGTATTACGATTTATTTATTTATTTTTTATTTTTTTCGCCCCTTCCCCCACCAATCTGCAGCTTAATGAACGGATATATCATTTCTTGGTGGTGAGAAGTGTTGTTTCTCGGTATTTCGTATTATTATTATTATTATTATTATTATTATTATTATTATTATTATTATTATTATTATTATTATTATTATTATTATTATTATTATTATCAAAATGCACGTTCTCGTTATTAAAGGATACTGACCAGTCACATTTTATTTTCGACGTTACAGTAAATATATATAGAAATATAGCTATATGTAAATTTCACGCATTGGAAATAAAAATCTACGCACAATACACATTAAAAAATGATTAAGTAAGCGTTTTGTATTAAAATATGTTCCTTATTAGTATTATACAACATAAAATCACGAAAGATTAAATATGCAGTTTAAAAATGGAAATATTCATCAAAGCACTTAATTCTAAAGATAAATTTGCAACGAAATAGCAAAAGAAAATAGCAAATTAAGATGGGATGAATTGGGTATTGACTAAATTTGTAAACCATGATTCAAGAAATGTCTAACTATTTGTAGTTACTGTAATTTAATCTAATGATTCTAGTACTGCCAAAATCAGTCGCTTTAATGCATGAATTTAGATAGTAATATAATTAAAGATAGAAGCCAAATCCCATATGAATAGTCTGGTTATTTGTAACTTTAATGTTAAAATCTAAATTTTCTAATGCACATTTTCAGTTTGTAAGGTGTTTATTTCATCTTTTGGGATTTTCATATGTATATCAGTGATAAAAGACGAATTTATCGTCCGATACTTATTTTTTTATTACGTGTAAATTTAAATTTAAATGCATAAAATTTAAATATTTTTATAGTTTAATATTATATCCATACGTATTTTTTATACTTTTCGAAAAATGTTTCATAAATCATCATCTTGAAACTGTATTATTATACAGCATGTACAGAATGCACCGATTTAATCTTATTTTTCAGTGGTGATTTAGTGACGAGTGCAATAAAAAACAATTGGATAATATATATATACACACATATATATATATATATATATATATATATATGATGTATATGATATATATACCGGGTGTCCCAGGTCGACGCTTCACTCAGCACTGATCACCTGGCCTTCAATCGCCGTCAGCGCCACCTATTGTTTGAGATGCGAACTAAAATAAAAAATTACGGCAAAAAAACTCCTGACATTATACATAACCCTCCTGCAAAAATTTTTTAAATAGCTGTCACCGTTTGCAAGTTATTGAATTTTAAAATCCATCAGTCATTTTTGGGACACCCGGTATGTATATACATATTTCCAATCATTCTGCAACTTAAAATACTCTAAATGTAATTTCAAAGTAACAAACGACTTATTTAACTGTAAAGAACATACGGGTTTTTTTAACTGTAAATTTTCTGTAAAATGTCAAACAAAGTCGAAAAATAAATATACAAAGTAAAAGAAATAAGAAGACCAATGGCAATGGTTTTAAAATAACTTCTCATTGGCAGTTTTTCTTGGCTTAGGACTGTCAGTTGTGGTAGTTTACATTTCAACATATTGAAAATGGCATGTTAACCCTTTGCGGCGCAGTGGTTTCATAGATATACCACTTATTATTCCCAAACGCCACATTGGCACCGGAATTTCGTTTAAAAAAATTACAGTTTATTGAATGCGTGAAATATAGCGCTTTCTTATTAACAAATAGTTGTTTTAAAATTTCGGTGTCAAACATTAATTTCAACACTTAAGCAATGAATTTGTCCTGTGCCGTAAAGGGTTAAGAAGTTTTTTTCGGTTTTTTTTAAATTTCAGTTTCTGAAAAATTGATATAAAGTTATACATAGAGTGCACATAGACTTTTGTATTGTGTATATAAAAATACACTGTACCGTATATAAGGTTTAAAAAAACATTGTATTAGGGAAAAGAAATTTTTGACAGTTCTCTGCTTCTAGAGAGCATTGTTTTCCTGTGTGGGACTCTGAGTCATTTACAGTGAAACTTATTAGGTTCGAGAAACATTTGATTTTATGCATTGCTGATTTTATATTTATGGTTAATATTTTATCAAATTAAACTTTTTTTGGTTACATAATAAATCAAAATTAGTGAACGTAAATGAAAAAAAAAGTTCAGAAAGGACTTGATAAGAACACATTTATTTAATAAGAATCCAGTTTTCAGACAATTATTTTTAGTTACTCAAATAGGCTTCAAAATATTCTTTTGAACTACTTAAAAATAACGAAACAAATAATTTTAAATATAGTAAAATATTTTATGTAGAACTATTGCATTAATATTGTATCTAGAAAGTCCATTGTGTTCAATTCAATGACAAATCTATAAGATAATAATCTATCTTGACAGTACTATTTATTTATGAGGATATAAAGAATCGCTAAAGTTAAAATTTAAAAAAAATGTCATTTCAAAAGGTTTGAAATATTAAAACATACTGAAGCTTTTTAGACATGCAAGAAATGAAAAAAAATCCCTTGCCAAAAATTAGCGAAAATTTTCATATATTGAAATGCTTGGTCAAATTAGTATATGGATTTAACAATTATTCTACTTCATGTGCCCAATGCTCCAATATATTATATAATGGGGTTTTTTTTAAACGAAGTAATTCATAATCAGAAGGTTATTATAACAAACAAACATTAAGTAGAGCGTCTACTGAATATCTACTGAAGGGCTGTTCTTTTTTTTGAAATCCCAAATTTGTAATATCGTCCCGTTCTTGGAAATTTTCTAGATCTACCCTTGAAAAAAAACCACAATATATATCACTCCATACAGATGTTAATGGATATTTTATCTAATAGAGTAAATAAAAATTTTGAAAAAAAACGTTTATATTTTAACAGCATTAATTGATATTTTAATCGATGGAAACAATGCGCATAAAAAGAGATAATAATAAAATAGACATTTTCTGACGTTTTAACATTGATGTTTTTTTTTCATTTTCAAAGTTTTGTTTTCTACTTTGTACCTCATTAAACGGAAAGGTTGCTTCATTAAACTTTGCTTGAAGGAATTTCCCTGATGAACTTTTTAATTATCAGTTGCATTATTCTGCTTCATTTGCTTAGAAACTAGGATCCATTATGCAGTTGAAGATTTTTTTTTCTCTTCGGATGCAGAAAAGAAATAGAAAAAAAAGTTTAATCATTCTTTTCTTTATTATTTTTACTTCGATTTTATTAATTCATGATTACCCTAAGTATTTTTAAATGTATTTTACAAAGTTATTTATGGTCGTATATTTTAATTTTGTATCTTAAAGTATTTCTCATATTAATTACCATTTCTTTCCAAAAATGAGATATACATAGAGTTTAAGCATAAAGTATATTTCTGTTTTGCTTAAATTAAGAATAATAAAATTGTTTGAGGCAGATATTTAAAACATATATATATATTTTTTTTAATTAATACTTTTTTGAAATGAGCAATGAATTTCTTTCATAAACATGAAATGTTACAATCTGTTACTTGCAGCCATTTTAAAGTGTTTAAAACTCAAGTTCAGGGAAATGTAAACGTTCATTTCAATTTCGTCTCCTTTGAATTATACAAATGCCGCTTTTATAGTCACATTAAAAATTAAATGAAACTACGTAAAAAGATATCGCTGCTGTAATTTTAAAGACCAATTAACTGAGAAAACTTCTCCAGCATTCGCGATTTACATTTGTTTTAAACTACTGGTAGTAATGTTCCTAGCAGTTTTTGCCGTAAAAAATGCAGTATAATTAGATGTAACAATGAAATTTACATCTAATTGTACTACAT
Organism: Maratus speculifer; assembly: GCA_964019185.1. Taxonomy (NCBI): domain Eukaryota; kingdom Metazoa; phylum Arthropoda; class Arachnida; order Araneae; family Salticidae; genus Maratus; species Maratus speculifer. The sequence goes on from OZ025300.1 coordinate 145,380,981, forward strand.
TGCTACAATTGTACACACAAGGAAAAAACTGCTGGCAACATTTCTGCCAGCAAATTTTGACGTAAATTTAACGATTATTATTATTATTATTATTTAATACTGGTAGTATTAATAATTCGAACTTTATATGGTGGTATAGTTTTAAACATATAATTATATATTTTTTATATTTTATAATTATATTAAAGTATACATTTTTATATAGTTTATAAATACTGAAAAATTAAAAAAAAGGGTTAGAATATTGATTTCTGTATCAATTTCTCATTTTTATTTTTAAGAAAGTATTTTTCGAGTAGTATACATTTCTATCACAAAAAAACTTTATTCAACATACTCTTTAAGGAAATCTAAAAATTTACCATTTCTAGTTTTAAAATTTAACTTACAAAATAGTTAAAAGAATCAATACAAAGCCATTAAAAAACGATTACATTTAAGCTATTTTTTTTCAACCGCTGTAAATGACATTTCAATAATACCGTCTGCATTGTAATATATTTAGATTGTTTTATAATGTGAAATTTTCATAAAAAGTATAGTAGGAAGAAAATAGATGATGCCATAAATTTAAAAAATGAACATTTGTTCATTTCTAACTTATTTTTTAACATGGTGGATATTTTGTTACATCATAATTTTTTAAGTATTTAAAAAAAAAACGTGTTTTAACTATCACGCAAATTAGGAATCCCGTATAGAACTGCGGTTAAGACTGTTTTCTATTATGAATAATTTCTAAATGGGAATTGAAATCATATTTAAAGGGATTATAAATGAGTTTGTAAGATAATTAATTGATTGGATTAATTTCTGAGAATTTTATGTTAATTTGAAATGTTTTTACTTGTATAACAGTGTTTGCATGTTTTTTATATATGTGTTTGTATGTGGTATGAATGTTTATATGTACATACAGTTACACACATACATATGCCTATTTTTAATTTAAATTGTTTTTGTATTTTTTAATGTTAATTTTTCTTTTTCTATTGGTATTATTTTAATGAAATTCATTGTTATACACTTTATTCATATACATTATTCATACACTTCCACTACCCTTTAAAATTTTATTTTATTCAATTGTAAAGATTTTTGAAAACGATGTAACAGTACATCGTTTTTTGACAGTACATCTTGTTTTATCTAATTTTTAAATTTTATAAATAAACACAGTCTGAAAGCAATAAACATCCCAATTTCAGTTTCTCTTTTTTCATTTTATGTTGATCTTATTTGCATGGAAATGTAAAACTGTGTTGTACAATAATATCCTAAAGTAAGTATGCAGTTCATAAATGTGGTTTATATGGCCAATGGCAAACATATTTTTTTAATCACCAGACTTCTGATGAAAGCTTCAGAAAATGACAAGAGAATTGTTACCGGAAATGATGTAATCCGTGCGGAGTACACATACACATGTACGTAATTAAAGGTCATATAGTATGTAAATCTCACAGATGTTCACTGTTGCATTCTTTCAAAGCAAAACTTACATCGTATTAAAATGACATTCTAGTAGATAAATTAAATAATTTTGAAACTGTTAATTTTTTAGTTACGAAAATTGGATAAAATGGATTGTCTTTTTGTCCATGCATATCTTTTTTTCATACTTCACACCGTATGTCCATAATGTATCATCAAAATGTCATATATATAATTTGTCCAAATATTTAATATATTATTTAAATTTTCTGTGGTATACTTTCAAAATATAAAGGCAACACAAAAGAAATGAATTAGTTTATCATTATGAATATTATATTTTAAAATGAACGCACAATTTGTTTCTCAGGAAAATTTTAGAGTTTATCCATCATGAAATAATATTTATTTCATTTTAAATTTAACTTGAATATATCACCTATAATAATGTCTTATTGGATATGTCTCCAATAATTAGTCAATATTTAAAATAAAATTTCAAGATAAATTTGTCTTTTGATGCTTTTACCTAAGTGAAAATATTTTCTCAATAAAGATACACATTCCTAATGCTATGGAAGTGCTATAAATATATTCTAAAGGGAAACAAATCTTTGAAAATCTAAACTACCAACTACTATTCTCAAATATCTTCAATGATTTAAAGTCAAGATATAAGTTTTATATTTCATGCATATAAGATTTTGCATATAATTTTAGAAAACAATATATAATTTTGTTACTGTATAAATCACATACTAACATAAAAAACTATTATCTTTAATTAATTATTAAAAATAGCTCCCTTTTTGTACTTTATTGTATTTTTACGTGTTACAAAAAATTATTAATAAGCTTGTCATAATAAAAAAGTTCGAAGAAAAGAAAAACTAATGACTTGTTTGTAATGGGCTTTAAGAGCATTTATTTAGAAAAGATTGTTTAGCTTTTTTTCAGAAAAAGTTGTGCTAAATATTTTTAAAGAAAAAAAAAATATATAAACAGTAGGGAAGCATTCTCAGAAAGTCTAGAATATATATTCTGAAAAATTGCTTTACCCCTCTCTCTCTCTCTCTTATTTCTATCACGCATATATACATTATACAGCTTCATATAATAGTCTAAACATATAGGAGATCGTATTATAATGTAACAGGTAAATGTAGGAATCTCTGTTGTCAGGCTTTTCCTGTTATCCAACGGAGAAATTGTTATCAGTCAACGTTGTTAATTCAAGCTATATTTTTACATATAGTGTGAATAAATGCTTAGATCGTATATAGCTTATAGAATATACAACTATATATATAAACATGTACGGAAGTGAATACATAGCAGTCTATAAATTAGAATTTCTGGAAGTGTGATTTCAATAGTTTTTGCATGTTTCAATTTCAGTTAAATTTTAGATAAATATTGGTATGTTTATAAAGCAGAAGGCAAAATACAGAGTTGTACTAAATTATGCAAGTATTCTTCCATTTATTGGTACAAATTGATAAAAACGAAGTTTCACCGTATTTTGCACTTTCATGCTAAAACTAAATTTTCGCATATCATGTAGAATATATAGTAGCCTATATATGAAGTAGAGAGTTATAAAAAATATAGCAATCGGCTATGAGATTATTCAAATCAATTATTCAAATGTTATCTTCTTTCTCTAAAATGTTTGCTGGGGTATCTTATCTAACTTACTGACCTAAGTAACAAAATTTTGTTGAAATATTCGGAAAGTTTTGAATATTTTTATACAATCTATGCTTACTGCATGATTATTGTTTATTGTAAAATTCTGATTTCCATGTAATAATTTCAGTTACTTGAAACATAAAATTTCTTTTATTTGTTTTCCAAATGTGACGAAATCTTAGTTGGGATAAATTGACATAAAACAATGTATTAATTACAAAATTTTAATGACGTTAAAGATTAATTAATTTTATCACACTGGGAATCTCAGAATGTTCATGATTTTTGAGGTAATTTTATATTTACTGTATCTCATGAAAAGGTAATTAAAATATCGTTAGCAGTGAGTATCATTAATATTGTGTTAATGATTTTCAAATGTAAAAAAAAAATGAAATATTACTTAATTACTTTAAGATCCACATGCTGAATGCTTGGAAAATACCCTTTTGAACAAAACTTGATAAAAGTGCGTTTTTGGACGTTTGCTATCTTTACAATTAAACCATTTATTTTTATCACTTTAAATCAATTAAAATTTTCCTGTCTAAAACGAACTGGAAAAAAGGGTGTCGAAAATTTGTGTTATAACTTGAAAAATAGGGTTTGATATCCTTTTTAATGTATGGGCAGGGAAGTAATAAAAAAATCCTTTCACATTAAAAATACTTTTTTACGAGTGTAGTGATATCTAATAAGTCTATCTATTTTACATAAAACCTGACCTTAATATATCTAGTTTTAAAATGTTGAGAAACATAATTATGTATTAAAACTGTTATATATCACTGATTTTAACGACAATCACGTTAAAACAGAACATTTATGGCATTGTTCTATTAATTTACTATGCCGCACAAATGAATTCATTACAGTACTGTCTATGCGTAATAACAGATGGAGAGTTTATTTGAAAATTCGGTATTCACTTTTAATTTTAACTAATTTTTTTTTCATATTACTTTTTATACATAAATTTTATATCTTGTGTAAAGGCTGCACAAAAGTATTCTAATATTATTCTCTTTATCAGAGGAAATTGCTGAAGGGCAATTTTTAAGTGAAATGATGTACCGCTTGAATGAGCTAAATTTTGTAAAGCATTTTTTTAATAAGTATATATCTCTATATCACATACAGAGCAGCTAAATTATTCGCATATTTTTCCTCTTGTAAATGGGAACAGCTGATATTCGGTTTTGAAATGCGCTATATAATTTTATATAATAAAAAACCGTAATATTTTAATTTTTTAAACGTTGCAATTTTGTTACATTATTCCGAATGTGTTGGAAAAATTTGTGTGATCTATGGTTGACTCGTGCTTTATTTCTTTCTTCTTATTTTGAATTTGCTTTATATTGAATGTATAAGAGGAACTTGTGTAGATCATGTATCTGCTTCTGCATTTTTCACGAAAACTAAACATTTTCGGGGCACTGTTCTTCATATTCACAATTTTTAAATATTGATAACAACTAACCCCATTCTGAAAAATTTTTGTTTATCAGCTTACATAATAAAACAATTGTTTTGTATCTTCGAAAGTATTGCTATATTTAATATATTTTCAAAGCTGAAAATTACTTGTAGAAATAGTTTTCTTTAAAGACTATTTATTATTTAAATGGTTTTATTGCTTTAAACACAGACTGTAACTACTACTTTATCTTTTTACATTATTTACAGATTGCTAACTTGAGCAAAATATCTCATTTGTTTACTTCTAAATATTCATGACAATAAAATTTTCTTTATTCTTGAAATAAACTCAGAAAAGTTACAAACATTGTAGCATAAGATTAATGTTTCATGGATATATAAAATATTCTCAACGACTATTAGAAAATTAGAAATATGCGCTATTAATATAATTGTCTTGATAATAAGAAGCAAGAAAAAATAATTTATTTAATTTTCATGCAAATTTAGTGAATAATATACATTATTAATTTAAACAGTGGTTTGCCTATCATTTGGAGCAATACGTTTAGTATAAAGAATAAATGTAGAATGTTTTATGATTTATGAACTAATTTTTGTTTTTTTTATTCTTTTTAAATTTTATTCCTATCATATCTAAAATTAACACACATTTCGTAATAAAACACGATAAATCTAAAGAGATTATAAATAGTATGTATGAAATCTAACTGCATGTGTGTACAAAGCTATAGAGTTTTTTTTTCTTTTGACAATTTTTTAAGAATGTATGTTGAGGACATTATGGAAATGGAAAAAATACTACACTGTAAGCAACATATGTAAAGTTAGTAAGTTTTTTATAGGAAAATGTTATTCTTAGAGCTTTTTATGTAACGGCCATAGTAAAATTTCATGCAACAGTTCATGTTTACACTGTAAATAATAAATCTTTAAACTTTTTTCGGAATTGTTTAGAAATATGGGATAGCTAGATTTTTTTATGTAACTGCACACCCAATTACATATAATTTTTTCGTGTCAATACTGTTTAGCAGACTCATTTGTAAAGTTAAATATTTTTTTGTAGCAAATTTGTGTCGTCTGTTATATGTTAATGATGAATTATATGTTGTTAAACACAAAATGTTGCATATACGTCTGTTAAAATAATGGTTCAGAATTAGCTGGATAAAAAATTAGGTAAAAAGTGATTAGTTAAAATATTGATTATAATGTAATATATTAAAGGCGGAATATTGGAATTTTCCTTCTAACCCATACTATCCTGATTAATTAGTGGATACAGACAAAAATGTACTAATATAGGTGTTAGTGCTTTTTTAAACCAAGATAGAGCAGTAACAAATTTGTAAAATGTACACAAAATACTGATGCACAAACCTAAGAACTGCAAGATCCATAAAACTTTCACAAAACTTCACATTCTTTTACAAAAAGGTTTGTAATGTTATGGTTTTTATTTATTTTTATTTAAATAAAATACCATCATGTTTAAATAATAATTAAAAAAAAACTTTTTATAAAAGTATAAGTGTGGAATGTGGTGTGAGTTTTATGATTATTTTATCTACTCTTTGTACTCGTAAGGTGATTCTGACTGATCACTAGTGTCCAGCGTAAATGGGTGCTCCAAATGTTCTGGAACCAGTACTTTAAACTTATTTTCTTCTTCTTATCTATTGACCAAGTAATGTGTGATGAAAGATCACTAAACAAACTGTAAGATATTAGCAATGTCCAAAACATTTGACTTCCCGATTGGCGGGGGACACCTGACAACAGTAGTGGTGAGTGAGATTCATCTTTCGAATGCAAAAGATTGAGAATTTCAGAAGTTATTTCAATTAAAAACTAAATTTAAATACAATTTTATTTTCGTTACGTGCTTTTATTTAAATTACATCTGCATATGTAATAAGTAACCTGATGATAGCTCTCTCTAGAAGATAACTCTGCTTCATCATGTAACTGAATCTCAATGTAGAAAAACAAATGACGATCAGTTGCTAACTTGACATTTTAACAAATCTTTTGAGTTTTCTTGCGTTCATAAATTTGAATTCCATTGAATATAATACTAAGCTAGTTTGTCTGAATAGTTTTAGAACGAAAGTCTGCTAGGGACTTTCAGACCATAAGAAAACTATTATTTAACTTTTAAGTCTTCTTACGAAATAATATATTTATTCTACTGTTTTTAATGCTTGTCAAACTGCTTCATCACGTTTCTGAATCCGGAAGGAAACTAACAAATGATGAGCAGTTACTGTTTGACACTTTGACGAATGATTTAACGTTTTCTTGTCTTCATACTTTTGAATTCTATTCAATATAATTTTAAGCTACTTTGTCTCAATAGTATCAGAATAAAATGTCAAAAATTTATTTAAGCTAAGAAACCGAAAAAAATAATTCTGTTTATTCTGGAAATAACATTAATATATGAGTTAAATGTAAGAATCTATTAAAAAGATTGCTGACATTAAGAGAATATAAAGATGCTTTTCTTTTCTTTTTTATTAATGGTTATTCATAGAAAAATATTGTATTATTAAAGTATACTACTGAAGTTGAATAAATATCAGTATTTGTAATGTATTTGCGTAAGGAATTTATTACTTTCGATATTTTTTTTTACTATGTGAATGAAATCTAATACAGTAAAGCATACTATTATTGCATTAAGTAACTTCACTATTCCTATTTAGAGTGACTGTAAAAATTTCAAAATTGAATGGTTATTCAAAAGATAAAGATGGTTGCGTGTATATATATATATGTGTGTATGTGTGGGTGTGTGCATGTAAATATTATATTTTTTGCTTTGTTTAACCATGTCATTCTAAAATAAAATCACAAGGTAAATCTTCTCAAATTATTTTTATAAAAATTTAAAAGAATAAATTTACAAAAAAAAAGTGGTGCAATTTAAATACCTTACAACTAAAAATATTATTTGTTGAATTTTAATTTTTTATCTTTGAAATAAATAAAATATAACAATTATAATTTTGATTCATCATTTTAAAAAGTTTTAATTTAAGGAAAATTTTAAAATATATAAATTAAACATTCAAGAAAAAAATATGTTACTTATGGTACTATATAAGAAAATCACATTTTAAAAAGTAATTTTTTTTTTCAAATTTGTTGAATCAAAATTGGAGTAAAACAATTGATAAATACGTGTTTCAAGTTTGAACGCTTTATCCTTAACAGTTTTTCACTTAAATTTAAATATAAGAATTGATCTCATTGATTAAGCCCATCATGAAAAAAAAATGTAATTTTCCAAGAAGACGTGTTTACGACAACTATTACTTTAAAACCTAAATATTGAAATGGAACAAAAAAGAAAAAAACATTTCTGCTCCATTTAAGGTAGAACCATGATCAAAATGTGATTTTACGCAGATGATAAAACAAAACTACTGCAGTAAAATCTTTTTTTTTTTTTTTTTTTTTTTTTTTTTTTTTTTTTTTTTTTTGAAAATTTGAACATTTTTGTCTTTCGAACCACCATAAAGAGGATAATTTTAAAAATATAGGATTCATTATTTTTTGTTTCAAATTATTTGTTGCCACACATATCACCCTTAATCTCTAAAATGCAAATGTCTCCTAATAGTAGAAACAATCCACCAATTTCTTTTAGATGAAGTATTTTTAGATAAATGAATAATTTCTTATCGAGTTTCAAAAGTTGTTTCAATCAAGTTTTCAAAGTTGTTAAAGAAATGTCTTCAATATATTTTTTTCAAATATTTCTAAAGTTTCTTTAATCAAGTTACTGAATCTTAAAGAAAATAGTTCTTATTGAAGAAACATTTGTTCAGTTGTACAAGTGACAAACATTTTAAAGAGAAAATAAAAATTCTAACCTATAGTTGTAGCAGTCATTTTAGAACGAAATCTAATGTGTAATTGAAAATAAAGTGAGAATCTTTAAAATTAGTTGTATTAGTTAAAAAAAAACTGAGTAACATTTTTTGAGTGCGGGAAACGCGAGACTGTCGTTCTTATAAAATGGGAACATGACTAAGAATTTTAATATAATATAAGTAAAAAGATTAATAAAGACTACATGTTTGCCTTCCTCATTCAAGTGTTATAGGATGCAGTTACAGAGCACGATTTTCCAAAAATTATTGAACGAAGAGCAATGATTATTATAAATTGCCTTTTATTAAAAAACATAAGGTGGTCCAAAATTATCCGCCACATTTACAAATTTAGTATGAAACCAAGAATTTTCATTCGGGAATGCAGTTTAAACTAAAAATATCTCAGGATGGAAAATTTTCTTGAAGCAATTACACCTTGATTGAAAACTGTTCTCGTACATGGCTCTGTACCCATTATCAGAAAAAAAAAGTATAAAAATTGTAATACAGATATTTACAGAACATTGATTTTAACAAAAGCGGATACAGTGCATTTATTTTCAGCAATCCATAATCATATTTTTATGTAAGTGCTCTATTTAGCTGTAAAAAAAATAGAATCTCACTGCTTGGGACAAAATAAATAATCTGCAACTGATTGTCTTCAGTTTTTTATGCGTCTCTCTAATAATTTCAAATATAACGCCATCTGTTTGTGACGTTTTTAGACAAGTTTTATTTTCAGATAAAGAGAACATTTCTTCGTGCGATGCAATGCAATACCGTAAAATGGGGTGAATTGGAACACTTTTCAACTTTAACGTTGAAAATAAGCAACAACGGATTTATTTTATTTTTTTTATTTTTCTACTAGAAACTTCGGTTTGTTTTGTTCTTTACTTTTTAAGCAAAACGAAATATTTTTACTGTTTATACATCTATTATTTATTTTTTTAATGTATTCTGATTCACTCCGCAGATAGGGGTCCTTAAGCAAGTCCTTTCTGCAACAACATATCTTTGAACATAAAATATTTCAGGAGCAAATATTCATCATCATTTCAACTTATCATTTTCTTCGTTAGAAAACACTCGTTTTCATCAGTTTTTGAAAAATTCAAGAATTTTTTAATCGGTTTCAATGGCGCATTCCTTATCATTCTCCTAACAGTCCGGAATCGGCTCAATTATATACATATATATAATTCAAGGATGAAATTCAATTATTATTTTTTTTATGGGGGGAGGGGTCATTTTATAAGCTATTGCGATTTCTTAATGATTAAACGTTTTAAATTTCCTTAAACTTTTTTTGTTTGTTTAAAAAAATTATTTATAAATCAGCTAATTTATTTATATCTACCCTTTATACATATTTTAAAATTAAATTTATTCGTGGTATCATTCTATGTAAATATTTAATAATCATAAACTAGCAATTTGGGTGTATTAATTAAAGGATGATTACACTTACTCCTGTTTTCTTAAGGATTGGTTCGAGACCGAACCTAGATATTTTGACCCGTGCAGACCTCTAATGCTTACCACCAGCATATTTTAAAAGAAGGCCAAATGTAAAACGTAAAGCTGCTATTTACTCTACAAAGGAGTGGCACTATTTTAAATCGAATTTAATTAAAATGCAATTTGTGAATTATTCCTATCTTGCATTGAAATCGAGTCACGAACTCCTCATTTAGAGGCAAAGTTAAGTGGTGTAAGTCAGGAATTTTGGAGAATTTTAGATTTTAAAATACCTGTGAGATTTGTTGATATAGAGATGATTTTTTTCTTTTTCAGGAATGAATAAGAAACATTTTTTTATTGGAAATTTCATCCTGCGGTTGCTGTATATATATATTTTTTCATTTCTGAAATAGACCCCCTATGGAGTTGCAACTTATTTTATCAAATTTCGAACTTTATTTTTTTTTTAAACTTTGAAAATGGAAGTATGTGCATAGGGGCAATATTTAAGGAGATAACACATTGTTTCGATATTCTTAAATCACCTTGTACACAGTATATGCAAAAATCGACCAAGGAATTAAGAGGGGTGCAGGACTCGCACCTTTCCAAAAATTTTCACTTGTTCCTACCAGTATTTTAAATGAAAAATCTTCATGGAAGGTCCATTTAACATCTACAATAGAATTATACAATAAATATTACCGTTTAAAAATTGAGGCAGGAAAGTACGAAAATTTTAGGAACAGTGCGAACCCTGGGGGGGGGGGGGTTGCTAAAAAACATAAAGAGAATAAAAAGTTACCATAGATCTTGGGGTCGGAAACCACATATTTAATCAAAAATACAAGATATTCTGCCCAAAATGAATTTGTGTGTGCGAAAATAACTTTTAGAGAACTGAAATATACTGTAATAAAATTTTAATAGACATTTCCACTTTTCTTGTAAATATGATCTTATGAGAAAAAAAGTGATAGAATCTTCCATTATGCACGTCAATATTATGCACACGCTCCATATTTTGGACTGCACTCGCCAGTTCACACGACATCATCGGTTGCTTGAACACATTTTTTTTTTTTTTTTTTTTTTTTTTTTTTTTTTTTTTTTTTTTGCAGAACCTTTCCTGATGTCATAACATTCCACGCAAAGTAAGGAACTCTTCGTCACGCACTACTCTAAACTCTGAATAACGGTTATCTGTGGAACCGGTGAGGAGTGACCGATCTTCATAAATGGCTGTTGTTCAGAGTTTTCATTAAAAAAATTACATACATTTATTTATAGAGACACACATTCATTTTAATTAATACTTTACTTATAAAAAAGTCCTTTGCAATTTTTTTCTGCAAATATTTTTTTCAGAGAAAAATACATATATGCATGAGTTGATTTGTTATAAAACTCATCTTTATGATTTAATGAGAAATTTTGAATTTCACGGAGTCCATGAAATATACGGTAGATATATTCATAGGGGAAATTTTGGATGATTCTACAATATAATTCATTTTCTTCTCTCCTATTTTTCATCATTTGCTATATGTAAAGAAATGTGGCAATAACTGCTAAATCTTTGACCAGACGTGCAAGAACTTAGTAAGGCTTGCCGTTCTAAGAATATTATGTAAATTTTCCGCATTATTATTAATATTTTTACTATGTTTTTGTTGACAAATCAAAGAAATTTTGTTTGATCTGCTTTAAATTCGGTTTGAAAATGAATTTGGAATTGTATCAGTAGCTATTAATATTTTTTCTGGTGGATTTTATGTCAGAATTTTCAGAATTCTTTATTTAACTGGTTCCTAATAATGTTACAGGTATGGAAGGTGTTTGGTTCCATCAACATGTGGCTGGTATTAGGAGGTTGTCGTTGTTTGGATGTGGCTATTGAAGGACGTTTCACTGTATTTTTATTGTAATGATTTGATTTTTCTTGAAATTTATTACCGTTAACGCTAGTTCATTAGTTCACATAAAACAACCATATTTGTGAATAAATTGTGACCCCATATTTTTTTCGTGCTTATGATATTTTCTATTATTCCTTTTAATGCATTGGTCGAAATTTGGAATGACCTGCATACATGAACATCGAAAGTTAAAAATGTTTTTATCATTTTCGAATGAGATACTTTAATTTCTTTTTACATTTTCTAATTGAAAAAGAAATTATATAGAAAAACAAAGAACTTTTTCAATGACACATTTTTTCCCTTTAAGATATTTCTTAACAAATAACAAGGAAAAAACCCATAAAATATAAAATATTTACTCGTGTATTAACATTATCATCGTAAATTCGATTACATTAGCAAGTAGTTTTCTCCATAATAATAATGTTAATTACATTTAGTGTGTTTCTCAATATCTCGTCACAGTATTTAATTAAAATACAGTGGAAATTACCTAAATGACATTTGTCCCTAATAAGTTTAGATGATAATTGACTAGAAAAGTAAAGCAAAAGATTTTCTCTTTAAATTAAATGCTATATTTGTCTTATATATATATTTGCCTTGAAATTTTTCTTCCCGCATTATATGTAATGATTTTATTTCTTTAAAATAATATTTAGAAAGAACAAAAAGCATACTAACTATCTCACGAGTAAAGATTTTAAATTTTTATTTTAAAAATACTTTTGATAATAATGCACGGAAATGAAAATTTTCAGCTTTAAAATCTTTTTTAAAAATCGAAAGGAACATTATAAAACACTCCTTTTTTATGATTTTTTGTTAATAAATGTAGTACAAAAGTAAAAAAATAACTGTAATCAAAAATCTTATATCAAATTTAATACAAGAAAATACTGTATTTCATATAAAGTGACTGAGCCAATAGTTAATCAAATAAGTTCAGTGCAACGGGATTTTTATTATATTTCTTTCATTTTATGTTATTGAAGTAATTGCTACAACCCTTAATAAATGTCCTCCAATAGGCAAAAATTAAATCCACGAAAATTAAATAGAAAAAAAAATAAGATATCGTTTCTTTAGTTGCCAATTTCCCAATAGTTAATCAATCTAAGAAATCAGATGAAAATTCAAAAATTAATCTAAAAAATATCACGCTTAAGCTGTCATTATCTAAGATTCACATAAAAATATTATTTGAAATTCGCACGAAAGCAGAGCATTATTTTAACTTATCGTAATTGTTTAATAAAACCTACATGTTTACCCATTCTAATTAAAGAAAAGCAATAATAAAATCATAAAATTTCTTCTGTTACAGCAGGCAGCTGACAACAATATGACAACAGGCACTTCGAATTCAAACCAAAATAATATGTCAAGTGCCGCGTGTAAAATTCATTTCCGCAGGAAATAGCATTATATGTATTTTAATATTTTGATCAGCTATTGTCACCGGAGCCCTAATATAAATATTTTATTTTGTTAAACAGATAAAGAAATTCTTTTTTAAGTACATATATTTAATAACTAAAATTTGTATATAAAGCATATTTGTTTATTTTAAATTTCGTATTTAAATTTCTAAAAAACACCTCTTTATCTTATTATTTTAATTGTAAATTGAGCTTAATATCATAAATATTTAAGAAGTTTTAGCATTTAATTATATGAATATTTATTGTTATTGAATAGAATATTAGCTAGATTCGACGGTTTCCCACACAGGCGGTTGTAAAATCAAATCTCCTGAAGTCCTGAAGATCGTCTTTTGTCCCCCGTCGATAAATGCAAAAGCTTTTAACTGTTCAATAGATGGCACCACCAGCCATCTTATTGCACTTTTCGAATAAGCACTTTTGACTAAATTTCTACCATTAAACGATCAAAGAAAGAAATTTACTCAATTTGACGATACATTCTCTCCGAACATTTCCCAGGAAACAGAAAATTTCTTGAAATTTAAGTATCGATTTCTGATTATGTATTTTGACAAGGTTTAGTGGTACATTTAATTTTGTACGATGTTTATAAATAAAATTAAATATTAGCTAAAATTTTAATTTAAAAAATAAAGCTTTAAAAACTGTAAAAATATCAATTATAATTTTTCAATATGAAAAATAATAATGTAAATTATATTTTCAAAATAGCATTTTTTTTTAACCTAATGCCAAACCTATATTATATTTAAATTTACAGCTACATTTTTAATACGAGATCTTAATACATATGATTTTAAACTTATACAAAGAATTCCTAACCTTACTTAGAAAAGATATTTGAAACGACTGAAAAACAATACGATATCACTTTCATATGAGTTTAGCTAAAGTTTAAGGTACATAAAAGTCATTTGTTATGGCAGTAGAACACCATTTTTATGGCTCCATGGCACGCAAAAAGGAAAATACATAAATTGAAACTGCTTTCTTGGTTTTGAAAAGAAAGGTTATTTATGGTACATTAACCGATTGAATTAATTGTTTGTGAAACAGGTCTGAGTTAAAATAACATTTAGAAGCATATAATAAACAAAAATTAAAAGAAAATGTGTTTTTCATAGATTAAGCGATATACATACATACATACATATATATATGAGAAGCCCAGAAGCCAAGGGGTATAAGTGACAAAATTGAAAATATTGAGTTAAGTGCACACCCTATCTAGAAATATGTCTATTTATTTGTAGGTAAAGAGTTAAGAGTGATTTTTCAATATGTACTGAGTTATAGGGGTCAGTTACTTAACCTCTTTCCCAAAACTGTGAAACGTGTGGAGGCCAAGGGGTATAAGTACAGTTGTGTCCGTTGACGTCTGTATAGCAGAAGCACGGCCAAAGACATACAAAGAAATTTGCTTTTTTATGCATTAAGTAAATGCATTTTAACTGTTATCAAGTAAGGAAAATCATGCGTTAAGCATGGATTATGAAACACTTTCCAACACTGCCTGAAATCTTTAAAAATTTTTGCTATTTAGGGTAATAAAGCATTACTATCCATTTCCAAATGTATATTCTGATAGTTTTGAGCAACCCTATGTTTTATTGGTCGGTTGATATATACTGTATAGCGGGAAAAATTAGTTTAGCAAGAAAATACATAATAGTTTGAAATTTCTCTTTCAGCAGTTTATTCTAATAGATGGAAGTATACTTGTATACTGTTGTTTATTCTGTAGTTTATCTTGAACCTTAATTATACGCCAGTAATTAGCTGAAATTTACTTCAAACTAAAACACAATTAAGACTTCTGAAATCACATTTTCAGAAATTATCATCCATCGATGACCATGTATAAAATTTTGTGTGTGATCCTATATATCATTTTATCTATATTTTACAAACATTTCTTGATAAAGTGAATGCAGTTCAGCAAAGAAATACATGACTTATTTAAAAGCAATCTTTAAGTAAAGTACGCTCATATTCTGTAACTTTTACGAGTATTTTTTGTGTAACCCTGTATATGAACTATAGCATTTATACATGTCATATAACATGTATAAATTTAGTGAAACTTAAAAGTGCAATTCATTATTAAAATGGCATTTCGTCCATCCATCAATCATCATTGATAATATATACAGTACTTCGGATAGAATATACTATTTAAAATCTTTTTGTGTCCCTGTAAATACTGTGTACTTCGTAGTATGCGCAAAATAACTGATATTAAGCCTCAGCGATATATATGAATTTTATTATACTTGAAAATTGTAATATAATGAAAATAGGTCGCAAACAATTCTCTGTTTATCATTAGGTAATCTAAATCTTTTGTATGGTCCTATAAATAAAAAATAACTATTCTTTTCACCTCATATTTTATAGAATATTTCTTTTAGTGCAATTCGTAAA
Organism: Maratus speculifer; assembly: GCA_964019185.1. Taxonomy (NCBI): domain Eukaryota; kingdom Metazoa; phylum Arthropoda; class Arachnida; order Araneae; family Salticidae; genus Maratus; species Maratus speculifer. Next base: position 145,396,698 of record OZ025300.1, read on the forward strand.
TGCATATAAATTTTAATATGTGACAAGGTGTAACATCTTTCAAATTCATTTAAAACGATTTTTCCCATAAACTGTAATGTAATGGAAAACTTTTGATTGTCCCTGTAAATAAGCTAATCGTGTTAGAAACTTCATTTGCAATAAGTTTGTGTTGAGGTAAACATGAATAATTCCCAAAAATTTAAGGGCAATCCGAATATATTTACCAGAGTTAGGGCACGGACAGACAAATTGAAATCATATTCACTTTTCAACTTTGTTGGAAAGTGTTAAAAAATATAAAATTTCAGTGTTTCATAATTTAAAATAAAATTTTAAAACTTACATTAGAACAAAAATTTTTCTTTCATTCATTTTTTTTTTCGTAAATTCATTTCTTATTTCATAATTTTTCCTTTAGAATTTATATTAAACCAAAATTTTGTCCTTTCATTTATTTGTATAAATATTGTTTTTATTTTTTTCATAAATAATTTTTTATTTCATAATTTTTCATTTCTTGTGCTCATTCGGCACTTGTACCTTTTAGTTTCCAAGCACTTTTCATTTTTGCTTGGAAGCCAAGGGGTACAAGTGCCGAATGACGATAAACATTGTTTAGTTATAAGAAAAAAGAAAAATTGTATTACACTTTATATAAACAGTTATTGAAATAAGAGTTCAAAGATCACTAAGAAGTAAGCAAAAGTTTCATAGCTCAATTCGTTGAATTACAATTGATGTTTAACTTTGAAGTCAATTTAATCAATATCAAAATTTTGTCACTTGTACCCCTTGGCTTCTGGGCTCCTCATATATATATATATATATATATATATATATTGTTCTACAAAATATACATATATATATATATTGTTCTACAAATTCCATTTGTATTCATTTTAATTATTTATTTTTTCCCTCCTTGTTCAATGTGCTATATGTTATTAAATTCAATGATTCATATATTGTAATATAATATATATATATATATATATATATTAAATTATATTATTGTTAAATTATATTATTGCTAAATACATATTATTGTTAAATGTTTTATTTTTTTTTATTAGACTCTTGACCATGATTTGAAATGTCAGGCTATACAAAAAAAAAAAAAAAAAAAAAAAAAAAAAAAAAAAGAAGCAAGTCGAGGTACGAGTAATTTTATTATTTATTTTATGCATTAAAATTTTAAAACTATATGACTTTAATCATGCATAGATAATTCCTTACCTTACTTTCTAAAATCTATTATTTAAAAAGGCTGAAAACAATACGTTACCACTTTCATAAGAGTTTAGCTTAAGTTCGAGGTACATAAAAGTAATTTCTTGCAGTAAGAGAACACCAATTTTCGACCTTATTGCACGCAAAAGGATAACATGTAAAATGAAACTATTTCCTCGGTTTTGAAAAGAAAGGTTATTTATGGCACATACACCGTTTGAATGAATTGATTGTAAAATAGCCCCTGAGTTAAAATAGCATTTAAAAACATAAAATAAACTAAAATTAAAAGAAAATCTATTTCTCATAGATTATACGCATATATAAGTGTATTAAATATTTTTTAAATATTTTTTTTTCTTAATATATTAGACAATGTTTTTAAAATAACAGGATATGCAAATCAGAAATGTTAGTCAAGGTATAAATAGATTTGTCATTTTTTATGTATTAAAAATTATAAAAATATGACTTTAAATATATACAAAGAATTCCTTACTTTCATTTAGAAAATCTATTATTTAAAACGACTGAAAACAATACGATATCACTTTCATGAAATTGTAACCCAAGTACATAAATGTCGTTTCCGAGCTAAAAATGAACTCTAGTGAAACTGCAAAGAAAATGCAGTTGCCAAACTGTGGTGATTTGGCACAAATCACTGCAGTTTTTTCGAAGTCAACAACTACAAAATCACTACAGTAAATGTGTAGTTCATAACTACACATTTTCTGCAGTGAATTTGAAGTTAAATGCCCCTCCCACCCCAAAAAAATTGGCTCTGCTGGCGCCATCTATTGACCATACTGGTAAGCTTCCTTCTTAACATTTCAAACGCAGATTTTGACTGCGGAAACAGTTGTACTCGAACTGACGATCCCAGGTACAGGAGAGACACGCTTTAACCACTTGCCCGTTGAGACTTGTGTGGTTAGTGTTGTGCGAGGTATAAAGGGGAGGCATTTCAATTAAAGGTTATTTGTTGCAAAAGCTGAATGGCAAGCAGAAAAATTGGATGTTTTAAAGTGCTTTTATTTTATTATTTATTTATTTACTGTAATTCGTTTATATGGGTGTGTATTTTAAAAACAATTTAATATTAAATGAATTAAACAAATACTTTAGCGAATTAGCTAAAGCAAATAAATTGGTTTTTCTTCTGTTTTTTTTTTTTTTTTTTTTTTTTTTTTTTTTTGCAGACACGATATGCACTTAAAAATAACTGAGGAGAATCAGGAAATTATTCCTATGCCGGATCAATAAGTAATATATTTTAATCGATTAAGAATTTTTTTTATTTCGAATATTATATTGTAAATAATTGTGTTCTATCAATTACTGGTTTTATAAAAAGTAGCAATTACAACATAAAAGAAAATGGAGATTTAGAATTACAATATTAATAACACGTAATTTGTATAATTTTGATTGCGATTTAAATTTTTAAAGTTCAATATGTGTTTAAGCATGTTTGTATGTCTATTTTAACTTATCTTTTATTACATTTGACAGTGTACTCTGCAAGTCAGTTCAGAGTAGGATAAATTTGCCACACCTTTTTTTTTACTTAATAAATATTTTAAACCTTTTCTGGTGCATGTTTTTAATTTTTCTAATAAATAGTTTTAAAATTTCGTATGTTTTTTTGTTTGCTTGTTTGTTTTTTAAAACAATGCTATATTTTTAATGTACAGTTTTCATTTTATGCGATAGTCATCGAATTAATCTGCTTCTTTATTTTCGATAATATGGCCCGTGGCTTTGTGTACAATCCTAAATCTGGTCCGCGGTGGTAGACGAGTTTGACATGCCTGGTTTACAGATACACCCACCAGACAGACTAGTGGCAATTATTTTTTCTTCTAAAAATATGTTTTTCGCAATCTCTAATGTCTAAAACGTGTAAATCCGTATTTTTTTAGTTTTTCGATTTTTATAACGATATCAACATCTACCCAATAGTACGTATGATAGTTAAGTAAAAAAGTCTTTCAGCTACGTTTTGTATCCTCAGACAATCGTCTTAGATACATTAACTACAAAACATGTCTGAAATATTTAACCTAAACATAATTAATGATACTGAAAAAGCTTAATTAAAACAAGTATACAAATGAAAATGCATGTTATATTTATATTTACTTTAAACATACATTTTTAAAATCATTAACGAAGTGGAAACTAGTTACAACTCTATCAATTAAATATAAGTACGAAAAAAATTTCACTTAAACACGAATTTAAAAAATGGAGTTATTAAAATTAATTGTCATACAATTTTAGTAAAAAGAAAATATTCGATTTATTCGATTAAGCATTTAAATATTGCATTCCTCTCCTTGTAATACTTTTAAAAGAAATAATATGAGTTAAATAAATCTCTACTAGCTTATTTCCAGAGCTAATGACAATTACTTTAATGCTGATGTGATGTCTGGATTATCTTTATCAGTAATAAAATACTAATGATTATCACAATCGACTGGGCGTATTGTCAACATATGCATATCCAAAGCATTCGAAATGAAAATATAATGTAAATGGGATATTTGAATTGGAAATAGGCTTAGGAGAAAAAACGATAAATCAGTCAAAGAATATGAATATATGTTAACAAAAGGAAACGACATTTTCGCTTTTTTAATGCTACATAAAATATGTCAGTGGTTAAATATCGAAATGACTCGAAATATTTATGAGGTAATTTTAAAATCTCTAGCATAATTCGATGTAAAAAAAGAAAATTCTATATTGTACATCCAAAATAATATGCGTATACTTACATAGCATTTATCAAAAAATTTACAAAAAGTATTATGTTTTTCATTCAACTATTTTAAACTTGCACATTTCACATATAATAACTTCTTTTTTAAAATATGTAAGCATAATAGAATAATATAAATCTTCCTGCAAAATTATGTTAATAAGCAGAAAAAAAGAGCTCATTTTTTTGAACAGTACTGAATTAATAGTTTATAAATAACTCAAAATTTTCGAAAAACTTGACCCGAAGTAACCATGTACCTTAACGTCATATCCAAGAGCAAAATAATTATGCTATTCAGCATTTATTTGTATGTACGAGACAGACTTCATATAAATTATATTATGACATTTTTAAGCATTTCAAAATCATTGTATATTCCTTGTTAACTGAAAATGTGTTCTACTTCATTAAAACTAGTCGGATATGGCTATTTCAAAATTTTCTTCGATCTCATATTTGTAATATTTTACAAGTTCACTATCTCGTTGTCAAAATAAAACAGCAATCTATGCAAATTTAGAGGATTCAAAAGCATCACCACCAGTTGAGCGATTGACATCAAAACTAAAAAGAATCACTTTATATAAAAAACTAACTGAAAGCGATGAATTAATCGAATCTTCATATAAAGAAGAAATGGAATGAATGCACATAGATGCATTGATTCTTGAGACAGAGCTGTTGCAGAAATCATGAAAAATGCAGCATACTTCCACCACCTGTTGAGAGATTTAAACAAAATATAAACAGCATCATTACATGTTTACACTGTTAAAAATTTTAAACATTTGCTGCAACGTCACTCCACCGCTTTTATAGATAATTATTACTTCATTATATTATGGAGCATTCACATTGATCAAAACAGAGATATTCTATAAACGATGGTGGAGTGACGACGCAGCAATAGTTTCAAATTTTTAACAGTGAAGTGCTAATAGAATTTGAAATTCAGTGCAAAACCGTCCACTAATTCTTAAAATTGAACTATTTCGAAAATCGTAAAAAATTCAGAATATCATCTCCAGCTATTGAGCGATTAACACCAGAAACTAATCACCATTGATTTATATTAGGGACTAACGGAATGTAAATTCTTTATTAAATCCCGTATAATAGTTCTTGAAATGGAGCCTTTTCAATATTTATGTTAGATACATACAGATAGACAGGCAGTTTTACTTGCTCAGAGGCATACATTTTGTAAAAACATGTTTTGAAGTTTATAGCCACTAAAACCTGTAAATCCGTCAAAAACCGGATTTTTGAAATTTTCACGAATCCAATACATTTTTCTTGTAAAGTTAGAAGGAAGTAAAAATAATAAATTGTAAAACCGAAAAATAAAAACATAATTTCATTAACAAAAATTTCACGCAATTTTCTAAAAATACAATGATTTGATGAATAACATCACTAAAAAGCGGATATTAAAATGATTTTTCTGTCTTCCACAAAACATTGTTACTTAATTTACCTTTAAAAGTAAATCATGTATTATAGTTTTTATTGCAAATTAATGTTTAAAAACAGATATTTTGAAGCTAATGTTTAATATATCGATGTATCATCACAAAACTTTTTTGAATTATTATTATTATTATTTACATATTTTAGTAAGTGTATTAAAGGAAAAGAAATATTGTTTTGTTGAAAAAAAATTAAACGCAGTAAATATTAATAAAAATTTATTTTTAAAAGCATCATATATATATATAGAGTCAATCGTTATATTTGTAAGGGGAAAATATTTACACAAAATATTCTAGTTCAAACTTCTTTTTTATTAGATGATCAATCAAATTTAACAGTATTTTATGCTACAAACTTTTAAACTAAAGAAATGGAGCAATTAATCATTAAAATTTGAGTGCAATGAATATTAATTAAAAATAGTATTATAACATCATGGAAAAAGTATTTTTTGATAATTATTTTCAGGAAAAATAGTCTAGTCAGGATCTAATTAATATATATATATATATACATTTAAAAGTGTGGTACAGAGAAAATTCTTAAAAGAAGTATATTTATTGAATTATTAAAATAAAGTTTTTGAGTATAGAAAAACTAATTTTATCTAAAAATAAAAAAAAACTTAGAAAATATCTTAATTTATTTAAATTTTACAGGAGCTCTACAAAAAATCAAAAATATAAATAAAAAGAAATATGTCCAACTAAACAGATGACATTGAGCCCTCAAGATATTCACAATAATGCTATTAAACTCTTACTTCAAAAAATAAAATCCCTCTGAAATTATTTTAAAGTTGAGCACACCTACCCCTGAATTCTATGCTTCGTAATTCACAAATTAACTACTAAATGTAATCAAGGAAGCGCCTTATTAGAATAAACCGGTTTACCAAATTTGAAGCAAATCGGATAGTTCTTCATGACATATCCATTTATTTCAATCAAGGGTTATTAACTTCTATGTCTCCCATTTTTCCTTAATGAATGACCATCCAAATCTAATAAGGCAAGCAGCTTATCAGAATAAATCAAATTTAAAGTAAACCAGTTAATTCTGCATGAATCCCATTTACCTAAATTTTGAGGACGATTGGTTTTCCCCGTTCCTCCCCTTTATACGTAAACAATGAACTAATAAATGTAATCAGGGAACTGCCTTATAAGAATAAACCGTTACAGCAAATTTGAATCAAATCGTGTAATTATGCATGGGAAACACGTTTATCTAAATGAAAGGTAGGGACTCTCAGTTTCCCCCCCCCTTTATATTAAATCGCTTTTAAGTTATTTCGTTACCTCATTTAAAACATTTTTGTAATTGGAACTATATGTCTATGATTTATTTTTTTAGTAATTAGCCATCGGACAACCTGTAGAGTGATATCCTGCATATTGCTCTGATATCCAGAATTTCCAATGGCTTATATTTTTGCGTGCGTCACTGATTATGGAAATATTACGAGTTGTGAAAATTAATGTGGCAACATTTTACTTTTAAGAATGGATGAACCATAAATCATAAACCAGTATATCTGAAAATACAGCAAATAGTGAAGCAATCACGAAATTTACAACTTTCGAAATATTCATAGAATAATAAATATTATAATCCATATTATCGTAATAAGTGATAACCAGTATGGACGTGTGCAGTGTATACAGATTTAATGAAGCTTACTTTCAAATTAATTGACATACTTGAGCAGTGCAGAATAACTTAAGTTGATCTGACAACACTTAGACAGAAACTATTTGATATTGTATTGTGAAATTAAATGGAATCCAAAGTAATTCAGTAATGTAATTGGTTAAAATTAATCAACCTAAATGCTGGAATAAATGAAGACAATTAATTTTATTTCATGAGGATAAGTTATTTTTTCACTAAGTGAGAGATACGGATATATGTAAAAATTCAGATAGTTACTTTTTGTATGAAAAATTCTGTATGGATATTTTAAACAACAACAAAGCAGATCACATACTTGAGAGGGGAAAAAATCACCGTAAAATAATTAAACACATTTTGAAAAAATAATGCCTGAATGAAAGCAAAATACATTTTTTTCTTTCGTATCTGAACGGTACTTAACAAATTTTATATAAAAGATGCATCAATATTTATCCTGTTAATGCATGTTTTTAAAGAATTACGAATAAAACTCCTCTTAAAGAGTAATGTTTTCTTTAATGAAAAAAACTTTTCATCCGATTCCCGTTTAATTGAATATTTATTTAAATTGATAATTTTATTGTAATATAATGCCTTTCTAACTTGTATTTTCAGTCAATATTTGTTTTAATTCTAAATATTATATATTTTTGAAATGTTTATAATATTTGTTTTTTCTAAATCGCTAACAATTTAATTTATTTTAGAGTTCAAATTCATTTATTTTCAAAACTTTGAATGTTTCATTTTACGCATTTGTTTCGATTTCAGCTGTCAAATACCTCTGAAACAAACAAACAAAAAAAAACCACCACTCTCTATTAAAGAATTTGGAATGAAATACGAGAAATCACTAAATATGACACAATTGTGAAAAAAAATTCCGTGAAATTACACAGAGTTTTCGGGTAATCCAATTTAAGTCTTATGTAACATTAATGAGATTTGAAACACAGAGATTCTGTTAAATTACGGAGAAATTATTCGGTAAATTTACAATAGACTCTATAATTTGTTTTTAATGATAATAATTTAATTTAGCTTTGAAAATCATTAAATCACTCAGTCTTCAATGAGCTTGAAAGAATTTGAATTTTCAAATAATTATAATTTGCTGCATATATATATATATATATATATATATATATATATATATATATATACAGTCGAGTCTCTATATAACGAAATCCATCGTTCCAGTAAAAAATTCGTTATATAGAGAAATTCGATGTATAGAAAATGATGTTAAAAATCATATTTAATGTGTAAATTTTGAACAAATATTATTTTTGATGTTTTTAATTGAGAAATTGAAATGTTTAAAAGTAGATATTAACCTAACATTTTATTTCTTAATTATTTAAGCAGTTTCAAAAAAGAGGACAGACATTTATTTGAAAGCTTAATGAAAATCAAATAAGGAAGACCTGCATTAATTTCTGCCGAAAAAATCTGTAATTTTTGTTGTTTTGATTTTAAAATTGTTACGCTCTCAAAAAAAAAAAAAAAGCTCAAATTTTAGCAAGGAATAAAAAATTTATTTAAGATTTTCCTCCATTTGATTTTATATTTTAAACAACTATGACATATTTCAAAATATGCATTTATCACTAGCTATTTGAAACGTAAAATTTTCATTGTCTAGAATAATTCAGAATACATATTAAGAGCATTCGATTGTGTAAGAAAAGAAGTAAATCTGTATTATTTTAAAAATATTTTTTATTTTGTTTTAAGAAAAAATAAAATGATATTTAGTACGTTACTCTATGCTAGATGCACTGAAAAACACTGTTTTATGATCTATCTACAGAAAAAAGAGTTTTATAAAGTGTATTAACATGATCCAATAATACAAATGGTGTCAATAAAACAAATGTTTCCATTATTTATCGCTTACTTTAAAATGTATGTTACTTTATTGAAATAGCATATATACAAATAGAAAGCCTGTTTTAATGTAAAGCAAGTATTTAACCAAAATTTTTATTTATTTTCAGGAGCATATATTCTTGGACTAATATAATCAACGTTGATTAGCACCGTTGAGAAAAGTTTCAAGATTTAAAACAACATTTTTCTATAAAATGTACAAAAACTACTTCCCACACAAATAATCTGTCATTCCATAATTTAATTTTTAGAATTAACATATCTACTTTATTCTTGCAGATTTTCAGAGAATAACATCATATTTAAAAGATTGTTCAAACAAGATAACTTTTTTAGATCTTAAATCGTTATTCATAAATGTATTACTAAGTATTTTTTCTCGTTATTTTATATTCACCAAACCATTATCTCTTCTATCTTAACACGTTGTGTACCAGGCAGGAGATTAATTGTAATTAGTAGTGTGTTGTAGAAGCCTTCTATGAGTTATCCATTTTATTTTAGAATAGAAATAGCAAGCTAAGTGATATTCCTTTATGTTATATTTAGGTGATTTAAAATATTGCCTGTATGAAAACAAAACTCGTATGAAATTTTGGGTAATCTACATAAATGAAAATGTTATAACCGAATGAATTTCAGGGTATTCCAAAGCTTTATTATTATGCCGTATACTTTTGCCGAAACATTCAGCCAACTTTAGGTTTGATTTTATTTCGTCGTATATTTTTCCAAAACGTTACAAACAATGTGTTATATAAATTTATGTCGGCCTTTTTTAATTGAAATTGCTTTTAGTCAATGCCATCTCTTAATTCTCTTAGTTCTCATCTCTTAAACATGCTGCCTTGCATGTCTACTATTTTACTCTAACGTACCTAATTTTTCACCCACTTACATTAGATATCTGGCAAATTAGTTCAAATGATTGTCTTCATACTGAATAAAGCCGTTACTATAAAAATATACTTATGTATAAAAGCCAATATAATTATATATTTATAAAATCCAATTTTTATTTTTAAATCTAGTGATAAATAATAATATTTAATAATTTGTAACTGCATTATCACACATTACTACTGTAATCAAAATTGCTTGTATGTGTGTGCAAATGAGCGATAAATGCTGATGCATATCCTTTACTTTATAAATTGTCTTGCAATTCACCTATGTAAAGCAGATTAATTTCATCATCATTATAAGATCACTGCATCATTATAAGATCATTAAATTACAGGGTGATTGTAAATGAATATCTCAAATTTACAGGACTATTAAAAGAAAAAATATGTAAAACTTTTTTTTCGTCGGGAATCCAAAAATAATAGCTGAAAGTTTAAATTCAATACAGTTATAAGTGTCTAATGTGAACCCCTACAGAAACTGGAACAAAATCGAAGTGGTACTGTAACGCATCTTACACATCCTACACTTTTCTCATAATATATTTTTTCTTCGGACAGGGCTTTTTTAAAGATCATGTGTTTGTTTTACCACTACCAACTGTCTTTGACGAACTTAGAACAAACATGTCTCAAAGAGATATGTTTGTTCTAAGACATGTCTTGCATTTTTTTCTTTTGATTTCCCTGTGAAGTTTGGACACTGTACACTGCTGCGATTTTTCACATAGAGCATATTGTAATTTCGTACTTTTCAGTGTGTTTGTAAATGAGAAATGTTACCTTATTTTCAAAAGAGAACATGCCATGGTTATTCTCAATAACTTATATCAGCTACATATAAATCTCATTATATTTACTCGCACACGAGAAGGTCATATTAGTAGACGGTCGGATAATTCGACATAATAAACGCCTAGGAACTGTGGTGGGTAACTGTAATACTCGTTTTGGATGATTCTTAAAATTGTATGCTTAAAGAATTGTAATTTAATTGTTAAAAAAATTTAAGATAACCTGGTATAAAGAAATATGAATTACAGATATCGAATGCAAATAGACATTTTTTGAATTGTATTATAATTTTTTTGTCTACAATTATTGTCATGTTAAAATTTTATCTTTTCAATAAGAACCTCGAGGAGGTTCATATATTGTAACAAAAAGAATAATATTTGAACTGAATATAGCAATACTAAATTATCTAATTAGATAAAAAGCTATATTTGCAATATTTTATAGGATATTTTAGATATATTTTCTTAAATAGTTTCATTCCAAGAGGACTAGAACTGAATTAGGAGTTGATACGAATGCAATCATTTTAAAATGCGTATAAAAACAAGGTTTAAAAAATAATAATTTTGATAAATAGACAGATTAAAGACAGATAAAGTATAGATCAAATAACTTAAACTAATATGCGTATGGCTTTTTATAAACTAACTAAATTTAATGACACCATATTTATCCCCAACACTCTTGCGTAGAAATTTTACATTTCTGTAATCTTATGTTTCTAAAAAGAAACAACATAGCGCTTGTAGGGAAAAAATCAGAAAATCCATATAATAAAACGTCAATTTATAAGATAAACTATCCATTTGTGCTTTTCAAAAGTTTTATGATATCTCGAAGAATCGTTTAGGAAATAAAAATCTGAACTGGATTTTATAGAAAATAATACGTATAAATAAATAGATCTCATGAACTATCAGATACTCACAAAATACATTGGAATGATGCCAAAAAAAAAAAAAATGAATTAAAATGGCCATTCTTTGAAATTTTTTATTCTTTTGAGTCTTATGGCATGATCCGTTTCGCTATTTTGATATTATGATTTTTAAATCATAGAAAATACATTTAAAATGTAAATATTTTTCTACTTTTTTAAAGTTATTAATGCAAGTTGAAAATTTTCTATGGGGACAATCTTAAGATTTTTTTTTCATTTAAATGTAAAACATTAGTTTGTTGATTAGTATTTTCAAAACACAAATTTAAAGCGAATCTTACTAAAAATCTTATTGGATAACAAAAATATTATAATTAAAACCCAATCTACTAATGTTAAATTGTATAATTAAATAAGAAAAATATCTACAATTTTTTCAATATATTATAAACACTATCTTAAGCAGTTTAATTCTAAAAGCATTAGAACTGATTTGGAAGCTGCTATGAGTACAATCAATAAAATGAAGCATATCACAACAAAGTTTTAAAAAATAATAATTAGCCATACTATAAATAAAATAAATTTAGCTAATATGCTTATGGTACGCAAAATGTAATGACGTAATATTTAGTTCTCCCCCATTTTTCATAATTTTATCCTTCAGAACGGCAGTTTATCGTTCCAGCGAAGCCATTGAAAAATCCTGCATTGTTTGGCTCAGAACATCCATTCCGGAACCATACATTTTTCTGCAGGCTTGGATGGACCAAACGTATTTTTTCATGAACTAGCTTCATGGATCAGCAGGATTCAAAATTTTCACTCTCGATCTCAACGAAACCTCGATTAAAATTATTGCCTGTGATATTGACTGACCTTATCTGTCCAAAATCAGTAAAATGTTAGTCAGTCTAAAACAATTTTACAAAAAATGCATGCATTTTTAAATTTTTATTATTTTACATTTAAACTTTAAAAATATATTTTTTTAAAATAGTAAATTCAAAGGGGAAATGATTAAAATGTAATAGAACCTATTAAAAAGAATCTGCCCATCTATTACGGAATGCTATTTAAAACGGAAATATGCATTGATCCATATAAAATGAGAATATTAGTAATACCTAAGAAAAGTCTGAAATTGTACGCTAAACGTAGCAAATGAGGTGCATTCGTAGTAAAACGCAGTTTTATAAATGTACAGATCTTGCTATAATATTATACAGTACGAAATATTTATGTATCATACGAAAACTTTTGTGTGTTCCTAAAAGTACCGTGTGCTTTCTACTATACAGGAAGTAACTTATAGCAAAAATTCAGCTGCATATATCAATTTCATACAATGTGAAATAGTATATTATTAAAACGCATCCTAAATAATGCTTCTCTCTATACCAATAAGTAATGGAATTATTTTGTACGGTTCTGATAGTTAATAACAAATATTCTTTTCACTGTATACTGTAAAAAATGTATATTTTAGTATACATCATAGGTGCATATCAATTTGATTATTTTCGAAAGAGTGTAACGTCCTTTAAATGGACATATATATATATATATTCCCAATGACCGTAATGTAACGGATTACTTTTGATTGTCCTTGTAATTAAACTATACATCCGATTTTCATAAAATTTGAAATTACTCAAGAAAATGTTCAATAATTATATATTATAAATTTCAAACCATTCGATTCGATAGTTTTTGCACTGTTATATGCGGACAGACAGACAAACGGACAGACATACAAATAGACTGACTTATGAAAGGCCTGAACGATGACTATGGGTGCCAGATATTTATATAATTACGAATGCACCTAAAAATGGACTACATTTAAAACTCCTAAAAACGGAGCTTGTCTTTTACACATTTTTTTCTTTCCTATGGGATTCCTTTTCCATGCTGTTTTCTTTATCGCATTTTGATACAAATATTTGTTTTAAAATTTTAAATTGTGGGCATTTTAAACCTATAATAAAGTTCCAATCTTGTGACAATTTTATGTAATTATAAATATGTCTACGAGTGGGTGATTTCTGTATTTGTGTAATTATAAATTCTGTTACTATTTTGAGGTAAAATTACATGCAATCTATGTATGAATTGATAACTGTAACAATTTTATTTTGGTGAACCACGCTAAATTTCAAATAAAAGTTTATACCAGTATTAAGAACATTAATAGTTTTGCATTTAAATTGGAAATTTGTGATTAATGATTCTAAACTATTTCTTTCTGAAATTAGGTTAATTAGAAAGCAAACAGCTAAATGTTTTCTAAGTCTGTATCAGAATAGTTTCGAAGTGCGTTTACTTTACAAAGAACTCCAATAAGTCACACAGTATTGAATTATTTCATAAGCTTATTAGACATTTAAATTGTGCCTGAAAAATTTAAATCGATGTTTCGTTTAAAACCTAACAATTTACGAAAATAAATGAAAATACATGTTAGTTCAATCCTTCCACAGATTTTTTGAGGCGTTTCACCAAAGAAATGCCAGGAAAGTTACACAAGACAGAAAAGTCTGGAAACCTACAATCTGGAACATTACACATGAACTCTCAATTAGGTTCCACCATTCAAAAAAATTCCAAAACCTACAAACTGGAATGCTACGTGTGAAATCTCAGTTAGCTTCCACCATTCTGAAAATTTCTGAAACCTCTAATCTGGTACGTTACTCATGAAATGTAACTTGGTTTCACTAAACGGAATCCTATAATAATACAGGGTGTCCGAGAAAGATCCGTACAATTTTAAAAATTTATTGAAAAAGAAACAGTAGGGTAACAGCGAAACTAATTAGGGCATTGGATAGAATAACTCAAAAAGTTTTTTTCTGCAGTATGTTTCTGACCATAGATGGCGCTACATGTCATGCAAAGGAATATTAAAGCATTTTAGTTATTTGAATGGCGGATCGCGTGAAGAAATCTCAATGTGTTACGTGGTTTATCGAAACAAAATCCGATACGCAAACATATTTCAGTCGCTGAATAATTATTTTCCACAGCGTTGGATTGGCAGGGATGGTCCCATTGCATGGCCACCCCGGTCTCCTGACCTAACACCATTGGATTTTTTTCTTTTGGGGTTATGTTAAAGATACTGTATATCGAACGCAAGTTAACAGTCTCGAAGAATTAAAGCAAAACATCCAAACAGCTGTAGCTACTGTTGATAGTAGCATGCTGAAACGGTCGAAGATGGAATTGGAATATAGTCTTGATATTGTTCGTGCTACGAAAGGGTCTCATGTAGAAATTTCCTAAGGTAATAACTTAAGTTATAGGAAAAAAAAACTTTTTGAGTTATTCTATCTAATGTACTAATTAGTTGCGCTGTAACACTATTGTTTCTTTTTCGATAACTTTTTGAAGTTGTACGGATCTTTCTCGGACACCCTGTAGAACATCACTCATTAAATCTCAGTTATGTTTCTCCATTCTGAAAAACTTTGAAACCTACAGTTTGGAACATTAAACTCTTTCACAACTTTATGTGCAATTTATATTGTGCTTGTAAAATTTAAATTAATGTTATGTTGAAAACCTAACAATTTACGAAAGGAAATGAAAAAATGATGGAAATATATGTTAGATGAATAGCTGGGCTCTATGTAATTTTAACACAGTTAAATAACTACAGTAAATTGACATGAGCAATGGAAATTGAAAATAATATTCGGATAATCCGACATTATAATATTAAAACGATACAAGTAAGAAAAATCATTCGTTTAACATAGTTTATGATACATTTTTGAATTTCTTTAACAAAACTTTGTTATTTATGGAAATAAGGTTACTGTATATAGCCAAATATTTACTGCAGTACTCTTAAACAGCCCCGTATTTGTTTTGATGTTGCTAGATATACTATGTAATGGAAAATTTAGTTTAACAAGAAAATACCGAGCAAGGTGAAATTTTTAATTCAGCAATTTATACTAATAGATGAAAACATGCTTGAGTATTTTTATTCACCCCTGTAGTTTACCTAGTATCTATATTACACCTCAGTATTTAGCTAACATTTATTTTAAACAAAAATACTCTTAAATCTACAAAAATCACTTCTTAGAAATTATCATTCATCGATGTCCTGTATCCAATTTTTTGCGTGGCCCTGTATATCATTTTATCAATATTCCACAAACATTTCTTAGTAAACTGCATGAAGTTAAGCATAAAAATGTATAAATTATTTAAAAAGCACATTTATGAAATTTACGCTTATATTCAGTAACCTATGCGAGCTATTTTGTGAAGCCCTGTATATCAAGTATAGCATCATATAATATGCTATAGCGACCATATAATATGTGTATACATAGTGATACTTAAAAGAGCATGCATATCATAGTTAAAATGTATTTCATCAATCCATCAGCCATCACCGGATACGCATATAGTATTTCGGAAAAAATATATCATTTGAAATCTTTTTTATGTCCCAGTAAATGCTAGGCTTTTCTTATTATACACGACTATACCGTATAAATTATATTAAGCCTCAAGGATGTATATCAGTTTCATTAATCATAAAATAGTTTAATTTCATAAAAATATGTCGCGCACGATTCCTTCCTTTGCAATTATTTAAAGGAATTCTTTGTGCAGCAATGTAAATGAATAACAGCTTTTTATATCAAATATTTTATAGAATGCATACTTTAATGCACTTCGTGAATTCATAAAAAAATTAATATGTTTCACAGTGTGTAACATCTTTAAAATTAATTTGAAACGATTTTTCCCATAGTAACAATAAACTGACTGTCCCTGTAAACAATCTATGACCATGATAGAAACTTTGTTTGAAATAGAGCTCGTGCTACGATAAACATCAATATCTTCCAAACATTTCAGGGCAATCTGGGTCTATTTACGGGAGTTAGAATGCGGACATCTTTCAGACGTTTCAGACAAACCGAAATCATAAACACTTTCAACTTCTTTGGAATATATTTAAAAACACAAAAATAAGAAATTATGTAAAATTTCAGAATGTTCTTGCGGCAAAATAAAAAAAAACCTTTAAACGAAATATTATAGTAGATTCGAGCATTTAATAGTAAGGGTTATGAACAACCTGTATGAAAGTAGGTTTTCTTACATACGACTTGTGATAAAAAAAATCTTATTTTTAATAATATGTGATAGAAATAGCGTTTATGCAAGTACGTGTTCTTATGTACAATGATTTGTGATAAAAATATTATATTTTATAGACTGGAGATTTTGTTTTACATAATACGATTTAAATAGAACACAGATCCCTCTTAAGTGTTATATACTTTTGGAATTGTCGAACACATATGTTTAAGATGTTATCAATATACAACTTTTTTTGAAATTTCGTAAATTCCGAAATGTATAACATATACATCATATCTTCATGTCACAATTAAAATCACAAAAGAAAATTTTCTGTAAAAATTTATACCACATTTTTTAAAAGTAATTTCTCATTATCATTTTTCTACATATGTATGGTAATGAATAAAAATTTGACAACCACAAAATCAGTAAATATGTTATGAAAATTGTAAATGATATAGGATGGCGAAACGAATTGTTGAAACAGTCGTAATACAGACAAAATTGGAAGATATAGAAAAAAAGCATTATTACAGCTACTGTCCCTATTTCATTAAAATAAAACATTTTTTAATCATAAGCTTAATATAGCAAGTTATAAAACTTTTACTACTAGTTATGTATTCTCAGATATTTATAGTAATAAAGAAATAGATAAATAAAATTTGTTATTTCCTTAAAAATAGATTATTTTTCCCTTTTCCAATCCGACATTCACTTAAGATTTTTTTACAGATATTTCTACTTTATAGAGCACGTTATTAAATAAAATAAATAACATATAAAAGTAAGATAGTTAATAAAATCAAGGTAATACATCCATGTGTTTTTATTCTTTTATTTATTGAAAGGGTAGTTGCGTTGTTTGGAAACTAGCATTTGTGGATATTTGACCGTTTTTCCTACAATATAATTGAACAGATTTTAGCAATTTGGTTTTAATAAAAAAAAGTTTTAATTCAGTAATTAATTATATATTATATGCATATATAGAGAGATTTTAATCAATACCTATATGAAATCTCAATTAAAAAAAAAAAGGAAAGCATAATACATATTAAGAAACGAAGTAAAGTGTAAATTTAAGCAAATGCGTTTCAAAATCGCTTCAAATTATTCAAAATACAACCACATAAATCCTAAATATCTATCTAATTTACATTTGTAATAAGGACAATGCGATAAAGACAATATGGTAGCATTGGTTTTCCAAGCTAAACAAAATATACAGAGTTATTTGATTTCTTCAAAATTACAAATAATATATATATGTATATATATATATATATATATATATATATATATATATATAAATATATATATATTAAAAAACAATGAAATCAATTTATTATATATATTTATTCTATACAATTTTATTGAAGCAGGAATTTCTTTCAAGACAATCGTAAAAATATGTGAAAATTATAGAGTAAAATCATCTTTCAATATTTTTTCAATTTAAAATAAAATATTAGAGCAAAGGAAAATCTTATAAAAGAATATTTTGAAAACATATTTTAAAAATGCAGCTGCTGTGCAAAAAGTTTGATTTAACACATTAAAGATACATCTTCGGATTGGAAAAAAATAACCAGAAAAAGAAAAACAAGTGAAAACATTTTGTTATGTTTGTTGGAAATTTATTACTGGGATATTTTCTGGCATTTTACTGGTTGCATAAACAGCGAAAAGAAACAGAAAAGAACAGAAACTCAATCATTCTTGCAATATTTTTTAAAAATATTTTTAGAATGTTTTTATGGTTTAATTTTATTTCTTTTTTATATATTTGTGTACATATATTTTTGTAGGTATTTTTACTTTAAGTCTGATAAAAGTATGTATGATGTTTTTGTAAAAAGTTTTAAAAATTGCATTATATGCGTTAAATTATAGTAATTTAAGAAATTTAATATTTTGATAAATGAACAGAATGTGTATTAATTTCAAGATCCGTTTATTATTTTTTTTAAGATATCTTTTAACATGTCGGAAATTTTTATTTTATTAGTTGATGTGTTATTGTTATAGTAATATTTGACACTTTATACATATGTTTTAGTAATTTTTGTAATTAAAGAGTATTTTTTTAATTCGTATGAGTATTTTAAATTATATCAATTAAAATTTTGCAATTTTTCTTATTATCAACTAATACCGATAAATTATAAAAGACCACTTTTTAGGTGCGTTCGTAATTATATAATACGTAGCACCTATAGTGGTCGTTCAGTCCGTCCGTCTGTCCGTCCGTCCGTCTGTCCGCATATAACAATGCAAAAACTACTCAACCGAATCGTTTGAAATTTAAAATACATAATTATTACATAATTTTGTCGAGTCATTTCAAATTTTATGAAACTCGGATGCATAGATCAATTACAGGGGCAATCAAAAGTATTCCATTACATTACGGTCAATGGGGAAAAAAGTTTCAAATGCATTTTAATCATTTGAAATTTAAAATACGCAATTATTACATAATTCTGTCGAGTTATTTCAAATTTTTTGATAATCGTATGCATAGATCAATTACAGGTGCAATCAAAAGTATTCAATTACATTATGGTCAATGGGGGAAAAGTTTCAAATGCATTTTAATCGTATGAAATTTAAAATACGCAATTATTACATAATTCTGTCGAGTTTTTTCAAATTTTTTGATAATCGTATGCATAGATCAATTACAGGGGCAATCAAAAGTATTCAATTACATTATGGTCAATGGGGGGAAAGTTTCAAATATATTCTATACGTTTGAAATTTAAAATACATAATTATTACATAATTTTGTCGAGTTATTTCAAATTTTATGAAAATCGGATGCATAGATCAATTACAGGGACAATCAAAAGTATTCCGTTACAATACGGTCAATGGGAAAAAATGTTTCAAATGCATTTTAATCGTGTTACACTCATGCGAACTTAATAAAATTTATATGCAACTATAAAGTACATATTATAATATACATTTTACATAATTTGTGGTGCAAAGAATATTTGTTATTGATTTTCAAGGCCACACAAAAATATTCCATTACATAATGGTATAGGGAGAACATTGTTTGATGAGCGTTTTAATTGTAATTCACTATTTACAATTTTATGAGATTGATATATGAAAGTAATATTTTTAAAACTTCGTTATCGTACGAGCGCACCTAATTTGCTACGCTTCACGTGCAATTTCCAACTTGTTTATTATAGGATTCATTTAAGTCTGAAATTTTCGTCTTTGAAAAAAATATTTTCCAAATGGTCGTTGTATTTTTTTCTTGTAAATCACTGCAAATTTAGATTTTTTTTTTTTTTTTTTTGATAATTTCTATGTTTGCAAGTCTTTGTATAACTTTACATCAGTTTTGTAGAATATAAAATTTAAAAAAAAAGTTTAGAAAACCGTTTTATATTCGATATATATTGTACGTATTTATATATTGTACGAAAATGTAATGTGCTACAATTACCAGTCCTAAACTTGAAAAATCTGTTTACAAAATTAAATAACATTGCTATAGTTGTATTTTAAATTGTCCATTTATTTGCTTTAATTTAATCGGGCTTGATCCCTTCTGGTACAGATAACTGGCGCTTTACTGTATATATATATATATATATATATATATATATATATATATATATATATATATATACAGATATATCAAGTGTTTTAAAACTTTTAAATGAACCTGTACTAATAAATATGTAATTAAACTGTTAATAATAAAGAAAATAAAAGTTTATCAGAAACATATAACATTTAAACTAAGTGCTTCCTAAAATACATAAAAGGAATACATGAACAGTATAAATACCGCTACTGTGGAAAAAATCCGTTATCAGTGAAGTATAAAATATGAAAGACTTGGCAAAATTTCAACTGTATAAGGTTTTATAATGTTATTTTGTGAGGATTATGCATTTAAATGGAAAAAACAAAACAGCTTAAAACAGCTGTAACGACGCATTAAAAAAATTGCCATATATCTTATAAAGTAATGTTTTATGCATTGAAAGAACTTATGCTTCTTGATCCAATAAAAATTCAGTAGCTTAAAAAATTACTCGTTCAGATTTAAATAAATGTTCATAGAATTATAAACATATCAGCGAGTATCAGTTACTTATTAAACTACTGCATGGAATATTGGTTTGATTTTGTATCGCTGTAATTGATGATTTCGTCTCTGCATATTTTTAAAGAAGGTGTAATTTAGTTTCTTTGTAACTTATAACTAAATGTTGTTATTCTGATACAAATGAATCAATATTTGTATGTGTATATACATATATATATATATATATATATATATATACACGTGACGAAATTGAGGAATCTAGTCAACTCACATGAATTTCTCTCCTCACGACTGTGATCGGCTAACTCCAATCGTAAACATAAATATTTAACTGCATTCGCATTGTTCATTCGATGGCTAAAGTGTAAATACGGCGAGGCAGTGATTGAGACCATTGCCGTGCAAATTATTTTTATTCACCAAAACATAGAAATGAGAAACAATTCATACATGATGAGAAAGCAATCTGGATAGAGAGCGAACTGTTGCATTGTATTATAAGGTTTTAAAAGTAAAATAAAACCTTAAATGGCTTTCAGACACAGGATAATGTTTTTTAAAGCACTGGAAAACAGGATATATATCATGCTACAGGTCTCATATACGCTTGTTTTGTCAAAAAAGCGTACTCTCTTAAAAAGTCAGCCACAAAATAGCTCAAGTTGAGCTGAAATCCACTCATCTCAATGTTGAAAGGCAGCTTCTCAAAAAGAGTTGAAATAACTCGAGTTTTAACCAATTTAAATAAAGTTGAGCTATTTAAATAACCAATTTAGATCAAGAAGATTTAATCGTTTGAAAAACAACTCTTTTATGATCGAAAAAATTACAGCTCTTTCATGAGAAGCCAAATCAGCTCTTTCGTTTTAAGAGTGTATGAACACAGAATTCCAGTGTAAACTTCAAGACAACCAACGAAATTAAAAAGCAATTCTCGAGATGTGTGAATAAACATCTAATGGGAAAGTTAGAGAGAACAAAAAGGGTAATCGACGGAATGCTATTTATGTATTAAGACCGTGATGCCAGACTACTGAGGTATAGTAGCGACTAGTATGTTACGAATATTCTGGTACTAAAACTCTTACAATCTGCTAAATCCCTTGATGCGACGAAACCATGTATTTGTCTATAAATATAAGGACTATTAAGAGCTTTAAATTAATCAGCTTTCTTTTAAAGATAGTTCAAACTAGAAAAAGATTACACCGAGTTTCAACGTGAAAAATTGAATAAAGATATGTTATTTTTCTAAATATTATTGAGATTTTATTATCAATTCACAATATAAGCACGCCAATATATGTAGAGTTAGACTTCTGAATATATAGGTATATGTAACTTTTTTAAATATAGAAATAAAATAAAGATGTTTAAATTTATCTTGACACTAAAAGTTTAAAATATTGTTTAAATAGTGTAAATTAGAGAAAAGGATTAATTGTTAGTAGATATGAGAAACTTGAAATACAAATTGCGAAATTTCTTATAGATTTTCCTTGTATTTAAAGAAAAGCACGATGCAGTTGTTTCTCTTGAATGCAAGGAGAAAACGAGTCGCGGGTGAATGCCTGGTATTATTCCCCTTTCAATATAAATACATTACGCTGATATACAAAGATGTCCAGCGCAGAGATGTGAAAATCTCGGACCGATAGGGCTATTTCCTACACTGTAAAAAAATAAGTATTGTATAATACTGCAGCTGGAGTGCCTGCTTAAAACCGTAAAGTTAACAGTAAAAGCGGTAGAATTAACAGAAACCGTAAAATTATGAGATAATATTCCGTATCGATTAATATACTGTTTAATTAATTTATATAATGGTATATTACTTCTTCTTTTACAATATAATACTGGCTTCCCGGCGGCCAGTATTATACTGTAAAATCAACATAAAGTCGAGTCTCAATATAACGAAATCCATTGTTCACTCAAAATATTCGTTATATGGAAAAATTAGCTGAATAGAGAACAGCAAAAAATTTTCGCATTTTTTTATTTTAAATTGGGATGTAAAAGGCAATAAAATAACACAAATTTTGCATAAAGAACGAAACCGATCGGATTATTAGTTTCTGAGATTTGTGTAATCCTGTTTTCCACATTCTTTGATTTTTCATGACCCTGTATTTCATTTAAATTTCAATTCAAAGATATATTTTAATTGAAAATGAGACGCTTGATCCGATGAAGTAAATGTTTAATTAATATGATTAATATTTTTGGAGTTAAAAGGATGTTTCTTTTACGCAATCCGGTATTACTTGCGTATTTTGGCGTTTTATATAATTTGCAAAATTGGCTCATCAGCAATTCATTAATAAAGCATTACCATGTATATTAAAACTATTTAAATGTGCGTTTAAATTTTATTTTTCAATTGCGGTGCATTTTATAAGTGGTTTACACATGTTTTATTTTCATGTTTTATATTATGCATATCCATGATGGGTAAGTATTACGGTGGCCCCCAACGGCTAGTTTTTATATTGGATGTTTTACAACTTAAAATAGTTTCTTATACTAACAAATAGTATATAATATGCAGTTTTATATTTCTGTCAAACATAAATGGACTAAATATAGACAGTTTTCCACGGTAGAATAAATTAATGGGAAAATAAAGTTCGTAATAATAAACTCTCTTCTTTAGACTAAGCACCTTGATTGTTGGGTGTAATTCACAATACGAGTCTTGTCCAGTAAGTAATGCCTGTTTTTCATATAATTAACAGAAAAATGAAGGAAAGTAAATAATGATTTTATTTAAATGAAATTGATACATTTACTCATTCTTCAATGTTCAATGTGTTCTTTTTTTTAATGTAGTCACCGCCATTGATAAGACGTTTGTCGCATCTTGAAATCAGTTTCTTTATGAAGTCATTGTAAACCTCTACTACGTATCTAAGAAGCCAATTCTATACCCTTCGTTTAAGACATAATCATTCATGAAACGTCCTTCATTTTAGTGAAGAAATTATAGTCAACTGGAGCCATTTCTGGTCTGTGGGTAAGATGTCTAAAATCTCCCATTTAAACTTCCGTAGAAACTTAGGTTTCTCTTTGAAATTTCGAACACAGCTCCTTACAGATGATACATCCATTGCTCCTGTATACCGTGCATTTTAGTAATCTTGCAATGAATTTCGTGAATTGGCGTTTTATGCATTAAAAAAACGGATTGCATTTCGAATTAGGCTAGATTTTCTACGTTATATGCCATTAAAAGCGATAAAACGCACACCATGCACCAAAACACAGCGATACATTCACCTGGAACGCTACGAAGTTAATCTAGACATCTGAGTATACATTTAATGGCATTGATAGTGATATACATATGAATAAACAGATTGTATTTCTTTGGATAGCTCTCGTATTTAAGAAATTGTAGAAACATGACAAGTCTTTAATCTATTTTGTTATTTGCGATTTTAAAATATTGATTCCCGCATAATGATGTAGTAAAATAACAGTCTAAGATAACACGTCATACGAATTCAGTTTTTTCCAAATGAGGGGGAAATTTCCCAAAACTAGACTGTAACCCAAAACCTTTGACTTATTTTGTCAGTTATCTAGGTAACTAGGGTGAGCATACTGCACTCGGATAACCTTATTGTATATAACATTTGGTCAGTCACGTAAACTGTTCTGTAGAATGAATTACTGGTGATTGAGCGTTGTTTAATTAATAGAGCTGTTAGCACTTCATTACATTTAAATCAAAATAACTTATTGCTAAAGTTATTCTGCAAATTTATCTTTTGCAGCTGAACGAAAAGAAAGCCCGAACCGGGACTCAAATTAGAACATTTGGCTCACAATTTCTACTATTCTATTTCAGCTATCTGAGCAGACAATCAATGACTACATTTCTCAGTCCAGTTAGCTCGAATGGTACACAGTTAAAAATCTTGTCCTGGTTTGAACCAAATTTTGGTGCTCAATAAGCCGCCCCTGTACCATGGTGAAATCTTGAACCAATATTTGGAGCTTCCATTGAAGCTTAATTCCAATATTTCGAACGAGGTTAAAAGTCTGAAGATCCAAATGTTGGTACAAGATTTCATCATCTTATGTGGCAGCCACTGAACACCAAAATTTGGTTCGAATAACAGCAAAATTTCAACAGTGTAGAACACTGACAGTATAAATAAGACGTTTTGGGTTTGATTCCCATCTTGAGTATTTCCAATTCTGTTGGAAAATTGAATTTGCATGTGAACTTTATTAATAAATATGATTGAAGTAAATATAATAATAATATAACAAAGTTACAATCTACGGAAAACGAGCGTATAGCGTCTGCAGTTAAAAAATAAAAGAAATATATATTAATTAACAATTATTTATTAATTTAAACTCGAAAAATAAATATATGCGAAATTACATTTCTTGATAAAAAAAAAGTGCCGTATAGTAACACAATAGTAAATAAATTTAAAAGAGTTAAACAGAAAACACTAAATGTAAAAATAAAACGTAAATTTCATTTTTTATTACTTTAGTTTGAAATTTTAAAACAAATTTCCATCCCATCGCTAACTTCGGTACTCCATTTAAAAACATGATAAAAATTTCTCATCAAATTGAAATTCAACCGCACTGCGTATGAATTGATGACTAATACTTTTTCTATTTTATTTCACTTGAATTTTTATGTTTTTTATATTTTAGAGTGTTTAAAGTAACTTATTTTTACGCGAATCATGTTTCTTTCAATTCACTTTAATGGATAAAATGCATCACAGAAAATGTACTGTTTTAAATTGCATTATTCAGCAAAAGTTTCTAAAAACTTTTCTAATAGTTTAAATAGAATTTTAATACAAAATCTGATAATAAATCATGAAGTGCAGAAAATATTTTGTCACTTTTAATATAATTTTTTTGAAACTCAATTTCCTACGAAAAGCTTATGTCTAAAATTATTTATGTAAAGTTAAGACTAGCAAAAAAAATACAATTAAACTAAATTTTAAAAGATACCTCTTAGAAGCTAAGGAATTTTTTCCTATAAATTGCAATGTGTAATTTCTTATATTTGGAAGTTAAAAATATATTTTCTATAAGTATTAAAGCACTGTACAAGGTAGTCGGGAATTTCGGAGATATGTTACAGGACCCTCCTAAAAACATCAGACTGCCAAAATAAAGATTTAAAAAATAATGCTAAAAAGGTACTGTAAAAATAAAACATTATTATTACTAGAATAATGAATTTTTTGCCTGATAAATCTTAACAAAAGATGTTTTAGTATATTTTATGATATATATCAGTACATACACTGTTAAAACTTTTGCAGAATTCTGTCCAGTCATTTGACCGTTTTCTGAAAAAACAGTAACATAACTGTAATTTAACTGTATTCTGACCTTAAAATTGGCAATAATATGTTCAGAATAGCGTAAAATGACGGTTGTTTTGCTGTTTTCAATAAAAACGGTCAAATGACTGGACAGAATGCTGCAGATTTTTAACAGTGTACACTGAATTTTTATTCACTGTTCTATGCCGATGAAATTAAATTTAAAACCGGCATTTGTAATGAATTAACTAAAATTGTTAATCTAACAAATTAGTGAAATGTAAACGAACAATTTTGTAGTGTATAAATAAGACAATAATGTAATGATTTCTTAATTACGAAGAAAAATATTTTCTTTTTTTGAAAAAAAAAGAGGAATACTAAGGCAATGAATGTTTTAAATTCGAAATACATTTTTATGCGTAATTGTATTTCCTAATAAAAATGTACCATAAAGAAACACGATAGGAAATATAAAACAGTTAAACAGAAAAGCTAAAGGTAAAAAAAAAGAAAATTGGATTTTCTATTTACTTGAAACTTTGAACCAAATTTCCATCTCATCGCTACTTTGAAACTCCATTTAAAAACACTCTTAAATTTTCTCATCATATTCAAATTTAACCGCACTGCGCATCTATTGAAAGCTTATACTTTTTATCCGTTTGCATTTTTATATATTTTATATTTTAATTTGAGTACTTTAAAGTAACTTATTTTTACGCGAATCATGTTTCTTTCCATTCTTAAATGAATGAAATACATTACAGAAAATATACTGTTTTAAATTGTATTATTCGGCAAAAGTTTTTTAAAAACTTTTCTAATAGTTTAAATAAAAATGTAATACAAAATTTTATAATAAATAATGAAGAGCAGAAAATATTTTTCCACATTTAATAAAAAGATTTTCAATTGCAATTCCTAAATAAAAGCTTAAGCATAAAATTATTTATGCAAAGTTAAGTGCAGCTGAAAATGTAATCAGACTAAATTTAAAAGATTTTATGGAAATATTATATTTAAAAGTTCAAAATATATATTCATATGTGCGAAAGTTTTATACTAAGTGAAGAGGATGTGGGGCTAAGTTCTCAGGCTGCTTCAAAAAAAAATCAGAATTTCTAAGTAAAGATTAAACAAAAGGTGAAGATTTCTTTAAAAAAAATAGATTTCTTAAAAGATTTCTTTAAAATTTGCCTTAAAACAAAGTATTGTTATTAGTAACTTAAAGATCATTATCCCGTATAATTCTTAACAAAAGTTGCCTTACTACATTTTACGAAACATAACATAACGACATAATCCGAATTCTTACGTATTGTTTTCCGAAGATAAAAATTAAAAGGCTTTAATGTGGGCTAATTCTAAAACACAAGCTCAAAATTACTCCAAGACAGTTAGTGTTGCTCTTTATTAATTAAAGTATAAGAAGTTAGAAGATTTTGTCACAGCCATGACAATGATACGTTTCAATTATTGGAATTTTCAGTCGAATATGTTACTTGTGGCAGTCAAGAGAACATTATAGAACAGGCTAAAAAGATTATAAACCCACTACAAGTAATAAATGATTAAAGTGCAATTACACTTATTCAGGAATAGATTGGATTGATAACTCATGTTAATCGTCACTGCAATTTATACTACAAGTTCTTGAAGATCACCGGAAAATGTACACAAATAACAAGAAAAAAACTCTCTTAGCGTATACCAAAGCCAGTAAAATTTAAAGAAAAATGAAAAGCAAGTAATTTGTGTAGTAAATTAAATAAATTCTTATAAATTAAACATTAAAAAATGCAAATACACATTTGTCATTTGCATAGTTAATATTCTTAACGCTTACTAATTTTATAAATTTTCAGTGCATTGAGCTGCCTTTAGATATAAAAAAAATTTTCTTTAACATTTTTCTGGTGTTCTTGTATAAAAAGAACAAAATAAGAGGGTGAGACTTGTAAAAATAATAATGTAAGAAAAATCCTTTTTGAAAAAATTCCCTTTTAAGCTACACCCTACTGTAGACCTATTCATTTTTTTAATTCTTTAATTTTACAAATCTTTTTGGGACTGACTGTGTAGTCTCTAAAGTATAGCACAAAAGATACCATTTAATTTGTTACTCAGGTGATTATAGCATTTAATTCTGCTACATTCGCAGGATGCATATTATTTGCATTGGCAAATTTAATGTGAAATGAATTCCTAAAATTTAAGTCATTCGCTGAAATACATTTGATTGCTTCAATGGATATATGGAACGTAATATATCTTTCCTTGTCATTATGTCTTTTATTAAAAAGCTTAACATGAAGCAATACAAACAGAAACGTATAAAGTGTCTCAATTTCACTGTTAGATTGCGTAAGGCTCTCTAAAATGTTTAATACACTGGGTGCCAAAGTGACCCGCACTGTACTTTCTGTTTAGGCCGCGTCAGTTACCGTTGGCTGACAGTGTAAAATATGATGTAAAACTAAAAATAAATCAATCGTTTTAAGTAGTTATTAAAAGTGTATAACCCTGCAGAAAAAAATAGTTAAGCAAATTTTAAATATTTTTTTAGTAATTACTTAAACAATACTTATATATATTTTTATTTTTATATCATATCTTACACTGTCAGTTCCCGATGACTGACGCGGCCTAAACAGAGAGTTCTGTATCAGTCACCGATGACTTACGTGCTACTTAATATGTCAACAGCAAAATAGATAAAAACAGGCAGTGGTTAAATGAACAGAAAATAATAATAACAATAAAGATTTAACATTTAAAAAAATTGCCTACTTACTGTTTTTTTATAGTCTTCAGAAAAAGAAGATCAAGTGCAAGTGAAATTTACAGTTTTCAAAATTTTGAGTTTTTTGTCAAGTACTAAATATTTTGGTTGATGATTGTAATGTTTCTTTTATAATTTTTTAAATACCGTTCTTAGTTTAAAAATTCCATTATATTATCAAGAATTGTAATTTTAATAAACTTTTCCCCTTTGAAACACCTAAAAACACTTCTGAAATCGTTAACAGAATTTCGTTATTTAGGAAAATAAGGTGTTACTGTGCAGCCCATGGCTAAATATGTATTCCATTACTTTTGATTAGCCCTGCATTTAATCTATCTGTCGATTGAAATATATAAACTATAAAATGGGGAAATTTAGTTTAGTAAGAAAACCTAATTCAGCTAGTACTTTTATTACACGCCAACAGTTTGCTAAAATTTAGTTCAAGCAAAAACACTCTTAAAACTATTTAAACTACTTTTAAAAAAATTACCATCCATAGGTGACCATGTATGCAATTATTGTCCTTATATATGAACTATACATCCAATTAAAAAAAATTGACTAACGAAAATTTTGCAACGACTATACATGTTAAATTTCAAACCATTCTATTGGGTAATTTTTGCGCTAGTATGTGCGGACTGATAAACGAGCATACCGCATGACGATATAGGTGCTACGTATGTATATAATTACGAAATTTACTCACACACCATAATAAAATGGAAAAGTTTAGAGTGTCTCTGTAACCCATATAGCACATAAGCTCCTCAATATCTCCCCAGGAGCTCCAAGTCATCCCATATTCCTTCTAAAACTAAAATGACAAGATCAGGATGTCCTGGGGAAGAGTATTTAACGATGTCCTCAGGAATGAGTTCCCAGTAACGTCCCACGGAGGAACTTCCCAGAGACGCTACTCCTGAGGAAGTACCTGGGAAATCATTCCTGGGAAAGTACCCGGTTAGTCATTCCTGGGGAAGTGCCCAGGAAGTCACAGTGCTGGCGCCATCTTATGAATGATTCTGAAGTACAATACTCAATTCTTTTTTAATAAAATATCGAATGCAATTTAATCAGTATCGATTTTAATGAGTTTATTTTATTTTATTAGTTATTAGATTTCTTATTTATTAGCAAATTAGATAATTGATATTAAATTGTAATTATTTTTAATTATTGCTGTAACTTTTAATCTTTTAGTTAAATTAAAATTTTTATTTTATTATTTGAGTTAATTACTATTTTTATATACTAATTACTATTATGTATCTTTTATCAATTTCTTCATTTATCAATATTTTATTAATTATTAATAAATAATATCAAATGTTAAATGTTTTTGTATATAGATATAGATATAAATAAAAAAAAAATGTCCCGTCGAAACTAGACATATTTATCACAGCACATAACAGAAAATCAAAGGTAATTCATTTAAAATGGTATATTTCGATAAAAAATACATAAATATTGAGCCGCGCATTCCCTCCCTCCCCAAACACATACCAATAAATGATTTATTTGAAAAGATTTTCTGTTTAAAAAACATACATTCTTATAAAATCAGTTAAAAAATATAAATTCACGCAAATTTAAAGTTTAATTTAGGTTATTATCAATTACTTACTCAGTGTAATAGACATATGTATTGACGATAAGAAATTGTTTTCTAAATAGAAGCATGAACTTAAATGTCATTTTTGAAGGTTTAACCTATTTTGTATTATTTATCATTATTTTTTTTACTGTAAGTTGTACTTGATAACAAATTATTTTTCTAATATCTTTTATAGATTATCAAACATATTATTATTATTATTATTTAAATTCTGAAAGAAAAAAATGAAGTTTTTATTTTGAAAACTTCAGAAATATGAATAATTTTTTGGTTTTGAAATTACAGATAAATATTTATCTGTATTTCCTATATAACAAATATTTTTTGTCACAATTTTCAACTGAATTGAATAGAATTTCTTCATACCTGTTTGACCAAGTATATATTATTAGTTCGGTGACAATGAGAATATTATAATGTAAGCAGTTGCATACAATATCCCAATAGCAGGAAGTCACATTCCCAACCTTCCAACAAAAGGACTCACAACAAGATTATCCCTCCCACCAGTCAATTGTCAGCTGAGAATGCGTTTGCAATTTTTGCCGGTCACTCATTGAGAGAGAGAAAAAAAGGGCGTTATTCCAAGAATTAGAACTTAGACTATTTGTGAATTTGTAAGAAAAAGCGTTACAACTAAATTTGTTTGTAAATGTAAAAGAAAAATATATATATATATTAGTTTGGGATTTTTAAATAATAATTCGGTGATAAAAACATCTTATATTTAAAAAAAGATATCGGTTCTTTTAGGCTTTTAAAATTGCCTAAAATCTTAGTTATTAAAAATACATTTCAAGAAATCAACTAATATATTTCCCGTCGTTGATTAAATGAAACAAGTTGGAAATTGCACGTGAAGCGTAGCGAATGAGGTGCGTTCGTACGATAACGAAATTTAAAAAATATTACTCTCATATATCAATATCATAAAATTTTAAAGAGTGAGTTACAATTAAAACGCTCATCAAACAATGTTCTCCTTCATACCATTATGCAATGGAGTACTTTTGTTTGGCCTTGTAAATCAATAAAAAATTTTCTTTGCACCACAAATTATGCAAAATGTATATTATAATATGTTATTTATTATTGCATATAAATTTTATTAAGTTCGAATGAGTGTAACACCATTAAAATGCATTTGAAACATTTTTCCTCATTGACCGTAATGTAACGGAATAATTTTGATTGTCCCTGTAATTGATCTATGCATCCGATTTTCATAAAATTTGAAATAACTTGACAAAATTATGTAAGAATTATGTATTTTAAATTTCAAACGTATAAAATACATTTGAAACTTTTTCCCCATTGACCGTAATGTAACGGAATACTTTTGATTGTCCCTGTAATTGATCTATACATCCGATTTTCATAAAATTTTAAATGACTGGACAAAATTATGTAATAATTTTGTATTTTAAATTTCAAACGATTCGGTTGGGTAGTTTTTGCGTTCTCACATGCGAACAGACGGACGGACTGACGGACGGACAGACGGACGTATGCTGTAGATCTGTATTTTTAAGTATATTTACCAGGTTCCTTTTAAAAATGCATTCGCTGGAGTTGTAGGCTATGATCGCTTAAGATAATAAATGCGTTTTAAGAAAATTCTTTATTTGCAGTAACTTATAAATTTTAAAGGTTTTCATACAGAAAAGCTAGGGATGGTGCCTGAACGCATTATCAAGAAAACAGTCTTCACATGACTGCGCCGTGAAGCGAGAGGGAGGCAATTAATTCCTCACTGAAAAATTCACACATTGGCATCACAAAATTGGCGATATTAAGCATATGAAAAATGACTGATATCATCTCCGCAAAATTGTCTGTTACGCTTAAACAATAAAAGGATTTTGAATTTTATAGCAGGGCAACTAGAAAACAGCAGTCCTAAAAAATACGCCAAAAAGGAATCCGACTGCCAATTCGTACGTTAGGAGCATATTTTGGGAAAATGTTCTCAAAAGACATAACAACCATTATGTACATAAAAAGACTCATATGCAACGAATAAGTTATACTTAAAATTACGCAGAGAGGAAAATGAAATTTCACTGACTGCAAACACATTCGAACTTTATTCTTTTTTTATTTGTTTCCAGCAAGGGTGAAATACGCATCTTAATGAATTCTCTTTATCTGACAGCCGTTTTTCAGTAATAAGGCAGATGCTAGATGTTTTTCTTTCTTTTCTTTTGAACGGAAAGTTATTGTGGAATCGAAAATAAACGTTAAGATAAAATGGACATTTAATTAAAGATTAGTTTTAACGGTAATTTAGAAAAATGTAAAACTTAAGAAAACTATATGTGATTCTACATCACAGGACGGACAGACGGACGGACAAACGGACGGACTGAACGACGACTATAGGTGCTACGTATTTACATAATTACGAACGCACCTGAACAGCTGCATATTGTATTTTTTATGCACATAAAGATTTCATACAATTTTTAAAAACTATTTAATGGAGATTTAACTGAAAAGTAATTTTATTTATTAAAATTAGAAAATAAAATGATTTTGTTAATAGATTCAAATTTTATTAATAGTTTCTATTTTTTGTAACTCAAGCAGTGTTTCAGTGTAATGATAGAATTTGACAAATGATTTTCTCACCAAATTCTGTTATAACAAAATTATACAAATTTGTACAATGGTGTGTTATTAGTGAAAGTACAGAATTTTAATATTTTTACAGTGTTATAAAATAATACAGTGGTTTTACAGTATTTTTTAATCCCGCAACAAGCGGTAAATCTCCAAACATCTGTAACTCGTACCGTCGTATAAGAATTTCATAATTAACGGATTTAATTATTCGTTAATAAGTACTCGTCAAAATATACCTAATCACTTTAAAACGGATTTGTTGATTGGTTGTATTTGTGACGGCCAATTATCAACATGATGCAACAATGAAATATTTCAAATAGTGTAAATTAGGGAAGAAAAAACTTAAGAAAAGACCAATCAAATTTATATATTTTTTGATAAATTCATATAATAAGAGCACCTTTTACCAAGCGTACAAAAGAAAAAAAAATCGATTAAAATTTCTGTAAAAAATAATAATAATAAGAGAGAGAGAGAGCGAAAAGGTTTCACTTTTGAAAGGTTCACTTAGACCTTATTTGTCAATCATAAACAAAAAATCATCAAGGGACATATCAAGGAAGAAGGGTGTTGTTTTCCGTGAGGGTCTTTCTAAAGGAACCTAACATGTATTTACGCAAATAAATCCAAGATTTGAAGAAAACAGCGGAAAACTCCGAACGATTAGGCCGACGGGCGCGATTGGGTACAAACTCAGCACCTCCCATTTACCAGCTTCGAGAGCAGAATCTCTTGGCCGCTGCTGGGGTTCTCTATGAAACTTCAACAATGAAATATGAAAGAAAAGACTAAGCAAATTTATATATTTTTTTCCAGAAATTCATTTAATAAGAGCACCAAGAGAAAAAAAGAAAAAAGTTGATTAAAAATTCTGTAAAAAAAGTAAAAAAGAGAAAGAGCAGAAAAGCTTTATTTTTGAAAGGATTCACTTAGTCTTTATTTGTCAATCATTAAAAAAAATTCATAATTTTAAAGAAACTATGTGTTTCAATCTCTTATTATTTTAATCTCTGGAAGTAATATTTTTACTAACTAAAATTCAATTTTATAGGGGATATCATCAGAAACGTTTTGCATCATTCATTGTGGATCAAAATATATACTTCATAAACAATTTTCTAACTACAGAACGATTTTAATGGATTTTAAGTATTAAAAGCGAAAAGAATATTTTTATCATTTAAAAATACAATTTCATTTAAAAAATTTTAAATTCGAAGATATTTATGTTATAACAAATAAATCTTGATAATTTATTTATAGTTATTAATTTAAATTTATGTCGAATGTATGCAATAGGCACAAAAAATGAGAACATTTAATAGTTTTGTGTTTCAAAAGCGGAGTAAAAATGCATGTATACCTTAGAAACCTTTATTCCTTTCTGACCCTACAGCATAACGGTCAGAGCGCGCGTCCAGAATACCAAGGTACTCGGGTTCAAATCCAGCAGGAAAAATGAAGGTAAGAAATTTGTTACTGAATAATTTCTGTATATGTAAATCCGTCTGAATAATAGAAAAAACACGAAAGAACATTCGCGTTTTCTTCTAAAAAAAATGTAAATTAAATCATAGCTTTAATTTATTTTTTTAACATATTAGTGACCTTGCAGTTTCCCAAAGTCCTCCTATATCACGTCTTCAAATCTTCCCTAGAACCTCCCGGGGAGGACCCTGAAAGAGGTCCTGGGGAGCGCGCCAGGATGCTGTAAAGCGGACATTTTCGGTTCCTGAGGACCTCCTGGTGACATATTTCTGCATCCTCAGGGATGCCTGGGGGATGACGTCCAGGGATGTGAATCGTCCCCAAGACATCCTGGGGAGGCAAGTGTGCTATATGGGAAATGAACAATGAACTTTGCATACTTTGTTTTCAATACCGAACACGGCATTATAAATGTCATTAACATATATCAATTTCAGAGAAATTCAACTGTTTTAACGCATGTTAGAGTTTGGAAAGAGAGACCGGCAGATGACTAACTAAACAGAAATCATAAACGTTTTCAAGTATCTTGGAAAATGTTAAAAACGCATGTTAGGTTGAAATTTGACTTTCAGTAATTTATTGAAATAGACGGAAGCATATTTGAATTCTTTTGTATAATCCTGTATTATGCCTACTGTCTCTAAATATACGTCCTTATTTACCTAAAATCTATTTAAAACTGAAATACGCTTTAAACTAATGAAATCACTCTTCCAGAGATTACCATGCAGAGCCGGCTATGTTTCCAATTTTTTGCGTGACTCTGTTTATCATTGAATTTCTATTCTTTAAACATATTGTAATATACTTAAAGCTGTTCAGCATAAAAATGTATAACTCATTTACAAACCACATTTAAGATGTTTTCTTTCACATTCAGTAATGAATGAGAATTCTTTTGTGCAGCCCTGTGTATGATTAGCGCTTTTTATACACACAACGTAACATGCAACAATCTAATGAAACTTTTTTAAAATCATATCAAAACTAAAAAAATCAGCAATTATAGTCATTATCCCTGTAAATACTTTCCCTTTTCTATTACGCAGGAAGTAAGTTGTAGTAAACCTAAGCAAATTATAAATATTTAATTATATGCGAAACAAAACTAAAATATGGCGCAAATTACGTTCCATTCTATACCATTATATTACACAACTATTTTGTGTGGCCCCGTAAATTAATAACTATTCTTTGCACAGCATTATTCTATATCAGTTGCATTTTAATATCCTTCATGCAAGCATATCATCTTCCTTATATTCGACCGGCTGTAACACCATTAAAAAGCACTTGAAACTATTTTTCTTATCGGCCGTAATGTAACGGAATACTTCTAACTGTCGCTTTATTGGAACAATACATCGACAAAATAATTCAACAATCATGTACTTAAAATTTCAAACGATTCGACAGAGTACTTTTTTCACTGTTATATGCGGACAGACGGACGGACCAGACGACGAATATAAGAGATAAATTAAATAAAGTTTTAAACAGTAAATACAATTAAACGTCAACTTATATTTTCTTTAAAGAATGTTCTTTAAATATAATTACAAACACGATACCGAATAAATTTCAGAGCAGTCTCCAAGGGAATCCTAATGATAAATGGCAATTTCGATTTTCTCTTACTAAAGTTTTAAAGTTTAAAACAAATTCCTATCCTATCACTAACTTTAAAATATCCTTTAAAATACGATCATAATTTCTGTTAAAATTTATTCAACCGCAATGTGCATCTATTTAAGATTAAATGCTTTCTTTTTTATTTTTCTTGGGTATAATTTTTATGTCTCTTAATAATTTTAAATATTTTTTGCTCAAAATATGTATCTTCTATTCAATAAACTAAATAAAAATTCATAACAGGAAAATATACAGTTTTAAGAAGTGTTTTCCTGAAAAATTTGAAAGTTTATCCAAATAGTTTAGATAAAACGTTAATGCAAAATCTGGTAATAAATTACGGAATAAGGTAGTTATTTTATCACATTGAACATTCTGTTTTTAAATGCAATTTTTTGTGAAATGTTTATCTAAAATTAATTATGAAATGTAAAGCGACCTGAAAAAATGAAGCAATGTTATATTTTAAATATTTTTCGCAAAAACATTAAATATTTTTTTTTAAATCTTAATAGCCGAATTGCCTATATCTGTATGATAATGGTCTGTCAGATTAAAATAACAGATTTAGAACCTAATTTAAATAATAAATTAGGTTAATTAGGTTATCTAATTTAGGTTAATTAGTTAATAATAAATTAGGATGAACATTAGCTAGAATTACATTTTTGATATAGTAAAAAGGTAAAGGTAAGTTAAATATAAAAATTAAACTGCAATTTAAATTAAACTTTACTAAAAGAATTAATATTCATATAATTAGGTTTTATTATGTAAAAATTACAAAGAAATGGAAATGGTTAATACTGGCTAAAATAGAAGTATGAGGGAAACATATATGGTAACGAATTGCTTAGATTCCACTTCATTTGATGCACATTACGAAAGAAATACGTATCTTAACCACTTAACTGATCAAAATTTTTGAAAAAACTTTCAAATAGTGGGAACTGGGGTACATTGATACACCCCCTGTACAGCACACAGGGTCATTACAGGAATTTTCACAACAGCTCCAAAAGGTGATACTAGTGAAATTAACTACATACAGAAAGTTTTGGAATGATTCAATAGTTTGATGAAATGGGATGGGTGATTAATTGTTTTTGTAGGTCAAAAGTAAATTTGAGTTCTAAAATTGAAATGGTATTATACAACTGTTCCAGTATTTTCAACCGAAAAGATTACCCTCCCTGGCAAGTAAAGCTACTCTTTATCAGTTCCTAATTCTTTATTGTTAGATAAATTATGAAGTGTTGAATTTGCGACTCATTTTATTCGAAATGGCTGTATGGGGCACATTAATACAGTCTTTGTCGGGGCACATTGATACAACCTAAATCCTTTTCTAGTTCATTTTTTCATTACCTATTTTTTTACCATACACTCCTTAATTCAACCATTTTTCGTCAAAAATATCTATTATTAGTTTTTATTGAAATGAAATAGATCTAATTTCTTTATATTAAAATATTTTATAGTATTTTTACAAACAGAAGACGTACAAACTTACACAATATCTGGTGCTAGTAGAATTAACAAAAGAAATGGACGGCAGCCTGGCAAATCTCAAATTTATATCGATTCTCCCGAGAAAAAGGTATTATCGACATGAGAAATGTTAAGTAAGAGAAACAAGCTGCAGAATAGTACTGGATAATTATAATATAAACATAATTTTTAATATAATAATCCTTTTTTTCTGTTTGTAAACCGATTTATAAACAGAAAACCTGGTAATTCTTTCACCTTTCCTAAGAAAGAAGATAATGTTAGGGTTAAAGTGCCAGATATGACAAAGTTACCACAGCCAACAAACAGCCAGAACATCAGGTCATTATACATTTCATTTTGATTGCTTTAATATCGCTTACAAATAAATTGTTTGCGATTTTAATGTCTATAAATATATATAAAATGGTTTGCTAACTATTTTTCTATGAAAAATATGCATTGATGTTACTTTGTCTCCATTTTTCCCAGACGTGTCAAAGTGTATCAATCTGCCCCGGGGATGGAGCACATTGATACAAATTACTTTTTTGATTTTTTTAAAAATTACATGCAAAAATAACATATAAAACAACGATTGTACATTTTCATAGCACACTACACAGGTTTTACTGACATCACATAGAAAAATAACTTGAAATTTCTGCTTTCTAGACACCAAATTTTTTTTTGTAAGCTGTATCAATGTCCCCCAGTTCCCCCTAGTGTCTATTTTACTCATGCATTTTCAGAATTTTTAATCTTTTATCACGAGTTTTTCAAAACAATAGTTTTTGCCTAACTGAATCAGAAAAATCCTTCGATTAAATTATGCAAAATTAAAAAATATATATATTGATGCGAAAAATAAATCACGATTGGAATATGGATACCTGTATGTGGTAAGGGCAAATCATCATTGGCAAAAATATGTTGTCTGTCTGATGTACTAAAAAATTAGGGAAGCGGTTAAAATCGAAAATTTAAATTATTCGAATACATTATTAATATCTAATTTATCTATTATATAAGATTTTTATAGATTTATAAATAAATTCTCTCTTGAAAACTACGTGATTATACAAAATACTAACAACTAAATAAAAAATTATATGAAGAATTCATCGATAGAAAAAAGATTTTTATCCGCAGATAAATTATCATGATTGGTATAACTGCAGTGATGAAAAGCTTCAATTTTTTTAAACACTAAGGTTACTTTCACCTTTTCTGGGCTGGATCACTCTTTTTAATGCATGAAATATTTTGAGATCAAAGGAATAGGGTAAGCCGACTCTTATCAACCGCAGTCACTTTTGGGTACCTGGAAGTTTTTATTTTCAGTAAACATCTAGCTGATTGTGATTTTATATACACTAACTACCCACGCATTGTTTTCTTTTTATTTACTTTTCCATTTCTTAAAAGTATGATTAAACATTTTCGAATTTCTATATTTATCATTCATAAATTATTTGAATTTTTACAAAACAATATTTTTTTTTGAAAATTTGTGGCAGAAACATTTTAACAAATTTATTTTATTGAACATTTCAATTAAACTCATCAGACTTGATATATCTTATAGGATGCACATCTTTACAATTTTTTTTCACTTATATAAATAATGTTTTTTTTTTTTTTTTTTTTTTTTTTTTTTTTTTTTTAAGAAATTGGTGTGAATGATTTATGATTCTGCTAATGCTGAATAATTTTTTTTTACGAAAAAATAATACACTCTCTGTAGCATCAAGGGTTTCAAAAATACATTAAATATTTATAAAACATTTAATCTTCAAATCAGGTGATACTTTTTGATTTAAATGATACTTCTTTTTCCGAAACGGCTGTATTGGAAAGATTTAAAATGATAATACTTTTATCTTTTTACTTGAAGCAGTTTCAATGATAAAAATTTAATTATTCGTTATTCAAGCATTGAACTAATTTTCTATACAGTACTTAAGAGGATTTAATTTTAAAAATAAAATTCTTTTTCGGAAGCATCAAATGCTCTCAGGAGACATTAACTATTTAGAAGTCATTTAATCCGGAAATCGTTTTATAAATTTCTGTAAATTTTTCTTTTAGAAATAATGCCGAGAATTTAAAATTTTATTATCTTTTCACTGGCGTTTTTAATACTGGACGTTTAAGTATCTTTATCGTAACATTCCATATTAAAAGGAAGTGAATTTAACTTTTCCTTAAAAAATACTTTTAAAGTTTCTTTCATCAACTATATAGATCCGATTACTGAAAGAAATACATTTAAATTGTTGTTGTTTTTTTACATATTTTTCTTTGACAATTTCATTTTTCTTAATTGAAGACATTTTAATGAAAAATGAAGATTAAAGATTAGTTTCAATGAGAAAAATGGTACCTTGTTTATATGTCAATTTTACTACCGAAACTAAATTATTAAGGAGACTCAGAATATCTTACTTTTTTAATTCACTTAAATAAAATTTTAAAATGTTGAACTTCAGAAATTTCTTTTTTTTTAAATTTGGCTTATTGTTTTTAGAACTTTCTTTGCGATTTCCCGAATGATTTGATAAATAATAATAAAGTAGATATACTTAATTTTTAAAAATTAAAACAAATATCATGCATGTGTAAGTGAAATGTTTAACCTCTTATTTATCTGTTCGTATTTTTTGGTATTTGCATTTTATTCGAAATGATAAGACTTCGACAATAATTAAAAAAAACTGCCTAACTTTTTTAAAAGCATGTTTACTATGGTGGAGCGAAAATAAAATTTTTTTTTGAAAATCAAAAACGGGTAGGTGCCAAAAGTTGCCTTTATACTAGTACATTAACTGCGTGAAATTTTACTGCTGAAAAAAAATGGCTTGAGTCTGCGCTTTTGCACGAAACATCGAAATTTTGAGTAAAATTTGTCATTTTTTGACATTAAAAAAAAAAAAATTAAAAAATTCCTACGGACTGGTTAGTATTTAAAAGTGTTGCTTAGACCTTTATATTTATCTGCTTAACATATTTAAACTATAAAACAATATCTGTAGTCTGTATAATTGGAGCAAATCTGACAACTTTTTGTGAAAAATCAGCGTTAACCTCTCTATTGGAGCATACGACGAAATGTTCTTTTGAATGCATTTATTACCTAGATGCTTTCAAAACTACTGAGTATATAACTCATAGAGGTGGTTGCATTATCCCACCCGTCTCAACCACCAAATCATCTAGGCCCACTGTTTTTTTTATGTATTGAATTGTTACTTTTTCCCCGAAGACGAGTATAAGTTTTTTATAAATCAAAGTAATTTATCTCTTCTTTGTATTCACTGACTTTGGATGATTTGGATTGCTGGTGTGACCTGCTGCACGTATATTTTTATACCATGTATAACAGAAGAGAAGCTGAGTAATGTATTGGGTATGTTCTTAATTGAACCTATTCAGCAGTCTGTTATCTTCCTTAAATTTTCATGCAATTAATACATTATGATTGAAAGTTCTCTTACCACAGCATTTTTTCAATCAATTACATTTTATATATAATGATTTTCTTAAAAATTGATTGTATGAATTCAATTTTTAGTATGTCATCATTTACTGTACTTATTACATTGAATATATTGTGAGAAGCTGGCTGCTTAATATTATGACGATCGTCACAGAGGATTGCAAACAAAATTTGCGTGTAAAACAACAATATTTCTAAAGAAGTTTTAGTATGCTTTATGCCGTTTCCTGTGTTGTTCCATAGTCTAGTAATTTCTAATAAGATTTTAGATCTGTTATTTAGGTGTGTAGTACATTTGGTATAAAACATCCTGCGGTATAAACTTGGATTATACATTTTGTGAGTGAACATATAGACGCTGATTGCCAATCTGTGCTTATATAAAGCGGAAAATTTTATCAATATTTATGAGCTGTCTTTTATGTGAGATGTTTTCTAAACCCCTATTCCCCATTCTTTCTGAGAAATAGCTTTCCTTATGAATTAGCTTTGTAATCTCTGACAGAAATTTCTAGTCTGTTCTGAGTATCTTTTTCTCAATTTGAGAAAATAATTTTAGAAATTGAGAAAATTATTCTCTATTTTATATATATAAAAAAATTGCAATAGGAAGTGAATAGTACGTAGACAAAGATTTTCCTTATTGATCCAGTGAATCCAAGTAGCTTAAAACGTTTAATATCGACTTCTCTAATAATTGGCGCAGAGGAAATTCACTGGAGTTGAAGGAGCGAATGATTCAGTATTATACACAATTCTAAGCTTACCCTATGCAAAATGGTTCACAGTGAAAAATTAAATTCTCCTAATTTTAAATGAGCACTTATAGTCGATTAGAATCCGTACATTCCCTCATAAAGTACTATGCATTATATGTTTATGCCCAAGACATTTCACCATCAAATGTTGTCCAATCATTAAAAGAGGAGCTAAAAGTTAATAGGAAATTACTTGGATACCAAAACACTTAGAAAACGGCATAAAACTAATGCAAAGAAAAAGTTATTTACAACAGCGGTTGCTGTACACATGGAGAAAAAATTTTCATTGCAATTCTCGCTGACGATCACCATCACATTAAACAGCTCGCTTCTCAACATATAACAAATGCAAAAGTATAATAAATAATGGCATACTTATAGTTGAAATATCTGAAATCATCTTTGAAGCAAATCATTACGTAAAAAAAAATACAATTGACTGAAAAAATGTTGTGGTAACAGAACTTCCAATCACTATTCATTAACTGAATGTAAGTTTGATAAATATAATAGATGGCCGAATAGATCCTTTAAATAGATTCCCGTGCATTACTCTGCTTGTCATTTTTTTGTATAAACTGTAAAAATATACCTGAAGATAGTTACAGCAACATGTGGATGCAAAGAACAGATAAACAAGGTGGAAGCATCGAAAACATGCCAAATTTTTATAAAGAAAATCACAAATCAATGTATAAATAAAACACTGTACTAAGATGATCGAATAGTTGGGCCGGGTGGTATAGGAAATATAGCCACCTCCACGACGCATGTCCAAGGTAGTTTTGAAAACAAGAGATCTATTAAAAACAACAATTCGTTGTATGACCCAATAGAGTGGTAATGCTGTTTTCTTACTAAAAGTTGCCTGTTTTGCTCCAGCTATAGGGAATAAACATATTGTTTTATAGTTTAAATATGTTAAGCAGATAAATATAAAGGTCTAAGCAACACTTTTAATTACTAACCAGCTCTGTAGGAATTTTTTAATTTTTTTGAAAAAATGTCAAAAAATGACAAATTTTACCCAAAATTTCGATTTTTGGAGCAAAAGCGCAGACTCAAGCCATTTTTTTCAGTGGTAAAATTTCACGCAGTTGATGTACTAGTACAAAGGCAACTTTTGGCACCTACCCGTTTTTGATTTTCAAAAAAAATTTTTTTTCGCTCTACCCTAATATTTACACTCTATATGTGTGGAAAATTTCGTGTAACCCTTCTCTTCTTAGTAGACGCTTGGCGCCAGGTCACGTGATCCACTGGAGAACTCATATTTAAAAAAAAATCTTTCTTTTTTTTTAGTTGGTTTTATGTTTTGTGCTTGCACGCAGTAGAAAACTGCGCTTTTTCGCGCTTTTTCCTTCCAAAAGTGGAAGGGAAAAAATATTGTTTCGGCATTAACATGAAATAGTTCTTAAAATATCCATTTGTAATTTAGAATCCTGATTTCTTATAAGCAACTAAATGTATTCACCTATAACATAACTATGTAAATACTGTAAATATTTTATGTTTCGATTTAATAATATTTTCTATAAAAGCTTCTTGAAGAGTATTATTTGTAACTAGTGACAAAAAATTTCAAATGATACGTGAAATACTGAATCGTGAATTTATAAATGCTCTCCCACTATTATTTATCAACTGAGATATAAATTGAAAATTCGTGAAATACAAGAATACCTTCATTACTTTTTGGTGCCTCCACGACCGGGAAAAAAGGTAAAAAATATTTTTATTATTCTGCATGATTTTGACCATGATTTAGGGAAAATAACTTTTTGTCATGATAATTAAAATTTTAACATGGACAAGCCAGAAAGGATTAAAAGTAAGCAAGCGGCTGTTCGCGCAGCAGTTACAAAGTTAATCACAAAATGTGATACATTGTTGTTAGTAGATATAGATAAAACTGATTCCGATTCTTTAATGGAAGCATTAGAGCTTATAAATGAAAAGGAAGCTCAACTCAAAGAATTAGATAACGAAATTGATTATTTAATTCAGGAAAAAATGAATACGAAAAGGAACTAAAATCAGTAGAAGAATATGCCGAAAAAATATCAAGTTTGAAATTTCAAATTAAGATGAGACTTAAAAAATGTAAAATCGAAACTGAACCAAAAGTTTTACTCGAAACAAGTAACGGTTCAAAAATCGGTAGTAAACCAGTTTTGGCAGTGAAGCTGCCTAAATTGAACATAGAAAAATTTTCTAATGAGGCAAGCTAGTTCTTAGAATTTTTGAATTTATTTACTAGTGCGATAGATTCAAATGAATCGTTATCAAAAAGTATCGTTGAAAAATCCCAATATCTTAAATCTTTGCTGTCTGGACCTGTATATAATATTGTATCCGGTTTGGAATTGAAAGATCAGAATTATTCTACATGTTTAAAGTTGTTAGAAGAAAGGTGTGGGAAACGGGAAAATATAATAATTTTTTATATGAATAAAATTTTAAATCTCGAACCAGTGAAATAGAGTAATAATGTCACTTCGCTCAGAAAGTTTCATCATAATATTGAAACTTTTATTAGAAATCTTGACGCTTTAGGAGTAACATCAGGCTCCTACGGTCATTTATTACTACCCATATTATTGCGATTACTACCTGAAAATTTTATAGTAGAGTTCCATCGTAAACGTGATCCCGATAAGGATTGTGAAATCACAGAGTTAATAAATTTTATTAAAACGGAATTAAGATGCCGTGAAGCTATTAATTTAGTAAATAATTCCCAATGCAAAATTTTTGAAAACTCTAAAACCGAATATGAAAATTCTT
Organism: Maratus speculifer; assembly: GCA_964019185.1. Taxonomy (NCBI): domain Eukaryota; kingdom Metazoa; phylum Arthropoda; class Arachnida; order Araneae; family Salticidae; genus Maratus; species Maratus speculifer. The sequence continues at coordinate 145,441,527 of OZ025300.1, forward strand.
CAAGTAAATATCAAAATTCTCCTCAAAAGAAAAATTTACTTTCAGCTGCTGCTTTAAATGCATCTACAAAACAGTGTTGCATATTTTGCAAGTCTTTTGATCATGTAGGACTAAACTGTTCAAAATTCACGGATGAGCAAAAACGATATAAATTAAAAAAGGAAGGTCGCTGTTACAAATGTTTTTATAAATCCCATTTATCTGATAAATGTAGAACAAAAATTAACCGTTGCTCCAAGTGTGGTAACAATTCCCATAGTTATCTATTTTGTTTTAAAGAAACAACAAAAGAGAATCCTGAAAAAGAAACGAAAGGTGCAATTGTATCTATGATGTCAGAACAAAAATATGAGCTAAATAAATCTACATTATTGCAGACTTGTACAGTTCCTGTGTATGCTGGTAAGCAATGTCTGTTGGCTCGTGTTTTATGTGATAGCGGTTTAGAAAAATGTTTCGTGATGAGAGCTTTAGTTAAAAAATTAAAATTGAAGCCATTGCGGAAAAAAAATATTAATTTATCCATTTGGGCGGAGACGCCCTTATGAACCATGTTACGAAGTTGTTGTTCTTCAACTATCCAGTGTTGTGCAACCTATCAACTCGATAATAATCGAGGCTCTTGTAGTTGACAGTTAACTGGAGCTTCTGTAAAAACCTTAGAACCGCAACTCTAGATATAAAGAGAACAAGGGGATACAAGCCTGCTGATACAGGTCATGAACAAGAAATAAATATTTTATTAGGGTCTGAATTTTTTTGGAAAATATTAAAAGGTATCGAGGGAAAACTTACTAAAGAGTTATATGTAGCAGAAAATATTTTCGGTCATACAGTGCAAGGGCAGATAGAGTCGAATAAAAAAGAAATAGCTTGTTTGAGTGTTTCGGTTGAAAATATAAACACTCAGCTGAAAGCCTTTTGGGATCTCGAAGCAATTGGCATTGCTGAAAGTAATGAAAAGAACATTACCGATCTTGAGGTAGTAAAAGAATTTAAAGAAAATATAAAATTCGTAAATGGGCGTCATGAAACAAAATTATTGTGGAAAAATTCTCGTGAATTTCTTAGAAATAATCTTGAAGTTGCAAAGAAGCGGTATTCCTGTCTAGAAAATAAATTTCTGAAAAATGACTCTTTATTTAAGGAATATAACTCCATTTTGCTAGAGCAATTTAATGGGGGTGTAATAGAATTCTGCACAGATAAAGATTCCAATAATTCCCATTATGTGCCACACAGACCTGTTATCCGTGACGACAAAACTACAACAAAAATGCGCATCGTTTATGATGCTTCTTCCAAATATGGTGATTCTCTATCATTAAACGAATGCTTAAATCATGGTCCTAACTTGAAGCCTAATGTTTTAGATATCATTTTGAAATTCCGTTTACACAAAAATTGCTTTTTCGACTGACATTGAAAACGCTTTTCTCCAAATATCAACAGACGAAGAAGATCGCAATTATCTTAGATTTTTATATTTTGAAGATTTTGGTAAGAATAAAAGCATAGTACATTATAGAATGACCAGAGCTACTTTCGGTGTCACCTGCAGTTCCTTTGTTCTCGCATGTACTATTAAGCACCATATTAGTAAATATAAAAACTCTCATAACAACACATTTGAAATTCTAAATTCGTCTCGGTATGTAGATGATTTGTTTTCAGGAGAAAACGATGTTCTCGAAGCTTTTAACTTATCTAACGAAACTGTTGATATTTTGAAAGGAGGAGGTATGAAGTTAAGAAAATTTGAAAGTAATTCTGAGGAACTTAGGAAAAAATGGCTCGAAAAAAACATACCACTTGCGATTTCTGACTCCCCAAATATTTCTCTAAAAGTTCTAGGACTTATATGGACAATATAGAAAATAACTTAGGACTAGAATTACGACCATTCTTGGCAAATTTAAGCAATGATTCTTGTACAAAATGCAATGTTTTAAATTTGCAGCTATGTTATTTGATCCAGCCGGATTTATTTCCCCTTTTATCATTCGTATCAAATGCATTGTACAAAAACTTTGGCTAATGGGAATATCATGGGATGAAATTTTTCCTGGTGAGCTAAAAAATAATTGGCGAAATTGGCTTTCTGAAATTCCGGATCTCACATACTTGAAAATTCCCAGGCACTATTTTAACAGCATGATCATAGAAAAGGAGCATCTTCAATTGCATATTTTCACTGATGCTAACCCTAATGCGTATGGTGCAGTAGCATACTTACGCCATCCAATTTCAAAGGATAAATTTAAAACTAGTTTTCTAATGTCTATGTCTAGGGTTACTCCCTTGAAGAAGTTAACTCTGCCCCGTCTGGAACTTATGGGAGCACTTATTGGTGGCACAATGGCAATTTTATTACCAATATTACGCCCAATCCAGAAAAAAATGGACATGAGGATGAAAATTTAAATTTCTTTAAATATGATTGAAATTTTGCATTATAACTGTTAGGAGTGTACTATTTCATATTTTATCAAATAAGAATTAAATTTTTGTCATTAACATACTTATTTTAATTAATAAAGTGACACTATGACTTTGTAAAATAGACTGCGGCAAAAATCTTTACATTTCATGGTCTCGTACAGCTGAACAAACATTCTCAAAATCTCCAAACTTGGATATATATGATCTGACAGCTATTATTGAGAGTTTTTGTCTCCAGAGAAGTGTTCACTAATCTTCATTACAAAAGGTAAGCATATTTAATTACACTTAATTATCGTGTCACACCCGCAACAAAAAGTTACATTTATATCTCTACAGAAAAATATTTTTGATTTAAAATTATGAAACTTTATATTCAAAAATAGTTTATTAAGATACTGTGAATTACAGACACAAAAAAATTAATTAATATTTTTATTATAATTATTGAGCGTTGCGGGCGTGACATGTCCCTGTTGCGGGTGTGACATTTTATTAAAGTCACACACGCAACGTCTTCTAAAATTTATTACAAATGTATATTTAAACAAATTACATGTAAATTTATATAAGAATAATATGCTGAAAAGCATGTACTTGGCAGCTTTAACTACTTTATCCTTTGATTTAATAGAGTGAATTCCAGTTAATAAATAAAAAATTGCATCATCTGAGCATGTGACACTGTGTGCAGTTGATTTATTCAGTTTGGATTGATAAAATTTTTTCTTTACTACAAGAAAATAATTTTATTAGTGATATATGATTAAGAAATTAATTTAAAAGGTAACATTTTTATAGAAATTAAAAAAAAAGAGAATTACGAAACAATATTTTAGCAATTTTCTTTAAATTTGTTAATTTTGTTTTGTTTTTTATGTACATTTTTTAAATTTTGTTATTTGATAGTATTTATCTAATATATATATATTTAGTTTTTTAAAATAAGTAAATCAATATTAGGGGAAGATTTTTTTTTTTTATTTTAATTCAAATTAAATAAAAAGTAGAAGTAAGAATAATAGAAACTGTTAAAGTGTTTATTAAGTTAGCATAAAATGTATATAGTCAGTTTGAAATTAACCATAATTTAACATAATTAACTTTATGTAAGATTAGAAATTTCAAGGGATAAATATTAAAAATTTGTTAAGCTTATATTTTTGGACTGGAAGTGCTATATTTATTCAGTTTACACATTAATTTCTTCTCTTTTGCAGATAATGAAGAGTACAGAAAGATCACGATATCATCGAAAAAAGATTAAGGAAACCCCTTTTAAATATGAAGGATATCTACAACAAGAGTAAGATAGAGACACATCAAGAAGAGAAAAGAGGATACTATTTTAAAAAACCATGGTAAAGGATGGCAATCCTTTTGCATTTCATCTCTTGGTAAAGGAGTTGTCGAGGGGGTTGGTGCAGTTGCCAAGAAAATGGTAACATTAGCAACACTCTGCAACTATAAATTCAGCTTCAGATTTTGCCATGTGTGTAGAAAAAGTCCTAAAAAATATAAAAGAACTTTGCTGAATGTGAAATTTCAGAAGATATTGTGAAAATGCTTCATGAATGATGGCACCAAGCACAACCACAGCTCAACATTCAATCGATACATCATTTGTTTTAATTGACGCAGGAACAATTAATGTAGCAATAACTTCAGAAAGTGATCACAAGAGAATTTGTTTGTTACCATATTTTGTTAAAAATATAATATCCATGATAAGAGTGCAGTTGGAGATTTCGTAGAAGTTGTTTTGTTCTCCACATTTTAAAAAAAAGTGAAAACTTTGATGGACAAATAAGACAAATGAATGGGGATGTTATAGAATAAGAGGATCTGAATAAAAATCAAGAAAATGTGTATATTTGGCTCAGTCAATTAGATGTATCCATATTTTGACAAGGATATAATGTCCAACGATGAATGTGCAGTTGGAGATTTTGTAGAAGTTGTTTTGTTCTCGACATTAAAAAGGTAAAAAACTTTGATGAACAAATAAGACAAATGGATGGTGACAATATAGAATTAGAATGTTTGAAAAAAATTTAAGAAAACGTACATATTTGGCCCAGTCAGTCAGATGTATCCTAGGAAAAAAAGAGAGCATTTTTGTAAAAAAAGCTACCACCACCAGAAATTATAAATTCAAGATTGGAAATGAAATTTGTTTGATATTTTCATCTCTAGGTATTATAATTGTAGTATTGATTAATTCTTTAATTAAAAAAAATCTGCCTTGAAAATATTTGTGTATGTCATTATTTTATTGGCTTTACAAGTCACATTCGCAACAGGGCGTCACACCCGCTACGAAAATTTTGAATATTTTCCACAAAAGCAAGAATTGAGTAAGTAATTTAATTTTTTCATAGAATAATTATTTAAGTATTACTGTCTAATATATAAAAATATCAATTCACTCAGTTGTCATAATTCACAGAGTTTTGCATTTTTGCACTGAAAGATGAAAATGCATGTCCTTTTTATGTCACACTCGCAACAGGTGGAAATTATTTTTTTTATAAATAAATGATACATTGGACAATTTTCAGATTTGGATAAATGTATGTGTAAGTGGTCTGCATTGAAATTCATACAAATTGAAACCAATGCTCAAAAATATTTTTGCTGGTGACTAAATTAAGTTGTGTAAATGTCACACCCGCAACTTTGGATTGGGCGATTATTTATTTAAACAATACTATTTTCTGGTCCGATTCAGAAATTGTTCTTCACAGGCCAAAAGAAAAATGGAAACCATTTGTTAGTAATAGAATCGCTGAAATTCATCATTTGTGTGATCCCAGTTTATAGAGAGATTGTGACGGCAAACTTAATCCGGCAGATTTGATAACGAGAGGTTGTTCTGTGAAACATTTAATAAATTCTCAAAAATGGTGGTTTGGGCCTGAATTTCTTTCCCTTCCTGAAAATCAGTAGCCTAGAGTTAAAATTGCTGCATCACAATTGCCTGATGTTTCTGAAGAGAATTCTCGAAAAGCAGCAACCCTTTCTTGCGTTGTTCAAACAAATAAAGCTGATGAAATTCCCATTTTTAATTTAGAAAAGTCTAGCTCGCTAATGAAATTACATCGAATAACTGTATGGGTGTTCAGATTTATTTTTAACATAAAATCAAAGGTAGAAAAGAGAGATTTATCAGAATTATCACCTGAAGAAATGTTACATGCTGAAAATTTTTGGTTAAAATTAGTGCAGGAAGAATGTTTTCCGGAAGTTTCAAAATGCTTAAATAATAAAAAGAGTATTCCCAAAGAGTCGAATCTTCTTCAGTTAAATCCTATTTTGTCGGGTGAAAGTTTTCTGTTGGTACGAGGACAATTACAGAAGTCCGATTCTTCATTTTATGAATAACAACCTGTTGTGATTCCTGCAAAACACAAATTTACTGAATTAAACATGAAATATCTAACAACTGTTCTTATTTCTTTGTTTCCGTGTACTCTTTATGCATTCAGAGCTATTATGATGTTTGTTAACTTATCATCTGTACTATAAACTGAAATTCTCTCTCTCTGGAGCAAACCTGTTGCATTTTCTACTCTTAGGATGTTGAATTCTGCATGTGAACTTGAATATGCATGGACAGAAGTTGAATTAGATGAAATAATATTGAAAATTGTGCATTTTCTATATTCAAATACTTGCCAGACTGCTGTTGGTGGTTATGATTAACATTTGTTTTCCCAGACAGTTATAAATCACCTTAGCGCTGCAGGTTTCTCATTTTGCTTTCCACTGATGGAACATTTGTTACTAACACGCACATCTAATATAAGTTTGCTTGAAGATATTCTCATTATTATCTCTGAACATTTTCATATTAGAGAAATTGATCAAACTTCAGAAAAAATTTATCAAGGAAGCCTGCCAACGGTGCAATTATTTGATGTACTGACTAAAGTTATTTGTTTTACTACTGGACAAAATCAGAATCTTTTCATAATCACTCTCGTGAAAGTCTGTGAAATTTCATCTGGGGATGACAACTGTGAGGTTGCAACTATGGATAAAACTGATTTTTTACTTTCAGTTTTTCTTCTTTATGAAGAAAAGGCCAGATTTGCTGTACTACGTGTACTGCTACGTGCGTGCTGTACTGTTTAAAGGATCTGGAAGTAGTTTTACCTGATGTTGACTCAGATCATGAAAATTGCAGGAATGTTGTGCATCTCCTATTTGTGACTTGTTTTGATCCAGAAGAGCAAAATGCTACTACTGCAAAAGATTTGTGGAAGAGATTAAACTTCTCCAAAATGCCTGACTTGTGTGAGCGTAGTTTAAATGATGTGACCAATAGTGAAACTTTGGTAAGATATGTTGCTGCTAATGCTGTTGCTGACCTCTTCAATGATTTTCCTGAATATATTGAATCCACCGTTGAAAACTGTTTTATAGACTCAAAAATTGCATTTGACTTTAAAAAAAGAAAAATAAAACTTTGAACACTTTTCTGCTATTGACCTAAAACAAAGAGTTTTTTTCTTGTTGACATTTTAATCTTTAATTTGATTTTGTCTTGAGTGTTTATAATAATTTGGATAGATTTAAATTCTTTCTTTTTTTTCTATTTTTAGTATCAGACCTCTGTCTAGAAAAAATTAATAATTTAACTTTATTATTTTGTTTGAAATCCCGTATGTAAGTACATATTTGATTTGTATTGCATTTATGTATAGTGTAATTGTTTATTCTAGAATAATTTTATTTTCTACTTTAATTATTTTGAATCCTCTTTTTGATGAACCCTTGTTCATCGGGGGGGGGGAGTTTCGCTTAACCCTTCGCTTCTTAGTAGACGCTTTTCGCCAAGGTCGCGTGATCCACTAGGGAACTGATATTAACCCCCGACTGCCCAGCCAAAGGGTAATATTGTACTGTTGTTTTCTCTGTAATTTATTAAAAATATTAAAAAAAGATGTTTTTTCCAACCTGATACAAAATATGTTATTAGTATCGGTGTATAAGCTCTGATACCACCAATCCTAACTTAATTTTTCAGAACTGGGTTTTATTTGTGGAATTATACTAATTTAAATATTACTTATGTTGCAGTGAAACCTGCAGTTTAGTGTGTGAAAAAATCAGCCGGCGGCAGTCAGGAGGTTAAAAATATTTTTTCTTTTTTTTCTTTTTGTTAGTTTTACGTTTTGTGCTTAGATGCGTTTTTTCGTGGCCTTCCAAAAGTGGAAGGAAAAAATATTATTTCGGTATTAACATGAAATAGTTGTTACAATATTAATTTGTAATTTAGAATCCTGATTTCTTATAAGCAACTAAATGTATGCACCTATAACATAACTATGTAAATACTGTAAATATTTTATCTTTCGATTTAATAATATTTATAATTAATTTAATAATATTTATATTTAATATTATTTATAAGTAGTGACACAAAATTTCAAATGATACGTGAAATACTGAATCGTGAATTTATAAATGCTCTCCCACTGTTATTTATCAACTGAGATATAAATTGAAAATTCGTGAAATACAAGAATATCTTCCTTAATATGGAATGTTTCAAATCTTTTTTTATAAGACGATTGATTTTCGATAAATAACATTAAAAATTGTCGTAAAAAAGCCAGAAGCGGCAACACTAGTGGCTATGGCCTGTACATCTACTAACAGTGCTTAAGCTTTGGGTGTCAAAAGACAAACTAAAATATTTCGAAAATTTCCAATGATTTGCAAATTTAGAATTGAAGAAGGAAAAAGAAAGCAGATAGAAAAACAAATATACATGTTAATATATACATAAATTTAATTCAGAAAAAATTTTATGGTACCAAATCTAAAATCAGATCTTTTCAACAAAAAATATTTCTGAAATTAGAAGCATCATGTCAGTTGTATGCCAACAGAAAGAGAAATTTAAAAAATTTCTTTTTATTCTTTCGCCGGGCGCGCAAGGTTTCATCACGTGAGCGGGCGCGCGTTCTAAATTGTACAGCAAACAAACAAATTGTACGAAAAACAATCAATTAGTACTGTTCTATTTCAATTTTATAAATAATTTAACTTACAAATATCATATAAGTTATCTCTGATCACAATTTATGAAAGTATTCAGCAATAAAATAGCAAATAAAGCCTTTGTGCACAAATGTTTAAAGATAGAAAACCAACGAATATAAATGCACAAATAAAGTATGAGAAGGTAGCAAATAGCTATTTCGAATCTACTAACGAGATTCTTCATCAGTGCAAAACTCAGCGAGCTAAAAGTAGCAAAACTGAGCAAAGAGACAGAGAGACGCAGGCTTATATACCCGCTATGGGAACAATCCCGCCTAAAGAAAAACAAACAATGAGAAGAAAGCAGCCAAAACCAACTGAGTGGACAAGTAGCGGCATGTATCGGAGAACAAGCAAAACAAAAACTAAAAAGCGAGTGAAAAAAAAAGTATTAAATTAAAGATTTCCAAATACTTGGAAAATAAGGAGTACTAGATAAGTCATTGACTAAGGAGTGAGAATTTTTTATGATGTGGTAAGCTTCCCAAAAATCAAGATCAAGAATAGAAGGACATTTATGGATAATGGTGGCTGAAGAAAAGTTAAACTTATGTTGAGAAGACCAACAATGTTGAGCAATAGAGGAACGTTTAAGCTCCTGATTTTTGACATACCTTTTATGTTCCATTAAACGAAATCTGAGAGCACGTTTAGTCTGACCAATATAAGAAAGACCACATTGGCCAGAAACTTGGTAAATACCCCAGTTATCTAAGTGATCAATGGGGTGCTTAAGATTTGAAAAAGCAATTTTATTAACAGAAGAAAAAATAACATTGAAATCGAACCTTTTTAAAATTTTAGCAACTTGCTGACTGATTTTGGGGAAAAAAGGCAAAACAACCAAAGCATTGGAGTTCGAATTAAAGTTCTTACTTTCAGATTGTGTGGATTTAGTCAATTTTCTATGAATAGAATCTATAATATTATGAGAATAACCACGATCAACAGCAATAGCTTTTAGGTAATTAAGTTCATCACTGAGTAACTGAGGAGTTGAACAAATATTGGAAGCCCGGAAAACAAAAGTTTTAAAAGCGGCAACTTTCTGGTTAGGGGGATGAGAAGAATATCTGTGAGGTGGAAGGCTGACCGCAAAAGGTTTGCGAAAGAGAGTAGTCTGAAAATTATCTTCATTGCGAATAACAAGAACATCCAGAAAAGGAAGGCAAAGACCCTTCCTCTAATGAAATTGCTACTATCAAATCTGCCATTAAGTCTTCGCACATTATTCCTGCCAAATTAAAGATGTCTCTTATTCCTTCAGTTGCTCATTGTGCCAGGTTTTATGCTTTACCTAAGGTCCATAAACCTGACATTCCTTTTAGACCCATTGTTTCCAGTATCGGTACGGCTTCTTATAAACTTGCCAAATATCTTGTTTCCATATTTTCTCCTCTCTCAAGCAGTAATTCTTTCACGGTTAAGAATTCTTTTGAATTTACTAAGAAACTTCACAGTTTTAAGCCACAAGGCCACATGATGGTTGCTTTTGATGTTAAATCATTATTTACCAATGTTCCTGTCGAAGGTGCTTTAGATTGCCTCAAGAAAAGGCTTTGTGAATTTCATTTTTCCTTTTTCGAAATCGAGGAGCTTATTCATCTAACTCGTGCTTGCTTATCTCAAAATACTTTTGTTTTTAAGGGGAATTTCTTTCGTATGATTGACGGTTTGGCTATGGGTAATCCTCTTAGTTCAACGTTATGCGATTTGTACATGCATTACTTTGAAATAAAATTATTTGAATTCTTAAAATTTCCGTTCTATATTCGTTATGTAGATGATATCTATGCTTTAGTTGAAGTGAATTCTGATATAAATCATATTCTCTCTGTCATGAATTCTATTGATTATTGCATTCAATTTACTTTTGAAACTGAATCGGACAATTGTCTTCCTTTTCTGGATGTTCTTGTTATTCGCAATGAAGATAATTTTCAGACTACTGTCTTTCGCAAACCTTTTGCGGTCAGTCTTCCACCTCACAGATATTCTTCTCATCCCCCTAACCAGAAAGTTGCGATTTTTAAAAACTTTTGTTTTCCGGGCTTCCAATATTTGTTCAACTCCTCAGTTACTCAGTGATGAACTTAATTACCTAAAAGCTATTGCTGTTGATCGTGGTTATTCTCCAAATATTATAGATTCTATTCATAGAAAATTGACTAAATCCACACAATCTGAAAGTAAGAACTTTAATTCGAACTCCAATGCTTTGGTTGTTTTGCCTTTTTTCCCCAAAATCAGTCAGCAAGTTGCTAAAATTTTAAAAAGGTTCGATTTCAATGTTATTTTTTCTTCTGTTAATAAAATTGCTTTTTCAAATCTTAAGCACCCCATTGATCACTTAGATAACTGGGGTATTTACCAAATTTCTTGCCAATGTGGTGTTTCTTATATTGGTCAGACTAAACGTGCTCTCAGATTTCGTTTAATGGAACATAAAAGGTATGTCAAAAATCAGGAGCTTAAACGTTCCTCTATTGCTCAACATTGTTGGTCTTCTCAACATAAGTTTAACTTTTCTTCAGCCACCATTATCCATAAATGTCCTTCTATTCTTGATCTTGGTTTTTGGGAAGCTTACCACATCATAAAAAATTCTCACTCCTTAGTCAATGACTTATCTAGTACTCTTTATTTTCCAAGTATTTGGAAATCTTTAATACTTTTTTTTCACTCGCTTTTTAGTTTTTGTTTTGCTTGTTCTCCGATAGATGTCGCTACTTGTCCACTCAGTTGGTTTTGGCTGCTTTCTTCTCATTGGTTGCTTTTCTTTAGGCGAAATTGTTCCCATAGCGGGTATATAAGCCTGCGTCTCTCTGTCTCTTTGCTCAGTTTTGCTACTTTTAGCTCGCTGAGTTTTGCACTGATGAAGAATCTCGTTAGTAGATTCGAAATAGCTATTTGTTACCTTCTCATACTTTATTTGTGCATTTATATTTGTTGGTTTTCTATCTTTAAATATTCAGCAATACACTGATTTTGTTACAATATATTAAAGAAAAATTTTAGATATATAAAAATCTACCTGCTACTGTTGTGTTTGGGAAAAGGACGAGAACCCCTTTTTTTTATTTTTCGGACTATGAAATAGGCCAAATGATCATAGTAATGGTTAGAAGCACATTGCATTGAATGAGGGCCAGCAAAACACCCACAATAAAAGGACACGAAAAAAATATACTTTTATAGTTGTTCATAGATTTTTTTTATGACAATATCAACTTAAAAGTCACTTGTGAAAAAAAATAAAGTAAATATATAAAAAAAAAATTACCTGAATCTTGACGATTGAAGAATAAGACTCAAGACGAAAAGAAATTACCTTGGCACAAATTGAAGAAATTGAAGAATAAAACTTTATTTACAATCATTTGTGAAGCAAAGTGATGACATTATATTTTTATAATATATTCTCGTGAATGTACAATATATGTATATAGACCATTATTTATTTTATAATAATTCTTCTCATGGATGATAAACAGGTATAGATATTCTTTTTTCACACAAATTTCTTTATATATATTCATTTGACAAAATCGATCAATCATTTTTATAAAGATCTGAAAATTAACTCTTAACATCATCAAAATTATCAACTCAATAAAAGAATAGATTGAATCATGATGAGATTTTTTTTATTTTCTCCTGGGGATCCCATTTCGCGAAGATAATTATATTTTGCCTATAAGCCATCTTCCATAAATCGAAAAAAATTACAATATTTTATGCAAGAAGAATAATATTGCCATTAGCTTCCGAAAAAAAAAATATTTCATTGAGAAACAATATGGGATGAAATGGAAAAATTCGCACAACATAGAAGAGTGCCATTTTAAAATACGATAAAGCATATATGATATTAATAGATTCTCGACAAGCTATGGTAACCTTTAAGCGGTCGGTAGAAGAAAAAAAACGGCCAAAAGGATTAAGTCGATGCGGTTGAGGTACTTTGCTCATCCCAACAAAACAACCACACGACAGCTCACCTTCCATCCCACTGCACCACCTGCTTTTACTCAACTGCCCTAGCGGCACAGAGCGAGGGGAGAGGAAAGAGCAAGGGTTACCGCACAAACGGAAGACGCCAAGTTGGCAAAGTTAGAATGGGGAAAGCGAGAAAAAAGAGGCCAAGTTACGTGTTAATGTATAGGGAAATATGAATTTAATAAGGAAAAAAATGATAATACACTTAAAGAAGGAAAGCCAAAAAGGTGGCCAGGCACTTAACTGCTTAAATCACGTCATCTGTAGAATTTAATTTGATAGGCCAAGGGGAGGGCCTGATTAAACGGAAGTAACCACCCATAGAACGACCGAGAAATTTCTAGAAGCTTTTTAAACCGGAAGGAATGAATTCAAACAAGATTTTACCGTTTTAGAACATTCGATAAGCTACGTAAGGAAGAAATATTTACAGGAGAAGACATCAAAAGAAACGAAATCGAAATAATATTTAAAATGAGAACAATAATAAAAAGGGGATGATAGGAAATAAAATGGTTAATACAATTGAATTAAAATAAAAATATGGCAGGGGTTATCGAGTAATCACCACATATTTACCCGGGCCTCCCCAAAAGAAAATATTGGAGAGATGACAAAATTTAATAATTCTTTCATCGAGACAATATTTTCTAAAACATGTACAAAAATATATAAAATAATCATAGAAAATAAATGAACTAGAAATAATTGTATGATGCGTTACATTATATTAAATAATAATAAAAATTACTATCATAATAGTAGTTTTTTTGCTCATACACAAAAGATAACAAATATTAAAATAGAAGGTATACAAAAGGTAAGTTTGTTCCAGAGGTAGCTATCATGTATCAAAAATTGTTAAAGTCTATATATATATTTGCAAAATAACAGTCTTTAACTATTAGCAGTCTCTTGTTAAGCTGTGCAAATGCAATATGATAATAAAATACTCTAGCATATGTAAAAATATTTGAGTATAAAACAACAACATGTATATATTTTTTTCAGTTGACATCAAAATGAACCATTCTATAACTGTATACACAAGTAGATGGTTTCAAATGACACATGTGAAATTCAATGAATTTCTAAGTTGAAAATTTGAAAAAGAAAAATACATACAAATGGTCAAGAGAGAGTATTTAGGCTCTCATAAATATATATATATATCAACATATAGTACCTTTTTTAAGATTTTAACTAATCTTAACTGAATAATGTTAGTTTCATCCAATAACAACACTTTCAAAGAAAATATAACAAATTCTAAAAAGGCATATGTAAATTCGTAGAGAAGGACAATGTTATTTCCCAATAAAAAATACCTTCATAAATAGTTTTAATACTATATTCAAAGTAAAAATTTAAACAGAGGATATTTATACTCTGATAAAAGGAACTTATATGAATATATCAATCTAGCATATGACTTTGATAATGTCAACTTACAAACAAAAATCTATTATGTCAAAAGTTTATATAAGATATTTTGAATATGTTTAATTGGCATATTCAAGCATTTTTAAATAACAAGTGATCATGTTTTTATTTGTCATAAATCAAGTATTTGTTTTATATAAATATATATTGACTCAACCAATATCTTTGGATCTAAAGTATGATTATAGTATAACAAAAATCCTTTTTTTTTTTGTTTTTATCTTTACGAACTTTCAAATACTTAGAAACATACAAAAAAATACTTATTCTGAGTCATTCATTTTTCTATAGGTCAACAATAAAAGTAGAAGTATTAGTATGCACAAGTTTATCATTCATTTTCATCATTTTTTTTAAATGTTAAAAGAGGTTAAATGTTAGAGCATGCATGCATTGTAAAAAAAAAATTATTATATAAGTCATAATAGGGAAAATGATTTCATGAGTACTCATGTTTACCTTATATCAATTACAATTCACTTTTCTTTGTAGAATAAACATTTGTCAAAACTAATTTAAATAATGACACAATATTTCAACAAGTATATAAAAGGACAAATTCTTTCTCAATTTAGCTCCAACTATTGAAATTAAAGGTTTTATAAGTACCAGTATATGGCATATTTGAGAGAATATACATATTACACTAATTATGGTTTATAAGAGAATAGAGTGACTAGTGAAAAATATTAATACATTACATATATTGGAGGATGACAATTGCATTGCATCAAGGAGAAGATGACTTAAATAAAGAAGAGAAAAAAAATATAACAGCTGCCTGCAGCTTGGAGGAAGAAAACAAAAAAAAATTTTATACAGTCATTCTTCATACTCGAATATCAGTCGAACTAGTATTGACTGAATATGTTACAAATCAAGAGTCATCCTGAAAAAAGAAAAGAAGATTAGTTCATTTTTTATACATTTTATGAGTGCGAGGGCGAAGATCATAATTTTTATATTGAGTAGACTTGTTTCTAACATCAGTGTGAGTGCTATCAGGAGGAGCCTGTGAATGTACCGATTTACACGAATATGAAGATGTTTGTTGGCACTTATAAGAAGAAAGAATTTGAGGAGATGTCTTACAAGCAGTATCATGATTAGAAACTTGAGTAGGAGAATGTTGTCTCACAGGAGTAGAAGATGCATTATCAACAGCTGTTTGATCATGTGATGCATCTTTAGAAGAAACTGAAGGATATTGCAATGCTTCATTTCTCTTTTGAAGCTTCAAGATTCGGTTAGTGTGAATCAACATTGGTGAAGCTTGACTATTATTGGAATCTTGAATTTGAATAAGTACAGGAGAAATTATTTTCTTCACCACGTATGGGCCTTGTACTTTTTTGTTAATCACAGTGGGAAATTTTACGTAAATAATATCATTAACATTGATGTTGGCAAATTTTAATTTCTCTTTTGATTTTTGGTACACTCTTTGTTTAGAAGATTCGTTATTCTTGTAAAATTGATAGTATATTTTCTCAATAACATCCATTAATTTATGGATTTCATAGGCAGTGTTAAGAATTTTCCAGGAAGCTTGAGTTTTGTAATTAGCATAAATGTCATTTACCTCTCTTCCAAAATGAAGAAGATTTGAGTGAATTTTGTAGCTGGATGAGGTGTAGCATTATATATGGATTGGTGAATTTTTAGAGCAGTTGGTACATAAAATCCTTGGGAAGCCATTGTATTCACAGACGATTTTATTTGAGAATTACATCGCTCACTTAATCCGTTAGCCTGGGGATGGGCTACAGAACTGTGTTCCAATTTTATGCCAAGTTTTTTGTTGAAATACGAAAACATATCACTAGTGAACTGAGAGCCATGATCAGTGAGAGTTAATTCAGGTTTTCCATGAGTAGAAATGTAATGTAATAGAGCTTTGGTAACAGATTCAGCGCTAATGTTATTCAAGGCATATAATTCTAAATGACGAGAAAAGTGATCAATAACGGTCATGACATATTGGCGATTTCTCAATGGTCCAAGTAAATCCATGGAAACTTTTTGATTGGGAGCTGTCGGTAGTGGTGCTGGTAAATATGGAGCAGTATTTTTTTATGATTTTTGTTTACTAAACAAATTTCACAAGAGTTGACATAATTAATGGCATCAGAAACAAGGGTTTTCCAGGTAAATCTTTTCTTTAAATTAACAATAGTTTTATGAATTCCAGTATGAGTAACATGAGCAATTCTTAAGGCTTTTGCTCTAAGTGACAAAGGTAAAACAGCTCTATGTAGCTCAATATCTTCTGAAGAAAAATGTCCATTGTAGCAAAGTAAATCATTATTTGGATTAATATAATAGCCATTTAAACTTTTAGATTTTTTGTTGGCTTTAAGATCTTCATAATTTTTTTTATTTTGGGGTCTTTTTGTTGTTCAGAGAAGATGGTGTGATCAAGAATTTCTAATAATGGATCTTCATTATTATCATTATTTGGAGGTGAAGAGTCACTTTGAAGATGACATGTGTGATGCATTTTGTCAACTAAACCACATGGAAAGTGAGGAATTTCATTATGTAAATCTTTTTGATTGTCAACTATTGGTAGGGGTTCTTGTGTAGAAATAAGATCTGGATTATTATGGAGATCTTCAGTGGGAATGTGAGGTGTTCTACTCAGAAAATCTGCTAACACATTTTCTTTGCCTGGTACATGTTGGAATGTGTACGAGTATTCTGATAGTTCTAACATCCATCGAGTAGTAATATCGGCTGGTGATGTAGCTTTTTTATAATTATTAAGAGGTTTGGCGTCCGACAACAAAATGAAAGGTCGACCAAAAATATAATATTTAAAAGCCGTTATGCCTTTGTAAATGGCATAAAGTTCCAATTTGATGGCAGGGTACTGTCTTTCAGACTGAGATAAAGTTTTGGAATAATAGGAGATGGGTCTAAGTTCACCATCAAATTTCTGCATAAGAACAGCTGATATTGCTGTCTTTGATGCATCTGTATTAACATAAAAGGTTTCATTCCACTTTGGAAGATTGAGCATAGGTTTCTGAAAGAATATGTCTTGTAATTTTTTAAATGCATTATCTTGTTCAGATTTTCAAGAAAATTTATTTTTAGGTTTAGTGACTTCGATGAGAGGAGTAATCAATTTAGCAAAATTAGGAATAATTGACCTATAAAATGAACATAAACCTATAAAACTTTTGGTTTGCCTCTTGGTTTTAGGCTTTGGAAAGGAAGTAATTTTTAAAATGTTGCTTGTAATAGGAAGGATTTTATGATCTGTGAGTTGGAAGCCTAAAAAGTTAATACTAGTTTGCATAAAGGAACATTTTTCAGGAGACAGAGTAATGTTGTTGGCAATAAGAGTGTCTAATAGCTTTGTGAGTTTCATGGTCATCTCTTCAAATGAATTAGCGCCAACCACAATATCGTCTTGGTATGCATAACACGAATCAATTTCAGATAATTGAATAACTGAATCAATTAATTGTTGAAAAGTGCTTGCAGCTGTTTTCAAGCCAAAAACGAGACGCAGGTAGGTAAAAATTCCCCATGGAGTAGTAAAACTGAGCTTATCTTGCATTTCTTTCGGTACAGCGATCTGCCAGTATGCAGAGATCAAGTCAAGAGTAGTATAATACTTAAATTTTGATAATTGCACCAATAGGTTTTGGATTCTAGGAAGAGGATATGAAGATGGGATGATAATAGAATTTAGCAATCTTAAATCTAGAGCCAAACGATATTTTTGAGGCTTCGAGATATCAGTTCTCTTTTTTTTAACAAGAAGCATGGGACACGCCCACGATGAATTTGAGCTTTCAATAATACCAGCATTTAGCATTTGATTAATTTGGTCAAGAGATTCTTGCTCGAGTGCCTGAGGCACAGGAAAAGGTAGGGTTTTCACTGGATGAGAATTTAACATTGAGAATTGAGGATTAACCAGGTCGGTATGACCTAAAGTGTCAAGAGATTTGGAAAAAGCTAGAGCTTTACTACACAATAATTTTGTTAAAGAGTCTTTTTCATGAGGAGGTAAGTGTTTTAGGTCAAAATCATTTGGAGAAAGTTTTTGAACACGTTTTCTCTTAACTTCTTCAGATGGTAAAATTAAATTGCAATATTCGTTTTCGAAATCTAAATCAAAAGAGTATTCCTCAATGTCCTTCTCATCTACATTGATACATTCGCCAATAATTGAATTTTTATTTAAATGAATGTCCAGCTTTGATATGTTCTGACATACAACCAAAAATAAATTATTTTGAATTGAAGAGTTGGAATGCAGTGATTCATGTAAAACAAGACCTTTATTTTTTAAAGTAGGTTTCAAAATAAAGTATTCAGATGGAGGATTCAAGTATTTGACATGTAAATAAACAAAGGAATTAGGAGGGATTAATTCTCAATTGAGTGTTTGTACCATGTTGGAATTCACCAAAATTTTATTACCAATATTTAAATGAGTTTGCTTTTCACCAACATAACTAACATCATTAGTACTTTCAGATGTAAAATTTTTGTCAGGCATATTATCATTAGTCGATAAATAGTTCACAATATTACCATAATCAGTTGGAAAATAGTTAGAAAAATAAGTAAAATTACCATCAATATAAGGATTATGAAAATTCATAGCAGTGATAGCAACATTATTTGTAAATAAACCACTATTTCGAAAATTATAATTGTAAGGATAACTTGTATAATTGTTGACTAATTGTAAATTGGTGTCACCAGAATGTGCATATACATCATCAATATAAGTACCATTACTTAGATTATTTGGTATAGAATTTTCATAACAAGACATTTTGTGTGCATCTAAAGAATATGGTACATTTAAATTGTCATAAGCACATTCAGAATTCATGAAATAGCAAGTAGGAGATTCATTATGACTGTGAAAAGGGATATGTTTATCTTTAATCAAGATAGACTTAAAGGTTGGCGATATGGTTATAGAATGTTTATTGATGAATTCAAATCCAAGTATGGCTTGAAAATTGACATTTTGTATCTTTGTAAGGTAAAAGACATGATGGAAAAAAATGTATCGATTTTAAATGCTATTTCGATGCATCCTTTTAAAAAAACTTTAGAATTTATAGTTGAAATAGAAATATTTCTGGATAAGAATTTGTAGTGAAATCTGGATTTAATGCTATTAAAGCATTCTTGATCCAAAAGGGACAAACTTGATCCAGTATCAATTAACGTTGAGATTTCATTATGTTGTATATTTATCAAGATGCATGGAAGAACATAAGAGTTATCAAAGGAACTGCAGATGACGTGTCTTTCTTGTACATCATCATCAATTTCATAAGTTTGTTTGGATGTCATAGAATTATACGAACATGAAGATTTATTAAGTTTAGGTGTTACAGGGGATGTGTGGACAGCAGTGGATGATACTAAAGTGATCGAAGAGGTTTTGTCAAAGTGACGTTTGTTTTTGTCACTAAAGTGTACTGACCCTGAATGAAAATTATGGGAGAGAAGGCGGTCAGTAGAACCAGTCTCCCCTATTTGTTTAAATGATAGACATTGTTTTTATTTTTAGAAGAAGAGGTGTAGTTTTTCCTTCTGTGAGAATTAGACGAAAAATGAGATGAAGAATTTGGATTTGAATTATTGATAATATTCTTAAATTTGTAGCATGAGTCCATACGATGATTGAATTTTCCACAATATGCACATTGCATAACATCTGGTTTATGATAAAAGGATGCAGAATTTTTTTTGTGAGAAAATTTGTCACAGGTGGGTTGATAATAAGGACGTTTCCGATATGATCTATGTTGACGAAAATTATTTTTATATTTATTTGTGGCCTCTTGTCTATTTGGAGAAGGAGAATATGTTCTAGCTTTTCTTTTAAAATTACGAGAAGTATGAGAATTGTCTTTTGGAGTTTGCGAAGGTGAGAAGGTCGTTTGAGAATTGACATAAATTTTATCCTTCGTATGTTTTATAGGAGTCTTATGGAGCACATTACTAGAAGCCATATAATTATCATGAACTTTTTCACTATCTAAAGAATAAGGTTGGTCATAACTCTCATAAGATTTTTTAGGAGGAGAATCATATATATTTTGAAGAAAAATTGCTCGTTCAAGAGCTAAATCAAAAGAGGAAATATTCTCTTCTAAAATCTTTCTCTTAATTTGTTTAGGCAACGCCTCAAGAAAATGAGTGAATTTTAGTGAATTGAGAGCAGGAGGATCCAATTTAGGATATACAAGGCGAAGTTGTTTATCAAGACGAAAAGCAAATTTTTTGACTGATTCATTTGAATCTAACTTTAAATTTTGCAAGGATTTGAGAGAAACAGCCTTTTTTGAGGGTAAGAAATAGTCTATAAAAGCTTTACGAATGGCCTGGAAATTAATGTTCTTGAATTGAGACTGTGTTTCAATGAAGAAGAGTAAAGCAGTACCTTCAAATTTTGATTTGAGAAGAACAAAGAGTTCTTTGTCGGAAAAGTTATTTAACTCTTGAAGGTCAGATAATTGATCAAAGAAGAATTCTACAGTCTGTGGGGTGCCGTCAAACGGCTGTATTGAAATGTTTAACTTTGTCTTAGGAGGCATAATGAGATAATTAAAATAAGAGTTCAATAAATGACAGGTTAAATTTGGTTATAGACTGGTCACATAATAAATAATACATAAATTGACTCATTATTTAAAATATTGACGAATTTCATTTACGTTATACATCATTTTTATATATTAAAGAAAAGGAACAAATGTATGACGAAAAGAAGAAAAAATGCCAACATATCTTTCTTAGCATCAGATCAAAAGAACAAAACCCAAAAAATTTTATGTATATATATATCATATCCCTCAAAACATATGTTCTTATATTTATGACAAGAGAACAATTTATATTAAAATAATCAATTATTTTGACCAGCACCTTCGTTAAATATTATATGACATTAGTTATAAATTATATCAAGACAAGAAAAAAATATCATCAAATTATATTAGTCATGTATTGTGACACACATTCTTTATTAAATAATATATAGAATCTTCTGCTCCCAAAAATTATTTTAGCATAAAATCAAAATGTATTATATATTCATTTATTACACCTCATTCAATAAAGAATAAA
The DNA here is from genome assembly GCA_964019185.1 of Maratus speculifer. NCBI lineage: Eukaryota > Metazoa > Arthropoda > Arachnida > Araneae > Salticidae > Maratus > Maratus speculifer. The sequence continues at coordinate 145,462,581 of OZ025300.1, forward strand.
TATAAAATATTGATCATTATATGAAGAACAGATAATGAAGAGATAATTTATTTATTTTGAATATATTTAGATAAAGAAAACACAATATTATTTAATAATTGTCATGTCTTGAATAATATTAATTGATTCAAATAGGTACATGGTACCAAAAGAAGAGTATTGGTTCACAAGGAAACACGGCACCAAAGAAGATTTACTGTTGTGTTTGGGAAAAGGACGAGAACCCCTTTTTTTTATTTTTCGTTCTATGACATAGGCCAAATGATCATAGTAATGGTTAGAAGCACATTGCATTGAATGAGGGCCAGCAAAACACCCACAATAAAAGGACACGAAAAAAATATACTTTTATAGTTGTTCATAGATTTTTTTTATGACAATATCAACTTAAAAGTCACTTGTGAAAAAAAATAAAGTAAATAAAAAAAACATTACCTGAATCTTGACAACTGAAGAATAAGACTCAAGACAAAAAGAAATTACCTTGGCACAAATTGAAGAAATTGAAGAATAAAACTTTATTTATAATCATTTGTGAAGCAAAGTGATGACATTATATTTTTATAATATATTCTCGTGAATGTACAATATATGTATATATACCATTATTTATTTTATAATAATTCTTCTCATGGATGATAAACAGGTATAGATATTCTTTTTCACACAAATTTCTTTATATATATTCATTTGACAAAATCGATCAATCATTTTTATAAAGATCTGAAAATTAACCATTAACATCATCAAAATTATCAACTCAATAAAAGAAGAGATTGAATCATGATGAGATTTTTTTTTTAATTTTCTCCTGGGGATCCCATTTCGCGAAGATAATTATATTTTGCCTATAAGCCATCTTCCATAAATCGAAAAAAATTACAATATTTTATGCAAGAAGAATAATATTGAAGAAGATTTACTGTTGTGTTTGGGAAAAGGACGAGAACCCCTTTTTTTTTATTTTTCGTTCTATGAAATAGTCCAAATGTTCATAGTAATGGTTAGAAGCACATTGAATTTAATGAGGGCCAGCAAAACACCCACAATAAAAGGACACGAAAAAAATATACTTTTATAGTTGTTCATAGATTTTTTTTATGACAATATCAACTTAAAAGTCACATGTGAAAAAAAATAAAGTAAATAAAAAAAAACATTACCTGAATCTTGACGACTGAAGAATAAGACTCAAGACGAAAAGAAATTACCTTGGCACAAATTGAAGAAATTGAAGAATAAAACTTTATTTATAATCATTAGTGAAGCAAAGTGATGACATTATATTTTTATAATATATTCTCGTGAATGTACAATATATGTATATAGACCATTATTTATTTTATAATAATTCTTCTCATGGATGATAAACAGGTATAGATATTCTTTTTCACACAAATTTCTTTATATATATTAATTTGACAAAATCGATCAATCATTTTTATAAAGATCTGAAAATTAACTCTTAACATCATCAAAATTATCAACTCAATAAAAGAAGAGATTGAATCATGATGAGATTTTTTTTTATTTTCTCCTGGGGATCCCATTTCGCGAAGATAATTATATTTTGCTTATAAGCCATCTTCCATAAATCGAAAAAAATTACAATATTTTATGCAAGAAGAATAATATTGCCATTAGCTTCCGAAAAAAAAATTATTTCATTGAGAAACAATATGGGATGAAATGGAAAAATTCGCACAACATAGAAGAGTGCCATTTTAAACTGTGATAAAGCATATATGATAATAGATTCTCGACAAGCTATGGTAACCTTTAAGCGGTCGGTAGAAGCCTCACGGTCAGCTTACCTTCAATCCCACTGCACAACTTTTACTCAAGTGCCCAGCGGCACAGAGCGAGGGGAGAGGAAAGAGCAAGGGTTACCGCACAAACGGAAGACGCCAAGTTGGCAAAGTTAGAATGGGGAAAGCGAGAAAAAAGAGGCCAAGTTACGTGTTAACGTATAGGGAAATATGAATTTAATAAGGAAAAAAATGATAATACACTTAAAGAAGGAAAGTTAAAAAGGTGGCCAGGCACTTAACTGCTTAAATCACGTCATCTGTAGAATTTAATTTGATAGGCCAAGGGGAGGGCCTGATTAAACGGAAGTAACCACCCATAGAACGACCGAGAAATTTCTAGAAGCTTTTTAAACCGGAAGGAATGAATTCAAACAAGATTTTACCGTTTTAGAACATTCGATAAGCTACGTAAGGAAGAAATATTTACAGGAGAAGACATCAAAAGAAACGAAATCGAAATATTATTTAAAATGAGAACATTAATAAAAAGGAAATGATAGGAAATAAAATGGTTAATACAATTGAATTAAAATAAAAATATGGCAGGGGTTATCGAGTAATCACCTCAGCTACTACAATCACAAAGAAAAAACTATAATGAATTACTAAACAATATTTAATTAATTTCTGATTTGCAGAATTAGTCCTATATTTCATCTATATTAGTCGCTTCCCATATCAAGCATATGATTTGCTTTCTTGAACGGGTTTACAGATAAACCTTGCGTATTTCATGCACTGTTAACAGATTAAAATGACAGGTGTAGCTAATTGCACAATCTGAAATACAAATATCTTTCAGGAACTGGATAAAGAGATCTAATAAACGATTACGAACAGCTATTAACACCCACTCCTGCTTGAAGTTTGTTTTAAAAACAAAAGAAAGTGAATGTTGTACTTTTTACAACGGCGCGCCCGACGGAAGGTTAAATAAAATCATATAAAGGAACGCAATTTTTAACTTATTTTAAACAAAAACAATGTAACATGAACTTTAAAATGTTCACTGTTTTACTTATAAAGTGATTAGAATAATAACATATATATTATTTTAACTGATTGTTGCTTATTTATACAATAGGTGATTCCGTTTTAAAAATGTGCGAGCAAATAATTATTATAGTTGAAAGTAAAAATATTTTGTAGGATTAAGCTCAAGAGAAAATTTATTTTATTAAAAGACAGAAAGATTACAGAGTGAAAATATTATTGCAGAATGAAATTATAAAGTAAATAACTATGTACATACATATTTTCTCATGAAGTGTAATCCAAAAATATACTCTTACTTCAAACTGTAATAATTATTGACTTGCTCATTTTCAAAACGAAATTACGGATTTATACAAACAAAATAGTACAAAAAAGAATAATAACAAAATAGTTATAAAAATATTCTATGATGAAGAGTCTTGATAGTACTAAGATATTTTATGTAAAATGTATATGTTTAACAATTAACAGCTCTCTGATTATTTTTGTCACTTCTCTCTCTCTCTCTCTCTCTCTCTCTCTCTCTCTCTCTCTCTATATATATATATATATATATATATATATATATATATATATATATATATATATATATATATATATATATATATATATATGTATATATATATATATATACATACATATAGCTTTTTATTTATATGTATTTATAATTCTTACTGTTTAAAATATTTGGTGGTTGCATTTCGAAACCTATTAGCACTTTTTTTCGAGAGAGAGGATGGACAAATTATAAACTCCATCGTTTTCCCGATTTTTAAAAAGTTACCAAAAATAACACGTGGCAATTTATCACCATAGACTGACTAACGAGAAACGGATTTTAAATTAATTTATCATTTTTTAATAAAGCTAGAAAAATATTATTGTGTATTTTTCTACACTGTTGAACATTTTATAGTAGGTTGAACCACCTTTTGTTTCTGCAGTTAGCAGTAACTACTGCTACTGATAACTGCAGTGTGTAATATAATATTGCACACTATTTTCTTGCGCACTCTAATAAATTCGTAATAATATATTTCACATTTTATTACACATGTGTAATAAAATGAATATTAAATTTGAAACATTGTTATGTGTAAAATTGCATGTGTTTTTACGCATGTAATTATACATATGTGTGTATAATTACACATGTTTACTATGCGTGTAACTATGTTAATACACATATTTATAAATGGTAAATATAAAATATGATACATCTGTTATATTTAATAAAATATAATTTTTATTAAAATTTGCATAAATATTGTGTTAATATAATAATTTTGAGAGCTTCGGTTGAACCATATCTTTTTGATCAAGATTTTATCAACTTATGGTTCCAGTACCCAAAACACATAAGTTTTATTTTAAAATCGAAAACGCACCTGTTTAGTTATTTTTTATAATTGTACCGTATCAAGTAGCGAATGAAAATTACACAATTCCATTTTAATCACCAAGGAACAAGGTAAAAGAAAGATAAAAATATTAAATATCGTCATTAAATATTCATACAAATTTCCAACACACTTTGCATAGTTGATACAGAAAACTTAAGAAAACCATGCGGGGTAATAATACGTTTGGTAGGGAACTTTATGGTAAAAAAAAAGAAAAAAAATATACAAATAAACATTTAAATTAAAAAAAAAACAATGTTAAGTTATATGGCTCATTCCAAAATCACGGAAAAACAAGTAAATGTTTAAAATTACTATCGTTTATGATTATGTTATATGTATTTAAAAAAAAGAGCAACAAGAAGATGGCAATACTTTAAAAATAAATTTATTATTCTAATGTAATTTCAAAAACAATATTGTTCAAAATATTTTAGTTAACCCATGTAATATATTATTTTTGCAGCAAATCTCTTTGCTTTAAAATCTTTAAAATCTCTTCCTATGTATCATATTCGAATAGTATTTTACCCTGAAAAATGTTATGTACAGAATTTAAATTATGCTTCGGAAATACAAGAAACGTGGGTTGCGAAAGTAACGCACATTCCTTCTGTATAAAATTTCATGCATTATTTCAGAAAGTATTTGTGCTGCATACGTAATAGGAACTTTAAAATCGCTGCATTATTTATATCTACTCTAGTATTAGTAAATTTCGTTTTAGGAATGACTTTGACATTTCTATATAAAATGAGACATTTTTTAAAAAAAAATTACAGACTGATTCTTTTAAGTCTGCTTTGTTTTTATTAACCAATAAAATAAGCGAAAGCTTAAAATGCATGTATAGTAAATAGAGGAAAGGTGCACCTTGGGCTAGAAACCAGTACGGGCTCAATTTTAACATGCTTCTGCCTACAATAAAGTAATTAAAAGAAAGTTATCGCACTAACATGGTTTTGATAAAATCAACTTTTGCAAAAGAATGAAATTAAAGCAACTTAAAAGCAATCAGATAAAAATTTTAAACAGGATTTTATCTCTAATCTAGATTTAGATTTTTGTGGTGAAGGTAATACTTAACTTCGAAATCTACCTCGCCCTATAGGCCGGGCCACCAGGGATTTTTATGTATTTATTTATTTACTTTACTCTTTTCTAAACATATTATAAAACATTTCTCGGCTTCTACATTTATCATTTAAAAATAATTTGAATTATTATAAAACAGTTTTTTAAATTGGGAAACTATGGCAGGCGCATTTTTTTAAAGTTTACTTGGCTGTTGTAAATCTTTTTAATTGTTTTCTACTTATTTTCTACTAAATTAATTATAATACAAATTTTGAAACATCTTTTAAATAATGTTTTCTGTCGTTTAACTCTTCGTATTTAGAATATTATTGTTTCTTCAATTAAATGTTTTTATGTTTTTTTTTCTTTCTTAACCTTGACAAAGCCGGTTGATACAGCCAGTACTGATAAAAATTTCATTAAAAAATACACTGTCTCTAACTTTAAATATTATAAAAAGACATTAAATATTTATAACCCATTTATGTTGAAATTGGATGATAGTTTTGGATTTAAATATAACTTTTTTTCAAAAACAACTCTGTGAGAAAGATTTAAAATGATAATTTCTTTTTGTCTTTTTTCTTGAAACACTTTCAATGTTAAAAATTTAACTATTCATTATTTAATCATTGATATAATTTTATAGCAACTATCTAAGAGGATTTATCTTTAAAAATGCAATTCATTTTCAGAAGTATCAAAGGCTACCAGAAGATATGAAGTATTTAGAGATCATTTAATTTGGAAATTGACATTTTTTTTTTGTTTATTTCTAGCTATAACAGAAATAATAATATTAATCAAAACTTGTTTCTATTTCCGCACTGTAATTTGGCAGCAAAAATTGCTATTAAGTTATAGGTAATTTTTTTATTACATATAATTTTACTGCTATTTATATGGCAAAAACTGATGGCAGCATTTCTGGATCGTAAATTTAATGTAAGGTATCCTGGGGTAATAACGCCACGTTAAGGTTTTACCAATTTTGACGGCTTAGTTTTAGATTGTATTTTTCAAACAAATATAGGATCTGATCAACCGGGGTATTAATGTAAAGGATTGGCGTTATTACCCCGGTATAGTTATTTCGCAGTGTATTTTAAATTACAAATTATCTCGAGAAGATATCCAAAATCTTCAACAACATTTTAAAAGTACACGAAATGCACTACAAGTTTATGTAATTAACAAAGTATTTCCTGATAAAAAGATAGTCTTCACATCACAAAACGTATCTCGCAAATTTTAGATCAAATTTTAGATCGAGCGTTAATTTTAGTTGTTTGTAAAAACAATAAGACCTAAAAATGAAACAAATTAACTTGAAGCTGTTTTTTGCGATTTATATGACTCAAAACCCTTCTGCGCAGAGCACATGGGTGTCATTTACCTGATTATTTCATAATTATGCAAAATATAAGCACTTGGCGTTATTACCCCGCCTGGCGTTACTACCTCAGGGTACCTTATTTCTTTGTTAAGTGCGGGTTTTGATGATTTTTCATGGTTTTTAAAGATCAGGGATCGCAAAAACATGTTTTTTTCAAAATATTTGTTTATATCTGTGTTTCCATTTGTGTTTCTATTTCTAATGTTTCATATCATGGAAAAGAGTATGAAATTAGGCGTAGAATAAATCAAAAATTCATATGTTATATGTGTATATTTTTTTGGCTATGCTCACTAAGACTTACGTAAATTTGGAAATACCACAGCAGTAGCGGGCAATCTAATAGCGTTTTCCGAGTCATTTTCTTTATTGAATCATCAAAAAGAATATAAAGCTATGCATAAAATTGAACCAAACATCATTTAAATGTTTTTGACTTCAGATGATGTATCTGATAATGAGTCTGAGATGCTGTGCAAAGTGCTTATATACATGTACATGGGTGATTCTCAAAATAGGAGACTTTTTCAAAAGTGAAATCTTAAAAAAATTACTGTTAGCAAAATTTCTGAAAAAAAATAGGTGTTGTTAATGTAGTATTAGGTATACTTTCCAAGTAGTCAGAAGAGCTAAATATTTAAAAATTAACTTTAAAAAAATAATTAGTATTTTTTGAGCTATACTAATGACAAAACAAATTGCATGGAATAAATATATTAATAAATTTTTATTTTCTTCCTGTTTAAATATTTTTTTCTATATTTATTTGCCTTCCTTTTCAGCAAATGGTTTCCATTTTTACATATATACATATAAGGAGAATAAAAACTTTACCAAAGAGCAAACTTTGTTTACATGAGCAACATTCTGACACTAACAATGTAAGAAGCTGTCTTAGTGATTTTCCTACAGTTTAAATGCATATTTTAGGGATAATAAATGTAATACCTAAATTTATATATAAAATTAAACTTTATAAAGGATACAATATAAGCACTGGTTATATTTATACACATATGAGTCTTTAGCATGGACAGAAAAACCATGCTAATGACACTGATATTTGTCCATGCTAATGACAAATTTTAATTTAAATAAGATTATGAGCCATAATATAATCACAATGCAATAGTCCTTTCTGGGGCTTTTTAAAACACAAAAGTTCTATGCAAAGAAGTAAAATAAAAATTTTAACTATAAAATAAACGTGAAAATTATTATCCATTCTAATGACATACAATTGATGTACGCTCCTAATATTCAACTTCTATTCTTAAAATAAAATATATGCTTCTATTTTCAGGCTGGGATAAATTGGCTACTTGTTGCCATGGAGAAACTTTATATTTTCAAACTATTATCATATGTGAAAATGAAATTTTGATTAATAACCAGCTGTTATAGTATGACCTTGTTTTGAAAATAGAATATGGAGGACAAACATTAATTCTTTTTTTATATACTACTAGCAGTTACCCGTGACTTCGTTCACATAACATTTAAAAAAGAAATAATTGATCGATCAAGCAAAAAATTTCGATGATGAAAAGCATGTGTAATTAACTTTTTATCGCGAATTTATGGTAAAAAAACTTCTGATAATCCCTAGTTGCTAATTTGTTTGCTGGTAAAAATTTTCCTTTCAGCGATTAATACTAATAGATAGAAACATTCTTGAATTCTTTTGTTCAGCCCTGTAGTTTTCCAAGTGCCTTTAATACACGAAAGTATCTTTCTAAAATTTATTTCAAACAAAAATATTTCTTATTACTACGTAAATTACATTTTCAGAAATTATCATCCAAAGACAACTTTGTATCCAGCTCTTTGCGGGACCCTGTTTATCATTTTATATATATACTACAAACATTTCTTAGTTTACTAAATGCAGTTCATAATAAAAAAGCATATTTTATTTACAAATCACCTTTAAGTAAATTACGCTCATATTCAGTAATCTTTCCGAGATCTTTTGTGTAACCCTGTATATCTAAATTTAACTATTTATACTATTACCATTTATACTCTCCATTTAATATGCATACATTTATCGAAACTTAAAAGCACATATCATAATTTAAAATGCATTTCATCCATGCAACAGTCATAGTCCATGATATACAGTACTTCGGATAGAATATATAATATTTGAAATATTTTGTGTGTCCCTGTAGATGCTATGCACTTCGTATTATGCATGAAATAACTTACATTAAGCCTCAGCAACATATATCAATTTGATTATACATGAAATCTTTTACCATAATTAAAATATGTCGGAAACTGTTCCTCCCTTATTCCTATGCAATGGAATTCTTCTGTCTGACCCTGTAAATGAATAGTAAGTACCCTTTTCACTACATACTTTACAAAATGCATATTTTAGTGCACTTTGTAAATGCATATAAATTTGAATATGTTCTACAGGCTGTAACATCGTTAAATTTAATTAAAACGATTTTTCCCCATAATGCCGTAATATAAGGAATTTTTTTTACTATCCCTGTAAATAAACTAATCATGGTAGAAACTTCATTTTCAATAGGTATTCATGCTAGGTAAACGTTAATAATGTCCAAAAATTTCATGGAAATCGGAGTATATCTACGAAAGTTGGAAAGCGACCAGACAGACAGACAAACCGAAAGCATACTAACTTTTCAACTTTATTCGAAAGTGTTACAAAATTGAGATAAAAATATATTAATCAGTGATTTTATTTTCCACCTTTTCCCCACAAAAAATTTCTTCCATTGATAATTATGAGTTTTGAATAAAAATATTCATTTGTATCTAACTTATAACTTATTAATTAGTATAAGTAAAAAGTATTTCTGATTCATTTTAAATATGACGTCGTTATTTATCTCGCTCCATTAGCTACTGATATTCATACCCCTTGTATTTTTAACGACTGCTATAAAGTACCTGTTTTATTTCTACTATGACGTCACATTTTCATGAGTGAACCATTTTATTAAAAATATAATTCTTTTTCGTTCTTTTTACTTTTAATTTATGTCACCATATTTTACACAAAAATCCCCATTAACTAAAGAAATATCCTTGTTAAATGTATTATAAAAAATACACCTTTTATTTTTATTTCAAACATGACGTCATATTTATTTTCTTAATTATTTTATTATAGTTTTTCGCGTGGAAGTTTTCTATTAAAAATTCATTGCCGCTAAAAAATTATTATTCCATTTTTTTATTTTCTTGGCAACAGGAAAGGAAAATGGTTAAATTTTATCGGAAAAATGCCTATTGGTTTTGTATGAAAAATAATTAAATTTTAAATTATTAAGGAAAACATTTGAATAAAATAAATAAAAATTACCCTATTATTTAATCCGGACTTCTAACTTTACGTCTGCAAAATTTCAAAGCAATCGGTTCAGTAGTTACGGCGTGAAAGCGAAACAAACAAACAAACAAACTCACTTTCCGATTTATAATATTAGTAAGGATATTTTTATTTTTAAAAAGAAATTTATTGGATAAATCCTGTCCTTGATTAATTTAAAGCAAGAATAACATTTGTTTTATTTTTTAAACATGATATTAACTCTTGAAAAATGCAAGTATACACAAGACACAGCTGCTGTGGACATCCATGCTAATGACTTTTTCAACCTTTATTCTGTTATTTTAAGGTGTTTTTAACTAAAAAGTGAGTAATTCTTGAGTGCAAATGATGAATAATATTAAGACAAACATATCTAAATATTAAAACATGACAGAAAACTTCTCAATTTTTTTTGTATGCCAAAAGACATAAATTGTCCCCTATTTTGAGAATCACCCACATGTATTTATTTGCATTTTACAAGGTGATAATTTTCTTTGATAAAACTAAATATTCTACCATAAATGCGTCTAACATACATAATATTTTACTGCAGTGTATTAGAATTTAAAGTCAAGAGCGCAAAAATTCACATGGAAATTTTTAGGTGTTGAACGTGGCTTTGAATTTGGAAATATATATATTAATAACCTATTGCGGGTTAAATTATTCTTAAAATAGTCAATATGAACATGAGATGTGAGTATATAAATTTTGAGGTGGTGAAAATGACGTTAGCTTTAGATTTCTAGGGAAATCAAATGTTCTATGATTGATCAACAATAGGAACAGTTAAAGTTTACGGAAATAGCGCACATTTAAGTTGAAACAATATTTAAAAAAGCTATCAAAGACTATATTTCCAGTTAGACATATGTTCTAGTAATTCATAAGAATATACGAATTTGCGATTTTAATCTTTATAAAATCAATGCACCAGTATTAAAATATATGCATATTTGTGAAGTCTCCGCTTAAAAAAACTCTGACTAAAATATAAATAATAAAATATTAATTATAATAAAAATTGTTATAGAGTATGAAATTTTATAATTCACGGGATACTGTTTTTGAAAAAAAATAATCATTTGAAAGAATAATTTTAACGTTAAAAATAATGCAATACATTTTCCAGACTAAATCAACTAATTTGTTATACTGATATTTAAAAAAATAATAATATCAAATAATATCAAATAAATAAAATGAAGTGAAATTTCAAATTTGAAGGTAACGTTCCATTTTCTGTCATACATCTGTCGAAAATATATTTCGAAAATTTTTTTAATTTACTCGAGAAATCTGTTATATTTCGATTTAAACCGACTGCAACTGGGAGTATAAACTTTTATAAAATATTATACTCTTTTATAAAAATATTTTATAAAAATTCTCTAGAAATTTTTAACTACAGGCTAAAAAATAAGGATTTATTAAAAGTTGTTTTGGAAAGAAAATTAAAAATGTGACATGGTAATTGGTCTTAGTATTTGTAGCACAGAACAATGTAAAAATAAAATTAAAAAGTATAAAATCGGTAAAAACTTTCTAAAATCATCAATATTGTAATACTACCGCATCGATTTAATAATACCTTCAAGATAAATAATGGTGAGGATTCTCACTTAAACAAATGATATATAAAACCATATGAGAAAACGCAAAATTTCACATTGATTTAAATATAAAATATACAATATAAACTTTGTATAACTTACTATTTTTTATTTAATTCGGTATTAAAATATTTTTAAAAAATTTTACAAGTTTATTTTATTAATACATTTTATTTGAAACCTCTTAGCACGTTTGGGCTGTATTTACCAAGCCCATTATCAGAGAATATCTTAATAACTAATTGCTGTATATTTATAGAAGTACGTCACTTGAAACGAGAGAGCCAATAATTCTTAGAGATGAAAGTCACTTAGCAATAGTTATTTGAAGCAGTTAATCTATACTTTTCTTCAATTAATATTAATCTAAGGGACTGCTACTTCTAGTTTCAAGTTGGATAATTTTTGGATCTCTCATTTCAAAACTAATCGAATTATTTGTATTTATAAACAGCAATTCCAAAAAGTACTAAATTACTTTACAATGCTGGTGCTCAGAGTATTTAGAACTACGAATTTTACGAGAAACATGCCAACAGTATTTGGAATACACAAAATACAATTAAAATTTTACTTTCAGCAGTTTTTGTTTTTTGCGAAACCACCTGTATGTTTTATAGCATTCATACGTATCTTGTAACATTCAAAACATTATCTAAATTTTAAAAAATCATACAACAAATAATTTGTACTTATAACAATTATTGTTCTTAAAAATAACTTTAACGGAATTTTCTTATACGCCCCTTATAAATGAACTATAAATGGTATAAACATCATAATCTGCAAGTATCTTATACTGAACTTAAGTAATGTGTATATCAAATTCAGTATGCTTGAAATATTAACATTGCATTAAGGTAAACTACAAACATTTTAACCCACACACATAATGTAACGAAATACTTTTAAGCGTTTCTGTAAATGAACTATAAATACTGCACACTTCATTTTCAATACACATCATTTCATGGTAAATCCACAGAAACATATATTACTTGCAGGGCATACCAAGTATATTTATGAGGGTTAGAGCATGGACAGCAGATTAATAAATGGATGGCCATACAAAATTCGTAAACACTTTCAACTATGTTGGAAAGTAATATTTTTTTCCTATAATCTGCAATTGTTAACTGTGATTGCACACTTTGGAAAATTAGAGACATTGCTGTTAAATTAAAAAACAAATGATTTAAAACAATCATTGTGCATCTTATGCCATATTAAATAGATTAAATATATGATATTTGTAAAAATCGTGAAAGGCTATTTTCTTCACTTTTGATTTATCTTTAGGATTCTACTTTTAAAATATGATAAAACTTCTTATAAAAATTGTTCTCCCGCTTGCATTCAGTTTGATAATATGATATGAAATCCCCAAAAGTGAAATCAAAGTTTTTGAAAATACATTTTTTATAGCAAAAGGAAAATTGCTTTGATCTTTACGATCCTCTTGATATCGTATCTATTACCTTATGATGTATGAAGAAAAACTGAATCTATTTCAGATTCCAAATTTTCACTAGATTTCAATTTTTTAAAACTCACAGAATAATATTATATATGTATTTCATTTTCAGTAAAAATTATCTTTACGATATACGAACTTTATTTGTTTCTGATAAAAAACTATCCCTGGAGACATGATAAATATGAATTTGACATTTTTTTTAATGGCAAAATTAATTATAACGACTATTTTATCGTCATAATTTTTTCATTAGTAATATATGCATTTCATGATTCATAATTTGAATACACGCCTTGAGTCAAACATGTCTGATAATTATACACTGTAAAGTTCATTGCCATAAGTAAAGAGTATCTCATTTTATCCGATACAGCTCAAATGAATGAAGAATGTTGAATATTCCTTAAGGAATAAAACAGAATTTTGAAATATAGATAGTTTATCTAGAGTACAGCTCATATTCAAAATATTAGAATAATTACCTTTTTTTTAGAAATTGAAAATTTCGTTTGATAATTTAATGTATTTTAATGAAAATATGCAAACGATATTTTTATTAAGAACTTATTGTTGATTAAACTTACTTGTTATCTTAAATTTAATATAATTTTTGAAAAGATTAATTGCAAAAAAAAATATTTTGAAAAGTCAAAATATTAGAATATTTATTCAAGTGGTTCAAAATATTAGAATATTTCACATTAATTCTCCTTTAATCTGTGATTGTCCAAAAGCAGGCCCAAATTTATTATCTCTCTCTGACATTGTTTGGGAAGTAGCTGAAGTTTGTTTTAGCTCAATATCAGCCATAGATGTTTACCCAAAAGCAAATGCACTAATATAAATCAAAAGAAAGATTTATAAATAAATTAGGTGCACCAAAACAAATCTGATCGTTAACCACAGTATTAAAATTAATAATTTGGGGGAAATAACAAAAAAAATGCAAGTCCAAACGAAAAATTAAATTTTGCATTAGTCAGAGAGTAAACCCTGGTAAGTTACGAGTGAATCAAGACACATTTAATGAGGGGGGGGTAAACAAAATGTGAACCTAGCTAACTAAAACAATGAAAATGCAGACACTAAATAATACGCTTTTTTCTTTTTTTTAAAAATGCACACAAAATTTTTCTTTTTTTTTTTTTTTTTTTTTTTTTTAACTTGTACTGCCTTTAAAATAAACTAATTAACCATTCAAAAATACCAATGCCAAAATTCCCTTGTTTCTTGACAACCGAAAGTAAAAAAAATCAAAGAAGGCTTGTTTAACAAGGTACTGGTATAGTTAATGGCAAAAATTTAGTAAAAACAAGAATGGGAATCTCAAACTGCAATTAATTAAGGACAAGTAATGTCAGCGAAAAATTAATGCGCGAACACATAAAATAATAAAAATCTGTGATATTTAAGTATGCAACACATAAATACTAAAACAACATGCACTGAAAATGATAATACTTTTGAAAATTGAGCATGAAAAGAGAAGAATACTTTCAAAAGTTCAAATTAAATACTAACATTTAAAATGTATTTTGTTTCCGTTACAACATATAGAATTTCAAAAATGCACTATATTTAAATTTAAAAAAATCTTCTCTGTTCAAGCTGCTAAAAAGAATAAAGTAAACTAACTACAAATCATTTTTTTTTTTTTTTTTTTTTAAGCAATAAAAGAAATGAACTGTTGCCGTGCGCTCATGCAGATGTTCCACAACGTAAAATTTTGTTAATTTAATGTTTTTTTATCACCTTTTAAATGTTATTATTATTATTATTATTTCTTTTGCACAGCACTTATTTTTAAGCAAAGCTTGTTTAGAGAGAGAATAAAACTGTAGGTACAACAATGGGTGCGACGACCCCTTATTGCACCATTAAGATCGTGACCTCATAGCTTTTTTTGTCTGATTTATTCTTGACATAATTAAACTTTCACACTATTTTATTCTCTTTTCACTAATTATGTATGGGTACGACGACCCGTTTTTTTTTTTTTTGCACAAATTTCACACTGGTTATATATTTTTGACACAATGTTTTATCACAGAGCGCTGACATACATATGACTTTAACATAACACGATTTATTTACTAGCAACACCACTGGGTCCACATTGATTTATTTTGCATGCCTCACCGATAATTTTCGGTAACACAACAGACCCGTTGAGTATGCTTGTTGCCTATGTTGCATCCACCAAAAACACAGTAGATGAAATCAGAATGCAACTTCTCATCGGCAGAGAGCACGAAGATTTTCGGTTTCCGGTAAAACGTGAACTGAAACAAAAATTCCGACCTTGAACCGAGTGGTGGGATATTTCTGCACATAACACAGTATCCCGAACAGCTGGCGTTGCGAGGGAAAACAGTTGACCCAGTCAATTTCTGACGCATCGAAAACGAAAGTGGCACTTTTCTTGAAAAGAGCGAAAACAGCAGCAATCTTTCTTGAGTGCAGGAGAAAACATAATTGAATACTGCAGGTTTCGGGGAGGGAAATACGTCACACAAAAATACATACGGCCTTGGCACTTCAGAGAAAAGGAGAGCGCTTTGTAGAAAACAGTCCGTCGATGTTTGATGCATACATTTCGTCGACTTTTAAAGGTTTTTTTTCTTTTTTTGGAGTAGCGCTGTTTCATTGATGTCCGAGGGTGCTTGATACAAGATTTTTTTTTTATCGAAGATTTTAATTATGATGATTTTTTTTAAAGTCTCTCTGTGTGTGTGCGTTTTTTTTTTTGACCGGAGAAAAAAAAGGCCAGATGCACCAGAAATAATATGTAAAGGTGTTAGTTCATATGCCCAGGTGATTTACCAAAAGAAGCACACACAAAAAACTCCGAAAAGGCGAGAGTTACATTTTACGACGATGCATTTATTTAACTTGAGATACGACAGTGCAACTCCCCATAAGGGGAGGGGATTCTGAGAGAGCTCTAGTCTACATCTTGTCAGTATCAAAGCAATCAGCGAAGTGACGATACAATGTCATAGCTCTTATCGCCAAAAGGGATCAGAAGTCTTCCATACAAAGAATTTTGGCGATATTTGATAAACCACACGTTCAGTATCATTGAGTACATTTGCGGTCTGGGAACCCCAGGATTATTTTCACATCTGCGAATATTTTATAGGGTTAAAGAAATATCTTAAGCTTGGGAAGTAACTGAGATAAGCAAATCATTACATACATTTGCCTTTTGCAGACAAAACCTTAAGTTATCCAGATGCGCAATTGAATAGAAAGAACGCACAGTCAGGATAAACAGAGATAAACGTATTTCTAGTTTTAAGCATTAATTGTGAGAATGAAAACAGGGTGTGGGAGGCAGATGTTAATAAAATGTAACGGATAAAAGATTATGATGAACTAAGCCCAGAGCTTTCTTTATTTTGTTAATAAGTGCGGTTTCTATGGGCAGATGTTTTTTCACAGACACAACAGAAAATTTGTGAGAAAGGAAGATGTATTATTAATTTTATACAGAGAGCTCCAAAAGATGAAAAGTTTTACTTCTATTAGTGGGAGTATGAAAGTTAGAACTTAACTATTAAATGTAGAATTAATTTAACTAATGGGTTTATTAGTGAAAAGGGAAACTAAAATAAACCAAAGAATTTATTAAAGGGAAATAATTATTGCATTTATGAAGAGGAAAAGATATGTAGCGATAATCTCCGCTACAGGGCCGTGTGAGTGATATTAATGAATCTACTAAACTTCGTATGGTTGATTTGTATCGGCACGGTAAAAATCAATGTTTTATAGCGAATTATTTACATTGTTCGCAATCGAGCGTTAGTAAAATACTAACACAATATTCAAAAATTGGAAAATTTCAAAATAATCGCCGAAATGGTGGCCGAAAACCAAAAACATCTGCTAGAGATGACAGGAAACTGAAGCGTATAGTTAAGAAAAACCGTTTTAAAAGTGTGCGATTCTTGCACCGAAAATGGAAAGAAGAAGGAGTTGAAGTTTCTACATCGACAACATTAAGACGTCTCCATAAATTTAAATTTGAATCTCGTGTACCGAAAACAAAACCTCTCATGACTGCAAGACAAAAGCGTATAAGATTGAATTGGTGTAAATCAAGACGTTTATGGAGCAATGAAGATTGGAAAAATATATTATTTAGTGATGAAAGTATGTTTTGTGTTTCATATGGTAATCAAGGTATTCGAGTTTGGAGAATGAAGCAAGAATCATTTGATAAAGAATGCCTTAAACGTTCCGTAAAATTTGCTGCTAGTGTCATGGTTTGGGGTTGTATCAGTGCAGAAGGACCTGGAAAGTTATGCATCGTCTACGAAAAGGTTAACTCTCTGATATATCAAGAAATTTTAAAATATTACATGATTCCATCATCAGAAGATTTATTTGAAGATGATTTCATCTTTCAACAAGATTTAGCGTCCCTGCATACCTCGGTGTCAACTAAGAATTGGTTCCGCCAACGCAACATTAAGGTACTTCCTTGGCCACCAAATTCACCAGATCTTAATCCCATCGAAAACTTATGGTGTATAATGAAGAAAAAAATTCAAGAAAATCCTCCTTCAGGTAAAACTGAGTTAGTGGCACGTATAAAGTCTATTTTGGCTAATATTGATAGAAATGTTTGTAAACACCTTGTATATAGTATGCAAGATCGATTGTACGCTGTTATGAAAGCTAAAGGGGATGCTACAAAATATTAACTACCATTTACTTCATATTCATAAGGTAATATTGTTGCGTAAAATAAAATATTCTAATATTTTGAATAATCTAAATTTTATTCTAATATTCTGGTGTGTTTAAGGAAGCTGTATACCTAATTTATTGTGCTGTATTATATATTTTATAAATGTTAAAATCTTATCTAAACATTCCAGATTTAACTTATAAGAAATTTAATTGCATTTACTTAGTATAAAAAATAAATAAATGACAAATAATTTTTTCTTATTACTTTTTCTCAATTATTCTAATATTTTGAATATGAGCTGTGTTATGCAGCGTTTTCAGCGTAACATTAATTTTGGTGAGAAAACGAGAACAAAAAATATTTTTTTGTTGATCTCTATAGATATAGAGATTGATATAATTTTTATAAAGTGTTTTTGCTAAAGTAAAATTAAAGTAAAATTCAAAAAATATTTCATCTATTATAATCACATTAAACCGAAAATTGGTAAAAACTACTTTTCCAATTTGTACCAATTTTTTTGTTGACTTATATAAAGGATAGTTTTATCGAATATTTCTAACAATTGTTATTATGTAATAATCACAACAATAAAAATTTATTCTCGCTTTTAAGACTTAGTATATATGTTATTAAGATTTTTATTTATATTACTTTATTTTCTCATTTAGAACGTACTGTATAATTATGTAAGTTTTTAACTTCTATTATTTTCCTTTCTAATTTTAAATGTACTGTATAATTAAGTAAGATTTTAACTTTTATTATCTTCTTGCCTCATTTTGAATGTACTGTGTGTTTTAAGTTCTTAGTCATTGCTTTCAGAAAGGGAGGCGAAAAATTTATCGCGAATGAATTACGGAGAAAAAAAAATAAAAATCTGGGACATGTTCAACATTCAACATTAGTTCACGGTGAATGTCGACGTTTATCGGTGTAAGTCAGAAATGAGAGAATTTAGCAAATATTTTGGACATACACTAAGCGACTATGTGAAAGTTGACATTCACCTGTGACAGTCGACACTCTCCAGATTTCGGTGCTTCACCGTAACACACACACACACACACACACACATATATATATATATATATATATATATATATATATATATATATATACATATATATATACACAGATTCAATATTTCTACATTCATAAAGATTATTTAAAAAAATCATTTTTAATACTCGATATGGTTTTTACTTACATGCTACACATACTTTTATTAAAGTAAAATTGTTTTAGAATGAACATTTGTCATTCGTCGAAATTATTTATTTAAATTTACTAAAAAAATATATCCAAATAGAAATATCCAATAGAATTAAAGAAACGCTATTTCAACATAAATGAAGAGAATGGCCAAATCAAGAGAAATGGCATGAAGCCAAGATAAAATTCAATTGTCTGCACTTATATTTTTCCTTGCTTTCTTGCATATAATTTTATGGATGATCCTTAGAGACCATGAGCATTATTCCTTTTTATTAAAAAAAATGCTTTACTCATCCATAGATATTTTTTTTTACCATTACAAACTTAAAACAATTAAAATTATTTTCAAGAATTTAAAATTTATTACAAACTTTTAAAATTGTTCTAAAACTTAGAAATATATAGTAGAAATATTTAGTTTTGTAATATTTAGTTGAAAGTATGAACACACGAAAAGAAAATTTTCTCAAACAATTTCAGCTGTTCAATCAAAACAATTACCAAAATTATTTATTTATTTAATTTTTGTATTTTATGTTAATTTTTTACTGTAATATTAGTGGAAAAAAAACAACTGAAATGCTATTTCTAGTCTGCTTTGTAAATTCGTAATTAATGTAGGATTTATTTTGAAATCTATCGTTATTTGCAAGTAATAACCCATATGAAACATATTTTTAGCACAAAGTATACAGGGTGTCCAGCAAATAAGACCCCGATTTAAAAATTAAATTTCTCAAAAACAAAGATCGATAGAATTATGCGGTAAACGGCTTGTTTATTAGGTAAGCTGTAAAAATATTACAAAGAAGTTTTGAAAGGTGATAATTTTGAAAAGATTGTGTTCTGATTGCAAATGATACTTGAATTGATATTTTACTTCTTTTGAAGTACTTGAAGAGAACGGATTTGTTTGGCATATAGTGCCATACTTTCACGATTTTTTTAAAAACTAAATTTTTAGAATTTCGAAATTTCAAAAATTTCACTCCAAAAATCATTAAAATATGGCACTATAATCTGATAAACTCGATCTCTGTACGCAATCGAAAAGAAGAAAAATGTCAAGTAAAATATTCTTCGCAACCAGAACACAATCTTTTCAAAATATTCACCGTTCGAAATTTCTGTATAAGATTTTTACAGCTTACCTAATAGCTAAACCATTTACCGCATGATTCTATCGATCTTTGTTTCTGATAAATTTAATTTTGAAATCGGGGTCTTATTAACAGGACACTCTGTATTTATCACCTGTTTAGAAGTAATTCATGCATCAGAAGGACAAACAATTCGAACACTTTTAAAGATAAACCAGTTCAACAAAATTTCTTATTAATTGCTTACAGAAATTAAAAAATAAATTAAAGTTACTTGTACAAATTCCATTATATTTTACAAAATTTCATTAATTTTAAAGAATAAGAACCATATTAAATTCTGGATAAATTTATTGATTTCATTATTAAACACACAAGATATTATTTATATAAAAATTATATAAATAATAAAAATTCGCTTTTCGAAATGTAATTTAATTTTTGGATCTAAAATTTTGCTTCAAATAAACGAAGAACATTGTACTCATAGAAAAAAAAGTATTATTCTGCCGTACATTTTTGTGAATGACGATTATATTTGCTTAATTAAAATCTTATTTCAGCACAGTTTTTTTTTTCGAAAATAAGCGCAGAATGAAAAATAAATCTGGAATAATAATCCTATTTAATATATATTACTTTACTTTATAATTTCAAAAGTAGTTATTCAAACTCTTTTAAATGAAAAAAATGTTTAGTAGTATTCTATTGCATAAAATATTTCATGCGGGAAAAATAAAAGTATGCATACAAATTCCTAAGATATTTATATTTTTTTCAGTTCATAAGGAATTAGCAAAAACAGGCTTTTATAACCATATGAGTAATTTCCTAAAAAATAAATATTTTATTGTTTGAAGATTTATAATGTCGAATATATTTTTACATTCCAGAATTTCCGTCTAGTGTTTCAATTTTTATCTTGTAGAAAGCGGAAGATCTTTCTTTTTTCTTTAGTAATTTATAATTGAAATAAAATATTCTTTAGGTAAAAGTAACGTTATAACAGAACATTAATCACTATAAACAATTTAACAAAATTTAAAAGATTTACAAAATAATTTTTAAATAGATATGTAATTAGTTCTACGAGAAAATACTAATTTTAAATCCAATTACAGACTATTGAAACTTTATTAAGCGCCAAGTATCTTTAGCCCTTTTATTGTTTAAATTTCATTATAGTTTGTGATTAAATTATTTTTTCCTAATATTAATTTGTTAGTCATATCGTGCATATTTAAAAATTATGTTACATTTACTGCAATCAATAGCATTATAAAATATACAATTATAAAAGCGATATGACAATTTATAAAGAAATATTATAGTTTTTTAAAAAATAGGTATTTTGTAACTTTCTAAATAACTCTAAAGGAAAGAAAATGCAACTAAAGAAATATCAGATGCAATTCATGTACACCTGGGGGTATTTAGGAAGACTGCTGGTCGTACTGAAAATAATATTGGTAACGCGGAAACCACAAACATGGTTCATCTAAAATCTCAAAGAACATTGATAGTTTTAGAGTACTAAGTTATTCTCACGTGTAAATACAATTTGTTACTCTAAAATTAAGACAATTGCTAACTGTACCTAATAATTCATTCATAACGCAATATCAGTACAATGT
Source organism: Maratus speculifer (assembly GCA_964019185.1). Classification (NCBI taxonomy): domain Eukaryota; kingdom Metazoa; phylum Arthropoda; class Arachnida; order Araneae; family Salticidae; genus Maratus; species Maratus speculifer. The sequence continues at coordinate 145,484,363 of OZ025300.1, forward strand.
TAAGAATTTTAAACTTTTCCTGCATCGTCACTCCACCACTTTTATAGAAAACTATTACTTCACTGTATTATGGAGCTATACTGATTGGTCAAAATACAGGTATTCTACATAAGCAGTGGACTGACGATGCAGCAAAAATTTCAAATTTTTAACAGTGTAGCTCCGATCACTGCAAAATATTTCGATTAAAGAGTTGGATTTCTGGACAAATCGTTTTCCTTCATCGTGATATCTTTGCACAAAAACACACAAAATACTGTACACTTGGCAGCATAATTATATTAATTTATTCAGTTGATTTAACTAAAAATGTTTTAATTTGTGTGCGTGTGTGTAACAGAGGGGGGGGGGGGCTGTTGAGCTACATTTTTTGTAGTTTATAGTGTAATTCAAAAGTAACATTTGTTCGCATTAAAAAGAAACATTTATATCCATAAAAAGTTATTCAGCAGTTACTGTTTTAAATATAAATACAGCATTCTGTAAAATATTAATACACTTAAAAAATACATTATTTAAAAAAATAGCAACATTTATTTTATCTGCAAAACAACATTTTCATGATCCAAAGTTTTGGTTTATTATTTTTCTGAATTTCTGAGAGATTAAACATATCAAAATATCACAAACCGGACTCTAATATGTAAATTATAATGCAAGGAAAAAAACGGTAGATTCGTAGAATTTTATGCAATATATTTCTTCTTACATAATTTCAACAATTTATCATACAAATTTAGAAGCTTATTTATAACGATTGGTTATCCAGCCATTTTTTATTAGTTTTTCAGATCGCAGGCTATCATAGCCTGAGAGCTTATGTGCCCACTCGTTCTTCATGTATGTACGTATGTTCGTTCGTGCGTGCGTACCGCGATAACTCTTGGTAAAAATATTCGATCCACTTGAAATTTTGTACATAGGTATATCCTGATAATGCGCTTCCCTGATTATTTTTTAGAGTCCGTTCGATATGTATTAGAGGGGGAACGGGGGGCTCGTGCCCCTCCCCTTAATTGATATAAATGGGTTTTTCATCCACAATTATCAGTTTTCGTTCAAAATTTAGATACATAATTATTCTGATGAGGCGCCTCCGTGATTTATATTTGGTGTTCATTGGATAAGTATAAATAGGGGGGAACAGTGGTTCTAATGCCCCTCCCATTAATTTATATAAATGGATTTTTCATGCAGCATTATCAGATTTCGTTCAAATCTCTGAATAGTTTTGGAAGTTTAATTGTTAAGTATATGTAGGTTGATCCAAAAAAAGTTTACAAGCAGAAGCATTTGAAACGTAATACTTGTGGAGCGAATGTTTCCACCCAGGGTGGTTGAGAAATGGCGCTAGTTGTCCTACAGCTGTTCTACGAGTAAGTAGAGTCAGTACGTAGACACTTAAGAGCGCAGTAATGGCACGACGTCTAGAAAAGTGGTTTCGCATAGAGTGCGAGCCGTAATTCGATTTTTATGTGCCAAGAATGTGGCCGCATCCGAAATTCACAGATAAATCTTTGAGCAAAGCTTTCATTCTTCTGCATGACAATGCCAGGCTCCATACAGCTCTCTAGACTCAGGAATTGCTGCAAATGTTCAAAAGGGAGGTCTGGAAACACCCCCATACAGATCCGATTTGGCTCCAAGTGACTATTTCCTTTTTAAGGCGTTGAAGCGAAACTTATCCGGAACACGGTTCACCTCAGACTATGCAATGAAACAGCTGCCGAGAAATGGCTCAATGAGAAGGGCCCTGATTACTACCAAGACGGGATAAATAAGTTGGTCGAAAGTTCTAACAAATGCCTAAACAGGTATGGCGACTATGTGGAAAAGTAAAGGCCAGATGTGTTTCTTGATTGCTATTGGTATTTTGTTTCTATTGTTAATAAATATTTTTACCTTTGCCTTGTAAACTTTTTTTTGGATCATACCTCGTAAAAGAGGAGGGATAACTCCTCTTAAATTATATTGGATTTTTATTAAGAAATTTTCGATCTTCTCTGAATTTTGGATATAGATTTTTTATATGATAAAGCATGTTTCTGATTAGTTTAAGAGGTTTAATGATTAAGTATAAGAAGGGGAAAGTGGGGAGTTGTTTCCCTTCCTTTTTTTGAACGGAATTAAACCTTAAAAATATAAGGCTGTAATGTACAATTAGCATGCGTAGACTGTGAGCTCAATGTCATCAGTTTAATTTTGTAATATTCTTTTTATTCAAATTATTACGATTACTCCAAATATGTCCTTTAATTATTCCAAGATTCTTCTATTTACAGCATTAATTTCAATACAGATTTTAAGTTTATTTCTCCGCCTTTTTTCATTTGTAATAATTAGTCATTTTTACTTTTTAAAATAAAGTATTTAATAAGATACTTGTCTTTTCAAAGTATTTTATTTATAAACATATTGCAACTGCCAAAAATATTTCGTATATATTCCAAAAACGTTTTTTTTCAATAAATAAAAAATATTGAAAAAAAAATCTCTTATTACACAAGAAAAATAAAAAGTAGTTTAAAATTTATGGAGAACAATTCAATACTACCTTAAACATATGGAACTCCAGTTCAATTCCGATTATCATAAGTAAATATTCACAATTCAGTTACAATTAAATACAAAATAAAGATAAATATTTCTGTGTTTAACAATACTCGTGGACAAAATTATAAACTCAGAAAATTTTTAATTTGTTTAAATCGTAATATGAATAAACTTAGTTTTAAAGTAATTAAATAAATACGAGTACTTATAATAACTCATAAATAAAATGGAGCAAAAAAATAAGATCATGCGATACTTGGACAAAATTATAAACTCAAAGTTATGAATTTCTACATTCTGGTATATTTGACATAAATAAATGCATTTTGTGATAATAAACTACTAAATAGAGTTATTAGGGATGAATATATTTCAAAAAATCAATGCATATTTATAATCATTTTGAAAAAAAGATGAGTAATATAAATATAGTACATGTGTAAATTGAAAATATAAAATTATAGATTTTAAAAAGTTAAAGTTCACTTAAATCCTGGTGCAAAATATTAATGCATATATTAAAAAATGCATTGAAACGCCATTTTTCTCAAAAACTTTGAATATGCGACTTGGCATTGATTGAACAAGTTTTTCTAACTGCTTCATAAACGACTGGTTCCAGTCTGAAAGTATAGCCATCTTTTAATCATTTGTGATTTTATATTGGCGTTCAAAGCGATAGACTATTCTAACCATTGCACCCCAAAAATTTTCAATGGTGTTTACATCCAGGCGGCGGGCTGGCCAATTTAAGACATTTACGTGCAGCGTTACAGCTACTCTTTTGTACTTTTTGAAGAGTGTATTGTTGTATTTTTTTGGTCAAATACTTAGTTTACTCCAATGATCAACGGTCCATATGGCAAAAAGTCATCTTCAGCATTAACTGGTAGTCTTCTGCTTTTTGTTTTCCATTAAGAAAAGCCAGAGCAGTTTTACCATTCTGAGAACTGCCATTCAGCCTACACCATCATGGATCTTCCACCAAAGCTTCGACTAAAGATGTGCCATTCTTCATGTTTGATATTGTGCCATTAGTATCTTATGTCACTTGGGTTGTCTAAATTAAACTTCTTTCCATCTGACCAGATGGCTATGCTCCACTCTGTTGTCCATGACAGGTGCTGTTGTAGAAAGTGAAGTCTGGCTTTTATGTTATCGGACTGTAGTTTTGGCTTACCTTTTATTTTCTTCCATTTCATATTCGACACACGTTGAAGAATTCGTCTGGCAGTTCGAGAGCTTACATTTAGTTTTAAAGTGTTAATAGAATTCAGCTAGAAAAAGCTCCAGTACCAGATGTTGTAACGCTTCTATACAAATAGCCTGAAATCAACATTAATATAACTGACTAAAACTAAAGTTGAATAGAATATTCTCATTGCAACTACCGAACAAGCTCATCTAACCCTCTCATTTGGCTGCATTTAAACAAAACATTTTTTACAGCGTAAAGTGCCAAAATATTATTATCTCTGGAACGTCATTGACAACATAAAACCATTTAGTTTCGAAATTCAATCATCGTTTCTTCAAGTACACAGATTTAGTACAAATCCTACACCTTTTTTGTATTACGGGAAAAATTTCACGGATTATATGTACCTCAGAAAAACGACTATTATCTCCTTATAACAGGTGTAATTCTTACATATTTATAGAAGCATTGTGAAAGAATTAAAAGCATTAAAAGCATTAAAAGAATTCAAAATATTTATGAAAAAATACTTTAAATAAACATTTAAAAATGAGTCATTATTATATTTTATTTCATTTTTTGGTTAATGTAATCCGTTATTTCTATGAATATTTAATAAGTGAAGTATCACACTAGCAGTGTGATAATTCACTTATAACATGTTCAATAATTTCATTGCTAATTTCACTGCTGAAAATTTATTGAAAATACATATAAAATTACGTATGTGCTCACTGATGTTGTATTTGTTTGTGTCTCAAGTTACGCCACAGGTTTGTTTGTTTATGTAGATTGTTTTATCTTGTGCTGCAGGTGTTCCCTTACCAAAATATGTGAGTGATACAGGATAAGCTGATAATCGTCACGTAATTAAAATGAGACCTATCTGTGACTCAGAGGTTCTGTTTTCGATGCTGGTAGACGGGAGGTGCAGGGTTCGAACCAAATTGCACCCATCGGCCTTACCTTTTGGAGTTTTCTTGGTTTTCTTCGAACTTTGGGAAAACTTGGGTAAATACGAGTTAGGTTCCTTTAGAAAGATACCCACGAAGAGCACTCTCCTCAGGGCTTATATCCCTTTTGCAGACTATCGGCGATTATAAATAACACGACATCGTAACTAAAATGGCAGAGTATGGGATGCTTTTACATAACACTTAACGTACATAGTTGATAATATAGCATTCTCTGTTAAGAAGTTTACCTTTGAAAGAGTAAATCTTATTATTATTAATATATATGCAAATGTGTGCAGAATATATTTGCTATTTCTTTAACCAAATGTACTCACAAATTAAGTACTAACTGATGAAAAAAAAGTTTAAGTTATTCCATTTGTTATATTGTTTTTAGAAAAGCTTTCAATTTCACTCAACTTTATTAATTGTATGTGATATGTTTACTTTTGAAATAAATTCAAGAAAAAAAAATAATGCATAGTCCACATTACTGATCATTTCTAAAAAAGAAATTAGGGAAAATGTGTGATAAATTTATACTTTTTAATATATTAGAGACTTTTTTTAATGACAATTTTGTTCAGAATAAATTCCAGAATTATTTGACATAGTATCTCAAATTCGCTTTTTCTAACATATCATGTATTATGGTGTAATTGAATATCTTCTGATATCCTGATTTCAAAACCAGATTAAAATAATGAATTTAAATATTAATATTTTTTATGATCATAGAATTCTTGCATGAAAATAATCATCTCCATTCGTTTACAGTTAATTAACAATTTATTTTTAGTGTACATTATTCCACAACTAAGAATAAGTTTTTATAAATCATTAAATAGAAGAAATAAAAACGTATCACAAAAAGATACTTAAAAGTTTTCTTCTTTTCGTGTGCTGTGATGGTAAAATATATGCTAATGATCGTTTTACATTAGCTTAATTTAAAAATAAATAGTGGAAAAACAGTTAAAAGTTGAAACATGATACATTTTTTCGTTCTGGCATTTGATGTATCACCTTTTTCTGGTAACGTTGTTTAGAAAACAGATTTATTTTCGTCGAAATTTGAATTCGCTTAAGGATAAGAGTGTAGTTAAATTCTGATAATCAAATATATGAAAAGTGGTATGGTAAATATTTCAATGCATTCTACATTTCTTTGTTTTTGCGTAAGAAGGCTAAATTTTAAAAATACACTAATTCAAGAAAATTTTCTTAAAAGATTTTGTAAAATCATTTAAACAATTTTCATTGTACTTTTGCTAATGGCAAAGATTTATTTTCATTACTTTACGATTATTTCAAAGTGATTATCGATGAGTTATGTTTCTAATTTTTTTAGGAATATTATTATTGAATCAAATAGTTAAATGTCTTAAAAATAATTTTAAAAAATGACAAATATATCATCTGTGACATTCTAATTAACATTTGCATCGATGAATCAATGCTAGCAAAAAGAAAAAAAGCTTTTAGTGGTTAATCTATCATCAACAATGAAGTTATGAATAAAAGGAAGAGACATATAAAGTTTTGTCAAGCACATTAGAATGATTTAAATGAATTACAATAGACAGTTGATTGACCGACAGGTCGGAAACAAAGCCGATCCGGTCAGATCACTTTTCTAAGATTTTATTTCATACAAAATTGGAAGAAAGATATACATAAAGACATTAAGACAAAGTACATATAGACATTATTACACTTACACATACATTAGATATGTATCAAAAATTATTGTGATAGAATAAAGAAATTCTTGATAGTCTTCTGCTTCATAGAGCACATTCTTTTTTCTGCACCCATATTTGAGTGTCCCTCTTTCCGAGAACACCAAGGGACAAAAGAAGAAATTTTTCTACCACTTTGTCAGAATATGAAAATAATGAAAAAAATCATAAAAGTGGCATGCCATTTCGGGTTAATTGGAGCTTTTGATGTTCTAGAAATGGTTGATTTTATTTATCAGTCTCTTTGCATTTGTTGACGATTTTATTATTTTAGCATTAGGAAAAGTTTATTTACGGTAAAATTTCGTGAAATGGAGCCGAATTTATCCCACCGCGACTAAAAAGATTTATTTCAAAAATTTAAGAAAAGTCGAGAAAAAATGCATGGACATTGATCGATTTAGTTAATTGAACAATCAGGTCAATTGACGTCCGGATAATCAAAACTGTACTGTTGAAATAAAATATTGAGTTTTTTTTTTCTTTTTTTTTTTTCTTTTTTTTTTTTTTAATCGGAATGAGAATTTCGTCTTACCGCCGTTTAAACCTTTTAATTATCATTGTACGCACTTTATCCACATCTTCAAATTGAGTGAGAGGGGAAACTACATTTACAGAATTTATAAATAACATTAAAATATGAAAAAAGAGGAATATTCCTTAATCCAATTACATCTACTTTAACAATATTTTTTATTTTTCTGTAAATTCTCAATTAAGCATGATTAAGTTTAATGAACATGGTAAATCAATAACATTAAGATAAGCACTAAAATTAATACTATTAACGTTAACTTTAAAACTAGCATTCATTTGTTTCTCTTTCTTCTATAAATTTTATTAGGCAGCTGGAAATAATTACCTGAAAATTGATAGCATCCAAAAATACAATATAGAAAGCTTAAATATACTACAAAGAAATTGTTCGGAAAAAGTTTCGATTTCGACGGTCAGAAAAAGAATTTTTCGTTTTGTTTGTTTCGTAAATATGTTGGTTTATACAGATTTTTAATATTAACGAACACTTTTTGAACCGTTGGTAACTCTCAAAAGTTTACACTGCAGTTTTTAAAAATCTCATTAAATATAGAACATATTAAGAAACATTTGTGTTTTTAAACATATATGGTGTCAATTTCAAAAGAATAATAAATGTTAATGTTACAAAAGACATAAAGGGAAATGTATGATGGGACAGATGAGTACCTGAGTACGATAGGTAAAATACTGAACGTTAGTGACATAGATAAATGTCGGATTCTGTGATATAAGGTACCCTGGGGTAATAACGCCAAGTGCTAATATTTTGCATAATTATGAAATAATTTGATAAATGACACCCATGTGTACTGCGCAGAAGGGTTTTGAGTCATGTAAATCGCAAAAAACAGCTTCAAGTTAATTTATTTCATTTTTAGGTCTTATTGTTTTTACAAGCAGCTAAAATTAACGCTTGATCTAAAATTTGCGAGATACGTTTTGTGATGTGATGACTATTTTTTTTATCCGGAAATACTTTGTTAATTACATAAATTTGTAGTACATGTCATGACCTTTGAAAATGTTGCTGAAGATTTTGGATATCTTCTCGAGATAATTTTTAATTTAAAATGTACAGCGCATTAACTATAACGGGGTAATAACGCCAATCCTTGCAATTTTTACCCCGGTTGATTCCCTACAGTGGGACAGCTACATCCGAAATACTGATTCAAATAAGCACAGTTAAAACTGTGCAATGTTTCTAATAATTCTATTTAAGCGGTTTTTTAAGCAAAAAGAAGCTTACGGTCTGATATTATTTGCCTCATCCCCCCTCCCCACACCACACCTTTATTTTTCTTACATTTTCACAAAAAAATGAACAATTTCAATAACTTAGGATACAATTTGTCAATTTCTAGAGCTGAGAGTTTGTATTTTTAGAATTGGGCAATCTACAAGCAATTATTCCAGCTTATTTCATAGTTTTGTTTGCATGGCGTTATTACCCATATAGGTGAGTAATAACGCCAAATAGCATTGGTCAAGAAATCACGCCATTACATTTCATGAATACATATCTGTTAAATTATTTTTTTTATATAGATAGTCAATGAGTTGCTGTATCAAATCATTTATTTGTTTGAAAAATACAAACTAAAACTGAGCCGTGAAAATTGCTAGAACCTTAACGTGGCGTTATTACCCAGGGTACCTTACATTTAATATTTACAATGGAACAATATAAGAATTTGTGACTTACTAACTAATTGTGGAGAAAGTTATTATTATTGAACACGTGATATTTTGATGGAATTCCGAGTTACAATCCTACACAATTCCCTGTTGATGCTTTGATTGATTTCCTATTTTCAACAGACCATAATTACCTATTGATGCTAAATTATCGTAATAGAGGAGCTATAATAATGTCTATAATACAATAATTGTACTGCAACAATTTAAATTACACAGATAAAAAGGAACGAATTATCTTTATCTCATAGAGATAAACGATCAAACGACAAGGCTATTAAAAGTATACAAAAGGTCGATCGTTGTAGTTCAATTTTCTATTATTATTATTATTATTATTATTATTATTATTATTATTATTATTATTATTATTATTATTATTATTATTATTATTATTATTATTATTATTATTATTATTAGGATGAGCGAAACGAATTCTCTACTAGGCCACTCAAGTTACACTTTGTCGTACACTTTATAAAAAATCTATTCAGTATTTTGACTTGAAATTAAACATAAGAATAAATTATGATATGTAGATTTGCAGAATGTTATTTTTTTTACAGAATAACCTTTAAAAAATATTATTTTAATAATTAATTTATTCTACATGTTTTTCTATTATGGATGCATTTTTGCAAATAAAAACTTTAACGCATATCTTTTTATTTCCAGAATGAAAATAAACCATGGGGTTAGCAATTATAGATAGAATCATGATTAATTAATTAAATAAAATATATTTTCATTATTCCTCCAAAATAGTTTGCAAATAAAAAATTGAACCCGTATCTTTTTAATTTAAGAAGGAAAAAAAACTATGGGGTTAGTAATTATAGATAGAATCATGATTAATATATTAAATAAAATATATTTTCATTATTCTGCCAAAATTATTTACGCAGTTTATACTTACGGATTTAAAAAGAATTACATTATGATTTATTTATTTAGGTATTTACTTTGGTAAAGTGGCAACAAAAAGAATCGTAAACAGATAAAATTAATTCTTATATTTGGTATTTAAAGTGAATATTTTGTTAAATTTGGTAAGTTTCTTAAGTCTGGTATTCGAAATGAATGATTAAAAATTAATTTAAGAATATTTTAATTGATTGAAGAATAATTTAATTTAACGAAATTAAATATATTAATTACGTTTATAAATAATTTCTGGAAGGTATTAGTAATTTAAAAATGTAAAGAAAAAGAACACTTATATGCCAGAACGAACGCCGTTACTGGCCATTGGAAAATGTAAATACATCTTTAAAACTTTTAGTTAAAAATTAAAAAAAAAATTGTAAAATTCTGCTTCGAAAATATTTTTATTTATAAAAGCCTTATATCATAAATAAAAAATTCCAAGGAAATTCTTAGTTATTTGGCTGAATTTACATTTCTAAAATTTAAATGCGCCAAAACATGAGATAACGTTTTTGCTTAATAAAGATGCAAAAATAATATAAAAAAGTAATGTTCCTTTCAAATATTTATCTTATGAAATAATGCTTCGCGAATCCAAACAAAGCACGGCTTTTGCTAGTTATTTTTATTATTACAATTTATTCTTAAAAATTCTGCTTCTTTCTTCAACATATAATTTAAAAGATGTTTAATTTCTTTTCATTCGAAAGATCATATTACGACTTATATGATATATAATCTAAATAAACTCTAATTAAAAATGTTCAGAATATAATACATAAGTTTAGAAATATTGTTTATTTCAATGGAAATACGCTAGAGATGAGAAGGGATTGAAAAAACATTTTTCAAGTAAACATAAAATTTCTTTTTTTATTCGAAATCTTAAAGCTTCATTATAACGATGCTTAAAGTTTTATCACTAGAGAATGTTTCAAAAAATTTTCATGAAAGCATGAAATCCTTAAATAGATAATGAAAGCTGCTTACTTCATTTAAAAAAGTATATAAAATATCAAAATGCCATTTGAAAGCAAAATGCAGTATAAATATTTAATAAGTTTTAGTAAGAATGTAATCGATATACGTGCTTATGTGTTTTCCCCCTTATTAAATCATATAAATGTTTAATTTAAAATTTCTATTTTTAAAAATAAATCAGATTAGAACGAGATATTAATTAAAAATATATACTTTTGAAAAATGTGAATAATGAACGTACGCTGGAGGCGACAAATTTGACAAAATTAATTGAATAGTTTTAAATAATTCTTTCAATACAGTTATCTGTTACGTTAATTAATAATGAGAAATATATTCAAGACAATATAAAATAATTTATCTTTCATATTTTTTTATTTTCGTCTAATAAGTATAAAATTTCAAAACATATAGTTACTAAGCAACTATTCAGGTATATTAATAATAGAAATTTAATATAGAAAAACATATCATATTATTATAAAAGAAACGTGAAATATGTTTAACTTATTTCAATCATCCTACTTCGCTTTACGTGTTCTCCACGCATCACTATAAAACATAAATTTTAATGATCTAAATTAATACACTATTTTACTTTTTTCAGTTGTTTCATTGAATGTTTTATTATAATTAATATGGTTATTATTGCTATTGTTTTTAGACTTTAACCCTTTCCGCAGTGTGTCCGATCTATAAACACCTAATTTTAATTCGAAACTTGCAATTGGCACCAATAATATTTTAATAAAATCTTGTTTCTAGAATAAAAGCTTAATTTAAAGAAGTTATTGATTTCTTAAAAAGTCGTTTGTAAATTCCGGTTCCAATCGATAATTTCTCATTTTACAAATAGAAATGCGCCGCCAAAATTTTTAATATGCGCCGGAAAGTGTTAAGGAAATAACAAATGCAATCATAATAAATACATTTAAACATGTTTAATAATTATGCATGAATATAATAAAATTATTTTTCTAGAAACATAACTTTTTCGTCTCTGTAATATAAGAAGCATTAAAATATACATTTAAATTTAAATATACATTAATTAGCTATATAAATGTACTTTATGATATGTTTTCGTACAATTTACTGATAAGTATATTAGCAAAGGATACAAACTTTCTTAAAAACATATTTTATAAATCCTTTAAGTTTCGACGTGGATAACGTGCACGTATATTAAAATTTTATCGTGATATGAATGTTACAAATATGGATTTTTATAAGATACTGAATCAAATGTTCGGAACATTTGACAACATAGTGATAAATGAATGCTGAAACTGTAACATAAAACATTTATGTAATAAGAATCGCTTGAAGTATTTCTGTATATTTCCCTAGAAGTAGAACGGAGAACACTAAAGCGAATTTTTTTTATATAAGGTACATTGCCAAAATTTTTACATTTAAAATAAAATCAACATGTACGTTCAAATATTAACTCTTTCAATGATTAAATTAAAAATGTATCTCTAAAAAAATTGCTGTGAAATATTATAGAAACACACATAGAAAATCACCGAAAATTATTCTTGAATGAAACCCATTTCTATTAAACAATAAGAAAATTTGGCTAATAATTTTTAAAGTGAGCTAATATTCTTTTGAAAAATGAGAAAAAAAAACTTAAGTTCATTAGTTTTGCAATTCTGAAAGTTTATAACTCTTTTATTTGATTTCTAAATGTTTAATATTTTAAATAACTAACATTATGAAGCATTTAACTTCAAATAATATCTTTCAAAAGATGAAATTGCATAAACGGAGAAAATACTTCTTGTCATTTTTCTAGTTTACAGAAATTTAAATCTATAATGTTTTGTTACAAATATCAAAGCCAATGCTTATGAATACATTAAATTTACATTAATATATATGAATATTAATATGTTTTAATTAGATATGTCCTATCTAACACCATACTTAAATATTAACTCCGTAGCTGTAGCGTCTCTCTCTCTCTGTTTCTTTGTTTATTCATTTATTTATTTTTTTAAAATAAATTTAAATGATGTGCAAGTATAATTAAATACAAATATAACTAGTAAAAACAGTGTTCGGTATTTTTACTAACCAATATTTCACTTGAGGATTCCCTTTAAGTTCATAACATTGAATGATAATAACTACCCCATAGTTGAATAATAAATTCAGACAACCGTGTCACATATCAAAAATTTGAAAACTTCTATAGAAGTAAGAAACATATCTGTCTGTGATATCAATCATAATGAAAAATTCAAATCGATAATTACAAGCCGTGTCGCGTTCAAAGAACAATTTCTAGGTTAATTGACAAAAGTATTGTTTTTCAAGAACAATTAAAGATTTCTCATAACATGTTTCATAAAAAACAACAGATTCTACATTATTATAAAAGGGATTATAACGCTTGAAGTATTTCTGTATATTTTTCTAGATGTAGAACGGCGAACACTAAAGCGAAATTTTTTATATCAGGTACATTGCCAAAATTTTTACATTTAAAATAAAATCAACATGTAAGTTCAAATATTAACTCTTTCAATGATTAAAGTAAAAATGTATTATTAGAAAATTTTGCTTTTAAATATTATAGATACACACATAGAAAATCACCGAAAATTATTCTTGAATGAAACCCATTTCTATTCAGCAATAGGAAAATCTAGCTAATAATTTTTAAAGTAAGTTAATATTCTTTTGAAAAATGAGAAAAAAAACTTGAGTTCATTAGTTTTGCAATTCTTAAAGTTTATAATTCTTTTATTTGATTTCTAAATGTTTAATATTTTAAATAACTAACATTGTAAAGCATTTAACTTCAAACAATATCTTTCAAAAGATGAAATTGCATAAATGAAGAAAATACTTCTTGTCATTTTTGTAGTTTACAGAAATTTAAATCTATAATGTTTTGTTACAAATATCAAAGCCAATGCTTATGAATACATTAAATGTACATTAATATATATGAATATTAATATGTTTTAATTAGATATCTCCTATCTAACACCATACTTAAATATTAACTCCGTAGCTGTAGCGTCTCTCTCTCTCTCTCTCTCTCTGTTTCTTTGTTTATTCATTTATTTTTTTTACATTAATTTGAATGCTGTGCAAGTATAATTAAATACAAATATAACTAGTAATAACAGTGTTCGGTATTTTTACTAACCAATATTTCACTTGAGGATTCTCTTTAAATTGATAACATTGAATGATAATAATTACCCCATAGTTGAATGATAAACTCAGACAAACGTGTCACATATCAGAAATTTGAAAACTTCTTTAAAAGTAAGAAAGATATCTTTCTGTGATATCAATCATAATGAAAAATTCAAAACGATAATTACAAGCCGAGTTGCGTTCAAATAACAATTTCTAGGTCAATTGACAAAAGTATTGTTTTTCAAAAACAAACAAAAATTTCTCATAACATGTTTAAAAAAAACAACAGATTCTACATTATTATAAAATGGATTATAATTTTTAATACGAACTTTTTTGTTTGAGGCACTTTAAAAAATATGTCGATAAAAGTTCTTAAAACTCACTCTTATAAAAAGTAAAAAAAAAAACAACGTTTTAAAGTAAGTTTTTTCTAATTTATTTCCTAGTTTAATCTAGGGGAAAAAAAGAATCAAGAGGCGTTTTTATTTGTGCTTGATTTAAATCTATTAAAAAAATCGGAACACCTAATAAGACTCAATATTAACGAATTAATAGATATATAATTTATTTTTGCTAAATTATACATGTTTATCGAAATTTTAAAGTTATTTATGAATGAGAGATGAAAGCCAAAAGGCTACATTTAGTGAAAAAAGTGATAAAATGAGTTTATTTTTTGCCTATTTGTAACAAGAGAAATACATGGAATGAAAAGCCATGTGGATAAACGTAAGCATCATGAAATAGATTTAATAAATCCCATTTCAAAGGTTTGTTAATTCAAAACCGGCATCCAGCATTTTTTATTTACAACTTGTTGAATTCCATTACGAAAATAATTTATTTTTAATTATTTGTTCGTAAATTTTATTATAAAAATATTTGTATAAATATTTTTAATTCGTAATGTTTCAATTCCGTATACGTTATCTAACAGCTTAATTAAATATTAAATTCCTAGCTATAGAATCTTTCTCTCCCTGTATATTTTATTTTATTTTTATTTATTTATTTATTGTAGCAGAAAATTGAATGAATTGTAGGTCAATGAAATATAAATATAATTAATAAAAGCAATGTTCAGTATTTTTACTAACCATTATTTCACTTGAAGATTCTTTTAAAATTGAAAACATTGAATAATAATAATTATGTCTCAGTGTAATAATAAAGTTAGAAATTCGTGTCATATTTAGGAAATTTCAAAACTTTTTTAGAAGTAAGTAAGATATCTTTCTTTGATACCGATCATAATATAAGTTCAAAACCATAATTACAAGCCGTGTCAGGTTTAAAAAACAGTTTATCAGTCAACTGACAAAAACAAACAAAAATTTCACAAAACATGTTTCATGAGAAAAAAAGCAGATTTTACCGGAACATAAAAGGAATTATAATTATTAATACAAGAACTCTTTTGTTTGAAGCGTTTTTAAAAATATGTCGTTAAAAATAATAAAACTCACTGTTATAAAATTAGAAAGGATTTTTTTAAAGGATGTTTTCTCAAATTTATTTCTGAGTTTAATCCATTAGTCCATTTTACGTATAAATGTATATAAAATAAACATTTTTATGAATAATGCAGGAGATTTTTAATGTACATTTTAAAGAAAATTCTGCACTTAAATCAATCTTAAGGGTTGTGAATTATTTTATAGCATTTTTTATCCCATCAGTAAAATTATACATATAAGTCTAATTATAAGTCTTTTAGCAGTTTTATATATTAATACGTATTTTTTTTTCATTTACTTTTCAATTTATTTTGAAGTTTGCTTTAAAATATTTGATTCACTTTGTTATTAGTATATTGTAAAGCACTTGTTCCAGATTTTATTCAATAAAACCATAATCGTTTCATATGTAATTTAAAACTGCGGCATTTTCAAAAACATCCTTCTATCTTGTCCATGTTAGTAATTCCTGAAAAATGCACTTAGCAGCTCAAGCGGTTAAGTGGTTTAGACCAAAATATAGTTAGCAACTTCTTATGTCAATTTCTAACTGAATCTGAAGTTTGAGGAAAATCGGTACATTAGTTTCTGAGATACAGGTATTGCAAAATCTTAGAACATGCTACATAAAAGCGTGTCCTGTAGGGTGATGTACACCAAAAACAAATCCGAATCCATTTTCATCACGTAGTAACAGAATTTTAATTTTAATAAAAATAAATGTATTAGTTCTTGAGGTACAGCTATTGCGCAATTGTGAAAAATGTTGCATATCAGCATCACATGTGGAATGATTTACACAAAAACTAAGCAAAATTAATCTATACCAGGAAATAATGAAATCTGATATTTGATGAAAATTAATGCATCAGTTCATGAGGTAGAGCTATTTCAATAATCATGAATAACGCGGCATAGCAACACCACCTGTTGAACGATTTGCATCAAAAGATAATCACCACACTATATAACAGCCTAATTTAATTTAATGTTTTTCGAAAATTCGTGGATTAGTTCTTGAGATAGAGCTATTGTGAAGAATAGAAATAATGCAGCATATCAGGACCACCTGTTGAGAAATATACATAAAAAACGACCAGCTCTAGATTATATCAAGGTCTAACTCAGAATAAAGTTTTGTGAAATTCCGTGTATTAGTTCTTTAGACAAAGTGCTCACAAAACTTTTTTTCTAATACAGACTCACAGAGTGATAATGTGACAGACAGACTCACAGAGAGACATTTGCTAAAAAACATCAAATTATGATCATGACATTCTAAAACATACAAATCTATCAAAAATCGGAAGACAGAATTTTTCACGAATCCAACATTTTTTTCTTGTAAAGATAGAAAATAGTAATAATATTGAAGATAATAGAAGAGTAATAGCGTGAATTATAAGAGGAGAAATAGTAATAATAGTGAAAAGTATTATCCTATTTATCATCATTTTACAAAATTATCAATTTATATATATATTTTTTTAATAACCAATGAGAACTTTACACGTATGATTTTATTTTACCTTTTTTATGTTATTGAATCGAAATTTTCTAGAACTTTTAAATGCGCTAAATTTATTTTATTTGAATTTTTAGACAAAAATTTAAATACTTTACATATGTAGATGTTTTATATAATAATAAACTTGAATAAAAAAGTTTTTTTTAATCTTTTTTTTACAGCAAAAATACTTTTCTACAATTTGAAAAATTGATTTGTTAAAAAAAAGACTGACTATTGCAATTTTTTAACTCCTTGGTGACAAGCAACCTGTATACGACGTGCATAAGGTGATCAGAATCCTTGACTATTCTCACCAGTAAAATTTTGTTGTACTTTGCCTATCTTATTCCGAGCAATTTCGCGATTCAATTTGACAGAAGTTTCTGCTTCAAACAATTGGTAAAAGATAAAAAATTCTGTAAAAGGTACTCGTGCCGAAAGGGTTTAACTTCTAAGCATCACCCATTTTCATTTTTTACAACGTGATATAGGGAGTAAAAAGTGTTTAAAAAATTCATTTTTTTTTTTTAAAGTGCATCTGAATTTACTTTAGCAGTTTTTAGCGCCATTTATTTAATTTTGGCAATTTTGTAGAAAGTTAGGGAAAGAAAATTTTATGATTATTATGTTTTTTTTTTTTTTTTTTTTTTGCCATATTTCCATAACAAGTGAAAACTAGTCAGATGTGGCATTCCCAAAATGTTCGTCTGTCTTATCCCTGTTAATATTTTCTGAAAAATGCAGTATAGCAGCACCGCCATTTTGATGGTTTACATTAAAATCTAGTCAGCCAGAATTTATGTCAACTTATAATTGTTCTGAAATTTGATGACATTCCATGCATTAGTTTTTGAGTTAGAGCTATTGCAAAAAACTTAAAAAAATTTGCATAACAGCGCCACATGTTGTGTGATGTACGATAAAAGCTAAGCAGGATCATTTTTTCAGGCACTAACTGAATCTGAAGTTTGATGAAAATCCATGCATTAGATCTTGAGATACTGCTCTTGAGAAATCGTGAAAATGCAGTCTAGCTGCGTTATCTGTCGGGGAATTTACATAAAAAAACAAATCATATTTATTTTCTATTACGATCTAACACGATCTAAAATTTTGTGAAGCTACGTGCATTTGTTCTTAAGATAGAGCTGTTGCAATAATCACGAATAACGCACCATGGCAGCGCCATCTGTTGAGAAATATCCACCAAAACGCAATCAGCAACATGTTATATCAAGTACTAACTAAATCTAAATTTCCTATATACAGGCTGACAGACAGACAGCTTCACAGACTGACATTTTTGTAAAAACATGATTTTTCTTATTCTCTGACCCCTAAAACGTGTAACGTCGTTAAACACAAACGGATTTCAAAAATCCTCATGAATCTGACACTTTCTTCTTGTAAAGACAGAAGAAAGTAAAAAAAAAAATAATAATAAAACAAAATAATTGCTAGTTTGAAAAAAAATGTACATATATTTATATACATAAATGAATGTTTTCTGATAGAACATGGGGCTGTTATAAACTACAGGGTGGTCATAAAAAAACTTTGCCGATATATGGAGCTCTAGCGGCCAGTCCGCTCAACCGATCGAAAGGAAATTTCAGATACAGCTATTTAGAGATATGAGCTTGAGATTGTGTGAACGACAACAAAATGGCGCTCACGGTTACGGTTATAGTTACAAAAACTCGAAAATTTCCAAAGGCAACACCCATTTTTTTTCATCGCAAAATGATCATCGCATGCGAAAACCCTAAATAGCGTTGGAACCGGACGTTTATCGCAAGAAACGGACACGTTATGCACGCACAAAAAACCGTTCTGGGAATCCTCCTCCCCCCCATAGAAAAAACTCGATTGGGGCGCAAGGTGGAAATTTGCATATGACGCAGAGTCAGTACACTAATCTCTGATTACAATACAGATCGGATAAACTAAAACTTTTATTTTGATTAACATTTTCCATGCCATTTCCCACATGGATGCCATTCCTGTGATGGCACCCATGTGGAAAATGTTTAATCAAAATAAATCCGCTAGAGCTCCGTATAGAGGTCTGCACGGGCCCGGGCCGGCGGAATCGTTCCGGATTTTCAAACGGGCCGGGCCGGCAGATTTAGAATAGTTTTTTCAACGGGCCGGGCCGGGCCGACAAACAACATAAACGGGCCGGGCCGGCAAAAAAATTGAACGGGCCAGACGGGCCCTGCCGGGCCGATAAAAAAAATTTCGGGCCTACCGAAGTTTTAAGAAGTTCTGAAGATTTAAGCAGAAACGATAAAATATGAGCTATTTTAAACGAAAATGGTTTTAACGAGAATAAGTATAAATGTGGCCATACTAGTTTGACAGCGTCAGTATAAAAATGCACAGTGTATCGGCATCGGAGAATTACATTATGTGTAACCCGTTTTAATATTTTTTTAGCTGACTCATGCCGGTCCAAGATCACGCTTACATTATTTTTCTACAAATAGACTGGCCGAACCGGTGCTAGACTTAATTATTGGCAGAAAATATGATTTGTAAAATTATTAACAGCCATAAAGAACTTATGTTAGCTTAGTCTTCGGATATATACTTCTTGATGATTTTTAAATTAATTTCTCAATAATGCGAAAGTTTGCCACATTTTCTGATTAATTTTAAATTATAAAAGTATAAAAGTGACAAGCCTAACTATTGAAGGGATTTGGAATCGAATAGCGTTTTTCATTTTTGGTAAATAAAATACTTGTATAACCTTGTTGATATATAATAGTTTTTCAAATGATTGCAGGTTTTTCTCATTTCCCTTGTTATTGCTTCCGGAAATTCTATTCAAAACGCTAATTAAGACAGTATTTTATTTGTTTACAGTATTCTTAAATTGTTTGTATCAAAAATTGGATAACGCCATTCGATTATATAGTTTCTGAATAAAGATATCTGCTAATCTTATGCGTTTCTGAGGAAAAAAAAAATGAATTTAGAAAGGTATCAGAAAGGAGCTTCTTTGAATTTAAGAGTGAATTTGGATTTGAAATCTATAATAAAATAATATAGAAATATATTTATAAATCTTCTTTAATTAAACAGCTTCAAAATTAACGATGTTTTTAGCTTTCTTTCTTTTTTCTTTTATTCTAAGCCATATTAATTTTTTAATGAATCTTTCTTTATTCGAATGTTGAAAGCCTAAGAATCTAAGTAATCATTAATGTTGTTAATGTGTATTTGCTGTAAAATATACTGTAAAATCATTCCATAGATATGTATGCAGTATTCTTTAAAGAAATCTTTGTTATATGATAAAAATCTGAATTTTTTAGAAATCGTAGAAATTGTAACGGGCCAAAACGGGCCGGGCCGGGCCTAAAATACAAAAATTTAAACGGGCCGAACTTTTGAGTTTTACAACGGGCCGGGCCGGGCCGAAATAACTTTCATACGGGCCGGGCCGGGCCTGAAAATTCCGGCCCGTGCAGACCTCTAGCTCCGTATATCAGCAAAGTTTTTTTATGACCACCCCGTATATTGAATTATAAGTATCTATGCTAACGTTACAAAAAAATGAAGGCTTGCAAATCACCAGATAGTCGATTTCTTTTCATGTGGAGTTTCTTGAATAATGAATTGCTTTTTGCTGGATTTGTGTATTATTCTGCGACAGTGACGTCAAATGCATACTTTTCTGTAAATGTTATTTAAAATGGATCGTGAATATGGAATATTTTAGTGGATGCAAATAACGTCATTTTACATATAAAAAAAGGGTGTATTTTATCCTCTTCGCGACGGAACCCTTTTATGAGAATTTTAATATTTTGTCACCTGTTTTTAAAACAGAAATTTGCATCTTATTAAATTGAAAAAATGCTCCAATTAAACAAAGCAAAATTTACAGTAAAATTTTACTGGCGGGGATTCACAAGGATTTTTAATCCTTTTTGTGGCATGTATACATGTCGCACGTCCTCAAAGGGCTTAGTCTTAAAACTGAAATATGTTTTGTACTATTCATATTTATATATATTTTTTCTTTTCTTTTGGATTGACATTAAATTTGGAAGGAACAGACTTCCTGTTTTCTAGATTCTCAGTTTCCCTTCCATCTAGATTACATTTATTTCCTTTTTGCTTATCTTAAAATAGCTTGCCTTAAAATAGGTGCAAATAATAATGCATTTGTGGTGTAACATGCTTAAAAGTATGGATTAAATAGGGTGGGGGGATATTTAAAAAATATATTATAAAAATCTGTCTCTTTTCTTAAAATATAAGCAAGATTTTGTTGCTTTATTTTAAATAGAAATTGATATTCATTAAATTTTCATTTTGCATAGTATTACATATTCACAAAACACAAGATTCTAGCAATCATAAATACAGTGGACGTTTTAAAAGTACTTTAAATGAAGTTTTAAGTGATTATTTGTTTTATGCACTTTTTAAGTAATATATATATACGGTTACTTGTATTTTTATGTTTTAATTTAGTAAGCAAGGCGAATTCTGCACTGATATTGTTCTGAACTCTATTTGTATCATAAATACAGTTTATTTTTTTCATTCCTTTACAGAAAAAATAAAATATTGTATAGAATATACATATGAGTTAGAGAATAAATAACTTGTAAAAGGCCAGAAAATATGATGTTGCATAAAGTGATTTGTTATGACGAGGAGATTCTATTAATATTAATAGGCTAACCACACAAATATTGCCCATTATACATTAGTTTTACAAATAAATAAATAAAATTCAAGAATATTTTTAAGCTATTGCATAGCTTTTATCGCGGGCTTTGAGCGCGGTGACCGAATCCAAAAATTCCGTAACGCGAAAAATCCTAACACATCCGTAACGAAAAAACCTAACACTCGGCTAACTTCGTTTCCCTTCGGAAAACTTCGGGACGGTATCCTTCGGTAGACTTCGGCAGACATTGACGTGGTATTTTTCAGATATTACGTAGGATATCAAGCCTCAAACTTATGTTTCTTATGATCTAATTTTCATACCGCGGCCAAATTTTGTTTGGTAATTTATTATAAGACAGTGTTTATTTTGGTGGTCTTATTTATTTTGGTGACAGGAGACCCCCACCGTGAGGGTCGAAAAATTTAAAATGCTTATAACTCGCGATCTAATTTTCGTAGCGCGGCCAAACTTGTTTGGTAATTTATTGTGAGACAGTGTTAATTTTTGGTGACAGGAGACCCCACACGGTGAGAATCGAAAAATTTAAAATGCTCATAAGTCGCGATCTAATTTTCGTAGCGCGGCCAAATTTTGTTTGGTAATTTATTATGAGCCACTGTTAATTGTTGAGGACATTAGACCCCCCCCCCACGGTGAGGGTCGAAAAATTAAAAATGCTTATAACTCGCGATCTAATTTTGGTAGCTTGGCAAAATATTGTTTGGTAATTTATAATAAGACAGTGTTAATTTTTGGTGACAAGAGACCCCCACGGTGAGGGTCGAAAAATTTTAAATGCTTATAACTCGCGATCTAATTTTTTTCGCGCGGCCAAATTTTGTTCGGTAATTTATTATGAGGCAGTGTTAATTTTTGGGGACATTAGAACCCCCACGGTGAGGGTTGAAAAATTTAAAATGCTTATAACTCGCGATCTAAATTTCGTAGCGCGGCCAAATTTTGTTTGGTAATTTATTATGAGGCAGTGTTAATTTTTGGGGACATTAGACCCCCCCCCCCCCCCACCGTGAGTGTCGAAAAATTTTAAATGCTTATAACTCGCTATCTAATTTTCGTAGCGCTGCCAAATTTTGTTTGGTAATTTATTATGAGACAGTGTTAATTGTTGGTGACAGAAGACACCCCACGGTGAGGGTCAAAAAATTTAAAATGCTTATAACTCGCGATCTAATTTTCGTAGCGCGGCCAAATATTGTTTGGTAATTTATTGAGATGTTGTTAATTTTTGGTGACAGGAGACCTCCACGGTGAGGGTCGAAAAATTTAAAATGCTTATAACTCGCGATCTAATTTTCGTAGCGCGGCCAAATTTTGTTTGGTAATTTTTTATGAGACAGTGTTAACTTTTGGTGACAGGAGACCCCCCCACCGTGAGGGTCGAAAAATTTAAAATGCTTATAACTCGCGATCTAATTTTCGTAGCGCGGCCAAATTTTGTTTGGTAATTTTTTATGAGACAGTGTTAACTTTTGTTGACAGGAGACCCCCCCCCCCCCCACCGTGAGGGTCGAAAAATTTAAAATGCTTATAACTCGCGATCTAATTTTCGTAGCGCGACCAAATTTTGTTTGGTAATTTATAAAGCTATTGCATAGCTATTATCGCGGGTTTCGAGTGCGGCGACCGAATCTAGGAATTCCGTAACGAGAAAAATCCTAACACTAAAATCCTAACACGGCTAACGACGTTTGAGTTTGGCAGACTTCGGCGCGGTATCCTTTGATAGACTTCAGCAGACATTGACGCGGTATTTTTGCATAAGTTGATAAAAAATGCTATGCAATAGCTTTACCACAGCAGTCCCCGAGTGCCACACATTTTTTTTGTTATATTCTTTAGTATCCATTATGAAAACTGTATGTTTCAAAAAGTAAATCTCCTCCTTAATTATGTATTCAACTACTCTACAAACATAAATTTTTCCACAGTTTATTTTAGAGAAACATAAAACAGGAGGTCTTTAGTATTTTTTTCCTCATAACAATATTCAGCATTCAAGTACCTTTTAACTCTTGACAAAACTTCAAATTTACGGAATTATAAATGACAAGGCTCTTGACAGCTTGACATTTTGATAAATATTTTCGCCTTTACTCGCTTTAAATTGCGGATGAGATTTTTTTTTTCATCTATTCATATTATTTTGTCCTATGGTTCAGAAAGGTGAAATTTATACTTATGCTTTAACATGATATGATGAATATTCCATCGTTTTTCAAAATTTTAAGAAATAAAAAATTATGAAATATTTTAATGAAAATCAAAAACTTTGAATAAATTGAAAAAATAATTTCATTTAAAGAGTTAAATATTACTAAAACACAAATTACTAACAATCTTTGAAAAATATTAACATCCACTTCCTTTTATGCATAATTCAAAATATTTTATTGAGTGCAAAATTTGTTTACTTTCTTGAATGATGCAGAAAATGTTACATAAGGCAAAAAACAATATGACGTAGACTCTCGATTAATCGGGATTAAATTATTCCAGTTTCGTATTAACCAGGATGGTTAACATTTCACAATTTTGGATGCAATTTATAATGCTGATACTGCATGAAATTTAGCAAAGAACACCACCGTTAAGAAATCATGAAGAGCAAATGTAAACGAAATAACTACAGAAGACAACGATTGTACTGATTTGCAGTAAATATATAAATGTACGAAGAAAATATGTACGAAGAAGTAGTGCAATAATGTAATAATGATTTTAGAAATTAGAACATCACGACTATTCGCCTTATTAGTAGAAATTGCTGAAATTGAATTCCAACTGATCTAGGTTAATTTCTCAACTGAACTTAATTTTGGCATGCATGCCTATAATAGGTATAAATCTACATATCAAATAATGATTCTCAATTATGGTTTCAATATGTTTGAATTACGCATAATAATTTAATTTATTAAACGGTGCAAGTTTATCACAATATTCTGAATGCGTTGGAAAGTTTCAAAATCTATGTTTGGTACATGATGTTTTCTTTCTTGTTTATGTAATACTGTCTTGTCTCAAATTTTTTTCGTTGAAGAAAACAATCCTTCATAAATAAAAGAAAGATGCATAAATCATATTTTATTCTTATCGAAATTTTTAAAAAATCACAATTTAAACATATAGTAAAATTTTGTTTGGTAAAACAATTATTTAAACACAACAATTACGTTATTTAAACACAAATTCTTCTCCCCATCTTAAAACACCAATAAACTAATCTGGACAAGACTAATGTATTTCTTTTCTTTATTCAAACACATACTGTTAAATATCTTGCTCTTGTTTGAACAAAATTTTGGTTCTCAATAGCTGCCACTGTAAGATGAGAAAATCTTGTACCAATATTTGAAAGTCCTGTTAAATAATAGTTGAAATAGTTAGAACTTGGTTAAAAGAGGAAGGTTCAAATGTTGGTACGAGATTTCACCACCTTATAATGACAGCTACTGAGCACCAAAATTTGGTTCAAACTAAAACAAAATTTTTAGCAGTATACAACAGGATTTACAGAGCATGCAATTATTTATAATGAAAAAATAAAATGGAAAGTTTAAAAATCCCTGTCGACTGGGCCTATAGGCGGAGGTAGATTTCGAAGAGTGCTCATTATATATATATATATATATATATATATATATATATATATATATATATATATATATATGATTAGAGATAAACCCAGTTTAATAACTTCATTTGGCCGTTTATGAAAAATTTTTAATTTCATTTTTCTGCAAAAACTGGTTTATCAGAATCATCTTAAGAAAAATTCAGCTCAAATGCTCATTTTGACAACATATTTTGAAATAAATTCTGAATTTATTAAAAAATCGACCAAAACAGTACATTATACAGTTCCAAAATAACAAGAAACTGTTGAATGCATTTGAGAAAAAAATTGAATTTAAAAATGAGTCATAAAATAACCGATTTGTTGTTTGAATACATCCTTAATTCTTTAATCATGATTGCTTCGGAAAATTTTGTGCGAAATACTCACTTTGACAGCATTTTTAAAAATATATTCTATCTTTATCAAAAAACTGGCCAATGCGTCACAGTATATAGCTCCTAAATAAGAGGATCTGTATATTGGATGCGTTTGAGAGCGAAAATGGATTATAAAACGAGTCATGAAAAACTCAATTTGCTATGTGAAAACTTCCTTAAATTTTCAAATCACGAAGACTTAGGGAAATTCTGTTCAAAATATCCTTTTTGGTAGCCTTTTTCGAAGTATATTCTGTCTTTATCAAAAAACCGATCAATGCATCAGATTATATATTTCCTAAATAAGAGGATTTGTAAATTGGATGCGTTTGAGAGCAAAAATGGATATTAAAACGAGTCAGAAAAAACGCATTTTCTTATTTGAAAACTTCCTTAAATTTTCTATCACGATGATTTCGGAAAATTCTGTTCAAAATACCCTTTTTGGTAGACTTTTTTGAAATATATTCCGTCTTTATCAAAAAACTGACCAACGCATCACGTTATATAGTTCCTGAATAAGAGGATCTGAAAATTGGATGCGTTTGACAACAAAAATGGATTTAAAAAAGAGTCAGAAAAAAACGCAATTTCTTATTTGAACTTTAATTTTCAGTCCCAATAACTGTTCAAAATACCCTTTTTGGTAGCCTTTTTTGAAATATATTCTGTCTTTATCAGAAATTGACCAGTGCGTCAATTTATACAGTTTCTAAATAAGAGGATCTACCATTAAAATCAAAAATGAATTTAAAAATGAGTCAGAATATAAACAGTTTTGATTTGAGATTTTTTCTCCAACTCCTATTTATGTTTAATTTCTTTTTGCTATACGAATTGGTCCTATGAAAAACTTGTCAATATAAAAGTTGTAGATATTTTTAAGGAGATGTAAAATAAATTTAATCAGATTTGATATCGTAAAGATTGACGGAGTTATGGATTTTTCTCTTTGTTCACCCCCCTTTTTCTTTTCGTTTTTAATTTTTTTCATGGGTAAAAGTTGCTCCTATGTTTGTAAAACTTATAAATACAAAAGGTTTAGATAATTTTAAGAACATTTACAAAAAAATTTATTTGGACTTGATATCTTGAAAATTGATGAAGTTATGAATTTTTTTTTCCTCAAAACCCCTGTTTTTTTCGCCCCTTGAGCCCACTTCTAAATTTATCAAAAATCTGTCATGCATAAACTTTTGGCCCATTTTTGAGAAGTAATATAAACTTTAAACCGATTCGATATCTACTTTAATAAAGAAGTTATGGCGTTTTTTTGGTTTTCACAAAAATGCCCCCTATTCCGACCCCCTTGGTCCGATTTTGCACATTAACGAACTTAGCCGAGATTTTATCCCCTTTGATTTTATGTACCAGTTTGGTGGAGATCGGTGAAGAATTATAGAAGTTATCGTGTCCACAAAAAAGTGATATATATATATATATATATAGATAGATAGATAGATAGATAGATAGATATATAAACTGGTGCGATTGCAATAGGTAGTATTTCATACGAAATCTACCTAATAAAGATAAAAATATTATTCTCATTTTGTAAAACGTATATTAGTATTTTACTATAAAAGTACGTAAATATTTAAAATATTAATTTCATAATGCACTAGACCTCTTTTATAAAAAATAAAGAAATAATTATGTTTTTATTTTCTGAATACTTTTTTTATATTCATCAGCAATTATTTTGACAATCTATATATGTAT
The DNA here is from genome assembly GCA_964019185.1 of Maratus speculifer. Taxonomy (NCBI): domain Eukaryota; kingdom Metazoa; phylum Arthropoda; class Arachnida; order Araneae; family Salticidae; genus Maratus; species Maratus speculifer. The sequence goes on from OZ025300.1 coordinate 145,511,525, forward strand.
ACATATATTCATATAAATCTCCTAAAAATGTAACAGTTGTCCTTTTCTTCAAATTTAATTTTTTCAGTCTATTTGATTGAAATAATAAACGGAATACATATATAATATTTTGATTACTTTATGGAGCTCGTGCAATAGTTTCACTCTTAACCCCTTGCGGGGCGCTGGTTTCATAGATACCCAGGTCGAAATTCATGCTGGTATTTGTTTGCTAGACAAGCACCAAGTGCTATAACCCAACAAGTAAAATAGCATAAACTAGCATTACACGTTGCTGGTTCCAGCAGAATTTCCAGCAATTCATGGTGTGTATTGGCCCACTTTGCTGGAAATAAGCATGAGATGCTTGCATACAGCTTGTCATGCTTTTGTTGTGCAAGCTAGCGATATAGCATGTGATGCTAGCTAGCATATAATAGCACAGAATTTCCAGCAATTCATGGTGTGTATTGGCTCACTTTGCTGGAAATCTAGCAGACATAGCAATACCTAGCAATAACTAGCATATTTTTGTTGCTGGTACAAGCATAAATTTTGACCTGGGTATACCACTTAATTTTAATTCGCAAACGCAACATTCGCACCAGAATTTTATTAGAAAAAATTACGGTTTATTGAATGCGTGAATTACAGTGCTTTCTTGTTTGCAAATAAAGTTGTTTTCAAATTCCGGTGTCAGTCATTAATTTCAATACTTAAGCAATGAATTTGCCCTGCCCCGCAAAGGGTTAAAAGGTTGTTGAAACGTTTTTATAGCATTTTTTTAACACTGGCCACTAAATGTCATCAGAGAATTTATCAAACTTAAAGCTTATTTGGCAGGCTTATTGATGAATCGTTTCATTTTTACAGAATTGGAGAAATTTATACACGGCAATATTTTAATGATTTTATTTAACTTATAAAATGGCTTCAACTTGAAAAACCTGCAGGGACATTTTTAAAACATGATGTAACAATGATTTTTGTTATAAAGTTGGTTTTTGAATAAACATTTACTCTAAGTATTGAATGTTGGCCAGACTCGTTCTATAAGCATGTGTTATTAGTATAGTTATAAGAATTTTCCGTTAGTGACAGCTCTACGAGCGGTATCAAAATGCAAAATATAAAATCATTAACATAAATGTTAAGTGGAGAATTGCGGATACCGAAAACCATGAATTTAAAATCCTACGGCTTGTTGCCAAAAACCTCATGGGATTAGAAGGACAGAAATCAACATTGATAGGCAAAATAAGACAGTTAAAGGCGAAATATTAACAATGATATTGTTTTATACGTTGCAGAAGATAAAACTATCTGGATCTAAAAGTGTAAAAGTAATTAAGACAGGGAAATTCTGCATGACAACAAAAAAACTTAAGCCTGTGAATAAAATATGAAAACTGGTACCAGGTAATTAAAGAGATTATTTCAAATGTTTTAAAACAGTAATCTGCAGTGAGATAACCACATGGAGTAGAATAAAACTGACAGCTTAAATTATAAAAGGAAATGACCATTACAAAATAAATGGAAAAAATATGGAGTAATTATTAAACTTAAGAATTTTGAAAAGTCATAATTTTAAAGGTGGTAAAGAGGTAACGATTGAAAGTTAATACATATCGATAAACACCTTTACTTTCATATATAATCAGAATAAACAGGCATATATATCTAATTATCCAAGAGGCATTTCAGAAATTTCAGATTCAGAAAATACGGAGAAGTCGAAAGTGGCTCGTTACAAACTATTACATTACAAAATTTCTGGTACTAAAACAATTAAAACTCCGTGGATATTTTAATGCGTACAAAATCTGCATTAATTTTTTTAATATAGCTATCGAAAAAATCGTGTAAATTGCAGCTTAACAGCAAATATGCCAATAGATTTATTCGAAAATTTAATCACCGACAATTTTAATCAAACTTTAATAGAAAAAGAAATTTGATTATATTCTTTGCTCTGGTTTTTAAAATATAACAGCTGGGGAAATTCTGAAAAAAATCAGCTTGGCAGCACCAACTATTGGGATTTACACACAAAACTACTCAGCATAAATTTATATCAATGTCTAATTAAATATTCATTTTTTATAAATTCCGTATATTATTTCTAGACAAAGAGAGCATTAAAATATATTTTTTTCAGATTCAAAAAAGCATTTTATAAAAAGAGAGAAATCGCGTTGAGAGCCTCATAAAAAGTGGAAGTACATCGAAAATAAAAAATCAAAAATCTCACAAATTCTAACTTTTTTTTTGTAAAGATAAAAGAAAGTAAAAAAAGAAAGAAAAAAGAAATCTTTCATTCTATTTACTACATAGTTTTCTCAGCACCCATGAGCATTACGATGATAATCAAGTAAATGTACTTTTGTTACAGTTCATTTCATTTTCTAGCAATGGAGAACATTTAATACTGATTTATAAGCTCGGATTTAGGTACCGTTTACCCTTAACAAATTTTGAAACATACGAAAAGTAAACACTTCACATTTATTTATTCTCAACCTTTTTCTTATTTCTTTCTATTGGGCATGATTTTCTTTAATAAATATATTTTAATAAAAATACTTTTCATATTTACAAATAACATTTTTTTCTTTAAATTCGTCTTATTTATTTGCATTAAATATTTCAGAGTATTCATAGAAATATGAAGTTTAGAAGAAAACCTTAAAATTCATTTAACTTAATACACGTGAATAATTTCCAATTATGCAGCTAATTGAACTCAAAATAATTCTTACTTTTAATGTACCGAGATTTATTTTAATATGTTTTTATATGTTCATGCCTTTATACTTATATGTTTGCGTTAATTTAGTACAATAAATAAATATACTATAAATCAACAAAATACTGAAACAATGTTTTAAATTCTTTAGTTAAACTTAAATCTTTGAAAAAACAAAACAAAGCTAATTATCAAAAGAATTACTCTAATGTACAGGGAATTACCTTTTTACTTACCTTATGATATTATAGAAATGCATTTTCATATTTAACATCAGTAAACACCTCAGATGCTAAAATATCCCTTGTAATTATGAAGTTTATTTCGTTGTTGTTTGATCTTAATAATGGCATGACTTTTTACTTCTTATGTTTAGCTTTAACTTTTATTTTATTAAAAATGTTTATCAAAATAATTTAAAAGTGCAGTTATTACAAAATATAAAATACACATAAACGAAAAAAATACGTAATCATCCTGAAGTATTTCTTAACGTTGCTAAAAAATTTGACGTAAGTTTTCATTTAGTATGACAATGATAATACTTTTTAAATCAGTAAAACACAGAAATAATGTTTTAAATTCCTCCATTTAACCGAAATAATGGGGGGAAATACAGCTAATTATCAAAAAGATTATTTTAATCTATAGGGAATCAACTTTTTCTACATCATTAATTATATGCACTCTAATATTAAATATTGCAAATAACTTGCATGCAAAACATAAAAACAGCAAAAAACCTATTAAGTGTAAAACTTATTTCGTTATTTTATGTCTTATTTCAATGTTTATGACATTTGATTAGTTTTTACTTTTATTTTATTATACATTTGAACGTTATTATAATTGGAATTAATAAGGACATGTTTTTCAAGAATCTAAATTATATTTGTTAAAGGTACTTTATGCGTTTCAAATCATTTTACTATTTTTATTCAACTGAAATAAATACCATTTTTCTGAGGCCTCATTTTTAATTATCTGGCGGATGAGTTAAGACTGGAATTTAGCTTTATTATCTCACGAACTAAGATAGTTAAACTGTTATTAATTAATTCTAATATCCACTTATTTTTCATGAATGTATGTAAAAATATTTTAATTTTTTTTTTCAATGTGTGATATACAGGTATTTTCTTGACTCTTTATGGATACATGAAAGTAAATAAAGCAAGTTTATTGTAATTATTATTAAACCTTAAATGTCTGATTTTAAAATATCAATTAAATGTGTTGTTGGCTTTCATTTCGTAAATAAACCTTAGGAAAAATACTTTGAAAAATCAGGCTGTTGCCAATCAGCAACACTGGGCTTTAATTGAAAAAAATAACTTCCTTGAATAAAATTGTACAATATTAAACACACTTGAATTTTAAGAATTATGATAAAGAATAAAATTTATTTGCTGATTGCAGAAAAATATAATATTTCGAAAGCTTCCAAACAACACAAAAAGCACATGTAACAAAAAATTTAAAAATAAATTTGTCTTTTTTTTTCTAAAATAAAACACTATTGCTGCAATCTACACGTTGAAAATTTCTCTAATAATATTTTCATTACTTACTTTATTGCCAATCTTAGATATTAAAGCTTCAATATTATTCAAATAATATTTCAGAAGACTAAATCTAGTGCAACACATTACAGTTAAAGTTAAACAAAACAGAATAAATAATAAATTCTCCTGATATAATTGCGTCTGAAAAAGTTACTGAGAAATAAAAATATATTGCTTTGTTTTGAAAATAAAATATGAAATAAAAGCTAATTTAAAAAATATATATCATTTTATGAAAAGTATTCTATGAAAAAAATAACTTTGACACAAGACTACACTAGGTCTAATAGTTATTTTTTTAACTATTTGGAAAATTGTTGTCTCGGTAGAGAATTTGGAAATCTGAGGTATATCTGAATCTTTTTATTGGTTGCTTTCCTCAACTTACTTTCTATTTTTTTCTGGAGGTCCATGTTGAATGTTCAAAAATAGAACACTTCTATTGCCACAATGACAAAAAAAAAACTAATAAAATTTAAAAATGATAATAATTTGAAAACAAATTTTGATAAAAATTTCAAATAAATCTCCTTTGAAAATGCATTTTTTTCTCTACTCAACGGTTCAAAAATTTAAAATGCGCGATGCTTAAAAATTAAAAAAAACTGCAGTTCAGTAAATTGTAAATTTGAAATTTCATTTAAAATGTGTTTACGCTGGGTACAGGAATATTAATGTTTAATCTATGTCGTACTTGTCATATGAGGAGTTCAAAAATCAGTCTGATTAACTTCATCAAATAAAAATGCACATTTAAATAATTAAAGTTGTATATCTGTATATCGTTTTTTTTATGATTGTCTAGGCATAATAACTTTTAATGAACGGCGTACGTAAAATATGAATCGATATGATCAACATAAAAATTATGTTTATGATTATTATTAATGTAAATATAGATTTTATTTATAAGTATTCAGAATTTCGATCTTTGAAAATATCATTTTCCAAAAGTCTTTGTAATTTTTTAAATTACACTTTATTTTCATTAAACGATCTTTTTTAAAAGTATACATGTTTAATCGTTAGAACACTTTACACAACACTTCTTAGTTGTTGGTTTCTACAGTTATAATTAAAACATACCTTTAGATTTAAAGTATTTACAAGTATTTCCGACCAAAAACTATCTTAAGACTTAATCTAACAATCTAAAATATATATATGATGCTTGAATTTAATTTTATTTAGAAGACACGCTCGTCATTGCTCAGAACCGGGATGTTACTTTTTTATTGAGAAAAATTCATTTTAAATCCCCCCCCCTCCCCCAAATCTACGGAGAACAAAGAAAAAAAAATGTATAGTTGGAATTATATAAATAATGGTAATTCGAAAAGTCTCATTGGGTTATCACCTGGTACAATTTTGCCTAGAAGCTATTAGATCCTGGCGAGGGCCAAATTAAGTAGATGCCTGCGACAACAAAATTTATTCATTTATTTAAAGAATCAATTTATTCCTATTTTTACAACACGGAAGTATTGGAGTCATAAAATTTTACAATTTACGATGCATTTCCCCGTTTTAGAAGGTGCTGAACATGTTCTGATGGTTTTTAAAAAATATCTCCTAGTGCATCTGTTTGTCTATTTGTGCAGAAATATTTTGAGGACTCTATCTCAAGATTTAATTAATGCACGGAATTTCACAAAGCTATAGATTCATTAGACTTTTAAATAACTGCTGCTGATTTTTCGTAGTGTATTGCCCAACAGAGGGCGCTATTTTACTGATATTTCACGGTTTACACCATAGCTCTATCTAAAGAACTAACGCACGTATTTTCGCCAAACTTCGCATTTAATTAGTCATTGATGTGAATTTAGGCTAAATACATTTTGGTGCAAATCAATCAACAAGTGATACTTTTATGCTGTGTTTATCCTGATTTTGGCAATACCTCTATTTAAAGAACTTATGTACAAATTTCCATTGAACTAATGGTTTAGATAAAATTTTGGGGATGATAATGTTTTGGTGTATATCGCCTAACAGGTGTCAATTCTATGCTGCATTTTTCAAGATTTTGTTAATCTCAAGTATTAAATGAATGAATTTGCACATGTTTAGATTAAGTTAAACAGGTTGACACAGGTTGTTGCTTATTAGGTGTTCGTGCCAATCGTCCATGAATTGGTAGATGTATGTTGCATTTTGCATGATTTTAGTGCTTGTCATATCTCAAGAATTAATGCAAGTAATTTCATACCCTCAGACTTCTCTTGATTGGAATGGATTACCACCAAATTTTTGCAAAGTACCACTTTATTTGTAAATATTAGCATGTATGAGATAGAAGAAAGCTTCTTGATCGGCGCATCCGATTAGTTTAATTTGAGTCACGACAAAGTGTAAATCGTTAACATAACTACAGGATTTTTGTTGATACAAAAAAGAATAATATCAACTGAAAGCAAAGAAAACTTTCTTGAATCTACATACCCATCAATAATATGATCTCAATTTATATTTGCTTTTAAAATATCCTATAAATTCAATTGCATGATACTTTTGTATTCTTTAAAAAATATTTCCGACGCAAAGTCCATATGAGGTTATAAAATGTAATGTTAGCAGGCTAAATTTTAAAATAGACATCAGTTTTCACTTTCGGCACATAGGAGACTTAAAGAAATGAAAAATCGTTTCTTGAATTACAAATAATTTTCATTGAAAAAGAGGCCAAAATTGAAGAAATTGGATTTTTGTTATGGGTGGACCAAATATATCCCATCATGTGATGTTACAAACAACTCAACCTGACGTATCAACTACAAATTGAATCCGAAAAAAAAATCAGCGAGTTCAGAATGCATTACAATTACAAATGTATTATACCGTCAAAAATGACTTGCAATATGATGTCAGATAAAGCTCAAATCACTCGACCCACACATTATAAGTACATAGAAATATAAGGGGAATGAGAGGTTTTCGAAACGAATAACCAATGTTTTGGGCCGAATTGGGATCCGCTTCAATCGTTTTAACCTGTTTCCAAACCAACACGTTTCCTTTCTATCTTTCTCTTAACTTTGTTTTGATCCACTTCACAATTGACTCTGTTCGATAAAAGATAACAAAAATAAATAAAAAAAATACAAATCTGTCTAACATGCGTATTGTGACGAGGGGCTAAAGTAAAGAATTGTTAGTATAAAAGACCTCAAAAATAAAAAATAGTAAGCCACCAATCATTGCATAATTTCTTTCACGTTGGTTCAGAGGAACCATCACAAATAAATGGGATTTAAAAGTATTGATAATAATTTGAGAAAAAATGTTAAAATGCCACTTAAACAGTTTATGTTATAACTATTTCAGGATTACAACAACAACACTATCTTTCTTGATCGATAATTTTAATGAATGATGAAGGTAAAATGTATTTTATTAAGGAGAAACATTATACATAAGTTGTAAAGAAGTAATAACACTTTATTTGTATTTTTCACACTTTTTAAAATTAGAGAAATATATAAAAACTTGCACTTCAGACTTTTTTCCTCTTTTTAAAGTATTGCTTAATTAAATAAAAATCAACATTAAAAATATATATATAATTAAGATTTTATGAGTGTATTAAACTTCTTATTCAATATTACTGCTCAATAATTTTAAATTATTTTTTTTAATTAAAAAGAAATATTATTATTAAATATGTAATAAGAATTCTTGTATTTTATAAGGCGGTTATTAAAGATACCCCTCTTTAAAATATAACGATTAGTAGCACTTGTATTTCTTATTTAAATAATTATAAGAGGTTTACTAATGAAGCATTCGAATACCTTTTTTGATATTCTTAAAATATTCTTTAATGTCACGGTGAGTCATCGGTGGATATGGTACTTCAATAAATAATGTCAATTTTATTGTTATTTTTTATTTATAAATAGAGGCATTTTAAATATAAATAAACACTGAAAAGTTATATGAATCACATCAATTATGTGAAATCAATTTTTTATGGAGTATCTTTAAGAGGCATATTTTACAGCAAAACAAAACTAAATTAAACAAAAAAAAACAAAAAAAAACTAGAGGTTTTTTTTTTTTTTTTTTTTTTTTTTTTTTTTTTTTTTTAGCAAATTAACACTTTTTATTGATCCACATACTTCATTTTTTAAAGATTCATTTAAGTTTGTAAAGCGTATTATTTCTAAAAAAATATTTTGTTGTTATCTACTCTTTTTACTATGCATTATTATTATTATTGATATTTTTTGTAAAAAAACCCCTTTTTTATTATTTTTGTTTAAAGATATTATTACCCCGCTTTACCTACATTAACAATTTTTTTCAATTACTGTAAAATTATGTGTAAGGCAACATTTGTCTAAAAGATATCTTTTATTATGTATTCTTAAAAAACGTATTTCAAGAAAAATATTATTATTTTTTCCTTTTTTAGCATTTTATACGATAAATAAACTGAATACATATTCTAGATTTTTTTATTTAACTATATCAGTATTAATCAGTACAATATTTTGAGTATTCTATTAGATTCTGTAACGTTATTTAAAACGCCACACTTATTTAAAAGCATTTTTTATTGTATTTCCAGATAAAAAAAATAATAAAAAGCTATCAAAAACTTGTTTTTTGGTAAGATTACAGAATTTTTTTATTCCATTAAAAAACTAAATACACATTTTGAGCTTCTTTGTATAATGATGTATTATTTTTTTAATGTTTCTACTTACTGCTTTTTATAGAATTTTAATTTCTCTAAACTAAAAAACTTAATCGTCGTAATTTCTTTAAAATACTCGGAAAAATCGTGAGTATTCAGAAAAAATGTAGTGAATCGTACATCATTAATTTTTTATTTCCAAATCCCTTATAAATTATATATATATATATATATATATATATATATATATATATATATATATATATATATATATATTTATTTATTTATTTATTTATTTATTTATTTGTTTGTTTATATATTTTTTTAATTATAAGCTGCAAAAAAAATTCTAAAAAAAGAAAATCATCAATTGTTAAGGTTTAAAATAAGAAATTTTATTTCATGCTATTACCTTACTTTTTTAATAGAATCTCACAATATTTTTTTAATGCGTAGTATTTTATATTATTTTACTTTGAATTTGGTCATTTCCACTTAGTTCCTTAGAACACGTATTTGTAATTGTAATATATAGATACGTAGATCAAAAGACTTAACAAAATTAAAATAGGCTATAAAAATATTATTCTCATATTATTATCTTAACATATTTTTTAATACTATAAGTTTAAATTATTGTATGAATTGTAGTAAAATTACACAATAGAAAGCTGCAATTTGCTCTTAATTAAATAACTACATATAGATATTTAAATAACTCTTCTTGACTCTTTTTAAATTCTCCATTGTCAAAATTCAGAAAATTTAATTATCAGTAAATTATTTTTATGCATAGGAAAATATTCAGTACCATTAATAAAATGTATTTATATATTAAATATAGGTAAAATTATACAAGCCAAAAAATATCCGAATTCTAAGTTAATTACTTACGAAATTAACCATTCCTTTTTTTATTTTAAAAATGAAAATCAATTTCATTGTGTATGATTAGCAACATTTGTTATTAAAACTTGTGTTTTTCGAAGGAAAATTGCTGAATTATTTTCAGTTATTTTACTATTTAATACAAATATATTGAGAATATGCGTAATTTTAATATTCCGTGCAAAGCCTCAAACATTATTTAACTATTTTTTACTCTCAAAAGTATATTGAAGATAGTTTGAAAAAAATGAATTTTTTAGAATAGTTTTTAAATTTGTATTAAATAATGTACTCAGATGCTGTTTGGTTAATAATAAGCAGTGATGTAAAGTTGTTTTAAAACGTATTTTTTTTTTAATCTAAACTTACTGAGTTATGACATTCTCAATATATCATAATTTTTTTTCCGGAAATAAAACAAAAAAAAAATATTTTTTTCAATAAAATTCCTAGAATGTTATAATTGTATCGTTTAATTTTGCTTTGTCAAAACTCATTTTTTCAAGTGTAGGTTATATTAGGTGTAGATGCCGTAGTTCAGTTATTTCTTTTAATAATCGCCCGTTGGTTTTTGTTGTTTTTGTTATTGTCGTTCCTTGATTTTTTGTTAAAGTTTGCATTTTTATGAATGGTTTTAAAATGTATTTTATTTTACAGATGTTATAGAAAGCATAAAAAATGTTGGTATTGTAAAGCAATGCATTTCGGTATCTTATCACAAGGTATGGGTAAGATGGCCAACGTGAAGATTCCAGTACCCCTACTGACTGGAAGAACTTGTATCCGATGGCCATTTAAGCTTTGCAGAAACGCTAGGTATAAGTAATCTCTATAAAAATATCAGATTTATTATTCTGATAATTAAACTAAGACTTATGTAAGCAATAAAAGAAATCGCGTAAAAGATTTTGCAAACTTACAAGAAGTGTTAAACAAAATAGCAATAAAAAGCACCAGAAAAAAATATAGAAAGAACATACATGGGAATTGAAATATCAACAGGGAACATTCTTGCTCTCAACTATGCGGTGTGGAGTTTCTCATAAACGTATGCTCATACGAAAACTACGTGATGATGTGTCTTGATTAATACAGCATCTCACCTCAAGCCACCCCAGTAAAATTTTCAAGAGACGGGCCACTTACAAATATGCCTGGGTCGTCGAGGGCCACTGTGGTGTTTGGGGAGAGATGAGAACACTTATTTTTTGTTTCATCTCAAATATAGGCTATGTGATCGTAATAATGGGTAAAGGACATTGCGTTGGATGAATGCCAGCAAAAGACCCAAAAGGCAACCATTATAGTTCTTAATAGTGAGTCCTTAACTATGATAATGATAACTCAAAGTGAAATTATAAAAATATAAAAATAATAAGAAGAAAGTTACCTGGAATTCTTGGCTTATGACGATATATTCCAGACGATGAATAAATTGACTTTTGACACATTAAAAATGAAGAGAAAATTTGAAGAAATGAACATTTTTATTTATTCATCACTTGTGCAATATGACGTGACTTTTATATTTCAATATATATAAATATTTCTTTCATGCACCTTTATATAAGTATATTACTATTCACTTCATAAAGAAAATACTTCACATGGACGACACACAGGAATAAACATATTCATTTCACATAATTTATCGTTATACGTACATATTCTCTTTGACAACTATTCTTGCTCAATCATTCTTTTAAAGATGCGAAGAATAAATATTTTTAAGCATTATGAAACTATTTCAACTCAATAGAGAATACATTTGAAATCACAAAAACAAATTTTAATACCTTCCTGTGGGATCCCGTTTTATGCAATAAATAATCATTTTACACGTATGAGCGATTTTATGAAATTGAGAAAGAAGAGGCTGTGATGTTTTACTCACGAAGAATACTTTGCACATAATCTTCGGAGGAAAAATGATTCAATTGATAAAGATGATATGGAACAAACTTGGTGAACTTGATAATGAATTTGACGAGAGCCTTATGAAGATATATTTAACTGATTCTCAAAAACAAACCGTGAGAACATATTGAGTGGCCGGCATAGAATAACGGCCAAAGAAAAACAGACTCTGTTGCGGGGGAAGAGAAGCCTTGCTCCTCGCAGCATTACGACAATTCGGCGGTTTTCGTTCCATCTTACGGTGGATCATCCGCTCAACCTCCCCGGCACCTGCTCAACTCAATCGGTTCCGCTCCACTGAACTGGCGACGCAGAGAGAGAGGAGAGGAGCGAACAAGGGTTACTGTAAACCCGGAATACGCCAAGTTGGCAACGTTCGAATGGGGAAAGCGAGGAAACAGAGGCCAAGCTACGTTTCAAAGTATGGTGAAATATGAATTTAATAAGGAAAAAATGATAAACTCTTAAAGAAGGAAAGCCAAAGCAGGTGGCCAGGCATTTAACTGCCTAAACCACGTCACTTGAGGAATTTAATTTGATAGGCCAAGGGAAGGGCCAGATTAACCGGAAATACCACCCATAGAACGATCGAGATAATTCTAGAAGCTTTCTAAACCGGAAGGAAGGAATTCAAACAAGATTTTACCGGATTAGAACATTCGATAAGCTACGTAAGGAAGAAAAATTTACAGGCGACGATATCAAAAGAAACGAAATCGAAATAATATTTAAATTGAGAACATTAATAAAAAGGAGATGATAGGAAATAAAATAGTTAATAAAATTGAATTAAAACAAAAAATATGGGGGGGTTATCGAGTAACCACCACATATCTACCCGGGCCTCCCCAAAAGAAAATATTGGAGAGATGACAAAATTCAATAATTTTTTCATCGAAACAATATTTTCTAAAACATATGCAAAAATATAAAATAATTACACAAAATAAATGCACCAGAAATAGTTATATGAATACAAATAATTGTTTTACATGATATTAAATAATAAAAATAATTACTATTATGGTAGTAGTCCTTATGTTAATACACCAAAGATAGCAAATATTATAATGGAAGGTATACAAAAGGTAAGTTTCTTCCAGAAGTATCTTATCATGTATCAAAAATTATTAAAGTCTATATTTATTTGCAGAAACAACAGTCTTTAACTATCAACAGTCTCTTGTTAACTGTGCAAAATGCAATATGATAATTAAATGCTTTAGCATATGTAAAAATATTTGAGTATACAACAAGAACATGTAGATGTATATTTTCCAGTTGACAATAAAATGAATCATACAATAACTGCATATGAAAATGGATGGTTTCAACTGACACATGATAAATTGAATAAATTTGTAAGTTGAAAATTTGAAAAAGAAAAAATACAAATGGTGCAGAGAGAGAATTTAGGCTCTCATAAAAAAATGTACATATATCAATACATAACAGCTTTTTAAGCTTTTAACTAATCTTAACTGATTAATCTTAGCATCATTCAATAACAACATTTTCAAAGAAAAATATAAGAAATTCCAAAGGCCTATGTAAATTGGTAGAAAAATACAATGTTATTTTCCAACAAAAACATTTTTAAAATGAATATAATAATTTTCAAAGAGAGAATGTTTACACTCTCATAAAAGAATATTCTTGAAGAATTTCAACATACATTCAAAATAATTTCATAAATACTTTTTAATACTATATTCAAAAATAAAAATAAAACAGATGATATTTATATTCTGATAAAAGGAACTTATATAAATATATCAATCTTGTATATGACTTTGATAATGTCATCTTACAAACAAAAATCAATTATGTCAAAAATTTATATAAGATATTTTGAATGTTTAATTGCAATTTTTCAAACATTTTTAAATAACAAGTGATCATTTTTGTATTTGTCATGTATCAAGTATTTGCTTTATATAAATATATAATGACTCAAGCAACATCTTTGGATCCAAAGTATAATTATAGTATAACAAAAAAAATCCTGTTTTTTTATGTTTAATAACTTTCAAATACTCAGAAGCATACAAAAAAAAAACACTTATTGTGAGTCATTAATTTTTTTTTTTTTTAGGTGAACAATAAAAGTAGAAATATTAGTATGCATAAGTTTATCATGCATTTTCATTTTTTTATTAAATGTTAAAAGAGGTTAAATGTTAGAGCATGCATGCATTGTAAAGAGAAATTATTATATAAGTCACAATAGGGAAAATGATTTCATGAGTACTCATATTCATGTTTACCTTACATCAATTACAATCCACTTTTCTTAGTAGAATAAACATTTGTCAAGAATAACTTTAAATAATGACACAATATTTCAACAACTATATAAAAAGACAAATTCTTTCTCAACTTTAGCACCAACTATTGCAATTAAAGTCTTTGTAAGTTTAGAAGTAGTAGTACATGGCATATTTGAGAGTATATATACTTATTATAATAATTATGGTTTAGAAATGAATACAGTGAATAGTAAAGATATTAAAACCATACATACAATTGGAGGATGACCATTGTATTGCTTCAAGGAGAAGAAAACTAAAATAAAGAAGAGAAAAAAAATAACAGCTGCCTGCAGCTTGGAGGAAGAAAACAAAAATTATACAGTCATTCTTCATACTCGAATATCAGTCGAACTAGTATTGACTGAATATGTTACAAATCAAGAGTCATCCTGAAAAAAAGAAAAAAAGATTAGTTCATTTTTTATACATTTTATGAGTGCGAGGGCGAAGATCATAATTTTTATATTGAGTAGACTTGTTTCTAACATCAGTGTGAGTGCCATCAAGAGGAACTTGTGACTGTACCGATTTACTTGAATATGAAGATGTTTGTTGGCACTTAGAAGAAGAAAGAATTTGAGGAGATGTGTTACAAGCAGCATCATGATTAGACACTTGAGTAGGAGAGTGTTGTCTCACAGGAGTAAAAGATGCATTATCAACAGATGTTTGATCATGTGATGCATTTCTAAAAGAAACTGAAGGCTATTGTAATGCTTCATTTCTCGTTTGAAGCTTCAAGATTCTGTTAGTGTGAATCAACATGGGTGACGCGTGACTATTATTGGAATCTTGAATTTGAATAAGCACAGGAGAAATTATTTTCTTCACCACGTATGGGCCTTGTACTTTTTTATTAAACACAGTGGGAAATTTTACATAAACAATGTCATTAACATTGATGTTGGAAAATTTTAATTTTTCCCTCGATTTTTGGTACACTTTTTGTCTAGAAGATTCGTTATTCTTGTAAGCTTGATAGTATATTTTCTCAATAACATCCATTAATTTATGAATTTCATAGGCAGTATTGAGAATTTTCCAGGAAGCTTGAGATTTGTAATTAGCATAAATGTCATTTATCTCTCTTCCAAAATGAAGAAGATTTGGAGTGAATTTTGTAGCTGGATGAGGTGTAGCATTATATATGGATTGGTGAATTTTTAGAGCAGTTGGTACATCACATCCTTGGGAAGCCATTGTATTCACAGACGATTTTATTTGAGAATTACATCGTTCACTTAATCCGTTAGCCTGGGGATGGGCTACAGAACTGTGTTCCAATTTAATGCCAAGCTTTTTATTAAAATAAGAAAATATATCACTAGTGAACTGAGAGCCATGGTTCAGTGAGAGTTAATTCGGGTTTTCCATGAGTAGAAATGTAATGTAATAAAGCTTTTGTAACAGACTCAGCGCTGATATTATTCAATGCATATAACTCTAAATGACGAGAAAAGTGATCAATAACGGTCATGACATATTGGCGATTTCTCAATGGGCCGAGTAAATCCATAGAAACTTTTTGATTGGGAGCTGTTGGAAGTGGTGCTGGTAAGTATGGAGCAGTATTTTTTTATGATTTTTGTTTACTAAACAAATTTCACAAGAGTTGACATAATTAATGGTATCAGAAACGAGGGTTTTCCAGGTAAATCTTTCCTTTAAATTAACAATAGTTTTATGAATTCCAGTGTGAGTAACATGAGCAATTCTTAAGGCTTTTGCTCTAAGTGACAAAGGTAAAACAGCTTTATGTAGCTCAATATCTTCTGAAGAAAAATGTCCATTGTAGCAAAGTAAATCATTATTTGGGTTAATATAGTAACCATTTAAACTTTTAGATTTTTTGTTATTTTTAAGATCTTCATAAATTTTTTTGATTTTTGGGTCTTTTTGTTGTTCAGAGAAGATGGTGTGATCAAGAATTTCTAATAATGGATCTTGATTATTATCATTATTTGGAGGTGAAGAGTCTTTTTGAAGATGACATGTGTGGTGCATTTTGTCAACCAAACCACATGGAAAGTGAGGAATTTCATTATGTAAATCTTTCTGATTATCAACAATCGGTAGTGGTTCTTGTGTAGAAATAAGATCTGGATTATTATGGAGATCTTCAGTAGGAATGTGAGGTGTTCTACTTAGAAAATCTGCTAACACATTTTCTTTGCCTGGTACATGTTGGAATGTGTACGAGTATTCTGACAGTTCTAACATCCATCGAGTAGTAATATCAGCTGGTGATGTAGCCTTTTTATAATTATTAAGAGGTTTGGCGTCGGATAATAGAATAAAGGGTCGACCAAAAATATAGTATTTAAAAGCCGTTATGCCTTTGTAAATGGCATAAAGTTCCAATTTGATGGCAGGGTACTGTCTTTCAGACTGAGACAAAGTTTTAGAATAATAGGAGATTGGTCTAAGTTCACCATCAAATTTCTGCATAAGAACAGCTGATATTGCTGTCTTTGATGCATCTGTATTAACATAAAAGGTTTCATTCCACTTAGGAAGATTGAGCATAGGTTTCTGAAAGAATATGTCTTGTAATTTTTTAAATGCATTTTCTTGTTCACATTTCCAAGAAAATTTATTTTTAGGTTTGGTGACTTCAATGAGAGGAGTAATCAATTTAGCAAAATTGGGAATAATTGACCTATAAAATGAACATAAACCTATAAAACTTTTCGTTTGCCTCTTGGTTTTAGGCGTTGGAAAAGAAGTGATTTTTAAAATGTTACTTGTAATAGGAAGAATTTTATGATCTGTGAGTTGGAATCCTAAAAAGTTAATGCTTGTTTGCATAAAGGCACATTTTTCAGGAGACAGAGTAATGTTGTTAGCAATAAGAGTGTCTAAGAGCTTTGTGAGTTTCATGGTCATTTCTTCAAATGAATTAGCGCCAACTACAATATAGTCTTGGTATGCATAACACGAATCAATTTGAGATAATTGAATAACTGAATCAATTAATTGTTGGAAAGTGCTTGCAGCTGTCTTCAAGCCAAATACGAGACGTAGGTAGGTAAAAATTCCCCATGGAGTAGTAAAACTGAGCTTATCTTGCATATCTTTAGGTACAGCGATCTGCCAGTATGTAGAGGGTAAGTCAAGAGTAGTGTAATACTTAAATTTTGATAATTGCACCAATAGATTTTGAATTCTAGGAAGAGGATATGAAGATGGTATTATAATAGAATTTAGCAATCTTAAATCTAGAGCCAAACGATACTTTTGAGGCTTCGACATATCAGTTCTCTTCTTTTTAACAAGAAGCATGGAACACGCCCATGATGAATTTGATCTCTCAATAATGCCAGCATTTAACATTTGATTAATTTGGTCAAGAGCTTCTTGCTCGAGTGCCTGTGGCACAGGAAAAGGTAGAGTTTTGACTGGATGAGAATTTAGCATAGTAAATTGAGGATTAACCAGGTCGGTATGACCTAAAGTGTCAAGAGATTTGGAAAAAGCTAAAGCTTTACTGCACAATAATTTTGTTAAAGAATCTTTTTCATGAGGAGGTAAGTGTTTTAGATCAAAGTCATTTGGTGACAGTTCTTGAATACGATTTCTCTTAACCTCTTCAGATGGTAAAATTAAATTGCAATATTCATTTTCAAAATCTAAATCGAAAGAATATTCCTCAATATCTTTCTCATCTACATTGATACATTCACCAATAATTGAATTTTTATTTAAATGAATGTCCAGCTTTGATATATTCTGACATACAACCAAAAATAAATCATTTTGAATTGAAGATTTGGAATGCAGTGATTCATGTAAAACAAGACCTTTATTTTTTAAAGCAGGTTTGAAAATAACATATTCAGATGGAGGATTCAAGTACTTAACATGTAAATACACAAAGGAATTAGGAGGGATTAATTCTCTATTGAGTAATTGTACCATATTGGAATTCACCAAAATTTTATTACCAATATTTAAATGAGTTTGCTTTTCACCAACATAACTAAGATCATTAGTATTTTCAGAAGTAAGATTTTTGTCAGGCATATTATTATTAGTAGATAAATAGTTCATAACATTACCATAATCAGTTGGAAAATAGTTAGACAGATAAGTAAAATTACCATCAATATAAGGATTATGAAAATTCATAGCAGTGTTAGCAACATTATTTGTAAATAAACCACTATTTTGAAAATTATAATTATAAGGATAGGTTGTAAAATTGTTGACTAATTGACATGTCACCTTAATTCTCATATAAATCATCAGTATAAGTACCATTACTTAGATTATTTGATATATAATCTTCATAACAAGGCATTTTGTGTACATCTAAAGAATATGGCACATTTGAATTATCATAAGTATATTCAGAATTCATGAAATAACAAGTGGGAGATTCGTTATAACTGTGAAAAGGTATATGTTTATCCTTAATCAAGATAGATTTAAATGTTGGTGATATGGTTACAGAATGTTTATTAATGAACTCAAATCCAAGTATGGCTTGAAAATGGACATTTTGTATCTTTGTAAGATAAAAGACATGATGAAAAAAGAATTTGTCGATTTTAAATGCTATTTCGATGCATCCTTTGAAAAAAACTTTAGAATTTATAGTAGACACAGACACATTTCTGGATAAGAATTTGTAGTGAAGCCTGGATTTAATGCTATTAAAGCATTCTTGATCCAAAAGGGACAAACTTGATCCAGTATCAATTAACGTTGAGATTTCATTATGTTGTATGTTTATCAGTATGCATGGAAGAACATACGAGTTATTAAAGGAACTGCATATGACATGTCTTTCTTGTACATCATCATCAATTTCTAAAGTTTGTTTGGGTGTCAACGAATTATAAGAACATGCAGATTTGTTAAATTTAGGTGTTACAGGGGAAGTTTGGACAGCTGTGGATGATACTAAAGTGATTGAAGAGCTTTTGTCAAATTGATGTTTGTCTTTGTCACTAAAGTGTACTGACCCTGAATGAAAATTACGGGAGAGAAGGCGGTCAGTAGAACCAGTCTCCCCTATTTGTTTAAATGATAGACATTGTTTTTATTTTCAGAAGAAGAGGTGTAGTTTTTCCTTCTGTGAGGATTAGACGAAAATTGAGATGAAGAGTTTTGATTAGAAGCATTGATAATATTCTTAAATTTGTAGCATGAGTCCATACGATGATTGAATTTTCCACAGAACGCACACTGCACAACATCTCGTTTGTGATAAAAGGATGCAGAATTTTTTTGTGAGAAAATTTGTCGAAGGTGGGTTGATGATAAGGACGTTTCCGATAAAATCTATGTTGACGAAAATTATTTTTATGTTTATCTGTAGCCTCTTGTTTATTTGGAGAAGGAGAATATGTTCTCGGTTTTCTTTTAAAATTACGAGAAGCATGAGAGTTGTCTTTTGGAGTTTGCAAAGGTGAGAAGGTAGTTTGAGAATTAACATAAACTTTGTCCTTCGTATGTTTTATAGGAGACTTATGGAGCACATTACTAGAAGCTATAGAATTATCATGGCTTTTTTCAGTATCCAAACAATATGCTTGATTATAATTTTCATACGATTTTTTAGGGGGAGAGTCGTAAATATCTTGAAGAAAATTTGCTCGTTCAAGAGCTAAATCAAAAGATGAAATATTTTCTTCTAAAATCTTTCGCTTAATTTGTTTAGGCAAAGCCTCAAGAAAATGAGTGAATTTTAATGAATTGAGAGCAGGAGGATCCAATTTAGGGTATGCAAGTCGAAGTTGTTTATCCAAACGAAATGCAAAATTTTTGACTGATTCGTTTGAATCTAACTTTAAATTTTGCAAGGATTTGAGAGAAACAGGCTTTTTTGAAGGTAAGAAATAGTCTATAAAAGCTTTCTGAATGTCATGGAAATTATAGTTCTTGAACTGAGACTGTGTTTCAAGAAAGAAGAGTAAGGCGCTACCCTCAAGTTTCGATTTGAAGAGAACAAAAAGTTCCTTATCAGAAAAATTATTTAATACTTGTATATCAGATAATTGATCAAAGAAGAATTCCACAGTCTGTGGGTTGCCGTCGAACGGCTGTATTGCAATATTTAATTTGGAATTGGGAGGCATGATGAGATAATTAAAATGAGAGCTCAATAAATGACAGGTTAAATTTTCTTATAGACTGGTCACATAATGAATAATATATAAATTGACCCATTATTTAAAATATTGACGAATTTCATCTACGTTATACATCATTTTTATATATTAAGAAGAAGAATAAATATATGACGAAGAGAAGAAAAATACCAACATATCTTTCTTAGCATCATATCAAAAGAACATGGCCCAAAAATTTTTATGTATAATATATATCATATCGCTCAAAACATATGTTCTTATATTTATGACAAGAGAATAATTTATATTAAAATAATCAATTATATTTACCAGCACCCTCGTTAAATAATATATGATATTAGTTATAAACTATATCATGGCAAGAAAAATATATGAATAGATTATGTTATATATAATCTACTGCTCCAAAAAAAATATTATTTCAGCATAAAATTAAAATATATTATGCATTCATTTATTACACCACACTCAATAAAATATAAACATAAAAATATTGATCACTGCATAAAGACCCGATAATGAAGATATAATTTATTTTTTTTTGTTGAATATATATATATATAAATAAAGAAAACACAATATCATCTAATAATTGTCATGTCTTGAAGAATATTAATGGATTCAAAGAGGTACATGGTGCCAGAAGAAAAATATTTGTTCAGAAGGAAACACGGCACCAAAGAAAATAGAAACTGTGGTGTTTGGGGAGAGATGAGAACACTTTTTTTTGTTTCATCTCAAATATAGGCTATGAGATCGTAATAATGGGTAAAGGACATTGCGTTGGATGAATGCCAGCAAAAGACCCAAAAGGCAACCATTATAGTTCTTAATAGTGAATCCTTAACTATGATAATGATAACTCAAAGTGAAATTATAAAAATATAAAAATAATAAGAAGAAAGTTACCTGGAATTCTTGGCTTATGACGATATATTCCAGACGATGAATAAATTGACTTTTGACACATTAAAAATGAAGAGAAAATTTGAAGAAAAGAACATTTTTATTTATTCACCACTTGTGCAATATGACGTGACTTTTATATTTCAATATATATATATATTTCTTTCATGCACCTTTATATAAGTATATTACTATTCACTTCATAAAGAAAATACTTCACATGGACGACACACAGGAATAAACATATTCATTTCACATAATTTATCTTTATACGTACATATTCTCTTTGACAACTATTCTTGCTCAATCATTCTTTTAAAGATGCGAAGAATAAATATTTTTAAGCATTATGAAACTATTTCAACTCAATAGAGAATACATTTGAAATCACAAAAACAAATTTTAATACCTTCCTGTGGGATCCCGTTTTATGCAATAAATAATCATTTTACACGTATGAGCGATTTTATGAAATTGAGAACGAAGAGGCTGTGATGTTTTACTCACGAAGAATACTTTGCACATAATCTTCGGAGGAAAAATGATTCAATTGATAAAGATGATATGGAACAAACTTGGTGAACTTGATAATGAATTTGACGAGAGCCTTATGAAGATATATTTAACTGATTCTCAAAAACAAACCGTGAGAACATATTGAGTGGCCGGCATAGAATAACGGCCAAAGAAAAACAGACTCTGTTGCGGGGGAAGAGAAGCCTTGCTCCTCGCAGCATTACGACAATTCGGCGGTTTTCGTTCCATCTTACGGTGGATCATCCGCTCAATCTCCCCGGCACCTGCTCAACTCAATCGGTTCCGCTCCACTGAACTGGCGACGCAGAGAGAGAGGAGAGGAGCGAACAAGGGTTACTGTAAACCCGGAATACGCCAAGTTGGCAACGTTCGAATGGGGAAAGCGAGGAAACAGAGGCCAAGCTACGTTTCAAAGTATGGTGAAATATGAATTTAATAAGGAAAAAATGATAAACTCTTAAAGAAGGAAAGCCAAACCAGGTGTCCAGGCACTTAACTGCCTAAACCACGTCACTTGCGGAATTTAATTTGATAGGCCAAGGGGAGGGCCAGATTA
Source organism: Maratus speculifer (assembly GCA_964019185.1). Lineage (NCBI taxonomy): Eukaryota > Metazoa > Arthropoda > Arachnida > Araneae > Salticidae > Maratus > Maratus speculifer. The sequence goes on from OZ025300.1 coordinate 145,533,674, forward strand.
ACCGGAAATACCGCCCATAGAACGATCGAGATAATTCTAGAAGCTTTCTAAACCGGAAGGAATGAATTCAAACAAGATTTTACCGGATTAGAACATTCGATAAGCTACGTAAGGAAGAAAAATTTACAGGCGACGATATCAAAAGAAACGAAATCGAAATAATATTTAAATTGAGAACATTAATAAAAAGGAGATGATAGGAAATAAAATAGTTAATAAAATTGAATTAAAACAAAAAATATGGGGGGGTTATCGAGTAACCACCACAGCCACAGCAATAACACGGAGAAATTTCGATGATGTTATCTGTGGCCTATAATCTAATAAATATGTTTTCAGAGGAGAGTGGGGAAGTTATTCCTTTAAATTCATTAACCCAATCAAAAAATCCAATTCAATCTGTAAGGATACATCAGAATTTTTTATATTTGTATATATAACAGATACAGCAAGGATTATTTTCTAGATGTATTGATATTCCTCGGTTTTATTCAGGAGAGTAAATTTTGTTTTATTAAAACTGCTAAAAAAAACATAAGTGGTTGGTGCCGAAAAAAATGTGAACTTTATCAATGAAGGAGAAGAAAGCAGCTGATCAACATGATTTGTCTATGCCTGATCAATGCAGTTCTGATTTTACTGCACCTGATCAACTAAATTTGCAATTTTTCGACCGAAAAATCGCACCGAATCGACCGAATTTGCGCTTTTTACGAAATCGATCAATATTATTCGTAACTTTTACGAAACTCATCGACGATATTCACAAATTTTACAAAGCCGATCGTTTGCAAATTTTCCTCACATGCTCGATAAAATTTGCAATTTTCTCACTCTTGATCGACGTAATTTGAGATTTATTTCTTGTCTGATAAACAAAATTCACGATTTTTACAAAGCCAATCGACGAAATTCACGAAGTTTAGAAATCTGATTGAGAAAATTTGTGATTTATAATTGCATGATCGAAGAAATTCGCAATTTTTTCGAGCTTGATCGACAAAATTGACGATTTTCTGAGTCTGGTCGAAAAAATTTGCGATGTTTCTGACTCTGATGGACGAAACTCGCGATTTTTCTGACATTGATGGACGTAATTCACCATTTTCTGAATCCGATCGAAAAAATTTGCGATTTTTACGAAGCTAATCGAGAAAAATCATGATTTTTATGAAAAATAACGAGAAAATTTACGATTTTTCCGCCAACGATCAACAAAATTTGCGATTTTTACGAAGCCGATCGCCGAAATCCACGATTTCTGTAACTGATCGACGAAATTCGCAATTCTCCCTCGCAAGGGCGATAAAATTCGCGTTCCTTCAGGACCAGATTGATGAAATGCATGATTTTTCTGTACCTTATCAACTAAATTCGTTATTTTTACGAGCCTTATCGACTAAATTTACGATTATTATAAATCCGATTGACAAAATTCAAGAATTTTACGAAAGTCATCGATAAAATTCTCGGTTTCTACGAAGTCGATTGGGGAAATTCGCGATTTTATTTGAGCCTGATTGACAAAATTCTCGATATTCCTCTGTCTGACCAACAAAATTTGCAATTTTTCGTGACCCCGTTGACTATAAATCGTGATTTTTCCGTGTCTGATCTTCGACATTTACGTTTTTTCGGCTGTAGTTGACGAAATAAGTATATTTTTCCGCACTGTAAAAAATAAAGAGTTTTATCATATTTACTTCGGTTGTATGAGATGTGAAATAAGGTGTAAATGTATTATTTTTTGAGTGCCAATACCAAAATAAAAGTTACGTTGCACTTTCAATGACATATCACAACTCTTAAAAAAATAGGCGTTCTGAATCAGTAGAAATCGTTACAATGCGCTCTCTAAAAGACTTTATTGAATTTATCAACACAACGGCAGGTGTTTTTTTAATCCAGCAACAGGAAGTCGGTGATTATAAAATCCAGCGCGAGGGGTGGAATTATTGGATACGCAAAATGGCGCTTAGTTGAAACCGTTTTGTTTTGTTCTGTGAATATCGATTATATTTCTTAGTAATAAAATGATTAAAAAATTGCTGACATAGTTCATATTAAGAACTTTTATCGACTTACAGCTTTGATTATTTCAATTAGTTTGGACACTTTAAGAAACCAGAAATAATCTATTCTATGATGAATTAGAGTTTATTCTAATGATGGCCGTCAGTATTTTTCCGCAGCCGATAAATTTAATGCGGATTATTACCTATGCTGACGATTTTTTCTTACTCGATCAATGGAATGTGAGACTTTTCGCGTCCGATCCGCGATCGGCAAAATTAGCGATTTTTCAGTGCTACATCGACAAAACTTGCGATTTTTTTCCAGCAATTTTTCCGAGCCTCACCGCAATTGATCAATGAAATTCGTGATTTTTCCGTGCTCAATCAACGAAACTTAAGATTCTTGAGTGACTGACGAAATTTTATACTTTACCGCGGCAATTTAACGAAATTTAGAATTTTTTCTGCGACCTATGCACAAAAATTGCTATTTTTTTAGTTGTAAATTGACGAAGTTGCGGGCCACACGTTAACCCATCAAGGGCCAATTTTGGCGCGCGGGCCACAGGTTGTGCATCCCTAAGTTAAGGGTAAGCATCAAGTCGAATAATGGGAAAAAGCACAAATCTGGCTCGATCCAAGATTGCGTCCTGTAGGATTTCCTCAATTATTAATTCGTTTTGGTTTGTATTTGGCTTGGAATGTCTCGCATTTTTTCAGTTAAAAACTTCATATTTATATGTTCAGTTTCGTTACCCTTTAGTAACTTCAAATGCAATGGACTTTAAAGTTATAATATTTTAAGTTTTACCATAAAAATAAAGAATATTGTGGGTTTAAGTTACAAATTTCTTATTTTGAATTACGGTTGTGTAGTCCAAGGATGAAACGCCTATCTTTTTTATTTGAAATGTTTATCTGAAAATTGCATTCAACGTAAACATCGATTTTAACATTATCGTATGAAAAATCCTGATTTTCTTACATTTATCAAGAATTAAGTTATTCACTTTCTTAAAAATATTGTCTAATATAGATTTCCTAAAATAATATAAAAAACCTTAATATTCAATTTGTTTTTCCAAATTGAAATGATTTATTTTGACAAATTCCAGAATATTTGAAAGATTCCTTCTTATTTTTTCCGTGTTATATTTTATGTTGTTGTTTTAAACAATTTTTGTTGTTTTATTTCTGAATAGATTTTTCATGTCAATCAAGTTATGGTACGAAACTGTGTTTATTTTATAGAAATATATTGTAAGTTTTCCTGTATCATAAGAGAAAAATTTAAAGGATAGATAAAAGCTGTTTTTTTATTGTTGCTTTTGTTGTTCTTCTAATAGAATCGTAATTTTATAGAAAGTGTTGTGATTGTTTTATTTAAATGTACTAATTTGGAAAAAAGTTATGCATTTCAGCGATAACAATTTAATCATAATTTTAAATGCTCATAACTCCCGTGAAAGTTATTTGGAAGTTAATGTTTGAACAAGAAAATACAGAAAGCGGAAATACGTCATATTGCTACGACAGAATTATACAAAAAAAATCAATTTGATATAATTTAAAACATAAATTGAGATAAATAAAACCTACGTTTTTGTTCTTCTATAACACATTTTTAAAAAGAAATATTTTATTAATCATTGTTTGAAAAAGTGTACTTTTTAGGTCATATGAAAAAAGCATGAAAAAAAATGTTAAAATAATAATCCTTATTCTTTTTGTCTATGTCAGTAAAAAAAATCTGCATGTATCCATATATATTATTGGCCAAAATTGCGAACATTTATGTGGAATTAGAATGCTTTTTTTAATTTGAATGTTCCTAAAAAACTTATTTTTCATGCATGTAATGATAAATATTTCAAATTAATATACATTTACCAAAAAAGCCTACCAAAAATAGGTCAAATACATTCTTTGCAAAATTATTTCTACAGTAAAATCAACAACTAAGTTAGAAATACTCATTTATATACGGTACATAGAAACGAACATTAAATTTTGAGCTTACACATTTTGTTATTTTTAATCTAATTAATTAAATTTTTAAATTTGTCCGGTTTCAATCTTTTAATTTCTTTTTTTTTCTTATATATAAATTTTCCTCTGGAAAATCTTGGCAGAAGGAAATAAGGTAAGGACCACTTGGAAACGCCACGATTCGCGAATCTGTATTTCTTTGGCTATCGTTTTGACGCAGATATCACATAGCACATGTTTCAAATTTGTCCTTCATTACTAGGTAACATTTTGCAATTAAAATAGCAAATAAAGCTTTGTGCAAAAATGCTTAAATAGTCCAGTCATTATAGTAAGTTCACCTCGGAATTCGAGATACCAAGCTGTAAGTCTGTAAATACTTGTATATTGACACCCTAAAAGTTGTCTCAAAACCTACATATGGCAGGGTGTGCGCAACTATTAAATTCCAAGGTCAAAGGTCACAAAAATCGTTTTTTGCGCTTTTTTTGTAAATATCTCATTTCCTATAGGTTTTTTGCTATTTGTATTTATTATCAATATTATAGAATACAAAATTCTCTACAAATTTTGTTTGAAAACATTTTTCATACGTCCAACCGTTTTCGAGATAGAGGGCGGAGAGCGCGCGGTCACAGCATCACTTCAGATCAAACGGTGCCTCTGGTCGAAAACGCGCCATATATCATTTTTTTCTTAACCTATCCACTTTTTATTCAGTATTAATTTATTTAACAACACTTACCTTTCCATGTAATTGCAGAATTGTTAATGAAAATATAGGAATTATATTAGAATTTTAACCTAATTAATATAATATTAATAACTTCTTACATGATGAAAAAAAAAATAAATTGTGAATTAATCGTATATCGGCATTGTCTCCAACATATTGTACAAGTGCACCTGACTCAGATAATAAAATACGACGCTGTGGGTGATAAACTGCTGAAACTTCATACTGTACTGTATTACTATAAGAAGCTGCAAATCCCAAACTAGATAAAATATCCAATAGTCTTTTAGATCCATATCTTCTGTGAAGAAATACAGAAAGGCTCAAAAGTAACTGTGATGAAAAAGAACGTTCCCGTATGGCAGCCATGATTGCATGGCTTATTGAAGTACATTTTGTTTTTAAATGATCAATTTGTCCTTTCCTGTTTTTGACGATGACTTCTTCTAAGAAATGTAATAAAGTTTTTGGAATTTCTTGATTAACATTATCCAACATTTTATTAGGAGGTGGATAAGATTTAGTTTCAACTATATATGTTCGGATATCTTCTCTAATAATTGCTGCTTCAGCTTCTACAATTCTTAGCCTTTCTGCTTCAGGATCTATTTTTTTACTTTCGTGCCAAGCTTTTGATAGAATATCAGCTTGTGCATCACGGAAAGAAATGATTGTGAAAGCTCTAACTTTCTTCGTAATTACGATATCGGTTAAACACTTCTGTTGTAGCCTTGTAATGATAGTTTTATCATCTGGCACATACCCTGTCAAGGCATCTTTAAGCTCTTTTAGTGTGAATTGAGAATCATTATTATTTTCGATGTAATTGAAAATCTCTAACATAGCTTTTGTAACTTGATTATCTTGACGAGGTTTCTCAGGAGGCGATGATGATGATGATTTATTTGAAAAAATTGTAAAGCAAGCAGCATGGTACTTCGCTTCAGCAGCGACCAAATCATACTGTAAAATTATACGACTTTTCACCAATTCTCCGAAATCATCCGCACGTTCTTCTGCTTTTTTGATAACATTATCTTTGAACTCAAGAGTACTCACATTTTTTATCTTCCGCCTGTACTTTTATCTTTTCTTTTTCTCTGCAGCTTCATCAGCAACTTCGCCACAAAATAAACATTGATTCTTAAAATCAAACACTGCATCCCGTTTTTTACGGAGTACTAATGAAGAAGTTATAGTTTCTTCTTCTTCTTGTTTCCGTTTTGCTGCTTGGATGCAGTTTTTACTAATGTAAACACTTCGGCACTTTTCATGGACTTTAACAGAGGTTACTGATTTTAAATAATCAATTTTTCGGTCGTTTCGTTCGACACTTGCAGTTCGTAGAGTTTTCATACCGCGCACTACTTCAATAAGCGATTCACCTCCCGAATCTGACTTATTACATAGAAAACACAAATCAGCCATATTTCTTAAAATTGTACGTCCGTAGTTACCAAGAACAGTTACTTGAAATAAAGAGAAGACGGTCGTAACTATACTATACAATGCATAAAGAAAAAGATAAAATATAATATAATAGTTAATAAAAATTGATAAATATTTATAATCATTGATTTATCGATAGTTCATCAACTATATATGGCGCATTTTCGACCGGAGGCACCGTTTGACCTGAAGTGATGCTGTGACCGCGCGCTCTCCGCCCTCTATCTCGAAAACGGTTCGACGTATGAAAAATGTTTTCAAACAAAATTTGTAGAGAATTTTGTATTCTACAATATTGGTAATAAATACAAATAGCAAAAAACTTTTAGGAAATGAAATATTTACAAAAAAAAAAAGCGCAAAAAACGATTTTTGTGACCTTTGACCTTGGAATTTAATAGTTGCGTACACCCTACCATATGTAGGTTTTGAGACAACATTTAGAGTGTCAATATACAAGTATTTACAGACTTACAGCTGGGTATCTCGAATTCCGAGATTCTTACCTAATTTAAGCTTAAATGACTGGACTATAAAGATAGAAAACCGACGATTATAAATGCACAAATAAAGTATGAAAAGCTAGAAAAAGGTTGCAATCTTTTTTATGCTACCTTATAATACTTTCTTATCATTTAATTCTATTTCACGTCACATGTGCAAATTTTTGAAATGGGAACAAAAATGATGAATTTTGGTTATGTAGTAACTGTTTCCAGGCCTTCTAAACATCAGCATGCCATTCTATTGAAAATAATAAATGGATATCCCTACATTGTGGCAAGTGGCCTACTGATAAAAAAAACCCCACCAGTGGCAACCTACTGATAAAGAAAAAATGAAATATCATCTCGAAAAGAATACTTTTAAGAGAAAAATATTTTCGTTACAAAATAATTTCGGATACAAATGTCACACACGCGCGACATTGGCGCGATTTTTTTCCCTAGCGCCAATTTGGCGAAATGTTTGTTTTCAAATATAATTTACATCACATTTAATTATTTTCTATTATTTTAAAAAAGAAATAATAATTAATAAAAAAGTATAATTAATAGCAATAGAACAAAGCAATTTATATCATTTAAAAAATAAATAAAAATTAATAAACAGCTTATAAATAAACAGCAACTACCGGGTTATTATGTGTGGCATAAAGTCACCATTTTTGTTGCAATCGTGCCAAGATGGTGCGTATATGATATCTGTGCTTAGTTTAGAATGCTGATGCTTCATATATATTGGTCGTCTCTTCTTTGAGGGTTACATGAATGATTTACCAGAATTGCTAATGGAAACTATTCGGTTTCGGTTGATTATTCTATCCTGTTTAAACTGTAATTTTATGTTCTCAATTGCTATAGTTCTGGCATGTTTTATGACACTATTCGAGTTCTTGTGAGGGCTATGGAAATAGCCGAAACGGCTGCATAGTTACGTTTTATTTCTTTATTTTTTTAATATTTTTATCCTTATATTTCTATTTTTTTGTAGTACATAATTTATGTGTAATATTAAAGTGTAATATTACAATCATTATAGTTACTCAAAAGTAGTTATACACGTATTTTTTAAAAAATGAATTTTATGTATTTCCGTTCATTTTTAATGAAAAAAAAATATAAGTATTTAATTTCTTTTTCTTTGTCAAATATTTTAATAGATTTGAGTTTATTTTTTTTTTTATCCTTGCCGAACAAAACACAATACTGTATTTTGCATGCATTATTACCAAGAATATGGATTTTAAGCTATTCTAAGAAACTAAAAATTATAAAAAATGCATTCATTCAATAAAAAAATGATTCAGATGTTCTGAAAGAATTATATTTATATATAACTACAAACATTTTGTTTTTCATTCATGCTATTTATTGAGACTGTTGCAGTTGCAAAAGAAGTTCTGCATCTGAAATGTTAATATGATAACTTACAACATATTTTTAGTATTTTTACATTTAATTTATCAAATTATAAAAAAAAATAATTAATGTAGACTCTTGCATTGCATTGCCCACATGCTAACAAATATGCAAGGAAAAAAACCCTTTAAATTTCGTTAATATTTTTATTAATTACTTTTTCAGTTAATATTTATGCTATTATATGTGTACTTGATACAATTTATAATGTTTACTGATATCACAGTCGTTTTATAATATTTACATAAAGTGTGTGTTTGAAGAACATAACTAAATATTCTTTTATAAACAGGGTGAACAGCAAAGAAGACCCGGATTATTTCTCGAAAACAAAGTTCGATAGAATTGTGTGGTAAACTGTTTTTTTATTAGGTAAACTATAAAAATATTGTACAGAAGATAGAAACGGTGAATATTTTAAAAGACCGTGTTCTGATTGCAAAGAATGCTTGACTTAAAACGTTTCGTGTTTCAGATTGCTTGCAGAGAACGAGTTTTTGGCATAAAGTGCCATACTTTAACAATTTTTTTAACTAAATTTTTCGAATTTCAGAAAGTTAGTTCAAAATTTGTTAAAATATGCCACTATATGCCAAAAAACTCGTTCTCTACTAGCAACCCAAAATAAAAAAATCAATTCAAGCATTTTTTTTTGCAATCAGAAAACAATCTTTTCAAAATATACACCGCTCGAAACTTCTGTATAACATTTTTACAGCTTACCTATAAACAAACCGTTTACCGCATATTTTTATCGAACTTTGTTTTTGAGAAATTTAATTTTTAAATCAGGGTTTTATTTGCTAGATCTCTGCAAATGTGATATTGTTAGAAATCTGGCAGTGAGCACTCATTTGAATTCATTATAATTCCGATTAGAAATGCCTGATTTCAGTTCGTTGAATACCAACACCTATGCCGGTCGTTAATGCAGTCGTTGTTTCAAATCGTGAAGTGGTAAATAGGTAATTTAAATAATCAAACGCGGAGTTTCCCCATTAAAAAAACTGAAATATCTTCTGAAAGATATAATTTATTAGCACATATCGGCAAAACAGTTGCCGAATTCAATTAAAACTCAGGTCTTGAAAGTACAATCAACGTAGATGTTAGAATATTTTTAGAAGAACACTTCTTTTCAAAAAGAAGTTAGCTAGCGTATAGAAGTTAAGCGATTGATAAATTGTACAAAATCTGTCTTTTCCATCGATGCTCCGACTTTTTGATCAATAACTAATACATTTTTTTAAATATAAAATAAAATATTTAAAACCTTTGCTTATATTATTCTTATAACATATATTTTTTAAAAAGTTAACTACTATTTTATGTTCCATTCTAAAAAAAAAAAAAATACAATAAATAAAATGTTTTAAACGAAAGAAAAAAAGGATAGTACTTAAATAATCTCACTTAACTCTTCTTATATTCTTCTTTCTCGAAATACAAAAGAGCTAATTATCCATAACAAATTCTAAAGGAAAGCAAATTAGTTTTTCCCTATCATTAACAAAATGAATATAGATATTAAATATAATTAAACATATAATCATAACAACAAATATATATTTTTATTATATAGTTAATCATTTTTATTTTCACAATTTTAAGAAAGTCATACGTCCTCATTATATTTCTTTAGTCATTTTCTTTGTTTTCACTTTTGTGCAGTTCAGATTAATGAAAAAAAGAAAAGAAAAGTTAATTCGTATTAAATTACTTTGAAAAAGAAGAATGTTAAGAAAATAACTCATATTTTACGATTATAAACAAAGCCAGATTATTTATTTAAATATTTTTTCTGTATGAAACTTTATACAAACTACTTCCAGTATGCGTAATTTTTTTTCCAAGCACCTTCATCGTTCCAAGCCCAAGCTCGTACTCTGATTGGTTGCTGCTCTCTTTATTGTTTTCATGTAACTTGGCGAATTATGCTGAAATGAATATAATTATTATTAATGTGTATTTATATATTAAAGATCTAAGAAAATATAACTTAAAGAGAATTTTTGATATCAATATATTGCATTTCTTAGTTTTAATGATTTTCTTATGAGCTTATTATAATCATCTACTTCTTTGTCAACCGACTAGTTTTTTTATATTTATTTTATATTCGATTTCATTTATTTCATGAGATACACTAATATACATATTTCAAAACGTAGTTTAACAATAAACTAATACAACAGTTTAAAATTTAAGATAAATTTTTTAAAGCATATACTCCTACAATCCACACAATACATTTTATTTAAATATATTTTTTTTTTCTCTTTTATGATTTGTATGGAATCATTGTATGGAAAATTGCAATAAATAAAAAATATAATACTAGAAACAAAGTACATAAAAGATCTTATTTAATACTTCTTTAAATACCCATTCTTTAAATGCAAAAAGCTAATTATTCATAAACTTATTCTAAGAGAATAGAAATAAGTTTTTCAGTATTATTAACAAAATTACATACCAGCCATAATTATACATATAATCATAACTGAAAATATCCCCAAATTAATCAAAACAGAAAAAAATCAACTTGTATTACATTGCTTTTAAAAAGAGAATTTTGAGAAAATCCCAATTATTTTACAATTATATGCAAAACCAGACTATTTATTTTAATATTTTTCCCTTTGAAAACCTTGTACGAAATACTTTCAGAATAATGTATCTTAAAGTATATTGTTTATTATCTCATAAGAATTATGCAGAAATGCAACTTAGTTTTCATTAATATGTATTAACTTTTTGAAAATTTGAAAAAGAAATCTTGAAGCAATTTTTTTAAATCAATGTCTTTCATGAAAAAAATAGCCCTTAGTTATTATTTATATGTCTTTAGCACTGTGCTTTATCCGCTAAAATTGAAAGTTATGCTTTGAAAAAAACATATGTTAATAAAAATCTATACCTTTCCCTTTTTTGCATTGAAATGTACTTCCTTATAATTTTTTGAATATTATGAATTTTTAAATTAAAATTTAGATGCGTAAATTGTATATCATTAGCCATAATGTCAAATGCTTTTAAAGCATTAAAATATATCCTTCATGTTCAATCAATTAGTTGAAATATTTCCTTTTTCACGCAAACTTTTCAATTATATATTTATTTTTAAATTATGCAATAAAAACACAATTGTTAAATTACACTAATCTGTTACTTATTGTTATACTTAAGTGTAAATAATTTTTAATATAGTTCTTTCCGTTTGTAAGGCTGATAATTAAACTAGAAAATTGAAGCATGTACACAAAATTTTCATATTGTATAAACATTTGATGTAAAATTTTATACTGAAAAAAATAAGGCTGAAATCTATTAATTTTCATTTACTCATTTGTGACATGTCAGCAACTCCTGATTTCCTCATTTTGTATGGAATGACTCTTCTGAAAATTCCTTGTACACTTTTATTTAACAGATGAATAAAACATATGTAAATACTTGGATAAAACTTAATTAGATATAATAAATGAATATAAAATTTTAGAGTAAAAGTAATATGAGTAGCATCCTAGTCGATTCTTTCTTTGAAATAAACATCGATTTTATTTCATTTTAGATTTTCGGATCAAGGTCAAGCATACAATTCATATGTATGTGTACAATAAATATATAAATAAAATTCAGAGTTTGGGTCAAGTGAACTTCAACGATGGAATATTCTCTTGTAACAGTAAAGTCTTTCCACAAAAAGACGGATTTTTTTAAATTACATATCCATAATTCACTTCCAAACAATATTGTTCAACATCGATTTTCTCAACATAATTTCTTTTCAACTTTTTTAGGGAAAATATTTTTTTCAAAATTGCAAGATTGTTTTTGGGTAAAAACCAACTATTACTTAGGCAAAACAATTCATTAAAATGTACTTTTTTACAGAAAAAAAGAATTTTCTGACAGGTTCCAGAATATTAAGAACTTTCTTTTTTAAGTATGTTTTTGCAAACAGTAGAAATTTTCAATATATTTGGTACAAGTCACACAAGCTCCGAATTTGTGCTTATTATATTTAAATATTTTCTAAAATGTTCTATAAAAAATAGAAAATTAGGTTTTTAATCTAATCTAGTGTCCCTTATTAACTTAAATTTTTAAAATGTTAATTCAGTATACATATTTATCACGTCTACGAATTATTTGAAACATTACACAGCATTTCAGGTATATTGAATTAATTATTTTAATTAGATGTTCATAACAGTGTTCTGATTTTTTATGTAATATTTGAAAATAAAGCTATGTATATGAAAATTTTATGAATAGTTAATTGCACAAAATTATGAAAAGGAAAACAAAATATCAAAAAATGTCTAGTAAATACAATCACGTTTATTTTCGTGTACAATGCATTGAAATGTAATTAAAATCATTTAATCAAGTACATCCTAAATACGTATATAACATCATATGTGTATGCATCATATAATTAAAATTATGGTGAAACCAATAAAACAGATTAATAAAGAAAAACATCAATTACACCCCTTAAGAAATGTTTTTATGGTGTATAAACTATCATCAATAATTTCCTTAGTAAGTTTGGATTTCTCAATTGAATTTTGTTGCATGACACATACACTATCTACCAATAAGTATTTGGAAACTTTCAATTTTTGACATTTTGTCAAATATTTAGAAATATACTTGTCGGATTCTTCTGAAACTTCAGGATTAGGAAGATTATGTCTGACCTCATATTTATCAACATCCATTTGATAAGCAGGACAATAAGGGGCCGACAAAAAAATAAAGATTAACAGAAATATTTGTGATCACCCTGTACATGAAAATGCACCAAACGATTTATCGATGAAGAATACAAATATGTGGATACTGCACAACATGTACACGGATTTGTGTAAGAATGGCATGTATATTCATGGAGAAAGAGTGATATTTATAAAACAATTCAAAAATTCTGGTGTGTTTTTTGTTTATATCATGCAGGGTTTTTGACCAAATTTAACGCAAATTTCAGAAATATTGGCGAAATCTATTAAAAAAATTTGGTGCAATTGGAATATAAATATATTAAATATTTTATGAAATATGAGTAGTTTTGTGAAATAATTTTTATCTGCGCATGCGCGAACGATAAAAACGATTCTTTTACATCATTTCATACTCAATTCTATGGAGTGACTTATAAAAAAAATCCAATGAAATATCGTGAAAATTCAAAAAGATATCATTAATATAAGTAAGCTGTTTTTACATTGCTCTTTAAAAACGGCTGAATGATAAGGGATTCTCCACAAATTGACATTTTTTATTAACTGACTTTTAGGAAAAAATAGTACAATTTAATGAATACAATATTTAATACAATATTGCTACTAATAAGTATCTTGACACCTGTGATAGAAAAGGAAAAGAGATCTTTATTCTTTTCTATCACAGATGTCAAGATACTTATTGACAGAAATATTGTATTAGATATTGTATACATTAAGTACTAATTTTTTCCTAAAAGTCAGTTAATAAAAAATGTCAATTTGTGGAGAATCCCTTATCAATCAGCCGTTTTTAGAGAGCAATGTAAAAACAGCTTACTTATAACAATGATATCTTTTTGAATTTTCACGATATTTGATTGAATTTTTGTTATTCCATAGAATTGACTATTAAATGATGTAGAAGAATCGTTTTTATCGTTCGCGCATGCGCAGATAAAAAATATTTCATAAAACTACTCATTTTTCGTAAAATATTTAATATATTTATATTCCAATTGCGCTATATTTGTTCTATTAGATTTTGCCAATATTTCTGAAATTTGCGTTAAATTTGTTCAAAAACCCTGCATGATATAAACAAAAAACATACCAGAATTTTTGAATTAAAAAAAAACCACTCTTTCTCCATGAATATACATGCTATTCTTACAAAAATCAGTGTACATGTTGTGCAGTATCCACATATTTGTATTCTGCAGCGATAAATCATTTCGTGCATTTTCATGTACAGGGTTATCCCTAATATTTCTGTTATTCTTTAATTTTTTGTCGGCCCCCTAATTGCCCTGCTTATCAAATGAATGTTGATAAACATGAGATCAGACATAATATTCATAATTCTGAAGTTTCAGAAGAATCCAACAAGTATATTTTTAAATATTTGACAAAATGTCAAAAATTAAAAGTTTTCATATACTTATTGGTAGATAGTGTATTAATATAAGCCCTAAGTTATGTTCCTTATTCATTATTTATTCAGTATCATTATTTCACACCTTACTTATTATTTTGCTCATTAGCATGGACTCATTATGTTTTGATATTTAAAATATTTCATTGTAAATAATTAAGTTGAATTAATTAAAAATCACAATATTTACTAAATAAACCTTTCATGGATAACACATTTTAAAAATCTTAAATTTCACTAATCACGGAATAACATAGGTGTCAACCTTATATCAGTTATCCGTAATTCGAAGGTTAATTTGACCCTAGTTTAATGATTTTCGAACCAGAATTTTTCAAAGAAATTTAATATATTTTTTCAACCTAGAAGCCTGAAATTAAATAGATAAAAGTTCAGAAAATAATTCTTCTGGTTCAAAATGAGTGTAACCTAGATCAAACTAATCCAGGTATTACGGAAGATTAGTTTAAAGTTGGAAGCTATGGAATAATAAGTTTTTTTTTAAAACTGAAAAACAGTACAGAACAACATAGAAACAAATAATTGATATAAATAACAAGAAATAACATGTTATTTTATAGAGAGAACTATTGTCGAAATTGCGATCAAATAGACCAATACAATTTCATTTCTGGCATAATTTTTTTTAGTAAATAATAACATAGTACAAGACCTCATTTTAGTTTTTTTTACACATCTAAGACGGCTAAATGCATTATTTTCCACACAACATTTGATCATAAACAATGTAATTGATATAGCTGACAAAATTAAATTTACTAAGCTAACCTACATTTCTGTCCGCGTATAATAAATGTATTTAGTTCTTAAAAATAACGGTCAAGAATTTTTCGTATAACTACATCAGTACATAAGCATTTTTGATTGGAATTTTAATGTAAAACACAACTTTCTAAAGCAACTTAAATTTTGTACATTGCTAAGATAGTTATTATATTTTGTTCTAAATAGTATTTTGTGTTAACAAAAATGAAAGCAGCTGCTGGAATGGTTGTTCTTTCCCACTCTCTCGCGCATATGTTATGAAATGTGTAGAGAAAATAGACTTAAAGCGAACAAAGCGAAAGTGGAAAAAATGTACTATTTTTGACTCAAAAAAAGAAAACATTATAATTCAAGAAATACCTCAAAGAAATAAGTTGAAACGGATACTGAATCACAAAGAGAAGTTTGGAAAGTATATTTTATTACTTTTGTTCTGTTTTAATGTATGCAAGTTTTGAAAAATCTTAATCATTAGCAATTTAATAAGTGATGTAATCATCATTTACTCCAATAAAACATTTAAATATGCTTTAAAGTCTTATGTAAATCTCGGAATAAGACTACATGAAAGAAAATTCTGATACTGGAAAGAAATGGTAGAAAAATTGTTAAGCAATATTTAACGAAAAAGCAGTTAATACATTATGAATAAATGTAATTTTTTTTCTATACTTGATAAAGCATGTGCCTACTTTCGAAGTACGTTTTTTAAAAAGTATGAAATTTTTATTAAATATATGTGTTTGAGATTAAACAGGAAGAAAATAATGAATTAAAATAAATTAAACATGAATCAATCTAAAAACGAATAAAACCCAGACATCATTTCAGATATGCTTGAGATACCTCTATTTTCGACCGACAGAAATATTAATTTTCCAAATGGTTAAGAAAAATAAAAAGGATGGACCCTATGACGGTTTTTTATTACGAGAAAACTGTCAACAGTTTAAAGTATCAAAATTCACAGGATTTGATTCATTTAATTATTTTGGTCATGTATGCCATATAATTTTTAGTGCTTTATTTGTTAAGGCACCGGAATGTTATTCTAAATATAGTTTACTTGGGGAGTTTTATCAGTTTTATTAATCACATTTTTAAAGCAATTTATTTTTGGAGAAATGCTTTGAAAACTAATACAGGAATGAATGGTGTCCTGCAGCGCTGATTTATTCATCTATGGAAGAGCAACACTAGAGCCACCTTCATAATAGAGATTACCTTATTAACAGATTGATTTCTGGCATGCAAATTTAGGCAAAAACTGTGGTTAAACTGATTACCCGTGTTGGAAAATTTCCGCCAGTGAAGACAAAAGTTTGTATCATATGCTACACAAACTTTTCATCAATAGGATATTTAAACAAGTCAAAATTTTCTATTTAAACTTACTGGAGAGAATTTGACCGCCGTTTATTAAGCCCTGTAACATATTACAATAAGATATTTTAAAAGCGTTTTATTTTTTCTATTAAGTAATGTCATACCATCTTACCAACAGCATGATTACTTGATTAGAATATGAAAATGAAACTTTCTAAAATCTTCTTTTTAATAATTATTAAAATTTATTTTTCTACGTATTTTTCCTGGTATTAAATGAGAAGTGTATAAAAAGTATTTATTATTCATTTTTATTAAAGTTATGAGTTAAAAATGGCGAATGTATCCAAGACAGAATTTCTGTGATACATCTGTGCGTGATTTTTATGTATGTAATAATTATAATAATAAAAAGAAGATGGATAATGCGTGGTTTTAAAACAGTTACACCTTTGAAAATTTCTTCCGATATGTAAAGATGGAATTCAAATAAACTATGTATTTTTAATATCTAATAACATTCAGTTCAATGTTTAATGAATAACGAAAGATTGTTTTCGAAATTACTTTTGAGTATGTGATAATTTTTAAAGCACATTATTGTTTTCACAAAATTATTTTCTAACTTTTTTATTTAGTAGTTATTTTTGTAAATAATATTAAAAAAATGTTTTGAAAATTAAAATGAATATTATTCGAAATCTCAAGTATTTTTTTTCTCTAAGCAGAAATCTGATAAATGTCTCAAAAATAAAATCATAAAATTTTCATTTTAATTTTATAAGTTATGTCTTATATTTTGTAAACATACCAACTTTCATTTCAACGAAAAGCAGATTGATTATCTTCTTAGTTTAGTTTGTTTCTTAGTTTAGTAGCAGTTTGTACAACATACAGGTTTTTATAATACTTCTTTCATGTATACTGTGAGGTAACTTTCTGAAACAAATATTTACAAATCAAAACTAGAAAAGGATTAAGTAAACTGTGTTTAAAATGTATCGTGAATAATTGCCTAATAAATATATTTTGTTCGTAAAAAGTGATATACGCATACCTAAAAATTAACAATAAAAAATATTTGGCATTTTCTTAGAGATCACGTTTGTGTATGGAAAGCTAACCATTTTCGAAAAATACTGTTATTCAAAACATTAAATGAGTTGAATGAAGTAAAACCATGACATATGAGGTTATCAAATCTACAGCATTTTCTCTTATTTTTATTGATTTTATTGTTCTTATATGCTAAACTAGGGAAAGAGAAATTCTGTAATCTCCTCTCTTAGAAAAAAAATGTTTAAATTTCGGTAAAGAATTGTAGTATATGTGTTTCTTTTTTCTAAATTAGTTGTATATTTTACACTTTAGCTCAAAAACTAATTGGATATCCAAACCCAAAACTTCCTTCTATCTCCTACGCACACCGTAATATTCCAAAACGTAGTAACACATGTAATATTATTAGTTCAGTACTATATTAACTTTGATTTTCATCTTAAATTTGTCTTCAGTCAAATTATCAGAGTAAAAACGAGTTCATGTGCATCACGCTAGTTATAAAAATCAATAATTTTGTCTGATTCTGTTATCATCAGTTGTTTGTAAATAGATGACTCAACAGGGCACGAGCCGATAAATATTAGAACTCCGAAGAACTGTGAAAATGATGCAAAAAGTGCTGTCATAGTGCTCCTTTCCAACGGAATATTTCGAAATTCAAGGAGGATCTGTTGTCCATAGAATAAAACATACACAAAAAATTGGCTCAATTCTATATATAATTTTATACACTTTTAGATGGTACAATAATGAAAATAGCCAGGAAAGCGCTTTTACAGCGCCCCCTTTACAGAATTCTTTTCAAATACAGTGAGGACCTGCTGTCCACACCCAAAAATAATCAGGCACAAGATATTTGGTTCGATTTTATGCATACATTCATACACTTTTACTCAGTACAATATTGAAAATGGCACAAAAATCGCTATTACAGAGTCGCCTTATAGAGAATTTCTTCTTAAATTCAGAAGGGTCCTACTAGCCATAGCCACACAATTACACAAAAATTTTAGTTCAATTATGCATAAATTCATACACCTTTCGAGGTAAATTATTAAAAATGACGCAAAAATTATTATTGCAGCATTCCTTTGGCGGATATTCAGGAAGGACGTATTAGTTATAGTCACACACTTACACAAAACAAATTTGGTTCAATTCTATGCGTAACTTCATACACTTTTCGAATGTACAGCATTAAAAATGACACGAAAATCGTTTTTACAATCCTCCATTTCGGCATTGCATTTCAAATTTCAAGGTGGTTTTCTGCTTTTAACACTTAAAAAAAAACACAATATTTCTTCAATTCTATGCATGCCTCCATATTTTTTCTATGATACAATGACGACATACAGACAAACGGACACACAATATGGATTTAAAATTTCACTAAAAGCGGTCAAGTACATTGTAAAAAAAATCTGCAAAGGTACTAAACATTTTCTAGGAAACTGGGATTCCTAGAACTTTTCATGTAACGATAACAGGAAAAATCCATGTAACCGATTCTAAAACTTGAGTTTTTGTTATTACCTTTACAGGAAAAGTTCTTGGAATCCCAGTTTCCTAGATAAAGTATAGTACCTTTACAAATTTTTTACAGTGTAGTTTCTAAGGAAACGCGTATCAAATCTTTCATATTTACAATATGATTGCACACAGTCTTGTCTTTTCTTAAAAGATTATAAATTGGTTGCTATTTCTGTGCCGGGAAAAAATGCCGGTTAACAATTTAAAATGAACGGCAACAAAAAGTTGCTTTGCAACATTTTTCAAGTATACAAATAAGACTGCTGTCATAAAATAGTCATTTTAAATAATATTCCTTAAAAATTTAACTAGTATTTTAATTAGTTTCTCTATCTCTTTTTAGATGCATTCATATTTATATAAGTACGTAGCATCGATAATCGCTATACAGTCCGTTCGTTTACATGCAACAATGACAAAACTTCACATGCAATGTACAATTGGGTGGAGAAATTTTCGCAAGACCAACATCTTGGAAACAAACAGTTTTCAAATGACGATGACGTTGAACATGAAGTCCCACAACAGATGATACAGCAACCCAAAGAAATTTTATCAGCGTGAATTAGCGGCTCTGATAAAACAATGGGATAAGCGCATCAACGTTGCTGGAGACTATTTGGAACAATAAAAATTGTTTTCAAGTGATTATCATGTTACAATATTTTTATTATATTTTGAGACTTAATGACGTTCCCTCGTATTTCACGTTTTAACGATTTATTTATGCAATAATTTAATTTATTTGCTTTACATTGATATTTTTCCTCAAAATCAAATAAAGAATTATTTAAATGAATTCCGCAGTAGACGGAGAAAGGTGTATGTTTCAAAACAATCTAGAAGTATAGAATGAAAATATACAACAACAACGAAACATATGCTAAAAAAAGGATGATATACAACATGCTAAGTCGATAAAATTAAAAACGTTTTATATTCTAAAAGTTTTTGGAATAAAATTAAGGCAAAAAAAATATAGAAGACCGAACTGAATATTATTTTGATTTTATTTTTAAATATAATAGATTTACTTATCGTATCTTTGTGTTTTAGCAAAAAATCATACTTTATAAATATATTTTTTCGGAATAATCGTATTGTGGAACATATAATAACTGTTTCATAATTGCTCAACTATCTTAACTGTTTTATTAATATTATGAGATGTCTTGCTAGTTTAACAATATTAAAAATGGAAGTATTTGTATAATAAAAATAAGAAACACGATTAAATTGCTTTTACTTTTTTATTCCTTTTTTTCCGTACCTTAATTTATACATGAAACATGTTTTAGGAAATTGTACTTTTATGACATATAGAATATCTAATTAATCAACGTTATATTAATCGTTTCATTTCTAATACCAAACTTGTCGTTTTTTTCTTTAATGGAAAAAAAGTGAAATGGGTGAATTTCACATGAACTGCCAGTTTGATGTCCTGATGTTTAAATCTAAATTTCATATTAATAAGTTTATTTTTTGATATTCTAAAATCAGGTAGCAGCACATCTTTTTATGCTTAATTCAATGCATTCATTAGATTTTTCCAGAGTTGTCAAATAGTGATTTTTTTATTGTACTTTAGTTAGCAAGTAAAGGGAATTTACTTGTCCTGAATAAAAAACTCACAAAATTTCAACCTTTTTTTATGCTTCCAAACATTTTAAAATTTTTATACATGGATTAAAAGTAAAATATCCTGTGTTAAATAAACAAATAGATAGTTTATATATTAAAAATTAGTATCTAAGAGTTAAAAATTTAAAAGTATTTTGTGTCCGCATATGCAGAACATGAGTGTTACTTTAGGGAAGTTAATATTATTTGTTTTCAAAATATTTGTATATTGCAGTTGGCAACGGCAGTGAGAAAACGATGTTGTTTCTTCTTTACAGTGCGCTTATTTAGAACGCGATAATTTTGTTCTATAATTGCTATTTATCGGAATGTTCATTTCAACATGTTGAGTATTTTTATTTTCTTACAGGAGTGTTACCCATTTATTTATTATTTTTTTTTAATGTGTAAAAATGTTAAGTTAGGGAATGCTGTATTTTTTGTTCAGAAATCAATAGACCTAACTAAAATTTCAATAAAACAGTTAGAATTTATTTTAGTGAAGAATTCCTTAATAAATGTCATGAGTGTTACCGTACATGAGTGTTACCTTACATGAGTGTTACCTTACATGAGTGTTACTTGGAAAAAGTAACACTCATGAGAAAATAAGTTAAGTAATTCTAAAACTATAAATCATGTGTAAGATTTAAGTTATGATTATAATAGATTCATGATTCAGGGATATATTTTGTCATATTATATATATTTATAATTATTTAAAAATTGTAACAGGATTTTCATGTCTGCACACATGTTTTGTAAGTGCTATTTAAGATTCAAATTTTAATTCTTAATAAATAATTTTCAAAGGACTATCTATTTTACACAAATCATAATTTAAACTTTTAAAAATCTTTTTTTATATATATTGTTACAAAAAAGCTGTTTGCTGCAAGATGAGTCTTATCGCTTGTCATGAGTGTTACCAAATTTCATGAACGTTACTGTAACTAAGAATCAGAATTTTATTAATGCATTTGTTACTTCACTTTAATTGTTTTGTCTGTTATAACTTTCTAATTCTTTATTATAACTGCAATGAAAATAATTAATTTTTAATTAAATTTGTTTTTAATCAGAAGTTATACCCTTTATTTAAGAAGCAAGGCAACACTCATGGCATAAACAACTATTAAAATGCTTTAAATTTATGAAATAAATAAATACTAATACATTTTTGATTTATTAATACGTATATAAGAACCTTAAGCAATTTTTTAATTAATTATTGATACAAAAAAAAAAAAAAAAAAAAAAAATCAGAATGTTTTATAGGTGTCATACTTATGAGAAAAATAGTGACTGGGCAAGACATTTCTTGAAATTTCTGAAATATAAATAAAAAAACTCGTAAATAATCTACTGCTTAGAATGTTGTAAACTATAAGCAACTCATACCTGAGTAAATTTTTATATTTAAACAAAATTATTTTTTCAAATTTTGTTTAACCTAATACGGCAATAGATTTGAAAACCACCCAAATAGATTATTTAAGAATAATTAACACATATTTAAATAGAAAATTGCAATGAAAAACAGCTGCTTGTTTGAAGTACCATTTATTTTTCTTTTTTTAATTTATTCTGACACAAACGCATTTTACACGAAAAAGATCCTAGTTGAATGACACATTTTATCAAAAAGATAAGAATAATGATCTAGTAACATCATCTAGTGGAAACATTAACTTGGAGAAATCCGATTCTCACTTTGTTTTACTAATTTGATGCTGTAAGATGTCACCAGACTAAGAAAATAAAAAATACAACGTAAACGATTTTTGTTTATTTAAATATTATTTGGTCAGGGTATTTCTTAGGGAAAAGAAAACACGTGCTGTTTGAAAATTACATTACAATTTTGCGGCTTGTGGAATATAGGGTTTAATCCCTCAGTGCCGGTGGAATGTCTAGGAAGTCATTTAATTTTGATTCCCAAAGGCCGCATTGGCACCAGTATTTTAGTAAAATAAATTTCGGTTTATCAGATGCGTGAATAACAGCTTTATTATTATTATTATTATTATTATTATTATTATTATTACGAGATGTAACCGTTGACATTCAGTAATATAATAATTCAGTAAGTTAAAAATATGTTTTAAATTTTCTTTATCAATTCTTTCAAAAATTTTCAAAATTCCGTATTTAAGTTTTCATAATTTTAATTTCCTCTTTCTCAAAAACTGCATTCTTTATTGAAACATTATTTTTTGACTATTTTAAGATATTGAAATAATATTTTGTCATAAAATTCGGCTCATCTATAGGTATTTTATATGGAAAACTGTAGCTTACAATTTCATATACATTAATTTAAGCGATACTTTTATTGAAAAATACATTTTTTTTTTATAAAAAATCATATTTTTTATACAAAATTTGGTATATGATACAAAATTTAAGTGTTACTGAAAAATATTTTACTTCATACCACAAGTATGTGGTTTACTAATTTACAGTAGAAATAAAAGGAAATGTTTGAATAGATTCTGTTATAGAAGGTTTGGCATAAGCGCAATTCTTTACAAAAAATTGCCTAAATATTTCCTAAATTAAAAAAAATAAATAAAATTCCATTAAAAATTTATTTGAAATCATAGTTTTATCCCATGTTTTAACTAAAAAGATATTGAAAAACGAGCTCTTAAAATTTAACTGTTATTTTTATTTTTTTTCTATTTTTTTTTAATCGTTTTTGTGATGACGCTCCTAACTCAACCAAATTAAAGCACATACATAAAGAGAATGCAAACTGGTTGCTATTCCAGTGCCCTAAAAATCTAAGCCGGCAAATAATCTAAAACGTATGTTAGCGAAAACTACTTTGTATCATTTTTAATATTTTAAATAATACCGTTGTAATAAAAGAGACATTAAAAAGGGTGCTATTTTAAAAATGGATGATAATGCATGATCTCACCGAGCTTCGGTTGTTGAGAAATGTTTTTATGGCGAAATTTTGAGTTAATGAAATGACCAGTTCATTATAAAACTTTAAATCCAATTGGACAATTTTGCGATTATCTTGTCAGACGAGATGTTGCTGAGATGGAGGATGGCTTACCTGAGAAATGGACCTCGTTTCCTATTTCGGTGTCCGACAATTAATTGAGAGCATGGAAGGTCAATGCCGATAATGCATTGAAGTCAAGAGTGGACATAATCCTTATTAGAAACCATTTTTGCAATATTTCTTTGGCCTTTTATCACACAATACTGTGATGTACAATTTTCCCCTAGAATAAACTTTTCCACTAAGGGAGTGTTTTGTTGCACATCATTTTTACTCTTACCTTATATAAATTTCTATGTCTCATTCAATAAAAACTATTTCATTGAAATATTTTCCGCCAGATATTTTTTTTCACATTAATTCATAGAAAATTAGACTCAAAAAAGGTTGTACCTGAACTTGTGGAGGCCAGTATGTCATAAAAGAGACATTCCAATTTTTTTTCGATATTTATAATGACGCCAAGGGCTTCACAGCATTCCTGAAAGATTAAAACTTTGCTGCCACAATTTTAAAAGATATCCTTTATTGTAGATTTTTATTGTAAGCGTTAAAATCATCTATCATGAAGATTTTTTAATTACAATAGTGAGAGGAAATGTAGAAAAATGTTTGAAGCGGCGAGTCTTGGAATCCTTAAAATCTCATATACTGAAAAAGTTGGGTTACGGAATATTAAATTCAAGAAATATTTTACCCTTATTTTACCCGTTTTATCTTTTGTTATCTATTTTACTTTATGTTAATTTTACCTTTGTAACATTATTTCTTTCCATATATATATTTTTTTCTTTTCTTAAGCACGAATATCTTATTTGGTAATTTGAAATCCGAATAACATTTTCTATACATAAATTACATTTCTGAACAATAACATAATAGTTTCTTAATTGTACTATTGTTCACTGTTGATATTTTCTGTTATAATTTACACCTTTAGGCGCATCTATATTCTGACTTTAATGTCCTGCAGTATTTATTGTCTCATTTAGTGAATGTTTGATGCATGGATTAAGATCTGAGTTAGGAAAGCTCAGCGCAAATGAAATAAACAGATGTCAGGTTAATGGGCGTCTTGGCTGTAGTCACCTTTAATTACTTCTTTATATAAGGCTTCCAAGAGACTAATAGTTACATGGTAAGATAAGGGGTTGATTTACGATGAGCGTCAAGAAAGTGAAATGAAAAAAGTATTTTTGAAGAAATGAAACAAATTGTTAGCATTAGATTTAATATCATTATTTTAAAAATCGATTAGTTGAATATTTAAAATTAAATATTGTATTTTCTTAAGTGTAAAAATTGAAATACGAATTCAAAATTTTAAAAAGTATATAAATTATGTACATTAAATATAAGTTAAGTGATGCGTGAAAAAGTCAAAATGAATGTTTGTTCTTTTTACTTATGTACACAGAAAAAAATTCGTAAAGTTGTTTGAACTTTTTCTAGGAAACTGGGATTTTTAGAGCTTTTTATTAACATTAACAGTAAAATATGGTGTAACAGCATCGCTTACAAAATTTTTTGCTCATTACATAAAAAATTCTAGGAATCCCAGTTTTCTAGAAAATGTGTAGTAACTTTACACATATATATTTTTACAGTGTACTGTAAATTACTCATCAAACATGATTTAGGAAATTGTACTTTGCTGAAATATAGAACGTATAAATAATTTTTAAATTAAACTTTACCTAGTAAAAAATTAAAAAAACCCATTATACAACAAAAATCTGATTTCCTGAATATCTCTTATGTTCATTATTAATTAATGGTAAAAAATCATTTCATTTTTAATTTCAAACTTATCTTTATAATTTAATACAAAAACAAGTAAAATTGGTTATATCTGAGCTAATTAGTGGCATTTTAAAAATAGAAAAATCTAATCAAAATTAAAAGCTCGTTTGAAGTACCACTTATTTTTAGTTTTAGAATTTATTCTCCAAAAAAGTTCTTAAAAGAAATGATCTTATTACAATAACATTTTTTATCAAAAAGATAATAATGATGATCGTGTAACATCCTCCAGTTGGAGCATTAACATGGAGAAATTTGATTCTCTCTCTCTCTCTCTCTCTCTCTTTTTTTTTTTTTTTTTTTTTTTACTAAGTATGATTCTGTAACATGTCACCACATTAGAAAAATAAAAAACATAAACGATTTTTGATTATTCAAATTTTATTTGCTTCTGGATATTTTAAAGGAGAAAAATTACATATTTCTTAAGGGGCACATATACTTGGTACGACTTATGAGATATAGGGTTTCAAGGGAATCGGGACATATTTTAAAATAATTTTTATTTATTGAGATAAAATTTTGAAAGTTTTTTTTTAAGTTTTTTGTAATGATTAATCATATTATTTCTAAACAAGATTACTTGATAAAACTGTTTTCTTTAAATTTAAAATT
Organism: Maratus speculifer; assembly: GCA_964019185.1. NCBI lineage: Eukaryota > Metazoa > Arthropoda > Arachnida > Araneae > Salticidae > Maratus > Maratus speculifer. Next base: position 145,559,717 of record OZ025300.1, read on the forward strand.
AATTTTTTGTAAAAAAAGGGGTAATGAAAAATCGTTGTATCTCGAAGTATTATTTATACAATTTATTTTTTACATTTAAATAAACAGAAAACATAAACATTTTAATTTTGATTCCGAATTTTAAAAAATCTTAATTTAAATAAAAATAAAAAAAATTAATCTAAATCTTTAAAAAAGTGACCTAACATTTTAAAAAAATCATATTTTCAAAAGTAATTTTTTTCAAATTTGCTGAATCAAAATTAAAGTAAAAGAAATGAAAAATACATGTTCCATGTTTGAACCATTTACCTTAAGCGCTTCTTAAGTTATATGAATTTAAACGCCAGAAATGGTAACAAAACAATCATGGAAAAAAAAGTTACTTTCAAAAAACAACCATTACTTGAAAGCTTGATTTTAAAATCAAATTAAAACTAAAAAAGAATATTTTTTGTTGCGATTACGTTAGTAATATTTTTTAAATGTCATTTTGCGCAAAATAAAACACGGAAATGTTTAGTGCAGTAAAATTATTTTAATAAATTTGATTAATTTCTTGTCCATCCCCTTTACCATTTCGCGAAGACGCGCGACGGGAGCTTTTTTCAAAAAAAATTTTGTATGTTTTGTCACCGGTTTTTAAAAATAGAAATTTGTGCCTTATTAAATCGAGAAGATGCTCCGATTAAATAAGACATTTTTTTCAGTAAAATTTTACTGATGAGGATAAACAAGGATTCTTAAATTTTTTGCGGCTTATGCGTAACTAAAATTATTTAAATACCAGAAGAAAATTAATTTTCCTATTTGTAAATTTATAAAACATTTAAAATATCTAGAATGTAACTAAAAATGTATTAGAATAACTACAATTCAATAGCTTTCGATTACAACACATTAATTGTGAACATTTCACATCGTTTTATATATTGCTATTTTCCTCATTGGAACTTCATATATTCACTCTCTAAAATACTTTTAAATTTCAGCATTTATGAATCATAATGAATCAAACGGTTTGTTAAATACTTTTAACTCCTTTATCTACAATGAAATACTCCCCAGATTAACTGTCGATAAACAAATTACTTCATAGTTTTATTCTAAGGCTTCACAGACCAAGTAAGATATTTTATAGCATCCTTACAGCCCAAACGTAAAGCTTTAATAGATTCAGAAACTCTGTCATTTGTTAGGAAATTAAACTAGAAATAAAAGCCTAGTAATCCTATATAATCGGTTACTCTCGTTTGTGACCGGACTAATACTTTTCGATCCGTTACTATTATTATCCGATTTACGTTTGAGTATTTTATTCTTGTGTGTGTTTGTATGTATCTGGGAGCATACATGTTTTTTTTTATAAAAATAAAATCAAAGACTCAAAGCAATTTAAGTATTGTACGTTACTAAGAATAGCAACATGGATATGTACCAGCACATATTAAATGTTGAAAGAAAGAGAGAGCGATATTATCCCCTTTTTGTATATTATTTCTTTTTTATTAAATCTTCGATGCAAAAAAAGGTTGCAAATTAAAAATATGTATGCGGATGGAAAATATTTTCGTCAGTAAGAAATATTTTGTTTGATCTTTGTTTAACCATGCTATAACCTCATGTTGTAAAAAATATATATATTCGACTTGCTCACTTTAATATATGTATATTTGTGTGATTAATGTATAATATAATTTAGCATATAAAATTATCTAAGGATCTTACACAAAATAATTTAAGTTTTCAATATAACAGGCTTTTATCTAAATAAAAAATAAAAACATTCATTTGTAATCAAGTAACAGTATTTAAAGCTTCATGAAGTTCTATTCTTCCATATTAAATAATCGTACTTATCTTAATATGTGAATCGAAGCGTAAGATGTTGGTAATTAATTAATCTGCAAAGATGCTCATGTTAATAATTAACGTGTGATCAGAATTACAAAAGGATATATAAAAGAAAGCAACTAGATGATGATATATAGACTACCAAAAATGCAACAATTCGTATTTATAAATATTTTATAAACAATCCTATTATTTCTGAATGTGAAATATTGGAAGAGTGCAATGAGTACTTAACTGAAAAAATGTATAACACTACAATGCCTTTACTTCCTTTTATGTCGATGAAAAATGCTTATGTTAAAATTAATTAATGTAATTTGCATTTTCCTAAAAATACAATGAATATCAAATAGCCCAGAAAATAGATAATTATGTATCTAAAGTAACGATACTATAAATGATAAAAGAAAGTATGAAACATGTTCCCTAATACGAAAATAACTTTACTGTTAAAAGTATAAGTATTATTAAAAAATGTATTTATATCTTTACACAGACTAATATATTCTAAGTATTATTAATAATATCCTAAGAATAATTGTGCTTGATGGTTGTTTCATAATCATGTCGAGAAGAATTTTACATATATAACTGTGCCATAAATCTATAATATAATTATGTACACATTTGTGTCTAGCGCCCATTATGTTGTACTTTAAAAAATGCATAAAATTTAGTTTGAACATATCACTCACCTACAAGAAAAGCCACAGATCTCGACAAAAGTAAATTTCACAGGGGAGGCAAAAAAATGACATGATTTTTTAGTGTAACATGAAACTAAAACACTCAGCTCTACATGCAGGTGTACAAAAATATATGAAAACGTAAAACATTTACAATGAATAAGTAGAAGGTTTAAAGAGTTGGATTATTTTATCACCCCACAGAATCCACCCGTCTTCTGTGATAACTAATTGACATGTGAAGTAAAAAAAAGTGATTTTCAGTATAATTACATGAATTATGAAACTTTTTGTATAGAAAGACATACCTCTGAAGACCAATTAGTGGAATTATACTCAAAAATGAATTTTTTCGAGATGTGCCATTTTTGTTGCGGGTGAGCAATATAACTCAAAATGTAAAAAAAATATAAAAAGAAAGAAGTTTACAAGCTAAGATTATGACTAATTTCTGTGGGTTCTTGATGTAAAAAATAATAAACGTACTATTCACAATCAGTATTCTGCAATCTTACCAAAAAAAAAAAAAAAAAACTTTAGTTAAACAAGTAAATATCCGTGTTAAACTGTCACCTATCAGTAACAAATAGAGACATTTAAAGATAATTATTTAATAGAATTTTCATTTTATAATGTAGAAGATTATTATGCAAATTTATTGAAATTTGATTAATTAAAAAAACGATATCTTAGACATAACCTCCTCAGTACAGAGGAAAATATTACGAAGGACCACAAAAATTGTTTAAAATTACTATAAAACATTTCCAAAGGTGTATCAGCCTACCTAGCAATGCTTATGATATGCATGCATTTATTAAAATGTCCAGAAGGAATTATAACATTTCTAGAAGCATTTTAATTCACTTAAAGGGTGATAGTTAGCGCCTCTTACAGGCAACATCAGAACTGAGGTCGATAAAAATTAATAATCATTGTATAAAAATATTTTTAAATTAAAATGTCTGTATAAAAAGTGGATTCCGTTTTGGTGTTTCTTATTATTCTTATGAAAAATAAAATATAAAAGTTAAGAATTTCTGGAACAAATGAACGGTTTATGCCTTTAAACATCCCTCATAAATATCTGATCTATGTTAAGTAATAAAGCATTACATGCATAACAATGTAATAAGATGTGAGGAAAACGTTAATTTTATTTAGTAAATGATGCATTTTTAATCCATGTATACCGAACGTGTCGTTTTGGGGGCGCTTAGAATTTTAATAAATTAGCATATTTTTGGATATGGACATTTATTATATTTAATTCATAAGTAAAATGGGTATGTGTTTTTATCACCCATTTAGAGGACAATTTTTTATGTAATGCCCTTTTGAGGCTAATTCTGAAATAGATTGTTTTAAAATCTCAATTAGGATTATTGCTAATTTATTGTTAATAATACATATAATGTCATTAGTCTACGTAAATAAATAAACACATTTTGAATAGTTTGAAAAATATATTAATTATACTATATAATATACAATTTAAAACTTTTTTTTATATAATTTCAGACAAAACATAAAATTATGCATATTATACTATTAAAATATTATCCATATTATATGTATTTGCATTTAAGGAAATAACTAAAAAAACAGTATATGTTTTATTTTGTAATATTTTAAAATGATTTTAGAAATAATAATAACAATTATAATAATCTTAACTAAAATAACTAATATAATAAAACTAAAATTTAGGTGCGAATAGATTAACCTGCTTTTGAGACCATTGAACAATGATATCCTCTTAAAAATCCATAATAAACATTTTAAGCATATTTAATAATAAATCATTGGACGCAGTAATAATAAGGAAGATATAAAGATAATGTTAATTTTATTTTATTTAAGAGTTGATGCACTTTTAAGTTGGCATGCGTGTATTTCATGTGAGTTATTTAATTCCTATAACTATTTACGGATTAAGTTATAGCATTGATAAAATTATGAAGATCATTTAAAAAAATAAATTTCTGTCAGAACGTCTGGAAAAAGAGTTTTTTTTTTAAATTATTGTTGAAAGAGTATTTAAAAAAAGCAAAACTTCAAAAATATTAAAACTTTATTAGTAATTTGATAAAGAAGCTTTGACTACTTTTATTGCTATTAATAACTAATGAATGTAAATATATACATGCAATATACATTTTACATATTTTTCATAAGCTTAAAAATATTCTAAGTGCTTTAAAAGACGCATTTGGTCACTTTTTGTATAGTTATTACAGTGTCTGATTATTCTTTTTTTTTTTTTTTTTTTTTTTTTTTTTTTTTTTTTTTTAACGTCTTTTTACGTTTTTTTTCTAAAACTCACTGAATTTTCAATGATCAAGAAAGTAGATTAAAATGCATTAACTTCTCGTTTTAATGGCTTTGTATTTTCCGTTTGTTTTAATAAAATATCTTATTGTTATCTTAATGCAATACTCTTAAAAACTTTTAACATTTGAAATAACCTTTTAAAGGAGATTTTACTTTAAAATATATCGAGTTTGCATTTTAGTCATGGAAATTAATCACACATTAGATTTTACAAAGCTGTACTTTAAGATTTAAAATTTTTTAATTTAGTTTTTCTTTACGCATTTTTATTTTTATTTTTTACAGCATTGTCTTGTCGCTAGTTGTAAACCTAAATAACCATTATACTTAAACACGCAGTTTGAAATTAAGACAAAATAATACTACATACAAATAAAAAGAAATATGATATTTATTTAAATAAGATTATTAAATTAATAGATTTGACTTTATATTACTGCTGCAGTAGTTTTTTTAGACAAGCAGTTTAAAATTAAGAAAAAATAACATTAAGTACACATGGAAATATATATTAAATTTATTAAGACATAACTAAATGTGCGTATGTATCATTAATTTATCTGTAAATGGTGAGACAAAGACGATATTAAAAACGGACAATACAGTACATTTTTAAAATGGTAGTCGATCGGAATTTCTAAAAGCGTTTATCAGTACAGTGCCAGCAAAAATATCTTAATACTCAATCCACAATCTTAATGTTTTTTTCTATTTCTGCCTGTAAATATAAGAAGTGGTACTGAATTTATATTTCGTGTTAGTCACGTGAGATTGTAGGGCTAGTATGAAGGGGCAAGACCATGGAGTGGTACTTCTTGCAGCTTGAAAAAATTTTTTCCTTTTTTCTTTTTTCTTTTTTCTTTTTTCTTTTTTCTTGGTTTTTTTTTTTTTTTTTTTTTTTTTTTTTTTTTTTTAGTTTAGTTTTAGTTTTAATAGAATATTCTAATGTTTGAAATGAGGAAAAAAAAATAATAACGACAATCTAGATTATTTTTTCTGCCATTGTATTTACAGCGATTATGGATATGAATCAAATAGGTAAAAAAAAAGTTGGATTTGAGCAATAGTTACAATGATGAGGAAGTTTGCACATCTGACGCTAATGGCTTAAAGTTTTGTAAAACTATGAATTTTTAAGCTTTTTTATCGAAAAATATTAAGTGTATTTTATTTTGGTTGCATTTACTAAAAAAAGGCATATTTAATGTGCCAAGTTTTTATATAATTTCTGATAATGCATTTAATTGCTAGATGTATTTTAATATAGCCGAATTCTATAGTTTTATTGATTATTATATAAAAAAATGAATTTGTTTTAGTCGTTTTTCAGTGTTTTCGTCCCTTAGTCATCATTTTTTTAAACGCGTCAAAGGTCATTAATTTGGGTAACGGAAAACACTATGCATCAAAAACAACACTATAAAGTAAAAAGGGGGAGGAACAGGAGCTTATGCGAGCACAATGACTTGAGCAAGTGAAAGAGGAAATATAAGAGGGAAAAAAATGCGATAAGAGATTATTATTATTATTGAGTACTCAGTTACCCTGCGACATTTATTAAGTGTAAACGTTGAAACTTTTCCTCGTGAGACACAGTACTTTTTGTATCGTTTAACGTGCCATTACTACGTTTTGCGAGTTTTATTACGACGAGTTTCGAAATACAGTCACACCCCGTTAATACGCGCCCTGCTTAATACGCGAAACCGCTTAATACGCGAATTTTCTTTGGTCCCTTGAAATACTCCTATCTTACGCATATAAAAATACCCCCTTTAATACGCGAATGGTTAATACGCGAACTCGTTTAATACACGAAATTTTATTAGCCCCTAGAGGGAAAAACCTATGTTTAATACGCGAATGAACTTAGCTCTAAACATACGAATTTTTAAATGAAGCATTTTCCCAAGCATTTTATGTAACAATCATTTAACTTATTTTTTATACAACAATTATTCAAACCAATTAAATTGAGCATTTTTTCCCTCAAAACCACACGCTGGTTAGATTTTGTGACGCGATCCCAGGCTAGCACAAGACTGCCCTATCAAAACTCTCCCAATGAAATATCATAAGTGACACGAGGCTAGCGTTGCGCAAAAGTTAAAAACATTATGTCTGCTTGGAAAAACACCTGTTTTCATTTCGTGAACATATAAAACCACAGTGTAAAATTTTAATGGAAATTAAATTTTTTTGTAAAATACAGTAGTTAGAGATTTTTAACTTATGCATTTCGGCCTATCATGAGATGATACTTAAGAATATGTAAATCAAACAATAATTGATACAAAACTTTTTGAAATCAGTAAAAAACTGATTATTTTCTCTTGATTTCGCTCGCTTTCTATACGCATAGACTCAGAAAATCAATTTACTCAAATCAGAATGTACCTTCAATTCAATACTTTTTTTGCGATTTTTGTCATTTAAAAACATAAATGTAGACAAAAAAGGAATTAAATTTATAAAATCATACAAATTTGAAGTTCATATAAGGCTTATTCATCGCGGGTGCGGGATGCGCGAGTCAGCTAGTTTTTATAAAAAGCAAAAATGAAAAGAACTTTTCCCAATAATTAAAAAATTATGTTTTATCATTTTGTGTATTTTAGTGCTATGGCACATTATTGTTGTATATTTTACTTATGTTAAGGAATGTTGTTTGTGATTTGGCAGTTTGGTAGTGGAAAATTTCCTCCGGGGATTAAACACCTATGCCAAGTTTTTGGTGGGTGCCCGGGTGGGTGATCCCTCCCCCCTCTCCCCTAAACTAGAGCGGTATAGAACCAACAGATGAAGCATGCGCTACAATCACAGATTAGTTACGTGAGTCTTTCCAATCGCTGTTTCATCAGTGCTACGTTATTTTTAAATGAAGAGAATCGCTTGTCACTCCCAGTATTATCTAGTCTACAATATCTATCTAAGCTTTTTTAATCTAGCCTAAACTATGGCGGAAGGAGCAAAATATGTTAAACGAAAGGCTCTCTCCATCACTGAGAAGTTACAAATTATAAATCAATACGATGCCCAAGCTGTCTCAAGTAAGTCTGCGTTCGCCAAGGAAAAAGGCATACATGTGTCAACTTTAAGGACTGTTAAAGAGTTAGAATGCCATCGTTAATCAAGCTGTGATTGGAGGAACAAAGAAAAAAGAAAAGAAAAATCGCCAAGTTCGAGGACATGGAAAAGGCCCTTCACGAGTGGTTTGTTCAAGCGCGCTCTACGAATATCCCAAAAAGCGGTTTGTTAATACAAGAAAAAGCTTCTGAAATCGCAGAAAAAGTGTGATTGCTGTATTTCAATGCCTCAAATGGCTGTCTGGATCGATTTAAAACTCGGTACAGCATAAAATTCAAACAAGTGTGCGGTGAGTCAGCTGCAGTCAACATTGAAGATGTTCACTGTTGGAAAATCATTGTGCTTCCGCAGCTTGTAGAAAACTACTCAAGTCGGGATATTTACAACGTGGGCGAATTTGGGCTTTTTTACAAGCTGACACCCAATAAAACAATGGCCATGAAAGGAGAAACATGTCATGAAGGCAAACTGAGCAAAGAGCTTCTTATTATTCTGCTCGGTGCCAACTCTAATGGATCAGATAAATTAAAGCCGCTGATCATATGGAAATCACGCAACCCGCGATGCTTTAAAAATGTCAAGAATTTCCCCTGCCTGTACGAAAGCCAGCGTAGAGCATGGATGACGGGCAACATTTTTACAACACGGCTTCGTAATTTTGATCGGCGTATGAGAAAAGAATCTCGCCATGTGTTATTTCTTGGGGACAACTGCCCTGCGCATCCAAAATATAACGAAGATCTGAATAATGTCGAAGTAGAATTTCTACCTCTAAATTCGACTAGTGTCACCCAGCCAATGGAACAAGGAATAATTAACAGCGCCAAAGTAGATTGCAAGATTCACGTCGCAGCATAGGCGAGTGTCACACCAACAACAATTATAAATTACATTCACAAAGCGGGTTTCGAAAGTAGCGATGACATCATTTACACAGTGCCAACCTCGCAACCTAATGTTGAAGAAAATTGGCTGGCCGCACAAGAAACTGTAGGGGAAAATTTTGTCAATTTAGACATGTTCATTTATATCGACAAAGATCTAATTACCTCCGAACTTGGGTCTGGATGATATCATCGCTGATGTAACTGCGACTGACAAGCCGAATGAGGAGGAAGAAGATGATGAATCTACGTTTTCGGCGCCATCTCCATTCACCAAACTTACACTTACAATTTCCTAAGACAATATGCGTCGTCACCGGGCGAAAGACCCTCAACAAGTGAACTCTACTTCTACCTAAATGAGGCGGAAAACATCATGGTGATGGCGCGATCCCATGTCGAACAGGCCAAAATTGACAGCTACTTTTCCAAAAAGTAATTTTTATGACATTATTCATTTCAGTAAGTTTTTTTTTTTTTTTTTTTTTTTTACTTTTTATTATTATGAACACTATTTATTATAGCATCTATCTGTTCTGTATAGCTAATAAAGATTTCAATTTTGTGTCATACATAATAAATCTAAATTTGAAAAGACATAGGATTTTTACTTGAGAAAAAAACGAATTTTTGAATTTTCAGCTTTCAAACGTCCCTTTTTAATAAGCACATAATGATTACAATAAATAAAATGTCATTTTATGTCTAAAAAACGCTAAAATTTGACAAAAATATGATTTTTCCCATACATTGTTATTAGATAGATCACTCGTTGAAAATTCGGGACCTTTGGTTAATATGCGAACCCGTTTAATACGCGAATTTTGATTGGACCCCTGATTCGCGTATTAACGAGGTTCGACTGTAGCTAATATGAAGGGGCAAGACCATGTTAAGACACGTGATAGCGTGAAAAGTATCCTTTTGGGGGCACCGTGCATATTGAATTACTTGCATTTGCTAACTTAGGATGACATAATCTCGCTTACTACTGGTTTCGAAGCGATCTAGAAGAAATATAGAGAAATTTAACATCAGCCAGTGGATGATATTATTAAAATAGTAGGTAAAAAAGTTACCAAAATCTGGATAAAAGCTTCGATACCAGTGTTTTCTCAACAAACATTTTACGAAAAGATAAAAAACTACTAAAACAAGTGTAGGTCTTGGAGAAATCCCGTGGCGCTTGGAAACAAGCATTGGAAAGTTTGAGTTTAATGCTTTTTTTCTCCTTCGCTTTTTAGTTTTTGTTTTGTTCGTTCTCCGGCAAATGTCGCTACTTTTCCAAACAGTTGTTCAAACTTTTCTTCCCATTGGTTGCTTTCTTTTGGTGGTTCTTAGGTTTGATCGTTCCCGAAGCGGGTAATAAGCCTTTGTTTTTCTGTCTCTTTGCTCAGTTTTGCTTTTTCTAGCTCGCTGAGTTTTGCACTGATGAAGAATGTCGATAATAGATTCGAAACAGCTGTTTGCTACCTTTTCATACATTATTTGAGCATTTATAATCGTTGGTTTTCTATTTTTAAGAATACTATACAGCAAGTCGGAAAAGTGTTTAGTAATAAAGCATTACAAGCACAATAACGTCATTTATGTAACTAAGACATGAGTTTTTATATTAATTACGCAAATAAAAATTGGCAAGCTTGTATTTCATGTTAACATTTTTGAATTCATATTATTGTACATTGATTCATTTGGAGCATCGATAGAAAACATCATATTATTAAAAATAACAATAAAAATCATTTAATAGGACTTCCAAAAATAGCAATTTATTTTTTAAATAATTTAACTGATAGTTTGGCAAAGTGTCACATACACTAAATTATTATTAGTTTTTTAGGCAAGAAACTTTGATTAACTTTGTTGCTTGGATTACAAAAGAATGCAGATACATACTTGTAAAATACATTTTGAATATTTTTTTCTATGCCTACAAATATTCTCAGTGCTATTTAAAGATGCATTTTTTGAGTATTTTTATATTTAATACTGGTAATTTACATTTACAGAAAGTCTTTAAACGTCGTTTGCCCTAAGCTCATTGAATTTTTAACGATCTAGAAAATAGACTAAAATGCATTTATTTCTCCTTTTTATGGCACGATTTTCCTAGCTAGTATTATTGAAATATCATACAGTTTTTTTTAATACGATAAATTTAAAAGCCTTATAAAGTTGAAAACGTCATTCGAAAGAGTTTATATATATATATATATATATATATATATATATATATATATATATATATGCACATATTATTTTTACATTAGAAAAGCTTTTAGGAAGCACTTTAATGAAATTTTAATGAATAATAAGAACATTATTTGAAGATTTTTAATTTTTATATTTTAAATTTACATACATAAATTATATATTTACATTTAGATCATTTATTAGTTGTTAAAGTAACATTAAATGTGTTCAGCTGCGCAATTAGAGATTTAGATATAAAAAGCACTGAGTAGTTGTATAAAAATTATTAAATTTATGAAGACAAGATTACAAAAAAAAGTTTTGCGTTCTGCTGCATTATCCTCATTTATTAAATTCTTTCAGACATTCAGATGCAATTAGAGATTAATATAAGAAGAATTATATTGAAAACACATGAAAAGCAGAATTACATTTATTTAAACGATGCTACTAAAAATGTACATTTAGTTTTATTTTTTATGCTGCATTATAATTATGCTACATTCTTTCAGATACACAGTTACAGATGCTGACAATGTTTACATTAAATCCGCATGAAAATAAGTATTAAATTTATTTAAACAATAGCATTAAAATGAAAATTCAATTCCATATTGTTGTCCCAGTAAAAACAACATATTGCATTCTTAAGCAAGCAGCCCGAAATTTATAATTATTTTTATAAGTACGCATGTAAAGAGTATTAAATTTATTTAAGCAATAAACAATTAAGAATGCATATTAAATTTTATTTTATCTGCAATATTATAATCATATTACATTCTTTTAGGTATGCAATTAGAAATAAAAATAAAAATTTTATTAAATATGCATGAAAAGAAATATTAAATTTATTTAAGCAATAGTACTAAAATTGCGGATTTTAGATTATTGCTGCAGTATTATAATAATACTGCATTCTTTTGCACACGCAATCAGAGACAGATAAGTAGTTTTCTTAATATTAGCAAAGAAATACCTTAAGGCTCTTGTCGCTGCAAGCAAGTTACACGCGAGGTAATGCTTTTTCTATGAGGAAAATATTTTCTAATAACTCGTTTGCATTTCGACATTTTTAAATAATGTTTTTGCATTAGATAGCTGAGGTCCCTCTCCACATCACTCTTTTGTGTTACTTTTTAGATTTTGGTTGTTGATATTTTTTAAATGACACTTTTATTTTTGAAACCGATTTTGGAAGTGAAACTAACTTTTTAAAAAATATCTGCAACCGAAATCGAAAAAGTAAAAAGGAACAATGTGAAGAGGGACCTCAGCTATAATATGAAAAAATAGCCGAAAACCGCGCGTGTTATTGGAAAATAGATTCCCCATAGGAATATATTATTTAGCACGCAAGTGTCTTCCATAGTAGGGACAGGACCCTTATGTCACAGAAAAAGCGGTTAGTCAGTGATGTCAGAAGTGGTAACAGCGTTAGTTACTTTGTTTTATAGAATAGAAGGATTCCTTTTGATTCATACGGTAAATGATTCCTTTCGATAACGTTTTAGATATATAATATTTCTGTAACCATGTAAAAAAAATAGTTATACTGAAATAAAATAATAAATATCATGAAGCAATTATATATTTTTTTATCTTTGACTGAGATATAAATGCTGAAAACGAGGAAATGCTATTTGGTTTGGAAAATAAATATCCATGGCAAAAACGTTTATGTTGTGGAAGGATAACTTTCAACATGTCTGCAGATGTATAAAAGAATCGATAAAGTGAAATACTTTTACGCGCGTATTGTATATATTTAGTTGAATTGAATTTTTTTTTTTTTTGAAATGACAAAGTGCTTATATTTGTTACTTTATGGCGTAAAGTGGATCATGAAACTTAAAAGTTATTTTTCAATAAATAAAAAAAACTAGAAATAAAATAATTTTTCTTAAGCGTAATGTATTGAAGTTAGAAATAATTATATAGAGTTACAGCAAGCTACGCCTGCTATGATTTTCTTTTTTTTTTTTTTTTCCAAACGGACCTTGAATGAAACGAAACATATCGAAGTACATGACATATTTTAAATGATTATGAATTTCTAACTGTAAAATAGATAAAAAACAGTAACGTAAAACTAGGCTGAAAACTGGTTGCTCATTTATGACCTTATTCCCTTGAGGACATACTTTGGCTGATGAAAGGATCTAAAAATTCCCATTGCAAGATGTGTCATGTTGTTCATTCATTTTTATGGTGATAATACAAAGTTTTATCATTTAAGTACACCAGGCTGAAAAAGAAGTTTTCTGCCAATTTTTTTAAAATAAAGTTACAAGAAAAACAGACCTTTAGTATGAGTAATAAACATCCAGCCACATCTATGATTTTCTGCTATCGTTTTGGAAAAGAATATAGCAATTGCTACTCTACAAAGAGATCAGTTTCATTCTGATTTTAATGAAATTTCTCAAGAAATTTATCCTGACCCCTTAATGTTAAAAAAAACTAATGAAAATAGTTCGGAGGCTGATTATCTAGATTTAAAAATAAAAATTTTAATAGATAACAAAATACAAATTTCTATTTATGATAAGCGTAAAAGCTTTTCTTTTACAGTTAATCAGCTCGTACACTGGTCCTCCAATATTTCAAAACGAATCTACATTAACATTATAATCAGCCAAATTTTCCGATTTTATAGAATATGTTCAGAAAAATATCTATTTCAAAGTGAGTTTTTTCAATTTAAAAGCAAACTTCACTATAAAAACAATATTCCTCTCAAGTTCATAAAAAAGTACTCTGATTTTGCAGATTCTCTACATTTTTGATCGTTTGCTACTCAGTGACAGCTAAATGACTTGTATTACCTAAAGACTCCTTAAGGACGGTTTTATGATGATGAGCTGCATTGGGTGGCAACAGACCTGGATTGTTTTTGGATTGGTTTGGAATACGGTTTCTACTTTGTTCTGTTTAATTTGTTTTGAGTTGTGGCATTGCAGCTAAGTTAGGGATGTGGTTTTTATTCAGAGAACATATTTTTACATCGTTTACAATGTTCCAGGTGAGACATTCGTTTACTAATGTGGCGTAGGGTCCGGTGGGGGAATGCGTGAATTATAGCCATCGGGTGTTTAACATCTGATTTTTTGCTATTCACCGCTCTGGTCGAAACCCACTGCCACTTAAATATATTTTGTTTTTGTAAACTCGAGTGTCCGGCTGCTTTTGTCTAATAAAACCCATCGCTGACGAGGCTGGCAGCCTATTGTTTTTTTATTTTGATTGTTGAATTTTCAATTTTAAGGGATTTTTTCTTTGTGAGTGGGGTGTGCTGGTTCTTGCTAAATTGATAAATTTGAAATTATATTTTTAATTTATATGTTTTAATGCAGCGTTTCGGCGCAATTCACATGTATTTCTATTGTTGATTGTTGATTGTTTTACATATTGGATATATATATATATCACTTACTTATGGACAAGATAACTTCTTTAATTCTGCTCAGATATCTTCCAAACTGATGCATAAAATCAAGGAGCATAAATTTTCGGTCAAGTTCATGAATGGGTAAAATCGGACCAAGGGGGTAGAAATAGAGAGGGTTTTTTTTAACCGGAAAAAGCCTATAACTTCTTTGTTAAAATAGATATCGAAACAGTTTAAAGTGTATATTACTTCTAAATAATAGGCCAGAAATTTCAGCGTAACAGATTTTCGATAAAATTAAAAATGCTCCCAAGGGGCACAAAAATAGGGTTTTCGAGAGTTAAAAATTCATAACTTTGTCAATTATCAAGATATTAAATCCAATTAATTTCTTTTATAAATTCTCTTAATATTATCTAAATCTTTTTTATTGACAAGTTTTTGATAGGAACCACTCTTTTTGCAAATAAATAAATAAATAAATAAATAAAATGAAATCGAAAACAAAAGAGGGGGGGGGAGGCTGGAAGAAGAAAAAAATCCATAATTTTGTCAATTCTTAAGATATCAAATCCGATTAAATCTATCCTACATCTTCCCAATAATATCTACAACTTTTATATTGACAAGTTTTTCATAGGACAACTTCTTATATGAAAAATAAATTAAACAACAATAGTAGTTGTAGAAAAAAATCTCAATTTCAAACTGCTTACATTCCCACTCATTATGCTCTGAAACTCATCTAATTGACATAGATTTCCAGAATTTTGTAATTTTTGAGGATTTTATGTTTTTCGTTATTAATTGGCTCGCGACCCAGTACGTTTGCTTGCGAAAATTGTTAGAAATTCCTCGCAAATTATATGCAAGTATGTACAGTATTATAGTAAAAGTATACTTTAGTCGGGAATAAGAAAATAAATTTATACTTCATTATTTATGTTTTGTTTGCTTTAGATAGAAATATTTGGTATAAAAATGTAAAAAATAAATTTAATAAATAAAATATTAATAATTGTAACTTATAATTGTTAACTATTTTTAAAGTTTCAGATTTTTCTTTTATGTAAAATTACAGAAAGCTGTTAACTTAGGATTAAACAAAATAATTAAAATACTTTTTTTTTAGGGATATGTATGTACATATTTTTGTTCCAAAATATTAGGAAATACAAAATGAGAATAATAATGATAATAATAGTAAAAGTTAATGAATATATGTGTATGAGACGAAAATATCGTAATATTCTTCAACGTAATAATAAATTTTATTAATTTTACTCGTAAAAACTTATCAGTTTCAGTTCTAGAATATCCACTCTGAAGATATGCTTAATAGTTAAATGTTTAAAATGTTTAGTTATTTATTTTTTCATTTTTATAAAATATCCATGTATATTCGAACTTACTTCAAAGCCTATTATAGAACAGTGAAAACAATAACAAGGAAACTGAAAGGAAATAGTTATATTAATAAAAAAAACATACTACTTTTGCCCTTGTTAAACAGCTACCATAAATGAATAATAGTGTAATCATAAACATATTACTAGTGCCATTTGCAATCGGAATAAGGCACTCAAATTTGTCACAGTAACTTATCACAGTTGTAATTCATAACTAACTAATTTGCAACTTGAGAAATACTTCTCTTTGATTTATGATGATCATTTCATTTATACTGGAGATTATTTATTCTCCTCTTATTTTTGGAATGACGCTGTGAGGTATAAATTAATGAAAAAGTAAGATGAAGTGATATCTTTATCGGAAAGGGAGAGAAAACTCAGTTTTAAAAACTGTTTTAACTATGCAAGATAAAACTTTTGAACATTAAATATTCTCAAAATGAAAAAAAAAAATTACAAAAACGAAAGTTTGTAACATTTTACGTAATTTTATGATTTAGCATAATTAGTAATACTCAACAATTACATAATATGTAATTTTATAATGTATGATTATTAATATATTTATTATTTATAATATAATTATGCACTCTCACATACACAGACACACACATATATATGTACATTACTACTGAGAATATAAAAACTACTTTTACTTTTCCTAGCATGCAATTTATATTATTCTATAAATTTTTATTGTGGTATTTACTATGAAATATTTTACTAATTTTTAATATATTATTGTTATAAATCTCCATTATATCTATTTATATTAATACAATCAGATATAATTATTATTCTACATAATCTTATATAATCATTTATTAATCTATCCAATTTTATTCGATTTTCTCTTCAATAGTTTTATTTATTCAAAAATTTAAAAAAAAAGGCGTTCATTTGCAAATATTACACTAAAAAATTACGTCAGAAGGAAATCTTTAGTTGTTATTATAGTATTTAATTCTATTTGCAAATTAAAAATAAAAATAACCAGATACATTCATTAAATTTAAAAAGCATTATTATTATTATTATTATTATTATTATTATTATTATTATTATTATTATTATTATTATTATTATTATTATTATTATTATTTTGGACTTTATAAAAAAAGGTATATTTTATTCTAATTCAAAAAACTACTGGAAGCAAACTAAAATTTTACCGAAAAAGAAATAAATAGTATAGTATTTCTACTAGGAATTAAACACTCGTTATACAGTGCGTGTCAAAAGTTTAAGCACAATAGCAATTTTCAAATAAATCTTTAAATATTCGCTTTATTTCAATATATGTCTTATATGTTATTAATATCTATTTTAACATCGTACTGATTGAAATTAACTTTTAAATTTTTATTTCAAACCATGGAGTTTAAGAATAGAACAAAAACATCCTTGTCAAAAGTTTAAACACAAAATCGTTTTTATGCAAATTTTACTGCTATATGTGCGGTTTTTTTTTTTCAAACTACCAGTGCAGATAAATATTTTGGTTCCCCTTTCTGAGAATGCCTTTGAAAATTGAAATTAACTTCAGGTCCCGTAAGCTCACATTCCATTATAAACGTACTCTTTCTCTTACCCTTACACCAGCCATTTTATAGACATCATTGTTTTACACAAAAAACTTCCCTATTTCGAAATTTGGGAAAGCTGAACTGCCAACTGCCATAAAATTCCAATCTTATTGCACCTCGTTGCACCCTCTCATAGTAAGAAAGACTCGGGAGAAAACCCCCTTTTGTCATCTTTTCAAGAACAGAAATTTTCACAGCTGAAGAATTTCGAAAGGGAAGGAAGGAGAATCAATATTATATTATTGCTGCGCACTCGCTTACTGTTCCTTTAAAATTGACACATTTGCCCTTCGTGGACGATTCTCTTTGCAAAGGTGATACTGTGAATTTCTGTTTCAAAATAATTTTATTTTCATGTACAATTTTAATTTAGTTATTTATTTAGCAATTTAAATAGTCATATTAGTAGTTTGATGACGATGTTATATATTAAACTAGATGATTATAATTTTTCAATTATTTCGAAACTTTGAAAATCCGATTAACGTCCGGTCCAAATCAGCCGGATCAACGAAGTTTTGTTGTACAAGTAATGGAGAAATGATAAAAATGAAAGAACACTTTCACAAAGACTGTTACTCATTAAAAGAATCTAAAATACCAGTTACAGAACTTATTAATTGAACAATTTTAGAGAAGAAAATGTTATTATTTTACAAGAAGAGAAGTACAATTCTAAAAAAGAAATATTTTTATTTGGTGTATACTCAATTATTTGGTTTACGCAAAATTAGCCAATGTGTTTTCTATAAAATTATAAAAGATTAAAAGTATTGATATGTAAAATGTGATGACAGCTAGTTATTATTATTTTACAAATTATTAATTTAAAATTTAGAATGCTAATCCACTATGTAGATAAAAACAAATAATAATACTAGAAGTCATCTAGCAAGTCAAACTAATATTTTCTGTCATGTTTGACATGGTGCTAAAAAATTGATGTTTTAAGTAATTATTATGAAAGTATAATCCTGTAATAAACTAGTAAATCTGCAGATCAAGAGCCTCAACGTCAGCTTTTCACATCTTTTTTTTAAACACACTTAGCGTAATATTCAACTTCCTGGAAACTGTAATTTAAAATTTTCTAATTACGTAATTATTTATATGAATAAAATAAGAATAACAAATTTGAAGCCATCAAAAGCCGTTAAATTAAAGATTTAGTTATGTTAGGATATTCCGAAAAATTCATGATCTATTATTTTTGTTTTTTTTTTATTATACCACAGTAGATTTCTTCAGGAGGGTTCCGCCCCCCTGAACCCCCCGTAGTCTCATTAAATTTAAATTTCTAACTTTCTATCAATCTGCTAATGGTTATCATATATCTTGTATTTCTTTCTACATTTTGATTTATAAGGATAAGTGACAGTTTTAATAAGCAATTTTCATTATCCTCATACTTCTAGATACCTGCCCACCAAAAACACCTAAATCTGATGTATCAGGAACTTTTGAAAGTGTAAACTCAGTAATCTAGGGTTTTACAATTTTGTTTACGAATAAAGAAGTTTTGGTTGAATTTTGTGGCAGTTATCGGGGACTGACAGATAGACAGAAGAACAGACTGAGAGATGGAAAACAATAAATTTTGCGTCGCCAAAATAAGCCTTCACTGAAGTTTCGGCAATGCCGTCATTATTCATGAGTTATTGCTGTCTATGTTTCGTGTATTTTTAACGGCAACTATAAAATACCTGTTTTATTTTAATTATGACGTCAAATTTTACCAATTGAAATATTTGTTAAAAATATAATTGTTTTTTATGTCTTTTACTTCTAATTATGCTCTTATCTAAAAAATCGCTCTTGATTCTTTATGAAAAAGAAGAAAATTTTGAATTATGAAGGAAAATATTTGAATAAAATTAATAAAACATAGCCTTTATTCTTTTCTGGGCTATGTTATATTTATCAGCAAAGATACAAAGACATTCTCATTCATCATTCATCAGTTTTGTCTTTGATTTCATTTAAATTTTCGTATACGCTTTCAAATTTATAGCATTAAAATATAATAAGGATTAGGATGAATGGTTGCTTAGCAACCATTAAGAGAGAATAAAGAAAATGAAATAAATACATTTTAAATAGGTAAATCTCTAAAACAAATTAGTTTATATTATTGGAACACATTTATAAAAAATCTTCAAAATTTACAGTAATAACTTTAAAAATCTGACAAATGCATACACAAAATTTCAAAACATTACGAATAATTTAACTGGTAAATTTCAGTGTCCATTTATCATTGAATTCCATTAATGAAATGCGTCATGTTCTCTCAAGGAAAAAAAAAATGAAAAACATTGGATTTGCCATAGAAAAGCATTGTTGCGCAAAATAAAATATTCTATATTTTGCGAACGAATGAATCAAATCTAACAAAAAATTATACAGCTTAATCCCAGTGCCTCACTAACATACCCACTCAATTTCAAGCCAATCGGATGTTTTTTGCGTTAGTTATCGCGGAACAGACAGACTGACAGACTGACTGACAGACAGACAGAAACCAAAAAATTTCGTGTCTCCAAAGTAAGCCTTCACTGACGTTTCGGCAATAAAAGTTATGTATAAATTATAAATAAACTTTCGGTAATCACTCAAAATAATATTTTTTTTCAGTTTTGCATCATGCCTTAGATAGTCAGTCATCGGTAAATTGCGCGATCTAAATGGAAATTTCAGTATCAGACACCGGTAACTGACGAGGCACTTGGCATTAACAAAGTTAACGTATTAATAGTTTTTTTCTTTTAATTTCCTATAATGAATTTGACGTTGTTCGCGAAAACATATTTTTCTGGACGTTGAAATAGTTTTTCAGATTACTTTAATTTTCACGATTATTATACATAATTAACCCTTTATGACCGAAACGATAAATTCATGAAAATTTTAACTTGTAAAGCTTTTTTGCGATTTTTTCTTTCTTTTTTTTTACCGTTTTAAATTAGATGGGATAAAGTATTTCCCACCGCTCATTAAAGGGTTAAATGTTTCTTTTTTTATGCCCAGTTTCTTAGATTCTGTTATGCATTTCTAATGATGACGCATTTTCTAAGAATGGTGATTATATAAAATTTAATTATATTATATTCAAGATTTGTCTACCAGCATAAATGACTCCTTAACCCTTCACTGCACGATTTTTTTCTATCGTTCTGAAAAAAAAATGTTAGCAATCTATAAATACGTCGAATTATGGAAACATAAATAAAAAAGAAATAATTTTCATATTTTCAGCTAAATTTTAATATTTTATGACGTGTACTCTATATGCACAATCAGGGTTTTAATATGTTGCATTTCTACATTTTGCAATTAAATGGACTTAGATTATTAATTTTATATTCTTAACACTCTACAATTTGCTTTATGTTAATAAATTTTATGTATTCAGTAGAAACAATAAAAATGATTTTAGCCTTAAAAACTCGATCGATTTTTTTTTCTTTCCTAATTATAAATTCTAATTGTACGGTAAATGCAGCTATCTAATATAGACAAAATAACTTATTCCACTCTTTGGGCTGTTCTTCAGCAGTTACAGTGATAAAATTGGCCAAATTAATGGCACATAATGAGAATTATTGTGCTTTTAGGTGTGTGCAATATTTGACTCACGGTGTAGTGAAGGTTTAGTAATTTAAAATTGTATATTTGAGCTATTCCATTTCAATTCAGGCAGGCAGTATTGATATGCGTCAATTCACCATCACAAATTTTTTTCAAAAAAATACAGTAGTTACAACTAAGTAAAACACAAAATTTCCCAAAAGGATTTTTACCAAAAATTTTTTTTTCTCTGGTTACAGCACTTTGAAGATTGAGATAAAATTGACAATTTTCAGAAAAACTGAAAAACGCTTCATTTTGAAATGAACACAGTACCAAACATATTCAACCTATTCAGTCAATTTATTTTTTACAATTATTTATTAATCTGAATTTTACTTTAGCACAGTTTAAAAAAACATTGTGACACTTTTACTTAATTAAAAAAATTAGTTTTTAAGTACAAAAAATATAATTATTACTGTATTCAAGATTTTTTTTTTTTTCAGAATGAAAAAAATATTTTAAAGCTAAGCATTGATGGCAATCCAAAGACTTTTAATGGGAGTTTTTTTAGAGCAAATTTTATTTTAACCCTAAGGTGCATACAACTTTTGTAATTCAATTTTAAATTATGCAAAATCGTGTAAAATCGCTACTTTTGAAGTGCAATTTCTGAAAAACACTATTTTTTAAAATCTGATAATATGCTCAATAGATACCTTATTAGTTTCTAATAAATACCTTAGAAGCAAATCCTGTACTTTTGCTTAGAAAAAATTTTATATGATTTTTTGAAAATAACATGTTGTGTGTTTTTTTCAAAAAACCAAAAAGTCAAGCTCTTTCTTATTTAACCGAATTTATAATGTAATTAATATTTCAAACTCAAAAAATACAACACTGGTACGCAATTATTATGTTAAATTATAGCCAACCATTTGTTTAAGTTTAAAATTGTATAAAATACAGCCATTAGTAGAATTAGGATTGATCGTATGTCATTTCATTCCATACTCATAAATGAATCAAATTCACCTACAGTGTGTTAAATATTTTGTTATATAGTACTGCTATAATATATTAATATGCAGATACATACATTACAGAAGAATTAAATACTGAAAATTTCTTGAATTAACTTCAAATCCTTATCATCGAAAGTGTGAAGTCGCGCAGATTGTGCACAGGTAATGCACATTCATCTTTTTTCTTTCCGGATTCTTCTGGCCGCTGGAATGCTTTAGATGGACCATGGGGGTACATGAATGATACTTTAATGTCATCTAGTTCTCGTGATATGTCATTGATTTGTCCTATCCACCAATCCTGGAGCACATTTTAAAAACAAATATCAGTTTTATGAATTATACAAAAAAAAAATCAACTTGTACTAAAAAAAATGGATTTTTTCAGCTACTGGCCATGGTAAAAGTGCCTGCAATGCTTCAGGGGGATTATGTAAGCATTATGCAACGAAATTTAATCTCCAAAACGAGCCAATAAGAGCTATCCGACATTCTGTCTCATCTGTTGCTGAACTTTTCTCTCCGTTAAAAATATCATTCTGCTACATCTAGATAAATAGATTATTCAAGCTTATAGAGCTAGTGAAGAGAAAGAATATGCCAATGTAAAATCTTAAGATTGTTGGTATACGATCTAAACATTATTGGGCGATTGAAAATAATGAAGGTTATGTGGGACGAACAACTAACAATGAATTGACAAAAGTTGAAACCTCCTGCCAAATAAAAAAACGATATTCAGTACACGATTTCCAAATTGGTGAGTTCATTGGATACATTTATGAAAATAATTGGTGGATAGGACAAATCAATGGTATATCATGAGAATTGGATGACATTAAAGTATCATTCATGTACCCCCATAGTTCAGCTAAAGCATTCCAGTGGCCAGAAGAATCTGGAAAGAAAAAAGATGAATGAGCATTACCATAGAAAATGTATTTCTAAAAATAGAAAAACCGGTTCCAATACGACAATATCCGCGACTTCACACTTTCTATGATAAAGATTTGAAGTCAATTCAAGAAATTTTCAGTACCTAATTCTTCTGTAATGTATGTATGTGCATATTAATATATTATATCAATACTATATAACAAAATATTTAACACACTGTAGGTGAATTTGATACATCTATGAGTATGGAATGAAATGACATATGATCAATCCTAATTTTACTAATGGCTGTATTTTATACAATTTTAAACTTAAGCAAATGGTTAGCTATATTTTAACAGTAATGTTTATGTACCAGGGTTGTATTTTTTACTTTGAAATATTAATCATATTATAAATTCGCTAAATAAGAAAAAGCTTGACTTTCTGGTTTTTTGAAAAAAAAAAAAAAAAAAAAAAAAAAAACGCACAACATGTTATATTCAAAAAATCATATAAAATTTTCTAAGCAAAAGTACAGGATTTGCTTGTAAGGTATTTATTAGAAACTAATAAGGTATCTATTGAGCATATTATCAGATTTTTAAAAAATGGTGTTTTTGAGAAATTGCACTTCAAAAGTAGCGATTTTACAAGATTTTGCATAATTTAAAATTGAATTACAAAAGTTGTATACACCTTAGGGTTAAAATAAAATTTGCTCTAAAACTCCCATTAAAGGTGTTTGGATTGCCATCAATTCTTAGCTTTAAAATATTTTTTTCATTCTGAAAAAAAATCTTGAATTCAGTATTAATTATATTTTTTGTACTTAAAAACTATTTTTTTTAATTAAGTAAAAATGTCACGATATTTTTTAAAACTGTGCTAAAGTAAAATTCAGTTTAATAACTATTTGTAAAAAATAAATTGACTGAATATGTTGAATATGTTTGGTACTGTGTTCATTTCAAAATGAAGCGTTTTTCAGTTTTTCTGAAAATTGTTAATTTTATCACAAACTTAAAGTACTGTAACCGAAGAAAAAAAAATTTTTGGGAAAAATCCTTTTGGGAAATTTTGTGTTTTACTTAGTTGTAACTACTGTATTTTTTTTTAAAAAAAATCTGTGATTTTGAATTGACATGCCCTGCCTGATATAATTTGCATGTATTTTAAAAATCTATTCACATTGTACTTTTATAAAATTTTCATATTATAGTGGCCCCACCAGTGGCCGAGAGGTTCTGACCTCAAACAGGTAGATGCTGGGTTCGAGCCCAATCGCGACCGTCGGCCGTGGTCTTCCGTGGTTTTCTTCGAACCTTGCGTAAATACGGGTTAGATTCCCTTAGAAAAACCCCCACGGAGGGCATCCCACCCCTTAGGGCCTATATCCCATAGTGTAGATAATTTGCCGACATACATACAACAACAACATATTCTAGAAGGAAATTTGAATCTCAGATGAAATGATATAACAAAATTTTGTGTTAAAAAAAAATCTTTTCCATTTATCCGTAAAAGTTTGATTGATATTAAATTTTAGTAATTTAGTTTAGCATATTCTAATCTCTATACAGCACTAAAAATATTTATTGTATTCAAGTTAGTTATTTTGATTCGAAACTAGATTCTTCTCTATAATTATATATATGCCAATTCAGGAATCGTTGTAACACTTCAACATACTAGTCATTTGTATAAATATTCCATGGTTATTTAGAAGTCATCAATATTCTACCGGATTTCACGTTCCAAGTTAATATAACAATGTCACTTCGGTATTAACAATAGTTTTGATGAGGCATATTTCTATTCGTGTTGACACTCAATTGATGGTAATCACTAAAGAAATGTTCTTATTACTCTATATTGCCACTTGGAATAATACTCTTTTAGAATTATCTTAAAGAGACCAATTAATCCCTTGAGGGTCAAGCAATAATGTCTTTGCATTATCAAATTCTCACCGGAAAAATTGAAAATTTTTGTTTTAAAATAAGGAAAGGTAATTTTTCAACATTTGCCGCCAAAGAAAATTAAAAAATTCGTTAAAATTTTTTTGAGAATCTCGTTTAAATCAGGTGCAATAAAGCATATTCTATCCAAATCAAAATGTTGAATGTTTTTTATGTATAGTTGCTTAGATTATGCTATGTATTTCCAAAGATGAAGTATTTTCTAAGAAAGGTGATTATGTAATACTCAATGATATAATATTGAAGATTTGTGCAACAGCATAAATAGCTGCTCAATGCTTTAAAATTGTATACTTAGGATTTTCATGTATTCTAAAAATCTATTCACATTTTACTTTTATAAAATTTTTATATTCAAGAACGAAAGTTGAATTTTAGATGGAACACATAACAATACAAAACAAACTGTCCCATAAAAAAACAGAAATTTTTGCTATTTGTCAGTAAAAGTCAAATTGACATTAAATTTTATTCATTAAGTTTAGCAAATTATAATTTCTATACAGTACTACAAAATATTCACCATATTCAAAATAGTCATTTTGATCAGAAAACTAGAATTTTGCCTATAATTACACTTATGCCAATGCGAGACTCGTTATAACATTTCAAAATAACATTTATTTGTATAATTATTCCTTGATTTTTAAAAATCATCTATATTCTACCTTAATTCACATTCCAAGTTATTATAACAATGGCACTATGGTATATTAAACACAAATAAAACGTATTAAAAGTGCTTTTAGGCGCATATATTTATAAAATTATTTAAAAAAATTAAAAATGCAGCCTAAAAAACTGCTATAAATTTGAAATTCTATAATAAAAAGAATAAAATAAAAAAAATAAGAATATTTTTCTTTATAAAACATAGAATCAATAGAGGAATACGACAAAGATAAATTCAGGACCGATACATTAATTAATATTAAAATATGGATTTAAAAAAAAATCTGTAGCAGCCAATTTCAGAAAAAATGAGCAGCACTTTTAAAGTGAACTATTCAGGTAATTTTTTTAATTACTTTTTACAATTTATTCTCCGAATTCTTTTTGAATTTCTTTTTAATTTTTGAAGACGGCTGAGTAACAATAGTACATTTAAAATGGATCCTATAAAATATGTATCGATGTTTTAAATGTTTAACCATATGATTAAAAAAAAATAGAATATGTAATTAGATAAAATATAAGTTTGGAATCTGTCAAAAAGAATTCTTCATGGGAAAAAAGAAATTTAGAAATATCTAACAACGAAAATACGGCAATATTGGAAGTGCTTTCCCCTTCCTCTCAAACAAAATGCAACGATAAGAATAAAAATTATAAATAGCTATTATAATTAATAAAACTATAATTAATGTAATTTTTAATACATAAGCAATTTTAACAACAAATTTAACAACAAAATTCAAATGTCGTTTTTACAGAATTGAAATTGTCAAATACTCTACTAAAGAATTAAATACTTCTTGAAAACAGAATTACTATGATTTTTTATAAATACTAAATAATCGTCAGTAGCATCAAAGCACTAAATGTGCCTGGGATGTTAATAGCATTTCACCAGTCAGTCTTTTCTCCACATTTGTTTATATTCTTCTTCTGCTTTTAAAATAAGCGTCCCACAAATTACAGTTTTATATTAATTATTCACTTTTCAAATAACTATTATTTAATTAGTTTTTTATATCACAGAAATTGTTGTTTTTCTAAGTACATTTTCGCAAATGATGTACCTTGTTTCCCATTTTTTAAAAATTCTTTCTAAATGGGCCGATTATTTTATGGTCCCCATGTATCAGTTATTGTTTTTAAACAGAATTTACCATAAATTGACTAGGACCAGTCCGAAATTTCTCCCTGGTAATGAAACTTGGAATTTTTTAAATCAATAGTTGATAAGATGCGATACAATGACAATAAATCAATTTAAGAAATGTTTTGCCATTAATTAATATAATGAATAAATATGTAGAATACGTATTATACTATAACTCATAACTTGATAGCTATGAGAGACTGGTAAAACTATAATTTACGCAGATCAAATTTTATTTCAAAAATCTTAAGTTTTATTTTCAAAAATGATATATAACTGACGCTACTGAAACATTAAACTGTCTTTGACGATGGCAATATTTTCATGATATATTTTAGTGAAAAAATATCTGAAATGATTCCATTTACATAGAAAATTTCAGTTTAGAGATTTAACTTCTATTGAATGTTTCGACTGGACTGATTAATAGACAATCGTATAAAAAAAAGACTGCACATTTCAATACAACGTTTTTACAAGATGAAATGTCTGACTATTATATTATAACAAATTTTAAAATATAACTTAATAAAATATAGGATATATTCCTCGAATCTGTTAGTTATTACAAATGAAGCAAATAAAATTCAAAAATTTTTTTACTCCGTTTTTTAGAAAGATGGTATGCAAATAAATATGACAACGTTGAATAAGTTTTTTTATAAAATATTCATCGATTGATACTTACGAAATTAAATCACGTTTCTCGTATCGGCGCCCTTACAGACACGTGTTAGTTTAGCTGATGACGAGCTGTTATTGTTGTAACTCGAAACGCGTCCTACTTTATTTTTCATTTTATGGAGATTTCACAAAGTGTTTTATTTTATTTATAAATTATTGGCAGTGTTTACGGTGTTTTTTCACTAAAAGTTGATTTCAAAGTTAAAAAGCATTGTTTTCAAATAGGAATTTGAGCAAATCAAATTTTATTTCAAAAATCGTCAAACGTTAAATTCAAAAATGAAATATAATTGTTATTTCTCGAACGTTAACCGTCTTTGAAGATGACAATATTTTCATGAAATATTTTAATGTAAAATATTATTTTTAGAAAATATTTCTGAAATGATTTCATTTACGTTGAAATTTTCTCTGTAGGAATTTAATGTCATTGAATGTTTCGATTAGATTAATTAACAGGCAAACGATTAAAATTTTAATTGAAAATTTTAACACAACTTTTTTTACAAAACAAAATGTCTGAATATAACAAATTTAAAAATATAATTTAATAAAATATAACATAAATCGTTCAAATCTGTTACTTATTACTATTGAACGAAGTAAAATTCAGAAATTTCTTTGTTCAGTATCTTCGAAAGATGCTATGAAATTAAAATATGGCAATTTGGAATAAATTTTTTGATTAAAATTTTTATAGAACGGTACGCAACTAAAATTTGATTTCAAAGTCAAAAATAATTGTTTTTAAATGAGAATTATTATTAAAATTTCTGAAGTTTTAAATTATCTTTGAAGGTAGCAAGTTTTAAATGAGTACTTTTATTAAAAGTTGTATTTCTAAAAAATATTTCTTAAATGATTCCTTAGATATATAATAAATCTAATCGATGACATATGATAACTCTGAGACTTCTTCTTCAGTGTTTGAATCGTATTTTACTAATACGTAAGCAAAATAAAGTTAACTTTTAATATGCAATATAATTCTATACAGAAGACAAATATTGATATAATATTTTTGTTATTCTGTAGCAGATTTTAAAATCAAGTTTATTAAATATAAATTAAACTGTTAGAGTCTGTCGAAATGTTTAGTTGTCGCAAGTACCTAATATTTGTGCAATTGTTTTAAATCAAGTATTGCAACGAAGTTTTCAAAAGTGAAATATTTGTAAATTTGTTAATGCTTTATAAGAACTCAGTAATCTTTTAACTTACTTTTTTAAATTTAAACATTTTAAGGTACATTTATGAAATAACAATAACTGTTACAGTAAAATCAGCTATAAATTTAATCACGCAAAATAATGTTTTTATTTCAACAATTAGTTTTACAGAAAAACTAAGGGGAAACCAATGGGATCGCCCATTTTGGGTTTAATGGCAGAAATGAAGCTAAAATCTATAGAAAATCAAATTATGGAAAATTTTGAATTTAAAAAAACCACGCTAACGATCCGATACATAAACAACGTGTTTATAATTTTTTATCATGGGATACAAGCATTAAAAGAATTCATAGTGAAAGTTAATGGAATATGCACCATAGAGATGGGCATTATTTAACGTATTAAGATAAAAAAAAACACTGTTACTATGCTGGAACCTAATATTGCATTAATATGTTACCGAAAAGTCTAATTTCTAAACCGTTAGTTTTAGAAATATAGTTCCAGTTGTAAAAATGTTTCAAATTTTGTTCTGCATCAAATAACAATCAATCTACATTACTTTTTAAGTAGACAAGAAATTACGAATTTTATTTAATGCCTGGGTCCTATAAGCTTTATTTAGAAAAAGATTTTTCATGTTCTAACAAGGAATACAATAAAAATTTATTCTTCTATGCTCGAAACTTACTGAGTTATGATAATCAGAATTTTATGAAACTCTAGTGTTTTGTTCATCATAACTGGAAAAAACATGTTTTTAGTGTCAGAAAATGCCAAAAATGCATGAAATTCAAAGTATCATAATTAATTAAGTTTTGTCTCACAAAAATTAAGTTTTTAAACATAAACTGATTTTGATTCATCTTAATAGAAAACAGCATTTATATTTACTTCAAAAATATTTAAAACATTTTGTTTAAAAAACCTTCTAATTAAAACATCCGTTAGTTATATGTTATAAAAATAACAGGTTGTTGGAACCTGTTACCTGTAAAAGTGTGTAACGATGTAACCTGTTAACCAAAAATAACTATATTTCCCATCTCTACTTTAAAGACAGAAATGCACCCCATTCCATAACACTCATGCAGGATGGGGCGCCTCCCCACATTGCTTCTCCTGTCACGAGGATCCTGAAGACTACGTCTGGAGATACCCGTGTCCTAAGTGGCACTTTTTAGCAGGGTTGGCTTCGAAGATCTCCAGATCTTACCCCTTGTGGATTTTGCTCGTTAGACTAATTGAATTCAGCTGTGTACAGAAATTTGCGTATGTCATTGACGCAGTTGAAAGATGCTATACATCAGAACGAATCATAGATAACTACTGAATTGCTTTTTAATGCTGTGAAGGCTGTATTACATAGTCTTATGACACGGTACTTATAAGTGATGGGCGTCATACTGAAAAATTGTAACTCTTGGACACTGATTATTTATTTTTAAGGAGCTGTACCATCCCATAGCAATATTATACCATCCATTTCAGCGTCACATATTGGCAAAAAGTGTAACCAATATTTAAAAAATTATGATATTAAAAAACGAAATCCCACAATTTTCTAAGAAATTCTGTGAAAACCCCATTTTTCTATTGTTTATACATTACTAATTATTAGCTTTTTAAAACTCCCGGTGCTTCTGGATCACCCGTTATATATATTACAAATAAAAATTAATTGCACATGTTTTATACAACATGTACCAGAAAAAGTTTGACGAAAATTTGGTTATTTAAAAAGTACAGGTTTTGTCTGCAATGTGGAAGGTAAAATAAGTGTAGAATCATGGAATCACGCTGAATTAAATTTCAGCATGACGAATAAAAATACATTAGCACTATAGCCACCGACTTACAGACATACATCTGATAATCAGAACTCAAGTGCATGTTTAAGATTAAAGGTAAGACATTTTATATTTTTATTTTTGAAATGAATTACAAGTTTAATTTGAATAACATATTATATCACAATTTATAAACAACAAGTTTATAAATTGTGACATTCTACATTTTAATGAGTTTTATGTGAAGCGCTTAAATTTGTTAATTTGTTCGAAAAATATATTTTGCAATTGAAATTCCCAAAATTAAAGTTTCCAGTCTTTATTTTCTTCCATCTTTACAATAAAAAACTATTGGATTCGCGAAAATTTTAGAAATCCGACTTTCTATCGATTTACAAGATTTAGAGGGTAGAGAACCCGAAAAAAATGTTTTTATACAATGTCTGTCCGTTCATCTGTCTGTTTGTGGTGTATGTGACTAATATTTTATGTTTTTTTTTATGTTTTATGTTATATTATGTTGTATTTTTTTATGTTATGTGTTATGTTAATTTTATGTCTTTAAATCATACATATAAATCTTCTCTGCGTGCATGTCACTGAACTCCTCCTAAACGATTGGACCTATTTTAAAGAAATTTTTGTGTGTGTTCCTGTGCATTCTAGGATGGTTTAGATTCACGTTTCATCGAAATTGATTCTGTACTTTTTAGTAATTAGGCAAAAACTAATAGTTAGTGATTTTTCGATAATTAAAAGTGAGCTCGTAAAATAAGCTCGCTGAATCGAGTGCGGACGGAATGGCCGAGCGGTCTAAGGCGCCAGATTTAATTTCTGGTTGTCGAATAAAGAGATCGTGTGTTCGAACTCCACTCCTGACATGCGTGTGTGATTTGCAATAATTTTTTCTACATTATAATTTTAATAAACCGACTTCAGAAAATCGTTAACTTTTAAATTAAAAGAGATAAATAAATTTTTCTATCAAAAATTGGACCGAGTTCAAAAACTACTGCAAAGTGAAAAATAATTTCCTTATACAATTGTAATTAGAAATTAAATTAAGAGCGTAGTATTTATTATGCGTATTATTATATTTATGTACATTATTTGATTTTTTGGAGTCGGTGCCAGGACAACGTCTGTCGGGTCAGCTAGTAAAAGTGCACTATTCGCAAAATGCGGAAAAGAATAATTCATCCTGGAATTTTCAAAGAAATTTATTTGGAAATAAGTTGATGCTTTTTCTTTATCCACATAATGGAAGAAAAAATTTTCATAGCAAAATCTTGGTCTCAGCGTCCTATTTAATAATTAAAATTAGGTAATCCAAAAATCAACCCCACCTTTGAAGGGATTAACCTTCAATAATTTTATTCTAGCATTCCAGTATCAGGTATATTTTAAACTTTATAGAAAAGACAAAATTAAATCTTATAATTAGATATAAAAGGAGAATAACAGAAAAAAAAATCCATCTTATATACTGGCATATAATGCGGTGTCTTGTAACAGGCGCCTCCAAAATTCCGAAGTAACGAATTTCTTTTATCTATTTTACTTTGTTTGCAAAGAAACCTCTAAGAGATTCATATAAAAATATCAATAAATTGATTGTTATGTTTATACTACCGTAAAACATTCTATAATCTGCCACGAATTGGACTTGAAGCTTGACCTGATAATAAAATTTTCCGGATTACAGAATGAATGTGTCGGAAAACGTATGAAAACTAGAATAAAACAAAATCTCGCAGTAAAAAGTGTGTTTTGTCCTTTAAAGAGATTGAATAAAATAAAACAAAAAGTACCCGAAAATATAGAGAGTTTTTATGTAGGTTGCTATAAACTGAAAACGCGCACTATTGGTGTGCAGGGTGGGACTACTTGTAGAATCAATCCTAAAGAAATCGCGAATATATAGTTGTTTTGTAGTTGTGTTCTCTGTTTTTTTTAGGAAGTCAAATCGTATGATATGGTTACTGGTGACCCTACGTACAGTGGCGGTCATATGTTTCCAGCTAGAAAATTTTTTCACTTAATTTGTAAATATACCCATATGAAGAGGAATCTCAAAGCGATACTTATACATTTTATTGACATATTAGTTAGGAACTTACTTATAGAAGAACGTGTTAAAAAAATTAATTGACAAAATTAAGTATAAAAAAACGCATGTTCTCAAAAGTTTCCGGCCACCTTCACAAGTTTGTAAAAAAGTGGTATTGTAATAGAAAATTACAGTGATCAACAACATTTACGATTAGTATTTTATCGTATTACTGTTTTATTAGCTTTAACAATAAGTACTGCGGCGCAGCAACGTGACATTCATACAATCAACGGTTAAAGATCGTCTATGGTACGTTTTTCCCACATTTCTTGCATGTTTGGCGAAATTTCGACTGAGTTGGAATATTTATAGTTCCGCAGACTTTTGTCAACTTCCTTTCAAAGATTTTCTATTGGAATCATGCTGGGTGCTTGAGCTGATCATTTCAAAAACGAAATTTTTTGTGTGAAAACCATTGCTTATCGAGGTTTGCAAACATTCTTTATGTCGTTATCATGTTAAGAAAAATAGATGCGACCAAATATTTTTCTCTAATAAGGCAGAAAATAGTCTTGCAAGATATCCTTATACATTGTATAAATCCCCTGGCTGTGGATTTCAAATAACGGACCAACACTTTTTTGAGGAAAATACCCCCCACGGCATAAGTGTCCTCCGCAATGCTTTATTGTAGGAATAAAATAGGTCGAATCATATCTTTTGTTATTAGGTCATCGGACGTTGTGTCTGCCATCACTTCCAAAACTGTTTCGAATTCGATTGATGGAAAAATATAACTTTTTTCCAGTTTTCACTTGACCAGACTTTGTGTTCCGTGCAAAATAAAAGTAGGGTACGTCTGTATTTTTGTTTTTTTTTTTACCTCTGAAAATTTTTTAACACCGACTCTTCCATAAAGTTCTGTATCACGTCTTCATCATAACACGGTAGACTAACTTATTTCAGCAATATTTTCATTCCGTAAATCGCAGTATATTGCAACGGAATTTTCATACGGATTATCAATGGTTTTTCTCTTGATAATTCTTTCCTCAGGAATAGTAATTTTCCGGGGTCTCCCGGACCTCTAAAAGTCCTGAAAGCCATGTTCATCTTTATATAATTTTTAAATATCGTTTACAATCAATTTTACCGATTGATAACTTAGCCGCAATATCTCTAGAAGATTGCCCTTTTAGCGACAAACTAATCGCGCATTTATGAATACAAAATGTTGAACTTTTCAAATGTGACTGAAAACTATGCTATACACGTTAATTCACTCATAAACACTATCAACAAAACTTTACGGATAGGGAAAATCTAAAGAATGATAAGTGGCCGGAAACTTTTGAGAACATGCATTTTCTTTTATACTTAATTTTGTCAATTAAATTTATTGATATTTACACGTTCTTCTATAAGTAAGTTCCTAACTAATATGTCAATAACATGTATAAGTATAGCTTTGAGATTCCTCTTCATATGGATATATTTACAAATTAACTGAAAAATTTTTGCTGGCCGGAAACATATGACTGCCACTGTATATGCAAATATTTTATGATTGGCACGATGTCTATCAATCGTGTATTCCGATATTTTGCGACCAACACAAATTTATACATACTTCGAAAAATCATCTAAATTAATTTCTTTATTTTTACCAGAAATAAAAAAACTGAATTTTATGATCCACATTCTTTATATTTTATTTGATGACTGATATCAATTTCCGTTTGAAGATAAACAAACTTTTATTAAGTAGAGAAAGTACTTTAATTCTGACTTTAAAAAATCCTTTTTGCCCTTAACAGCTTAATTTCGCAAACCTTTCCTAGAAATGTTAATTTTTTATCTCCTCCCACTCTCACATATGTCTACATGTTGAATGAACTATTTGTAGACTTGGAATTATAACCATTTGTAATGGGTTTTATGTGTATTACTCATTTTGAATCATATTATTATAAATACCAGATGTAATGTGAGTGAACGGGAAAAACTTTTTTTCTGAAAGTCGTAACGGATTATCCAGTATCCTGGATTAGAGGAATATTTTTTTCAGTTCAGTTTTAAAGTTTTTTTAAACATATAGCATGTTGATTATATTTTCCAGCATAGTTGAAAATTGTGTGTGATGAATTCGGAATTGGTTGTGTCTCTATGTCTCTATTTTTTGGTGTATCGTCAGCTCGTGCTCTAACACCCGTAAATCTAATCGGATCTTCATGGAAATATTATTTGTTATTGATATTAACCTAGCGTTTTCAGTATGGAGCATGAAGTGTTTAGCAGCTATAGTTGCGTCACAAGACATTTAAAAGAATACTATTCCTTTACGTGCTATGGGGGTTGGAAAATCTTTTGCAGATATTTATAACGATATTTCCCATTTTTAACCACATTGGAATTTAAATATGCAACTTAGTTCCACTAAAAGACGCTTAACAAAGAATATGACATGGTTATCGTTTATATATAGGGATATCCAAAGTAATTCGGTTTCTATATCTCTATGAATAATGTTTACTGGAAGTTTATTTTCTGTCATGTACACGTTTTAAATTAAAAATACTCTTCATATTCACTCTTAGTGTGTACAAATTCCCTTGATAATCTATCATTTTGTGCAAAACACTTCATGCATATTTACATTTTTTTGATTCTGAAGGGAAACTTTCAACTATCTTAGATGTTTTCTAACTCAAATAAAAGTTAAGATACTTTACATTATATGATAAATCTATAGTCCATATATGTACACTGTAAAAAAAAAAAAAAAAAAAAAAAAAAAAAAAAAAAAAAAAAAAAAAAGGTCGATCTACTAAAAAAACTTTAGTGATTCTTGTAATTACTAAAAAATTTTTAGTAATCTTAGTCGGTTACTAGAAAATCTGTAAGAATCACTAGAAAAATGTTAGCAACGAATAGAGTTAATAGTTTTATATTTTTAATAGCTCTTACTAAAACTCAGTTGGTGTGGCCCTGATAGCATAGTGGTTATAGTAACGGACTTCAGGCTAAAAGGTCCCGGGTTCGAAACTTGCCACAGCCAAATGCACCCCGAATGTCTGTAGTGTCTCGTTAATAAAGGAACTATGAAAATCCGATCGGAGCAGTAAGGAATGTTTAGTGCTGCCATCTGTTGCGGTTTTGCCGAAAATCTTCCGCTTCAGAATTTTGAATGCAGCTCGAAGGAAACTCCTCCGCTTCGGTTGCACGTAATGGTTATTAAAAGTAATTTTGGAGCTATTACTAAAATTTGCTTTGTGGCTCATACTAAAAATTTTTAAGTTAGTTATACAAAAAATTCTTTTGTTCAGTTTACAAAAGAAATGCTTGTTTCACTTGCAAAAAAAAAAGTTTGTAATGGTTACTAAAAAATTCTGTGGAATACAAATTTACTAAGAAATTTTTAGTAACCTCTTGAATTTTTTTTTTACAGTGTAGCCACACAAAAAGTCAGTTTTTGTTAAACATATTGATGGTAATTAAAGAAATTATTTTCAAATGTTTCATGTCTTTTGAAAGTTTTTCCTTTAGACTATCTGTTTTAATTTATTAAATTTCAAGTTTTTTTTCTAGTATTCTGAATGTGTTCCAAATTGTTTCACAATGCATGCTTCTTGTATGGTTTTATATTCTTGCTCTTGTATCGAAAGAGTATACCATATCCTGAAGTATACGGCACTTATTTAAAGCTAAAATAAAAAATTACAGTAAATCTCAACAAATTTGATACTCTTTTTTATAGAAAGATATTTCAGTATTTTAGAGATGCAAATTCAATATCAAAACTGAAAAAAATAATAAAATTATTAACAAACTGGTGTTATACAGAAATAAAGTCAAAGAAGTTCTTAATGAATGGCGCATTTGTTTTTATTTCATGATATTAAAAAAAAAAAGATTTTTCGATTTCGTTACGAAGGTGATTAATTAATTTTAACTAATTCAAAAATGAAAACCTGTAAAAATATAAATAAACTCTTCAACAATGATGTATTGTTTTATTTCAGCATTGAAAAAATTGGTTTGATTACATTTTCAGTAAAATATTTTGGAAATCGGGTTTCTTTCTTTTTATAAAAAGGTATATCCTGAGTTTTAAATATGATTTATATTTAATATTTTTTTTTATAAAGAAGCAATTATAGTTCCATTTTGGATAATGTTTTAGTTTTTAATCATTCTTTTTACAATGCACTTTTTATGTAACAAAAAACATGTATAGCAAGTTGGAAATAATCACAAAAATTACTAAATTCGTAAAATAACGGTTATTGAATTTAACTTATCTTTTACAATTTGATAGGAAATCCAGTAATAAAAAAACGGGATAAACAAATTCAACGTATTAAACAAACTAATAAGCTTAAAAATTAAAAATAAGTAATAATAACGTAAAACATTTTTATCTTACTATAACAGAGGCATGAATAACCCAACTTTTCTTTTTAGATGTGAAAGAATTTCCTTTGCCATCATTCTTGTAGTGCTTAGGAAGGAGACTAAAAAATTCCTTCTCTTCATGTTAACAAAGAGAGGTCTGTTTTCAGTAGACTATTTTCTTTTATATGATCCTTTTTCTACATCTTTTGAATTTCACACAAAAAATATACTTAGCAATGTATAAGAGATTTTGTAAAATGTTTCTCTTAAATAAATAAATTAAATAAATAAAAATAAAAATTAAATAAAATTAATGCTTTAACGTAACAAATGTTACATTTTGGTGCGTTTAAATAAATCCATATATATGTCTATTATTAACCAGCGATTAAACAGCTGATAGCCATTATATAATGAAAAATTATATAGAAAAAATTAGAAAATTTAACTGATTTTCTAGCTTCTTTTATACTTGTTTATATATCAACATTTTCCCCTATTTGCGAATTAGTTAATCGCAATTACTAGTGAACCGATTAATCGAATTGATTGGTAATAGCTGTTATAATGATATTTTTGACGCAGCTTATAACCGTTAATGTAATTAAATAATCCATGATAAAAATATCATCCAAACGTTTAACTGTGTTTAATAAAAATCAAAACATTATAGAATTTTAAATACAGAATATTTAATACATAGTTTTTATTGTTTAAAAAAGGAATTTTTAATATAAAGATGTAAGAAATAAGGCATAAAATTTAAAAATGCATTACTATTCCTCACAATATATTTTAAGTACTTAAATATCTATATATTAATTTTTCCCTAAATAACTTGATATTTATGGTAATAAAAATGTGGTAGAAATATTCAATTATATCGTTTAATAACTTATTAATTTGTTGCAATATTTTAAATACGAAATTTGAAGTTTACATAATTCAATACCAATATAATTGTCTAACAAGATTATTATTAAAATACCCAGACTAACCCTTAAGCGTCTTTAATTATAGTTAATTTTTTAGAACAATTTTCATAGTATGTTAATTTGACTCAAATCTTGTCTTATTTCAAAAATATATATTTTTGAAAATCTTGATTGTTCTTTTTCAATAAAATAGGTTTTATAAAAAATGCCTTTTAAAAGAACCCGTAGTTCATTTTTATGTCTAGAAATGATTTCAGATCTCATATTTCCGGATATCGAATTTCAGGAAATAGATTTCGCACAAATCGCTGCAAAGTGCTTTTATTTAATGACACTAGAGATCATGTATCTTCCTATATTTATCACTTGGGTGTATTTGTCTTGGAGTTTTCACAGACAAAACTTTCTTATAAAATAGAACTTTAATAAATTCATTGTCTGGACGCTGTTTGTGCATCATTTTAATGCTATAATAATTACAAATTCTATTTTCATTTCATTGGTGTACAGTGCAAAAAATTAAAAATAGACAATTGTTTGCTACTCTAAAAACGCTTCATTATTCAAGAAATTTTAAGAATGTAAGAATATATCGCCACAAACGAAAAAAATCATTAGCCTCTATTGAGTAAGCTACCATTACGAAAATCGTTATTTATGTTTGGGCGACTCACAAACTAGTGTATGTTTAAGATATAATGGAGCATTTAACAAATTTCGCATATTCCCTGGAATTTTCACATTTGACACACTTGTTAATAATTAAAAAAATCCAGTTTATTTTTATTTTTTTATACACAAAACTAATAATTATTTATTTGAAAACTTTAAAATTATTACTAGAGCTTAAGTAGGTGGAAAAAATAATATTTTTTATCGAATTGCTCCAACTTTTCATTTACAATAACACAATTTTTTTTTTTTTATTACTGAATTTCGAAAACATTTCTCAGTAGTTTTGTTGTGTAAAAAGTCATTTTCTCAGCGAAATATCGGTTTTCTAGATTTCATAAATGCTAAATTAAATATAATTAAATTAAATTATTGTAAATTATATATATAATAAGTTATAATTCATATATTGTAAATTAATTAAATTAAGTTAAATTTATTTACAATATATGATTTCAAATATGTTTTATTTTAGTTCATTTTATTTTATTTTATTTTTTTTTATAGAAAACTCGAAAATTCACTTTACTTTTATGAAATTTTTATACTATTAATTTTTAAATTAGACATTCTAAGTCGTTTATTTTTTTAACGTTGATTAAATGCTTTTTGAAAAATTTAATTAAAATATCTTTATAAAGAATATATAAATAATGTATTTTCATGTTACCGAAATTTCCATTTTTTACGTTATCGAATAACTTTTAAATGCAACATATTTATTGTCAAGTTATCTACTTTAAATCTCTTTAGATGAAAATAGAAAAAAATACTGTACATAAGTCATCAATTTAAACTGCTTTATAAATAACTGACATTAAGAAAATTGTAAACATTCCTATTTTTTAGATTGTTTTAAGTCCAGAGAAAAAAATATTCAAATGAATGGTATTAAATACGGAATGCAAAAAAGAAGAATTGAGGCAGATAAGCTATTAATTAGAAATTTTAATACTTGAAAGTATTTGCGAAACAATTTGCATTGCACTTGCCACAATCAGTAAATTTGTGTTTGGCACTTTTCAATGACAAATGAATCTGTTTTCCATAAATAATCAAGCAACATTTTTCTTGCTTGATTTCACACAGAAAACTAAGAATCAAATGATAATAAATTTCGAAAGAGAACCTAAATCTGTATAAGGTACCCTGGGGTAATAACGCCACGTTAAGGTTCTACCAATTTTCACGGCTCAGTTTTAGTTTGTATTTTTCAAACAAATACATGATTTGATACAGCAACTCATTGGCTAATCTATATAAAAAAATAATTTAACAGATATGTATTCATAAAATGTAATGGCGTGATTTCTTGACCAATGCTATTTGGCGTTATTACCCACCTATATGGGTAATAACGCCATGCAAACAAAACTATGAAATACGATGGAATAAATGCATGTAGATTGCCCAATTCTAAAAATATAAACTCTACAATCTTAGAATTTGACAAATTGCATTTTAAGCTATTGTAAATGTTCAATTTTTTGTGAAAGTGTAAGAAAAATAAAGGTGTGGTGTGTGTGTGTGTGTGGGGGGGGGGTGGATGAGGCAAAAGAATATCAGACCGTGAGCTTCTTTTTGCTTAAAAAGGACCGCTTAAATAGAATTATTAGAAACATTGCACAGTTTTAACTGTGTTCATTTGAATCAGTATTTAGGATGTAGCTCGGCCACTGTAGGGAATCAACCGGGGTACTAATGCCAAGGATTGGCGTTATTACCCCGGTATAGTTATTGCGCTGTACATTTTAAATTACAAATTATCTCGAGAAGATATCCAAAATCTTCAACAACGTTTTGAAAGTCCATGAAATGTACTGCAAATTTATGTAATTAACAAAGTATTTCCGAATAAAAAAAATAGTCTTCACATCACAAAACGTATCTCGCAAATTTTAGATCAAGCGTTAATTTTAGTTGCTTGTAAAAACAATAATACCTAATAATGAAACAAATTAACTTGAAGCTGTTTTTTGCGATTTATATGACTCAAAACCCTTCTGCGCAGAGCACATGGGTGTCATTTACCAGATTATTTCATAATTATGCAAAATATTAGCATTTGGCGTTATTACCCCGCCTGGCGTTATTACACCAGACCACCTTAGTAGTAGTTTTCTTTTAATTGTGCAATGTTTGAACTGTATGTGCTTATCTGCTACATGAATGTTTGTTGCCGCCGTTACATAAAATATTCTAGGAATCTCAGTTTTTTAGAAATCATTTAGTAGCTTAACTGATTTTTATACAGCGTAATGCATACATAAATGCGCATAGTTATAAAATTATTTATTAATTAATTTATTAAATATGCGGAATTTTAAATCAGTCATACGTATTTATTAAACTGAAAGAATTATTGATTAATTACATGCGTTATCCAAGTTGGTTCTTTGTGCCTTACATTGAAAACATTTTATTTTTATAAAAAAATGAAATAAATAATTTCTCTGACGAACAAAGATTTTTAATTGTACTCATTTCATTTAATTAAAAAGCTATTTTAGTTTCAGGGTATCACTTTGATTTATCTTTTACAATGATTTTTGTGAATGATCATCTGTTTTAGTAAAGTTATTGTAGAACTTTTTCAAAAAGCATTCAATACACTTCCGTTGACTTAAACTATAAATTTCTTGTCATCGTTATGACTGTAAATTTGAAAACATTCTATCATATAGAATTGCTTGCTTTTTAATTTGTACTCAACTATTGAGTCAGTCATGACTGATAATTATAATCTATGACTTTCACAGCAGAGCATTGTCTCATTTGAGCAGATGCAGCTCAAATCACTACGTAATGTTAAAATTTTGAAAAAACAAAGCTAGTTTTTTTTTTTTTTTTAATACAGATATTTTCAGACCACCTGAAATTTCAGAATCATTTTAGCGCGAAATTTCAGCACTATTTTCAACAAAACTCAGATTTGGGGATGATCGAAAACGAACTTTCGGTCGATCTCTAAATATTATTTTTAAAGTAAACAATTAAATAAATAAATAAAAAGTTTTAAACATATCTTTTAATTATTTCTTTACTATTTAATTTTTATTATTTCTTTACTTTACCATAATATCAGATTTGTCCATTTCATTTTCATTTTAGCTGTTAATAGAATAAATAAAATGTATTTTTGATTTCTTTTTTTTTTCTAGAATCCTTCGTTGTAACATTACGTGCCTTGGAAAATAAGAAGTACTCTGATTCATGTTCGTTCTTTTTAGCTGATTTCTATTCCAAACATAAATGCAAAGTTTATTTCGTAAACTGTCTACATTGTCTTTCCTGCAAGTGCGAACAATTAAAATAAAATCCCTAATATATTTTTAACTTCTCCTTATTTTCATATTGTTATTATTATATATTTTTTAAGTTTTCTATGTTAAATATTAAACAAAGTATTTAATTGCCTTATAAAATTTCGTCTAAATGCTAGTAGGATTTATTATAAATTTCATGTTATTTTTAACACATTTTGAATCAAATGAGACTTGCTTTATTTTGTTTATAGAAATCATGCTTCAGATACAATTATATTAATTTATAGGATGTGTGATTTGTATTTTTTCTTAATTTTATAATTGGAAATTTGCCATATCCACCCATCTATTTAATTTAGTAAAACCCCGAAAAAAATCCATTTCCTATTTTTTATTTGTATGTTTATCTTTTTTTTTTTTTTTTTTTTTTTTTTTTTTTTTTTTTTTTTTACTTATTATCATTCTATTGGTAAAAAAAAATCTAGCGACGCAATTTTGTAAGATTTTGTAACGACGTAATTTTCGTCTTCAGTCATTGTTACTTTTAAATAATATGCAGGTCTTGGTTTACATTAAATTTAAAAATAAGTAGAATACATTACAGTGTAGTATTTTATTCAATTTTTTCTTGATGTGTGTGTGAATATATTCGACAATCTTCATACTCAGGTTAAAGTGAATAGATATGAGATGTAAGCTACATTTTTATTTTAGGAACATCAAAAATGTAACTGTATTTTACATTACAAACTTTTCGGCATGTTCTTGACTTCTGACAGTGATAGAAATCTGGAAAAATGTTTATGTGTGACATTTTGATACATCATCAAAATATGCTTCTCAACTTTAGATTCGAAATGATAATAACACTTGTCACTAAGCATATGTTACATTTATTTATTAAATAAATAAGGTACAATAAGTTAATCGAATAGATATTCGGAATGTACTATTTCTTTTATTATAAAGACATAGTAAAAAGGTTTGGTACTACTAGGTTATTCCGTCTACCAATTTCGCCAAATTATACAAATCGCCAAACCAATAGCCAAGTTATACAAATTGACATAATTTTTATTTTAAATAACAAAAAAATAATAATAATAATTAGTAGAATATTAATAAAAATTCAAATAAAAAACGAAATAAAAATCCCTTAATGACATTTTAAACACACGAATCGTATTGAATGTCATTGAATGTGACATTCACGATCATCCATTATTGGCATTTAATCTTATAGTTTGGCGATAATTTTTTGATCGACGGGATAACCTAATAGTACCAAAGGTTTTACATAAATTTAACGGAAAAAACCTTTTATATGAATATTTAAAACTTTTAGTGATAATTCTAAGACACAAAATAATACTTTTTTTCTCTAAACTTATAATTATTAAGCGATCCAATCCCCGGCTTCTCAAATTACAGAATATTGGTTAAAACCATTTTTTACGTAAAAAATAATATGTAATTTTAATTTAATTGCATATTTTTAACTTGCATACAACTATATCCCATCTACAAGTATTGTTCTTTTTAATTGCATTACAATACTAAACATCATTAATAAATTTATTTTTTAAAAACTTATATTTTACATTAAAATTTAAAATGCTATATAAAGATTGCACGAAAAACATTTTAAAAAGTTATCACGTTTTTGGAAAAAAAATCAAGGAGTCATTTAGGAATAAAATGTTAGAATTAATATGCGAGCTAAACTTGGCTCTGCATATGATCAGAGAGCTTTTTACGGTTAAAGAATCGCGAGGATTTTTCTATATGAAGCAGTTTCAATGAGATTTATTTGACTTGAAGGGCAGAAATGTCATTTTGGTGCCCTTCGAATAACAAAGTGCAGTTGTCTAAAAACAGGTGTTCCTTAAAGAACTATGTCTTTGTAGAATATAGTATCCACATAAGTAATAAACGATGTTATGATTCCAGTTTCACAATACTAAGAAACATTTGGACATTTTGTAATTCTTTTCTTTTCTTTCTTTTTTCATTTTTTTAAATGTAGAATATGTATACTTAATTTCTTTTACTAGGAAGTATTACGAAAAGTTTTTTTTTAATAATTTGGTGTACTTAGTAAGATTTTCACAGGTAATGTTTTTTGTTTATTTGTGGAAATTCCGAATAGAGTCACACTGATCACATCTAAGTCTATCAGGGAAAAAATGGAAACTGTATCATTTTTAACGTTTCAAGGGAAGAAAAAGAAACTTTTTGGCATTCTACTAAATGTAGTGCGGTAGTTGGCTGCGTGGGTACAGAGTTTCCATTAAGGCAAATGCAGTGACCTCCATAACTTCGCTATTTCGTTTTCTTGTTTTCAGATGGGTGTGAATTTCGCTATTCAACGAAATGTATCACCGTGGTTTGTTTCTTGAAAAAGCATATATATAGTTATTTGATGTATATTCTGGTCAAAACGCCCCATTATAAGCATTAAGATGACACTTAGATCTGAGTTCTGAAAGGTTTAATAATGATGTTGTAACAAATACGGGTTCAAAAATTCACCCAAATTAGATATGTAAAGTTTTATTTAAAAGAAAAAAAAACAGACGGTGTAATTAAAATAATAAAATTATGGTTTTGAGTACAAAAAAAGGGGGGGGGAGGGAAATTTCACATGATATGCCAAATGGAAATAAAATGCATGCCTTTTAATCAGCGTAATTGTCGAATGAGAGTTTATTACGGCCGATAATATGTACATGTAGTTCGCCAACACACGATGTTTCGAGAAAATGTATTTTTAATTCAGTTTGCTCTTGGTAGTATATATGATAACGTCATATGTAAAAAAATATGCTTTCCTCTCCAGCTTCGGAATTTTTACCGAAAGTCTCGTATACTTAAATGAAATACCGAAATACCGAAATTCAGCTTAAATAGAGTACCGAAAATTTAAATTAATTGCATATTTGCTACCCTAAAGCTACCTTCTATATCATTCTAAAATATTAATCTACTTAACACAGTTACATGCTAATATATATGAATACGAATTAATGTG
This sequence comes from Maratus speculifer, assembly GCA_964019185.1. NCBI lineage: Eukaryota > Metazoa > Arthropoda > Arachnida > Araneae > Salticidae > Maratus > Maratus speculifer. The sequence continues at coordinate 145,604,402 of OZ025300.1, forward strand.
ACCTCTTCTCGGACCAAGTATACCAAAGTATGTAAACAGCATTAATTTAATCAAAACATGTGTACTTTGAACTGAAAAAAGAAACAAAATGCATAAGTATTTGTCATAAATGTTGCTGTAAACGTAAAGTATTTTTTCATGCAACGCTTTCAGAATTGCACACAATCAGAAACACTATTATTAGAAGACTATTCTTTAGTGATTATCCAAAATACTTGTAAATCGAATCAAACTGTCAACACAAAATTGAAGTTGAAACATCAAACATTTTTTTGGCCCTCAAAAGCAGTAAAGTAATTCTGCTCTATTGTTGATTTTTTGGCTTCTTTCCAAAATACAATGCACATCTCTTCACAGTTTTAGAGTACTTTTATTTTATGATTTTTACTCATTCTACTCTCTTTTTCCCATCGAACCGAATCGTTTTTTTTTAAATCTCAAATAGCTTTGTGAGAGGTCATAAACCTCTTAAAAGCTCTAAAATGTTAGTTCAGTTTTTTAAGTGATGTTCTTCTTTCTTAAAAAAATAAGAGAGAAGATATACCGTATTTACTCGTGTATAAAGCGCACCTTTTTTCCAAAAAATCAGGGCAAACTCCTAGGTGCGCCTTATACACGGAATAATTTTTTACTGTAGGATGCAGTCGAACGATATACATATGAAACAGGAAATTGTTGAAAGAAGATATTAAAACTCGGAAAATGTTACTTTATTGAAGTAATACTGCATATTTATTTCATTCCTTGCAGTTTTTTATACAACAGAGCTAATGACATTATCTAAACGCTAATTAACAATTCTCTTTACCGTCACTCATTCCTATTTCCCGTCATTCTCTTACAAGCCGAAGTCTAAAAATGCATTTTCGTCTTGTTTTCTGGTCTGGTGTAATGTTTGTTTCGACTTTTTTTTTTTTATTTACTGAAATTCATTTGGTCATTCTTCATTAGCGTATCAAATTTATGGTACGCCTTATATACGAGATTTTAAGAAATCGCCATTTTTACTTGTAAAGTAGGGTGCGCCTTATACACGCGTGCGCCCCATACACGAGTAAATAGGAAATTAATAAAATCTTTATGATTTTAGGCCTGTTTTTTTCCTGATTACATTTAGTATACATTAATAGAACTTTTTAAATATCCGTTTAACATAAATTAAATAATTTGTTATTTATTAAACAAAAAAGGGTCTAATAAATAAGTATTTTCTAATCTCGAATGCTTTTATCTACATAATTTTAAATCTCGAGAAATTAAATTAAAAATTCTTAAACTATATACCCAGAAAAATTAGTCACTTTTACATACGCAAGAGTGTAAATTAAAAAAAATTACATCTTTGTCATAAAATTTACTTACATGTCGTCAAAAGTTATCCGTATTTATGCATGTTTATTGCGCTAGATGGAAATGTGTAATTTATTACGTCCTTAAAAACTCAAACAAGTGTGTAACTTATAAAATAATTACAGATTCATCGTAATCAGTATATTAAATAAATTTAATAGTTTTGGATATAACAAAAACATCTGGATATTTTGTATTTTCTAAATAAAGTATAACCTTTCATTTCTTTAACAGAAAAAGTTGTGACAATCATTTTTGTCTATCTTTGAATTTGTTCAGAAGTGTTTCGTAATCCTTCATAACACTGTAAAAAATATCCGTTAATATACACAAACTTTTCCCTCAAAATTACTGAATAGTTTCATTTTTCCGAAAAAAAAAGAAGAATTTCCGTATTTGACATTTTGGAGTGAATAATCCCGTTAAATAACGGAAGTGTTCTGTTATTTTTGTCAATTTTCCGAAAACAGTAGAGTTTAGTGGTGCCATCTACCAGCAAAATTAAAAACCTTATAGTGAGTTGATGTTTTTTAAACAATTTGCTAGACTATTTCTCAATTTCATTCTGTTTTAATAATAAAAAGGTAACGTATTTTTTTAAATATTAAGAAAATAATAATAAAAAAAATAAATAAAAAATATTAATTCTTTTTAAGTTTGAAATAGCTGAAAGGGAAAGTTGATTGTGATTTTAAAATAATTTTTAATGTATTTTTATCATATATATATATTAAGTGCGTTGGATATTTTGAAAAAAGTGGAAAAAAATTCTTCTTTTAATTTTAATATATATATTTTTTAATTTATTCAAATTAAGAAGTTCGCACATAAAATTAAAAATATATCGAAATATATTACCGAAATTCTTATAATTTTGGCGATTACGTAAGTTATAAAAAATCAATAACTGAAATTTATTTTAGAACCCATTGTAATTATCTTTATTGAGTTTACCTTTTATCGTCATAAAATAATTTGTTAAAATGCACGTTTTTTTCTTTCTTTTAGTATGTTAGTATTTTTTAAAATAAATAAATAAATATCAATAATATTACAACAGAATTTTAAAACATTTCCAAAAAAGAAGGAAACAAAACTCTTAATAAATTCTTTCATGCATGTAATATTTTAAAAAATAATTTTTATGTATATAAAGCCAAAATTAATAAGCTAAATATTCGAAATTATGCAAAGGAAATCTGTAAAACATTTAGAATTATCCATTCAATAAAAATATATTCTCTTCAAAAAAAAAAAAAAAAAAAACTTTGCGTTCAAAATTTTATCTTTGCTTTAAGAAATGTATTCGAAATAACTAAAGATATTTGAAAGGGTCGTTTGAATAATTCTGGTTTAATAGTATTACACTGCAAGCTACGACACAAGAGGTCCCGGGTTCGAACCCCATGGAAGGTATGTAACATTTCTTCACTGTTGTTTAAATTAATTGTATATAATGTGTCCCTGATATTAACGTGTCTTTGAAAAGTAAAGAATAAAAATCACAAAGATGTTAGTTAGTCCTTGAAAAATTCTTTGAACTTTTCAAACGAAAATTTTTACATAAGGAAAAAAAAAAGGAAATATTTTGTGAAAAAACGGAACTATTTCTGGAATTTACGGGATTTTTTTTTCCGTTAAAAAACGGAAGTAGTACTGGCGTCTAGATTACCAGTACTATTTCCGTTTTTTAAAGGAAAATTTTTTTACAGTGAAGAGCTTCACATTCATTCATGTTTCACAATCATGTCTGACGCCTGATTATTGGCAGAGATTTTGGACACAACCAAAAATTGTTTTATTACAACACGATATAAATGATATTTCAAAAAATACATTCTGAATGAACTGAAACTCACAAAGGTAAAAAAAAAAATCTTTTGTGAAAGGTGTTGTATGTCGTTGAAACGGTTTATTGTGCGCGACAGCATTAATCGAGGCAATGGAATGGCAAATGCAAACATGTAAAATTTCCAATTTTGTACTTTCATTAGGATTGTCTTATCTACTATTTCTAATATCTAGAAAAATCTGTATCTAGAATACCGTTCATTACGTAACACAGATGTCATATTAACGGTGGCAACACCATAAAAATTTGTCAACTTTTTGCATTTTGCATTTACTCAGATCATTATATTAGGTCGGAAAGAAATATGCGTTTATAAAAAAGAAGCCTTTTTACGAACGAGGATATTTTCTACAGTAAGATTTACTAGAAATTTTATATATAATCTCCGTGTATCGCCTTTATTTATAATCATTGTTTTAATAATCGCCGTGTTAATAAAATTTAATGTCATGAATAGAGAATTTTTTTTTCCTTTTCAGATTGCCCGGATAGTAGTATAGTCATTTTATATTCGAGCATTTTATACATACCCTTTCAGTTACATAGTACTTCTGTCACTAAATAATGAAATAATAGATTAGCTCCGAGATTTAAAAACATACTTATTTTTAAATAAGGAATTTTTTTCCTGTACATTATTAAACCAAAACTTTATTTCAAAAATTTTGGCGTTAATGCAGCTATTTAGAGAAAAATAATACGTGGGATATATTATATCCTGCTATCATTTGCAGGCTTTATCACCAAATACGTTGTACTGTATTATTTGTACGCTGCACAGTGGGGCAAGAAGTCTTTGGCAAAAAATAAAATTTACTTTGAACGAAAAAAGCATACCATGGATATTTTTGCAGAATTAAAAGTAGTCAAACGTATTTTTACATAAGCTATAGAGTAATTTATTAATTAATTTACGAACCTTTTTCAATATTTTTTTAGAAAAATGAGGTAAAAACAAAAATTTAAGATAGTTTTATACAAATTAAATATTTATAAATCATCCATAATATCGCATTTAAAATTTAAAAATAAATTAAAGGTAATTAATAATTATAATGATTCTTAAGCAAACCTTAAAGTAAACATTATAAACTCGTTTTGAAGGAATGAATCAACCTTTCTCAGGCAAAATACATGCATTATTATAAAAACTGCAGAAGAAAAAATGTTTCTGCGGTCTTAATGCTAACTCACACTTTTTATTTTCCTGTCTTTCATATCTTAAACTCATACATGTCACGTACACTAACGAAGATGTAGAACTAGAATCGTGTAACCGCTTTGCTCTTGATGTTTTTGATCGTCCAAAATCAAAAATATGAATTTTAAAATATGAAGACGAATACGTTTGTTTTTCATTGACGCTTCTGTTTGCTTTTCAAAACGTGTAAATGAAAGCGATTTGCCAAGCCACACTTTATTAATTCTAAAGCATTTCCCTTGTCTCACCAGGCTTATGTTCATCGGAATTTATATTAAAATTTAAAGCATTTAATTTTATTTTCATTTAAACTGCTTGTTCGTAGTTTCTCCCATTATAAAGCTCTTAATATACCAAAAAAATGATATTACTTTTCAAAAGTTTTTTTGTTAAAACGTTTCATGATAGTCAGTTTCATTTAAATACATTATTTTGTAATAAATAGTGTATTTAAATTCGTCTTTAACAAAGAAACAACATATATTCATGTTTGGCACACGCGTACACTAACAAAAGTTTAAGGATGATTAATCATAAAAATGACCATACAATTAAAAAAGTAGCAAAAAGTAGCAAAATTTTCTGAGATATTTACTCTTCTAAAACTCAAACGTAGTAGAAAAAACTTTTCTACCAAAAATTGAACCGCCTTCAAAACTACTGCAAAGTGAAAAATAATTTTTTTACATAATAGTAATAAGAAAATTAAATTAAGAGCGTTGTATTTACCATGCGTATTATTATATTTATGTACATTAATTTGATTTTTTGGAGTCGGTGCCAGCCAAGCCAAGTTCAAAATTAAAATGAATTATCCAATGCAAATCGTAAAAGAATAAAGTTAAAAATTGTTAACTAAATATTAAATCGTAAAAAAGCTCGTAACTTGGATATGTGTTTATTGGAAAATTACATGTAACTTGGCTTGGCTGGCACCGACTCCAAAAAATCAAATTAATGTACATAAATATAATAATGCGCATGGTAAATACAACGCTCTTAATTTAATTTCTTATTACTATTATGTAAAAAAATTATTTTTCACTTTGCAGTAGTTTTGAAGTCGGTTTAATTTTTGGTAGAAAAGTTTATTTTTCTCTTTTTAGTGAAAAGCTAACGATTTTTTGAAGTCGGTTTGCAAAAATTATAGTAAATAATACACGCATGTCAGGAGTGGGGTTCGAACCCACTTTCTCTTTCGAGAACCAGAGCTTAAATCTGTCGACTTAGACCGCTCGGCCATCCTGATTTCACTCCACTCGGCGAGCTTATTCAATGTGCATGTTAGTTTTAATTTTCGAGAAATGACTAATTTCATTAGTTTTTGCCTAATTACTAAAAAATTGTTGAACCAATTTCTATGAAATGGAAGTAGCACCAATTCGAGTGTAGCCTCTTTCATTTAACGCAAAAACCAAATTAATAGGTTGGATAGTTTGGGAGTAATCGGTGAACATACATGTAAAAAAATACGTGTCAATTTGATAACTTCCTGCTCCTTTTTGAACTCGATTAAAAATTATAAGACGGAAAAGATTACTGTACATACGTATGTCAGGAGTGGGGTTCGAACCCTCGATTTCTTTCGAAAACCATAGTTTAAATCAAGTGCCTACCGCTCGGCCATTCTGACTGCATTCCCTGCATTCCTATCTTATTCAACGTCATGAAACTTTTAATTTGCAAGAAATCACTAATTTTATTAGTTTTTGCCTAGTTATGAAAAAAGTACTTACCTAATTTCGATGAAATGGAAGTGATATCAATTCGAGTGCAGACTCTTTCATTTAACACAAATACTAGTTTAATCGGTTGGACAGTTTCGGTGTAATCCATGAACATACATAAAAAAATGCATACGCGTCGAATTGAGGATAACCTCTTCTTCATTTTTTAAAATCAGTTAAAAAAATTAATACGCAAAAGACACTATACATGCATGTCAGGAGTGGGGTTCGAACCCACGCTGTCGTCCGAGAACCAGAGACTAAATCAAGCGCCTTAGACAGCTCGGCTATCCTGACCGACTATAATCTTTTCGTTGAACTTATTCAACATGATGTTACTTTTCGCAAGTCTATTATTTTAGTAATCACTGAAAAAGTATTGAGTTGATAAAAGATCTCTGATACTCTGCGCTAACGGTTAAATATAAAATATTCTTAATTGCATAATTAGTATTTCATTTGTAAAATGTGCATGTAAAAATTATAATACGAAAAAAAGACTGTTGAATACATGTATGTCAGGTGTGGGATTCGAATCCACGCTCTCTTTCGAGAATCAGAGCTTAAATCAGTCGCTTTAGACCGCTCGGCCATCCTGACTATACTTTATTCAGAAACTTATTCAACAGTTTTAATTAGCGAAAAATCACAAATTTTATTAGTTTTTGCCTAATTATTAAAAAAGTACTGAACCAATTTCTATGAAACGGAAGTGGTACCAATTCGAGAGCAAGCTCTTTCATTTAACACCAAAACCAAATTAATCGGTTGGATAGTTTTGAGTAATCGGTGAACATACATAAAAAAATATACATACGCGTCGAATTGATAACCTCCTCTCCTTTTTGGAAGTCGGTTAAAAAAAATATTGTACATAGATGTAAATTATATCAGGAATGGGGTTCGAACCCACGCCCCCTTTTGAGATCCTAAGCTTACATCTGGTACTTTAGTTTTTTTGTATATATGTCGAACAATTATCTACACTGTGGGATATAGGACCTAAGGGGTGGGATGCCCTCAGTGGGGGTCTTTCTAAGGAAACCTAACCCGTATTTACGCAAGATTCGAAGAAAACCACGGAAAACTCCGAACGGTTAGGCCGAGGGTCGCGATTGGGTTCGAACCCAGCACCTACCGTCTATCAGTTTGGAGGTCAGAACCTCGCGGCCACTGGTGGGGCCTGCGACTTCAAATCGCTCGGCCTTCCTGACTGTACTCCACTCGGCGAGTTTATTCAACGCCTGTGTTACTTTTAATTTGTGAGAAATCACTAATTGTATTAGTTTTTGTCTAATTACTGAAAAATTACTCTGCCAATTTCGATGAAATGGAAGTAGTACCAATTCGAGAGTAACTTCTTTCATTTAACATAAAAACCACATTAATCGGTTAGTTAGTTTCGCAGTAATCGGTGAACATACATAGAAAAAAATACATACGCGTCGAATTGATAACCTCCTTCTCCTTTTTTGAAGTCGGTTTAAAAATATAACACGGGAAAGATTGTTGTGCACACGTATGTTCGAACCCACGATTTCATTCGAGAACCAGAGTGTAAATCAGGCGCCTTAGACATCTCGGCCTTTCTTACTGTATTCCGGTCTGTGAACCTATTCAACGTCCATGTTACTTTTCATTTGCGAGAAATCACTAATTTTATTCGTTTTTGCCTAATTACTAAAAAAGTACTTAACCAATTTCGATGAAATGGAAGTGGTACCAATTCGAGATTAACCTCTTTCATTTAACACAAATACTAGTTTAATCGGCTGGATAGTTTCGGTGTAATCGGTGAACAAGCATAACGAAAAATAAATACGCGTCGAATTGATCATAACCTTCTCTCCTTTTTTTAAGTCGGTTAAAAAAATTATAATACGAAAAAAAAAAACACAGTATGTCAGGAGTGGGGTTCGAACCCACGGTTTCTTCTGAGAACCAAAGCTTAAATCATCCGCCTTAGACCGCTAGCCTATCCTGACTGCACTCTCTTCGGCCAGCTTATTCAAGGTCATGTTACTTTTCGCAAGTCTATTATTTTAGTACTCTTTCACTGATAAACTATTGAGTTGATAAAAATTCTCTGATACTCTGTGCTAACGGTTAAACACAAAATATTATGAATAGCAAAATTAATATTTAATTTATAAAATATATATGTAAAAATTATAACACGGAAAAGGCTATCGTACACATGTCTGTCGGGAGTGGGGTTCGGTCCCGCTCTCTCTCTTTCGAGAACCAGAGCTTAAATCTGGAGCTTTAGACCACTCGGCGATTTTGTCAACACTGTAAGCAGAGAACTTATTCAACACTTTTATTTAGCGAAACACCACTAATTATATTAGTTTTTGCCTAATTACTAAAAAAGTACTGAACCAATTTCTATGAAACGAAAGTGGTACCAATTCGAGAGCATGCTCTTTCATTTAACACCAAAATCAAATTAATCGGATGCATAGTTTCGGAGTAATCAGTGAACATACATAAAAAAATTACATACGCCTCGAATTGATAACCTCCTCTCCTTTTTGGAAGTCGGTCAAAAATTATGGGTAACAATTCATCTTAATTCATAACTAAAACCTTCAATGTTTGTAGACACTGTTATTTTCTTTTATAAATTTTATAACTATATATTCTAAGTATGTGTATATCTATAAAAATCGTATCAAAACAAATTGAAAGTTAATGAGTTACTGTTCCATACTTATAGTTAAAGGTTCCATAGTAAAAAAAAATATATATATATATTTTTTAATTATTACAGCGAAATTAACAAACTAATGTTGAAACAAAATTATTGATTTTTTATTTCATTTATTATGAAAGTACAATATGCAGTTTAACTTCCTTCTTTAGTGACGACCAAAATAACATTGTGCAAATTTTAATACTAGGCAAATGTGTACTGACGATCTGGATCTGCTCTATTAAAGTGACGTATGCCGGAAGTTCAAAATAAAATTTCAATTTTTCGATTTTTTGCCAGATTTGAAGGCTTTTTGCCCCATTGTGCGCTGTAGGAAATTTTTCGGAAGAAATATCTGCATTTTTTAGGGAAACATAAAATTAAGTTAAATATTCGAAATTTCGCCTTATTTAATCCGGAATTTTCTGTAAGGTAACAATGAGGCCGAAGAATTTCCTTTATGTAAACTTCCGGGAGGTGTACGAAACTTGCTTATATAAGTTTTTGACAAAACATGTGATTTCCTTATTGATTTTGACGATTGTTTTCTTCTGTGGTCTTTAGTGGAAATATACATTTTTCTTGAAGTCGAGGGATGAGCTGTTATAATTTTAAACATTTCTGCAATTCTAGAACTCCATTGGCAAAATCACACTTAAATTGTCTGACATCCTCTTTAACCAAGATTGGTAACAAAATACTTACATTTTACTTTGGTTCCCAGTTTTTAAAAAATTATTATTAAGCATATGATTCCCCTGAAAGTTGACTATAATGAATATTTCTCAACAATAATAGAGGTATTCAAAATAAATATTTAGTGATTTCCCCCCAACAGTGCCTTTATCACTTATTCTTAGCATTTTACCTATCTATGCAATTCCAAATTTAAATTTGGAATTGTATTCGCTATTTAAGAAAAATAACTTCATTTTTTCATCCAATGTTATATTTCTTTTATAATATATATACATAGAAAAAAACATCTAACAGAAATATATATATATATATAATTTAAAACTTCATTAGTATTAAATGTGTTAATATATAATAATGTGACATTTTAATGTAAAAACCACCAGACATCCATAAAGGAATCTATTTTTCAAATCTATTATCTAAACAAATAAAAGAAGAATGATGTTGCCATAACGTTTCTATGCGTACTTAGTAATCCTAGCTTTGTTGAAGAACTCTATAGAAGAAATATGCTTCTTTCTTCAATACTTGACACTTTCTAAATATGTCACTGTAGTAACGAGATAATAAATAATACGAAAAAGAATTATGCACAATCTTTTTAATGCGATTTCTCTAACATACTTTTTTCTAAGAAGTAAGAAATGTTTTGTTGGGATTTTTTAAAAATTTCTAAATTCAAAAAATTTCAAATTTCAAAAATTTTTAAAAATTCTATTAATATGAGATTACTTCATTTTTTATAGTTTTTTAAACAAATGTTTGAATTATAATTCAAATGGTGCTGACATGAAATAAAAATTTCATTTTAATTTAGATTAGAAGTTATTGTAAATTTTATTATATGCTTTAAAAGAAATTCCAAATAAATTTAATTAAAATCTGATTATATCTCGAAGCATTTAAATGTATAGTTAAACAATGTATGGAAATTTGATAAATAAACATTTTCTCTCTTTTTTTTCTAATACATATGAATATATTTATTGAATGATATAAAATGTCAAAATATGCGTATGCATAATATTAATGTTTCGAAAATTAAGAAATGATAGATATTTTATTCCAAAGAACAATAACATATTTCTTAAGGAAGGATTCTGATAAATGAGAATCATTTCTAACTTTTATGGCAAAAGATATTGCGATATCATGCAAACAATAATCTTCCTATACTGAAATTTATATACAGCATATATAAGGGATGAGAAATAAGATTTATATTTCAAGAATTTGTTGCATTTAATGTTTTGCAAAGTTATAAGGGAGTAAATTCTGCTAATTTTTATTAGGGAAAAAAAAACAAGGACGCTAACGCCCGCACACATTAATGTCACTCTAACATTTTATGCTATTTTTACTTTCTTCTATCTTCAATAGGAGAAAGTATTGACATATGTTTTATGGGTCAAAGATTGCAAAAAAACATGTTTTTACAAAATGTCTATCTGTCCGTGTGTGTGTGTCTGTATGTGTGCCGTATGTCACCGTAAGATATGTATAGAATTGAAACAATATTTTTGTGAATATTTTTGGCTGTGTCAATCAGGTCCTCCTTCAATTTTGAAATATTTCGCTGGAAGGAGGCGCTGCAATTACCTTTTTTTGTGCCATTTACTATATTGTACTGACCAAAAGTGCATGAAGTTATGCATCGAATTGAATCAATTTTTTATGTAAGTGTATGGGTATGGCTAGTTGGTTCTCCCTGAATTTTACAAAAAGTCCGCCGGAAGGGGGCGTTGCAATAGCAATTTTTGTTCCGTTTTCAATATTGTACCACCGAAAAGTGTATGAAGTTATACATAGATTTGAACGACATTTTTTGTGTAAATGTTTGGCTATGTAGTCCCGCCCAGAATTTGAAATAAATCCGCTGGAAAGTGACATTATAATCACGATGTCTGTGCCATTTCCATTATTTTACCATTAATAATTGTATGAAGTTATGCATAGAAATGAACTAAAATTTTTGTGTGTGATTCTTTTTTCGAATGGCAAGTAGGTCCTCCTTGAATTTGAAAAAAAAATCTGCCTATTATACTATTGTTTTTCGGCTCGTGCAGAGAAGGCAACTCATTTTTACTCCGATTAATTGACTGAAGAAGAAATTTAAGATAAAAATCAAAGTTGTTATAGTATTGAATTAAAATTAGTAAAGCATTAACATATGTAACTATATTTTTTATATTAAAATCTACGTATGAGATAGAACAAAGATTTGGGATTGGCACATCCAACTAGTTATTATATATAAAGAAATTTTATCCAATTATTTACATGTACTTTAATTAGTGCGCTTGCTAAACTTTAAAAGAATGTCAAAAAAGTTAGAAGTATAAGTTTTTAAGCTCACAGAAAAACTGCATTTTTCAGCTTAAAACCTTATTCAAACTTGCAGTACTAAATTGATTTCAATAAAAAATATGTTAGGGTATAATTATAAGATAATATGTGGTAGACAATTAAAAAAAGGTTTTAAAAAAATCCGAAAATGGAAAACTTCTGAATAATTTCCATTGTTCTAAAATAAAAAGTTTTAGTCGAAAAAAAAAACTGTCTGCCTTAAGTTTTCAATGCAGTAAATGTGGATTCTGAATTTTATCTAAATCGATCCGGTAGTTTCCGAAGAAATGAGCCTTAAAGCTTGAATATTTCCCATAGGATTACAACCAGTTCTGTTTTTCCTTAAGAAGCATTCCCCGAGATGTTACATTACATGAAATTTCCAGATCAATAAATTATTCGGCACCAGCATTTTGTTAAATAACGCGAAGTTTTTCTCGCCATTTCTCTGTCTCTCTAAATGTATACATATATAAATAGACAGATATTTGTCCTGAAAATTTCTTTCAAGCATGTATCCTCAGAATTCCAAATTACGGCATACAATAATATTATTGTTCCATATCAACCTATCATTTAGAGTCTTATTTTTAAGTACTACTTTCTAAAAAATTAACAAAGACAGAAGCTGTTTTAATCGACATATATTTATTTATTATTTTATATTTATTACCCCGATTTCTTTTTTTGCCACCTAAAAATATTCAAAACACAATTTGACTATTTTTAGACCTTTATCTCATTCTATGCGTTTTAAACTTCATTTCTAAATGCCCACAACACGGTATAATTTGTCGCTCGACCCTTACATAAATACGTGGTTGATTGTATTTAATAAACAGTAATGGATACAGTAATACAGATATAATAGGTTTAATATACAGTAAGATGCTACTCTGAGTTTCTCAAACTGTGCATCATAGTGTATAATAATTAATTAACCCCTTTGTGGAAGAGCGACACGTATACGTGCCGCAAAAATGCTTAAGAATCTTTGTTTATCAACACCAGAAATATTTGCCTTATTTAATCGGAGCATTTTCTCGATTTAAAAAGACCAACATTTCTATTTTTAAAAACCGGTGAAAAAACATTAAAAATCTCGTAAAAGGCTCTCGTCACAATGATGTTCCGGCAACAATAAGTGAAAAATCGGGATTTATGATATTAAATTACAGCGAATAAAGTATGTCAGAGGCTTATTTATACAACAAAAAAAAATGTGTTGATTGAATTATCATTGCAATAATTTCAAAAATGTGTTATTTTTCATTTTTCCATTGTTTGTTAATGAGTATCTCAGTTCCATGTCAGTTTTCTTACAAAAACATCATCAACAACAATAGAAAAAATCGATTTTTTATCCTGCGTATTTTTGTAAAAATAATAATAAACAAGATTTTAATAAATGAGATTTTATAAAGAGATTTTTTGTGACGCAACACCGTAAAAAAAAATATTTTACATTTTTCTTTTAAATGTTTTAACCTGATTTATGTCATAAGAATTAAGTAATAAATGAACAAATAAATATTTTTCACGCAGTATGGACAAAATCCGTGTAATTTAAATAGATTTATTTTTTTAGTAATCATTTTAGCTAATTGACGATATTTAAATTAGTAAGATTAAAATAACCATGTTTCCTAAATTAATCATATTTGAATATAATTAATAATAACTCAAGAATAACAACGACAAAATGAATTATTCTGTAACTATATTATTTTTCAAAAGCAGAAATTTAAAAAGGAACATTAATTTTATTGCTGAATAATAACTGTCAGAAAAATTACATGATATAAAGTAATAAAAAATAATTTAGCTGTCACAAAACAAATTTATTTTTCTGACATAATTAGGAAAAAAAATGCTTTAAATTTTATGTTATATGACATCACACTAGACTTAGTTGACACTGTAAAATGCAATTTCAAATATTTTAGTTATTATAGTATAAAACGAATTTTAAAAGAAAACATCAGTTAGTAGATTATTAATTGGGCTTGTCGGGAATAAGTATTTTGACATTAATTTAAGCATAATATAAAATTGATATTTTGTTTCAATTTACAGTAAATAATTTCTGAAGTTTTCTGCAATATTTTAGAAACTAAAAACCAATGCTATTATCGTAATAATGTCTTTTTAATACAAATTTTTGAAACATTTTTATTTAATCTAATACAACGTCACATACAAATTATTGTTAATCATTTTTTGTTTCGGTACCAGAGGTAATAACTTTTTTATTAGACTTATTTTTATTATGTATTTTAAAAATTTGCAGCTAATAAAATAAAATAACATAAGAATTTTAGTAGCATATTTATTTTTACCATTTTAGTTTTTCATCTATACATTGAAACAAACTTGAATTCTTTTGAAATATAAATGATATTCATAAATATCATAAGCTTCACATTGAAGTACAATTTCTTGTGACATAAGTCTTAACATATTTCTAATAATATTTCATACTTGATGCCTTCGTAGTTAATTTCACTTGTCTCGAATTAAATCATCTTTCTGAAAGTCTTAAAACATTCTTTCAGATTTAACACTTTAGTACATTTTAATAAAACCATTAAGCACACAGGAATATTATGTTAATCAACGTGAAACTGTTTTTTTAGGATTGTGAGGTTAAAAAGTTAAAACGGAATATCATTACCGTGTTTGTTACAACCATTTAACTCAGTCATGGAAAGTTAAAATTGGGGGAAGTAATAAGGGCTACTGGGTTGTTTCACATGGTCTATTTGAAATAATTAACTATCGGATTTACAATAAAGTTTTTTTTTCCTTTACACGTTAAAAATTTAAAATAAATAAATAAATAAATAAATAAATAAATAAATAAATAAATAAATAAAAGTATTTAAAAAAAATCAGTTTTTACAGTAACTTCTGATGTATTTGCTATTTTTGTATTTCTTAACATATTAGTTTATGCTAAACCCGATATTTAAAATTACGCAGCATACTTTTAAGAATAGTCGAAAACAAAATTTTGCTCACAATGTGTAAATTTGTACGAGAAGATAAATTTTAAACATTTAATTTTATAATTAAAATTTACCAAATTTTGTCATGCGAATCGATCAAATTATTGATAGATTCAATTTTGTTCATTGAATCCTTTATGTGTCAAAAATGTACCTTTAAAATCTTAAATTATTTTTATAAAACTGAAAAATATTTTTTAACCCATTATTATTTTTTTAATTGGACATTTTTTATAAAAATAAATATATGTTATTACAAAATTACTTTACATCAATAATATAATAACATATTTTCCATGAATCAAAATTTAGACAATAAAAATCACTAAACTGCAGGACACAGAAAAAAAATATTTCCCCCCCCCTGAAGTATCTATTATATAAAATTTATTTATTTTATTACTACACCCCATAATATTTCTCTCTAACATTTCAATCAATAGCCCGATACCGCTGTTACTCTTTTTTCGACAGATCATGAGTTTTCTTTTAGACAGAAATCTGTGTCACAAGGAAAATATAATCTATGTCCACTGGCCCATAAAACAGTCAGAAAAATATGGTAACGCTTCAAAAAAAAAAAAAAAAAAAAAAAAAAAAAAAAAAAAAAAAAAAAACCAAGATTTACAATTGAATTTTTATTTGGATTCGGGACTTTGCTTTATAGTTATGATCTTTTTTTTTTTTTTTCTTTTTTGAGAAATCTTTTGCTTAAATTGTTTTATTTCTTGCTGAATAAAAAATTACTGGTGAACATTATACAGTGCAACCTCGATTATCTGAGCTAATTGGGACGGCCAGTACTTCGGATATCGGAAATCACGGTTAATAGAAATTGTGTACGAAATAATTGTGTACTGTTTTCGAGAATTTCATAATTCTTAGAATAAAAGACAACAAAACTTGTATATAATCTTAAAATGAACAAATGTAAAGTTGGACAAATTTAAAGAAGATATCATCTACTAGTAGTAAATTTTAAACAGCAAATTGAAAAAAAAATTAACAATATTGTATTAAATATTGAAAGATTCATTTCCAGAAATTAAAGAAATCTAAAAAAGTATTAATTACATTACTTTATAAAATTCATTGTAGAAGGTCTAGAAATTTTATGAATGCTGGCTGTCCAATCACGCCATTTTTTAGGTGCGTTCGTAATTATGTAAATACGTAGCACCTATTGTTGTCGCTCAGTCCGTCCGTCCGTCTGTCTGTTCGTCTGTCCGTCTGTCCGTCTGTCCGCATATAACAACGCAAAAACTACCCAACCGAATCGTTTGAAATTTAAAATACATAATTAAAACATAATTTTGTCGAGTCATTTCAAATTTTATGAAAATCGGATGGATAGATCAATTACAGGGACATTCAAAAGGATTCCGTTACATTACGGTCAATAGGGAAAAAAAGTTTTAAATGCATTTTAATCGTTTGAAATTTAAAACATATAATTATTGCGTAATTTTGTCGAGTCATTTCAAATATTATGAAAATCGGATGCATAGATCAATTACAGGGACAATCAAAAGGATTCCGTTACATTACGGTCAATAGGGAAAAAGTTTCAAATGCATTTTAATGATATTACACTCATTCGAACATAATAGAATCGGCATGAATGTATGAAATATATACTAAAATATGCATTCTGTACGATCTGTGATGCAAAGAATTTTTATTATTAAATTACAGCGCCACACAAAAGTATTCCACTATATAATGCTATACGGGGAAACATGGTTTGGTACGTGTTTTAATTATATTCAACTATTTCACATTTTATGAATAAGATATACGTTGTTGAGGTGTAATAAAAATTACTTCCTGCATATTTACAGAAACGTAAAGATTTCGACTACTATACTGTATCCGGAGTACGCTCTACTATATCAGCAAGATCTGAATATTTTTAAAACTTCGTTATCGTACGAACGCACCTCATTTGCTACGTTCACGTGCAATTTCCAACTTGTTTGTATAACGGAAGATATAACAGTGTAACATATCGTCTTTGCACTAGTTAATTTAACGCAGTTATTATTGCTTGAACTACTTGAGTATGACTAATAGTCCTTGAATCCACAAGAATCTGTAGAACGGACATTGAATTAAAAAGTGCATCTTTTTCAAGTCTCATTTGCAGAAAATCATAAAATAAATAGATAAGTTTTCGTTATTGGCACAGGTAACAGAACTCTCGGTTAATCGAGGTTCTACTGTATTAGTTTTACACAGAACGGTATTTAAAATCATATTTACAGAAAATAACACCATACAATAAAAAAAATGTTAATTTAGTGGAGGAAAATGTAACCAAAAACGAAAATGTACAATAATCATTTCAATGTTATCGATGATTCTGAAAAACATACCTTGTGTTTAGAAACATCTGAAATCGGTGTATTTTCGATATTTAAAAATCTATGAAAAAAAATTAATTGATTATTTTTTTTTTGAATTTCTGAGATCTTTTTCTGTTCATTGCTGACTATAAAATTTCATATAAAGTCGTATGCAGAATATTGTTAACGGAGTATACAAAACTTGGAGGCGGCAAAACAGATAATCATCTCACAGAGTTCACGGATGAAAATCTAAGATTAATTAAATCTCGATTCGCATATTAAAACGCAATCGGTCTGCAAATTCATATCTCGGTGGAAAACAACTAAAAACTCGATTTTAGCAGTTGAATCATGGGTTTGCCATTATGTTTTCCTGCTCCCATTCCTCCACATTGTCATACTTTTGGGTGCCGGAAAGCACAATTGTAAACCTACGAGTCAGCCGTTTGAATCGGGTTTTTAAGTGTTTACCACCAAGATATGACTGGCAGAATTTTAATATGAGAATCGACATCTAACTAATCTTAGATTTTTATGCTTGAACTCGATTAACGGATTTTTAGTGCTGCCACCTCCCGGTCTATATGTGAAACATTTACACGACAACATAAACTTTAATCATCACTTTAATCATTATCTTGATAAAAGTAAGAAACATCACAGTTAATTTAATAACATATTCTATGTGAAATGTCATTTACAAAAAAAAATTTAATTCTTTCTACACTTTATTACAGTTTTGGGCATTTAATCAAAAAATTAGGGCTAAACTCCTAGGTGCGCCTTATACACGGAATATTTTTTTTTTACTGTTGGATGCAGTCAAACGATACATATGAAACACGAAATTAGTCAAAGAAGATATTAAAATTCGGAAAATGTTACCTAACTGAAGTATTACTGCATATTTATTTCATTCCTTGCAGTTTTTTATACAACAGAGCTAATGACATTATCTAAACGCCAATTAGCAATTCTCTTTACCGTCACTCATTCCTATTTCCTGACATTCTCTTACAACCCGAAGTCTAAAAATGCAATTTCGTCTTGTTTTCTGGTCTGGTTTAATGTTTGTTTCGACTTTTTTTTTTACTGAAATTCATATGGTTCATTCCATTCATTAGCGTATCAAATTTATGGTGCGCGTTATATACGAGATTTTAAGAAATCGCCATTTTCACTTGTGAAGTAGGGGTGCGCCTTATACATGAGTGCGCCCTATACATGAGTAAATACGGTATTGAACTTCACCAGAATTTAGTTATAAACATATATCTTTGCATTATTTTATGTATGCCTGATCTAAAAACAGTTATTATTAAATTTTTAATCATTTTTTTTTTTTTTTACTTTCAAAAATATATTTGTTTTTATAAGATTTGGTTCATTATTTAATGTAACGAAAGTTCTAGGAGGAAATGTGACATATGTCCTTCAAACAAGAAACAATACCTTAAAATAAGGGAATAAATATATAATTTGTATGCAAATAAGTTAAATTAGGAAAATGTTTCATTATTAAAATTATTGTATCAAGCTTGCGGGTACTTCTGTTAGCAAATAACTATGCATAATAATAATAATGCTTTCGAAATTCGCAATTATAAACGTACTTTGTTGGAGAGAGGATAAAACTAATTAATTACGTTTTATAAGGTATAACAATTTAAAATATACAAATACTGAACCCATCAGGGGTAGTAAAATATTTAATTACAATTATATCTATTAGTAATCAAAACACTCGAAACGTTTTAACTGTAAAAAGATCAATAGAAAGTCCAACTAATTATCAGTTATATGTAACTCAGAACCTAGAATGAAACAGTAATGTTATTTCACTGGCATAAGGATATCTATAAAGAGTTCTGCTTTACGAAACTTGGCCTATAATGTAAAAATTTAAATTACCGTTTAATGGATTAGAAATAATAAAAAATATTTGAAAATTTTATCATTGAAGCTAAATTACAGATCTTTGTAAAATTAATTAATTATCTTTGAAACTTGTGCACATTTAAAAATTATTTTTAATCAGACCCTCACATTCCGGAATACAGAACACAGGTAAAAAACTTTTTTTTAAGTGAACACTAGAATGTTATAAGATAATTAATGTGTACAATGTAAATATAGTGAAAAAAGTAGTTTATAAATATACAACTTTAACTATTTAAAAAGTGCATTTTTATTTGATGGAGCTAATCAGACTAACTTCTGAATGCCTCATATTACATACGATATGGATTAAACAATATAATTCCTGGAGCCACCATAAACAAATTTTAAATGAAATTTCAGTTTTACAGTTTTCGGAACTGCAGATTTTTTAACTACTAAATATCGCACAATTTAAATTTTTATAATATTTTTTACTATATTTTGTTTATCAGTTTTGATATTCTATTTCTTTCTGCCAGCAATGAAAGCGTCATCTAACTATAAAGTCTGTGTATAAAGTATAACTATGAAATATATCGAACAGTACAAGTTCTATCAAAATCCATGAAAAACAAAAACTTTAGCTTTAAGCAGTAGAAAATTATGTGGCATAACATAGTTTCTAAATTATGCGGAAAGACTATTGTCCCGATTGTGCAGTTTTACCCGCACATGCCAGTATGTTGTTCTGTCCTTATGCATGATACATTTTTTGAACAAAATTGGCGCTATGTTTAGTGCCAAAGTACTGTAAATGCTTTTTTAAGAAGACAATTTTCCAATAGGTTAACTACATTTAATATGTAAAATATTATTAGTGCGATTAATCGGCCAATCTGCGTATAAGCATTTTTTATTTTATTTTATTTAATTTTGCTTTATAATTTTATTTTTTATTAATATGCACGAAACACAAAGTGTTCACGATGCATTTTCGTACACAATCGTTCTTACTTAATTTAAAAAATATTCTTGGATAACCCTGCAACTCCATAAGGAATTATTGAGCAATGTTATTAAAATTTTATTATAAATCCTTATGTATTACTTTTTCAGATGCATATTGATTTTTTTAATACAGAAATGTATTCATAAAATACAGAAATAAAAATACATAAAATACAGAACTGTATTCGTAAAATACATCTTACGTTATCGGCAAAGTAATAAAAATCTAATATAATCTTCTTTGCTTGTGTAACTATTTGTTAATTATGATGTAAACATTTTCCTTAAAAAAATATATTAATGAATTAATATAATATGCATTATTCTATTTACAGATATCATTTTCCTAAAAATACTAGTTAAATTAAAATCACATGTTGGTTAGTTAACTCCTTCGGAAACTAAAAAATATATTAAATTTAATGGAAATTAAAGCGAAATATTATTTTAAAAAGTGAACTCCATCTCAAAAGAAATTAACATATTTTGAGGGAAAATTTTACAGGATATCGCGTTTTAAACTAACCCATAAAATATTCATTTTTGGAAATTAATTTCCTCTCTTAGACAACTTTATGCAGATGAAGATAAAATGGAGGGAAAATCCGTTTAATGGAAATTTTAAATAATTCCTCTCAGGGGAGAAAGAAAATTTTTTAAATAGCTCAATGTTTATCTTCAATAAAGTAATATAGTAATCCTTTTTTAAAATCACTAAACATCTTGAAATGTTTTTGCTTGAAATGCATGAATGGAACTTCTATACAATTAAATGTTTCTCCATTAAATCAATAAGAGATATCGTGTGATACTATTATACGCAATTGTTAGATTACGCAATATTTAAATTAGTAACAACTGCATGATGAATTCTTTATTTCAATAAATATTTTTTCTAAATCATTTCTGCATTTTTCAGGGAGATAGGAAAGTGTTGCAAAGAATATTTTTACACTATTAATATAAATGGTATCGTTGGAATATGTTAAGAGTTGTTCCCAACAATTATTACTTAGTACGTACAGTTTAAAAACTTCTATTCATGATGGTTATGGATAAAAAATCCGTATCTAAAGTCTGTAGATGTGAAAACAACATTATGTTTAGCTTGAAATGCAAAAGTATTTTTTCATTGATAAAACTGAAACTAAAAATGATGCAACTGTGCTAAAGTGACAGAATTTTAACTGAGTTTTCAGTATTTCATTCTTACGTGAATTCAGGCTGATTCTCAGATTAGTCACCGGCATCTGGCTGAGCAAAATGTTATATAAAACTAAAAAAGATATATATTGTTTTACGGAATTATTGAATATTGTTTTAAATTTTACTAAACTTTTACTTATTAGAGGATTATTATAAATGGTGGCTTAAACGAAAAGTACAGCGTCAGTCACCGGTGACTGATGTGGAACTCAACTTGTAAATTATAAAAATTGAAAATGGATCATTTATAGCTTCCACATAATGTTATACCTTGATTACGTGGAAGCGCTTGATTTTTTTTTCTACGAAAATTTTATGTAAGATGAATTAATGTTTTAATAAAGTATGCAGGAAAGTAGTGAATTTCAGGAATGATTTATGATGTTATCAATTCTCTGCTAAATTAAAATTACAATCACATCATTGAATGATGACTTCATAAACGAATAATAAGCAAAGAAAAATAGGTTATAGTGTAAAGTTAATTTCTCGTAACGAAATCGTACGAATGTCATGCAAACATAAAGGGTGGTTATTAATTAACGTGAGGTTTTCAGAGCCCTCTAGTGAGTAAAGTATTGGACGAAACATAACCAAATTTGATGAGCTTTTATAAAAGACCATGAGCTTTCAAATTCTAAAAGAATGCCACTGGGAACAATTTTGGTGCTGTTTATCAATTAAAATGCATTATATTTATTATGCATGGAAAAAAAAACAAATTTTATATACTTCACACATTATTAATTACATAAAAAAAGAAAATAGTTATAATGTATATAAAAAATGAAAATATTTCGATTATAACTTATTCGCTCATGGTAAACCTTTTAATACCTTATTTAAAACATAAGTATATTTCTGAAACTGCACATTGATTTGAACACACTGAATTGGAAAAAAATGACCTACGATATACTTTCTTAACTTTCACAGCATAACACGCCTGTTAGTAAGTAATCATATTTTTATACTGTGCTTTGTATGTTGATGAACTATGTACGATTTTTTGCAAATTGATTAGATAAAACATACATGCACTACGTTGAAACATACAAAATTTGTGCAAAGTTTTCTTTTCTGAAAGATATATATAACTCAATGTTTATTGTGATAATTAAAAACAAACATTTTCTGAGAATGTGATAAACAAAAAATATAGATTAATTTGATTATTAATACAAGAATAATTATACACTTATTTCTTATAGTAAATATTTCACTAATATTTTATTTCTATGTTTATTTTTTAAATGTTTTCTTTGGAGATAGACATTATCATTTCTGAATCAAATGAAGCGTAAGTAAGATAATAACTCCTGTGGAAAAAGAAATATATACCTTTTAATATTATTTAATCAAGCTGGAAACAAAATTTCTGAAGATTTATCTTTTAATTTTTAATTTCTTTCTTCGTAAAAAAAATAAATAAAACGATCCCTTTTATGATGATTTAAAAAAGACTTTTCGCACAATTTTATAATTCAAATTGATTTCAGATCTTCAAATTAATAACTTTTCTCGAGCGCTTTTTTGATTCAGAAAAAGGCAATTTAGTTTATCTAAAAAAAATGGTTTTAAAAAAGGTTTTTGCCATATATAAAAAAATCATAGGTGAATGTTTACAAAGGGTTTTTTTTTTCTTTTCTAAAAAGTCATGTTTATTTTTTGAAAGATAATTCTTTCTACAATTGTTATAAAAAATAAAATAGTGTGAAAAAAATACCGATCATAATAAAATAACGAGAAAAAATATCGATAATGAGGGAAAAAAGCTGATTTTAAATGCTCCTTGAGAATTTTTGTGATGATGTTAAATAGTTAAATAAAAATAATTTTCTCTAACGAAACTAAAAGGGATATATATATATATTAAGTTCAAAGTAACAGTATGTTTATTGATTTTTATAGTTCAATTCTAAAATTTTATCAGAGAAAAAATATTATTTCCAGTCACTCTAGTAAAAACAATGTAATACAATTATTAAAAGTATTTTAAATCACAATTTCAGAATAAAAAAAGCTATTATTCTAAATTTCTTAACAGCAAAAACATTTTCATGTAAAAAACATCTTAAAGTGATTTAAAGAGCACAAAAAACCTACATAAAATTACAACGTGAAGAAATCTATTTTGTGCTAATAGCATGTTTCAAAAGAGTGTTAAACGCAAATTAATGAAATGTTCATTAAGAATAATATTGTAATGGATATTAAAAATGTACTCTATCAAATATATTAATCATGAAAAAAAATTGTGAAGATATTCTGTTTATATATGAGAAAAATTGTACCGGAATATGTCAATGTCGATGTTTTATTAAAGAAATCGGCAACGTTGACGTAACTAGACAAGGCTAAATACAATCGAAAGTGAAATATGCGAGCTTAAGACCCGTTTCCTCGGAAAGTACCCAAGAGATTTTGAAGAAATGTTAAATCCGTATTAACTTAAGTAAGACATTTTCCCCGTAAGACTTATGACAAACAGTTTTTTTACCCAAGTATTTTTTTAAAGCAATGGCAATTTTTCAAGAAGTGCTAATTCCGTATTCATTTTAATTATGCGTAAGACTTATGACAAACATTTCTTTCCCCAACTATTTTTTTAGAGAATGACAATAAAAAAAAATCCAATTTAGAAAGTAAACAAACTTGAAACTGATCGATTTTTTTTAACTGTCTGTTATGTATTAATTTATATTTACAGTTTACCATCAACATTTTTACTGTCTTCTATTTTTACAAGAAAAAAGTATTAAATTTGTGAAAATTTTTGAATCCCGATTTTTGAGGGATTTGCATGTTTTAGGGATCACAGATTCTAAAAAACATGTTTTTACAAAATGTCTGTCTGTGAGTCTATGACTCTGTCAGTCACTCTGTCTGTCTGAATGTGACATAAATTTTTTAGGCATTCTATCTCAAGAACTAATGCACGGATTTCACAAAACTTAGATTATGTTAGACCTTGATATAAACTAGATCTGATTAGTTTCTGGAACTAATGCAAACATTTTCATATAACTTTAAATTCAGTCTGTCCTTAATGTAAATTAGTATTCATTCTTTTTTATACTAAAAGGTAAGATTATAATAAGTCTATTCTTTTTTTTCTGTCATAATTCTATCTCAAATACTGATACACGGATTTTTATCAATTTTCAGATTCAGTTAGAGCTTGAAATAAGTTGATGCAGACTTTATTTTGTTGTAAAATACCTAACTGTTAACGCTGCTATGTTTCATTTTTATGGAAGTATTGATGTGTATTATATAGAATAATGTTTTGGGATTGCCACGTCCGACTTGTTTTCTTCTTGAAACTGTCCGAGCACTTTAGGAGTTAATGTGGTTTTTAAGTGAAACATAGCAATTTTCAAGTAGCTAAAGAACTTAGATTCTCTAATTTGTGCGATATCCTGGCACCGTCTTATCAAACGCATAAAATATTGTATTTCTGAAAACCTGAATAAAGTTTAGTTATATATAATAAATATAATGAGTGAGTGTAAAAAAATTAAAAGAAAATTAATATAAGTGAGTGTGGCATCCCATCAATGTCTCCCCTTAATAATAAAAACAAAATATATTATTAAATATTTTACAATAGCAATTATCAACATTATTTAATATCACTATCGACAGGAAAATTCTTTAGGGCGGAATCTATTTTTTAATTTCAAATCATTCAGTGCTAGATTTAAAAATAAAAGCTGATCTTGTAAATTTCTCCTGAGAACATTCTACGCTTGTGGCTATTTTTTAGTTTCGTTTATTTTTCGCACGTATAGTTTGAAGGTTTCCACTTCGGTCCAGATATGACAGAAAATAAAGGAAAGATTTAAAAAAATCTCACTAAGAATAATTCTTTGGCGAAAAAATAAAATATTATTTTCCATTTACTGTTAATTATAAAGTCGTTATCTAAAATAAAAATGTTATACTATAATAATGAAAAATCTGATATGTCATAATTTACACTTTCTTTTTTGAAAAATTAGCAATAACTATAAGGCGCTGATTATATATTTTTATATACAATAAGTATTGATGTAAAATAATGTAATTTTAGTATTGTCGAACATTAAATTGGACAATTTAATGTTGAATGATTTTTTTTAAGTTAGTGCAGCATGATTTTACATTAAAATATATTGATTTTAAAACAAATAAAATCTTATAGATATTAAAATTTTGCCAAAGTACCAATAAGTTGTGTTATTTGATTCTTATTTAAAAATGAAACAAAATGAACTGACGCATACAAAAGATATTTATTTTGTTAAATTAAATATTTAATTAGGTTTATTTAAATATTCTTTTCAAATTACTTTCAATGTACATTTATGATTTGGGAATTCATTAGAGAAAATCAGAAAATTGTAATGCCTGGTTGTAATTTGTTAAACTAATAATCTTTATAAAGACAATGATATATTACTTTTATCATTTGTCTTTGATACAAAGATAAATGATTTCATTTTCTAATATTTGCAGAAAAACAATTGTTTTATATTACAGTTATAGTGAAGTTTTAAATTAATGAATACAGAATGTATACAGAAATATACAAAATTCAATATATACAGAAATATACAAAAGATTTTTTTTGTTAAATTAAATATTTAATTAAATTTATTTTAATATCCCTTTAAAATTATCTTCAATCTACTTTAAACTTCTGTTTATTTTTTAAGGAAAAACAGAAATTTTTAATAATTTGTTGCAATTTGTTTAAATTATTTATGACGAAAATGATATATTAGTTTTGACATTTGCATTTATACAAAGATAAATGCTTTCATTTTCCAGTATTTACAGAGAAGAAATAGTTACAGTTACAGTTAAATTTATAGATTTTGAATTTTGAAATTAATGGTACTACATAGTATAATAATTAGAAATTCTGAATTACATACACTTTTATTAAATAGAGATATAGAAATTAATATAATTCAATCTTTGTTTATGGTAATGCAGCTAAATAATATCAAGCATAAATTATTAACGAAATATTAAAATGCAATAAATAAAAATAATTTTGTCTGAATATTTACATCAAAAAAATCAATAACGTGTTGTGTTATCTATTTTGAAAATAAAGATTAAAATTTGACTAAATTTTATGTTTTTTAAACATGATGTTCATTCAATATTAAATTTATAAGTATTCTAATTTTATAAAAAAAAAATGACATTGATAATATAAATAACAATGTACATTTTTAATAAATCGTGTAACAAACGTTTTTTTCAGCTAAGTGAAACTACTGTCTATCTAAAATTAACACTAGAACCGCCATTAGGGGTCATTTTGACCCTTAGCAAAAATTGATTATAGTCGATTCAAACGAGAAATTTTTTTATGTAATGTGTTAAATCTATTTAGTACAAAACTATTCTAATTAAATAAGTTGAAAGTTTTTTTTAAATAAATTCTGGTTTCAAACTCTTTTTTCAAAAACATGAATAAAAACAGCCGGCGGTTCTAGTGTTAAAGCCAAACAGGAACTTCTTCTTTCTTATAACGTTATTAAAAAGATGAAAGTGTATAATTTACCTATTAATTTCGTCAAATTTATTTCAACAAATCATGTCAAAAATAAACTACTGTATTATTATGACTCATAAAATCTCGTAATAATTCGTCATTATGTGTCACAGTATTTGTGCACAGTGGATAATGTCAAAAACAGATTGTAAGACTAATAAATAATTTCTTCTCTTGTCTATTCTCGAAGTTGGACGACGGGAAATGCTGGTTTCAAACATAAGTGCGCCCGACGACTTAAACGTTCAGATTTTTCCGTGATTTTTTTTAAACCTTGGAAAGCCTTGCATAAATAAGAGTTAGAATCTCTTAGAAGGACCCCCTCCCACTTCTCATGAAAGGCTCTCCCACTAGGGACCAATTCCACTCATGGAGATAATTGGCCAACATAAATAACGCCAACACTTGAATATTAATCTTTTTTCTGCATAATTTGTATTGAATAGAATAAGTAATCATTAACAATGTATACTTTTATTACTATGAAAATGAAAATTGTGTATTATTAGTCAGAATTCATAAATCAGTTAAATAATGACATTAACATACATTTTATAAATGCATAAAACTATAAAGATATTATGTAACTTGAAATAAAAGTAAAATATATTCATTTAATATGAAAAGTCAAATATAAAAGAAAGAATTTTGTTGACCCATCCGATTTTTGTTAAGTGCGAATTCTGCTGGACTGTACACTAAAATTGTAAAAAACAAGTTATTGAGAATACGTACTCCGTTTAAACTACTCCAACTTAACAACTCCATTGAAAATTTTACACAATGAATTGGAGTATTAGCTTTTAAAATATTATGTTTGTAGTTTTCTGAGATAATTGACAGAGTCTTTCAATTTTTTTCATCAGTTCTTTAACATCTATTTAAATTATATGAACAAACTAAGAATAAGTATAATATTTTATTACAACAAATTATTATAACAGTATAGTATTTTATTAAATCAAATGAGTAATATTAATTTTTTGATTTTTGTAATAGTAAAAATATTTTTTTATCTGCTATTGATGCATCACATAGTTTTGTGATATTTTGACACTAAATTACATGAATTTCCTTTTGTTTTGAAAATCTGAATTACTTTTTAAATAGGTAAAATTTATCTGTTGTTTTCATTCTTATGAAACATTTCACTTATTTCTTCTGTTGTCAATGTTACATATGCCGATGTTTTTCCTTTTCCATGAAATAATAACTGTTTCTTTTGGGTAAAATGAAGTGTAGCTTGTATTAAAGAAAGAATTTTTGTTAATTTAGTGAAATATTAGAGATGTCGCCAAGTTGGCGTAATACTTCGCTACTAATTTTGGTCTCAAAATTGGGTGATGTATCGCCAGGTTGACGACATTTGGTGACCGAACATAACCCCCCCCCCCCCCTGGTAATCCTCTTTATAGATATGGAGATGCATTAAATACTGTTCCCTGTTTTTCAAGAGGACTCCAAAAAATTCTAGCATTAGAAAATCTTCAAACATCCTCTTGATCCCCATTGTACATCAAAATTCTCTGATTATTTCATAGGAGAAAAGGAGGCTAGATTCACGCACTGTATTATACAGTCTATCGAGGATTGTGTGGGGAGAAAAATTGACTTATTTCTGTGCTCCCCATGGTTAAAGATCCTTTTATGAATTTTGTTTCACTTTTGTGTCAATCATTTGCTTTCTTCTGTTTACTTTTGTTTCTTCATAACTAATCATATGATTATTTTTAATTTATTATCTTAGGTTAGTTATCTTAAGTAGGGTTTTTTATGTGATTCTATGGATCAACATTCATTTATGTTTGAGAAAAATACTTTTTTTTTTGTGAATGAATATTATAGTCTTATAAATTTATTTTATGTGAAAGATGTGTCATTTTGTTTTAATACCCTGATATTCGATTTTCTTTGACATATTTGTTGTGGGTGCCATATTATGGACCCAGTGTTTATCATAATAAAAACCCCTTTTGCTTAAGCATGCAAATGACACACCACACATTTTGTTTTTTCAAGTTGTATAAAATTTTGAACAAAATTGACCCCAGAACGAATAAATGGATCTTCAACTGGTAATTGTTCGGTCAGAAAAGAAAATCAGAAAATTATATCAACAAAAATTAGTTCACATTTGGGTACTTTCTCCTATTTAAAAACATGTAGTGAAAATATTAGAAAAAATCTTTCTTCTTATTATCGCTTGATATATTTTACTTATTTCATTTACAAAAGAATTAAGTGATTTACCAGAGTAAAACTAAACTTATTTATTTCAATGGAAAATTATTTTCTAGAAACAACAATGAAATATACTTGAAGATGTAGTATTATTATTCGATAAAGTAAAGAAATTCTAAATCAAACAATGGCATTGGAAAGTCTCATAAGATGTGGAAGCACATTTTTACTTATTTTTAGTATTATAAAGAAGTAATTTAATGTCGCATATAACAATTCAATCGAAAAAATGTAGTTTTGAGAAAGCAGGTTTTTCAGTTTGGTCTCCATTTTATGAAGAAATTTTGATTTCATTTCAGATATAAAGAATGTTATTTTATTCTGTAATTAAAAAAAGACATTTCGATATTATGTGAAGTAATAATTCTTCTTTAGAAAATTACTGTATGAATTTGAAATTTGAAAATGAAAATGTGGGATAAAATTTCTGCCCTGGGAAAGGGCGGCGAATCGTCAGAGAAAAACGTAGTCAAAAAAGAAGAATTCTACCAGTTTTTTGCTATAAAAGTACTTGGAATAATATAAAATGATTAAATAAAACGTCTATTTAACAAAATACTGGCACTTAACAACTTTTCTGACTGCGTTTTTCCCTGATCTGTGGGAGAAAGTAAAATTGATTGATTCTTTATCACAAAAATAATATTTCATCTAAAGAAAATATCCGTCTTCTCAATATAAGCGTTTAAAAGGAATATTTTTTTCAAAATTTATTTTCTGAAAAAAATTATGAATTAACGCAAGCGAAATTTTAATTATTTTATAAACACTAATTTATGAAAATTATACGTAGGGATGGCAATTTATGTTTATGTAATTAGAATGAATTTAACTAATCCGCTCAAAATGTTTTGTGCTCATGGGTTAATTTTTATAATCATTTTTTACATTTTTAGGAATTGTTTATGTTATTCTAAATCTCCTATAGAAAATATTTAATTTAAGAAAATTTTGTATACGAACAAAATTTTATGTCCACGTGATCAGAATGTGTTTAACAAATCGCACAAAATGTTTTGTACTGATGGGTGAATTTTTATAACCAAATTTTTTAAGTGTTTTAGGAATTGTTCTTCAATGTCTACGAGAGATAATATTTAATATATAAATTTTAATTCATTTAATAATATTGATATATTATTTTTCGAATTTGTTAATGCACTTTATTCACAAATGTCAATTTAATATTACCGATTTATGAACAGGTAGCTGGAGTCACTAGCATAAAAACGATGCACGTCATTTTGGGCTCAAAATAAAATAATGTATCGTTTATAAATAAGGATCTTTATGCACCACTTTCGATCTGAAGCTTATTGTCTCCTCTATGTTTGACTAAATTACTCCAAAGTACCCGTTACTAGGAAGAAGAGTGTGTGTATAAATAATTACATTCAAAAAATCAAAATTAAACAAAATAAAATAAACAGGTATTTACACATTCTTCTGAACACAGAAAATATTTTTTTACAAATGGAGGTGCATATTGAAGGACAATAGAATACACTCGGACCAATACTTATAATGTATGAGTATTCAATTTGTTTTAAACACATAAAAGAAAACACGTACCTTTAAAAACTTACAGGACAAAGAAAACAAACATTCTTGTCTTTTAAATGTAAAGTTTATAATTAAATGGAAATGACACATTTTTCAAAAATAATTTCATTTGTGCATACCAAAGATCTTTAAATAAGTAGCAGAAGTTTAATCTATTTCGATGCAGGAATAAATATCAGTAAATATACTGTCATCATTGATAAATCTATTACAGCGTATATTGTATTCATGCCGCAAAAGCTACACATATCTTTATTTAAGTAATTATTACTAAATGTTAATGCTTAGGAAAATCATGAATATGTTTATTCTTTAATCCGAAAATCGTAACGAAAATTATAAAAAAAATATAATTTCTTTATAAAACAGGAAAATGTGAGACTACTTATAAGTAATATAGGTATTAAAACAGGGAGAGTAGGAGCAAGAAAACAAAATGTTAAACGTACGAATCAATCGCTAAAATTGGGTATTCAAGTATTTCCCAACAAGATATGATTTGGCAAATCAATTGCATTTTAATACGTGAATTAAGTATTAACTGATTCTAGAATTACAGAAGTGATTGTTTGGGGCGCTCCCTTCCGGCCTATAGGCGTTCCAATGAAAGGAGGGGAATTTTTAATTATTAATTTCAACATCCGTTTGAAAAGGCAGATTAACATGTTCAATAATGATTCAAAGTCTCGGAAATGTTTTGTGGAAAATACTATCCTAGAGCTTTGTTCTGTTTGCAATCATTATATATTTGAGAATGTTTTTTCCGAAATTGAAATTTCTGCAAAATATCTGGAGCGCAATAGCCATTTTTGAAAAAATAATAAAGTCATATCAGTAAATCACAATCTTATAGTGCTCGACGACTTTAATGAGATAGTTGTTAGACCATCAATCGATTCCTTGCATCTTTTTTATTTAACTTTTCAATTGCACAAGAGTAGATAAATCACAAAGTTGCTAAAATTTGCATGTATATTGGAATAAAAAAAATGTCTTTTTTCAACAACTTTTTGAAGAAGAAAATGTCTTTTAGTAAACATTCTTCACATCCCTACATTCAGAAACATTTTAAATTTTACATTTTTCTGATCAAAATTTCTAAGTATGAGAACATTAATCATTACACCCTATATAATATACCATTTACTTTTTCCATTTACTTTTTTTCAAATCATCATTTATAATAATGATAGCATTTTCTATCGATTTGCAAAGATCATTCAAAATAAAGAAAAGAAATCGAAGAAAGGTACTATATAATGTGATGTGAGAAATAAATATGGGTAATAAGAACTATATGAGAAATAAAAGCTACTACAATCCAAAAGAGAATAGCATGAGAAAGGAAATAGAGATAAGATTTAACAACGAAAATATCGTTTCTAATCCGAAGTATGTAATACTTTAATTAATTAAAGATATCTAATCATATGTAAAATTCCGATTGCTTGAAATACCAACCGAAATATAGAATATAGAATGTTAGAATTTAAGTACCATAGACACTGAAACAGGAAATCAGTCATAATTTCAGCATAATAATTTTATATTATATTTTACGTCACCTATCATGTCATCTAACATGTCATTTCATTCTTTGTTACAATAATAAAATAAATTTAGGAAACTGCAATAGTGAAGTAAAGTTTTAATTCACGGATATAGGGTAAAAAAATCAATAAATTGTTTAATTTAAATATTATTGATTATTAATTTGAATTAGTATGCACTGATTTGATTGGTATTTAATTTTAACAAATTTTAGAAGTATTTTTATAATATGTGACATAAAATCCATTATAGCGCGCACCAGTGTAGAGTACCTAAAATAGTATTTTTATATTTTAAATTCATGAACCGTGTAACACGTACTATTTTCTTTAGAAAGGGCCCTGAAATGTACGTACACATGCAATGTTCTTATCTTTTGAAGTCATCCATTTAATAAATTTTCGTAGGTTTTCAAATAATGGTGAAGTGAAAAACAAATCGTGGGAATGTGACAAATCATTTACCAAAGGATGCGTTATGGCAGTCTAGAAATAGTGTGTGAACATAGAATGAAAGGAAGAGTTGAATAACTAAAGTAATTCAAAAATCATTTAAGAGATTGAATATAGTTAACACTCTAGATAGAACGGAAGATAATTACTTATTTATGGATTAGATATATGTGATAGTGAATCAGAATTCAATGTTGTGCCTTAAGACTCCAGACTAGGCACAGCAAAAGACCCGGATAATAATTTAAAGTCTATGGAGGAGTTCTTTTCAAATATCTCGCTCAAATTTTAATATTTTTACATGATTTTCTTGCATAGGATAACTGAGGACGATCCACAAACGGTACAGCTTTTACTTTTTCGATTTTTGTTTGAGATTTTTGTTTTTTAAATTACTTTAAATTTCAAAACCGGTTTAAACCAGTTCTGAAATTGTAACATATTAAACATAAAAAAGCATTAAAATTTGAGCGAGATATTTGAAAAAAAAACGCCTTCAGATATTTTACATTATCAACCGGGTCTTTTTCTGTGCCTAGTGTGGGGCCTTAAGATACAACATATGACGAACATTTGATGACGATGGTATTAGATGACGAATGGATTTTCCATATTACAAAACAGTGGAATTTTTTAAAGCTCATAAGGTAATGTGGATTCCTTTAAGTAAACATTATTTACGGTACATATAGAAATCTTTACTTTAGTTGTTCGTTAATTTAGTTGTTCATCTTTACTTTATTTTTAAAACTATAACTTTTACATTGAGCGTGTAACACGTATCCGTAAATTTCGATATCATTTTTAGATTTAGCTGAAATTGAGCAATATGTTAGAAATTTATCATGCCATAGTAAAAATTTATAAACATCTGCAAATTGTTGAAGTATTAAATTTTCTTCCAATTTAATGCAAAATTTTACAATAAAAGAAAAATAATTAAATGTAATCCTGCAAAAGACGTCATCAGTAATAAAAATATAAGCTACCAATTAAACAAAAGAAATGCTATAATATCCTATTTCGTTTTAAGTGAAATTCTAAAATGTTTCTGAGAAATATACATATTAAGTTCTTCATTTTTTCTTATAAATGTCTAACGCTTGAGAGAAAGAGAATGTGATTTTGAAAATCACTAAAATAATAACAAAATAAATTATCAACAATCCCAAAAGATTCATTTTCTGAAGTTTTGAAACTTCGTCTAACATTTGCTGTTCTTTAGCATGGTTTAATTTCTTCTCTGATTACCCGAATGAAAAGTGTGGTAACCCATTAGAAATGAAATATTTCAGAGACATTAGCAACGTTTTGTTTTCTATAATTCCATTTTGCAAGGATTTTATGTTTTTGTACTATTAAACTATCTCTACGTTTTTATAATATGTTTTAGTTTCTTCTTATGATTGTTTGGTAACGAAAAATTAAATTGCAAAATAAAATTTCATCATTTTAATGTACTTGTGGCTTTAAAGATAAAAGAATTTCAAGTTTTCTATTTATTATGAATATTTTTTTATAAAACGCCGCTTTAAATATGTACTTTTATCTGTACATATTAGACTTTGAAAATAAAACATAAATATTTGTAGGAATATTCTATTATCTTCTATGCATTTTAGAAATATACTTTTTTATATTTAGATATTTGTGGTTGTTGAAAAATTATTGTTACAAAAGTTTCTGTGATTAAATATGTAGTCTATGGGAAAATATATCAGTCATACAATTATGATTATAAATAATTATCTCAACTTCACAGGACTATTTTAAATAAGTAAAACGTCGTTTTTTATCAGAAATAAAAAGAACAACAGTCCAAAGTTTACAGGCAATGCAGTTACAAATGTTTAATATTAGCCCATACAGAAATAGAACTATATCGAGGCGATAAAATAACGCACATAAGGTAAGATTTTAGCTCAGTCTCTGTCAAATAGTTATTAAAAATTGGAATATGCATATCTTCCAAAATTCAAAGAGTCTCACCCGACATGCTGAAAAAAGTGTGGAGTGAGTTATACGTACCACATCGATATTTTTCATGTTTTTGTAGTAGCCCACATTGAAAACTTATAACTAAGATGCCCTTAAACTTTCAACTGTTAATTTTTATTTCCAACTAACAACAATCTGTTATTAACCATTTGCAATATGTTTGTTGATTTCAGTCAATACATGTCTGAGACATATCTGAAAGCTTGTTATGTCCAGATTTTATTCTTTTTCTGATTGATCAATATTTTATATCCAGAAATTGAAAATCTCTAATGTAACGATCATACAAAATAGCATTAAAAATTATGCATCGCCGTCGTTGCTCGAAAATGGTATCATCAGAGTATCTTTTTAATGAAAACATGACTGCGACAGTTAGGCAAGAAAAATTCCTCTCCCACGCAAAAAACAAAAGTAGGTTGATTTATTTGCTCTCTGAAAAATTTGAATCCATCCGTGTATGTGTCAAGTATGTAAAAGATGATGCAGATGTCATCATTGTTGAAACAGCACTCAAGACTGCAAAAACTAGCAAAAATGCTACTGTTATTATTGGAGAAGACATTGATTTACGGTTATTCGAATTCTGTTCGAACTCCACCAAACTTGGAATTTTTTTTTTCCTTAAGTCGAGTAAAGGCCAGGTGGATGAAAAAAAAATTACTCTTCAAGAAGTTTGGAAAGAAGATACAGAGAATACATTTTATTCATCCATGCTTTTACTTGCTGCGATAGAACATCTGCTATTTTTCAGAAAGGAAAATCAGAAATGATAAAATTAATACAAAAGCGCATAGATTTACAAGATGCAATAAAAATTTTCAACCAAAATAATGTTTCTCATGCTCTGCTCTAATTGTTGAGAATGGCATAAAAAATTTTCTGGCCATTTATGGTGGCTCTTCTAAGGAAAAATCTCTAGATGATTACTGGTATGTACACTTCACCAAATCAGTCACAAAGAACAAAGCGGTCAATTTAAATACC
Source organism: Maratus speculifer (assembly GCA_964019185.1). NCBI lineage: Eukaryota > Metazoa > Arthropoda > Arachnida > Araneae > Salticidae > Maratus > Maratus speculifer. The sequence goes on from OZ025300.1 coordinate 145,640,069, forward strand.
CTACCTCCTACTTCAAGTGCAGCAAAACAACATTCATTTCGAGTATGTTATCACGTACAGGCATGTCTTGGTAATGAACTGAATCCTCAGAAATTGAGCTGGATTTTAAAGGGTAATTTTCTAATTCCCATACGAACAACCAACCACCAGCCCCAGATTCGCTTTTGAACATGATTTTCTGTTCATGTTCCAAAGGTTGCAGCAGTGCGTGCGGATGCCAAAAATTGGGTCTATACTGTTCTATAGTATGCGGAAATTGTCATGGAAAGTCCTGTTTAAGTATTGCACCAGTAGAGGGTATCTCTGATAGAGATATCATAATTGACAGCGAAGAATTAGACGTGACAGATATTCATGATCAAGAACAATTATGCAGAAGTATCTATATTTTAGAGTAGAAAAGGTAAATATAATAAAATTTTTCTTTATAAAGTAGTGTTTTATATGTTCTATAATGTAATGTCTAATGTAACGTTAATAATGAATGTTTAGATGTAAAATGAAAGGGAAAAATCTCATTAAAAATACGTACATGAAACATTTGAATTTTTTTAAATATATAAAAATTCCAATAACTCAGAAATTATTGGTCGTATCAACTTAATTCTAGTTTCATTCGATTCAGCGTTACAAAATACATGGAAAATGATATATAACTTGTCTATATAGCTTAATTAATATTTTGCCCCCTTCTCCCCTCCGTACAGCAGAATATCGGGGACTTTTGAGATATCATTTATAATGACATAATAAATCGCTCTATTAAAAAAAAATCTTTATTAAAAAATTTTCCGAAGGAAAATGCTATAGTGACTGGACTAAAACGCTTTGAACTGGTGTTTAAACAATAATCAGTAATCTCTCTGCAGGGAAACATTTTTGGATACTATTAGAGCGCAGCAAAATATTTTCAGTTGCATAACTAAAATTGTGCACTTAGTTGTTACAGAATTTTTTTTTTATTTTAATGTTAATGGTAATGATGTAATTTTTTATGTTAATCCATTAAACATGTGTGCTGACAATAAAAATTCTTTTTCAGACCACATAGCATAAAAAACAAGTCGGAAATTGTATGTCAAACGTGGTGAAAGAGGTGCGTTCGTTGTATAACGAAGTTTTCAAAATTGTCAGATCTTGGGGCTAAGTATACTGTATTTCGGATTAGTTACCGAAATACTTTGTGTGTCTCTGTAAATACAATCTATTTTACAGAAATTTATCTTTAGTAAAGATCACATATGTGTGTCAGATTCACATAATGCGAAATATTTTAATATTATTAAAACACTCTTCAAACAGTGTTTTCGCATATAGTACAAGAAATTTGAGATGCATTGGAATATTTTGGTGTGGGCCTGTAAATTAATAAAAAATATTCCTTGCACCACAGATTGTACAGTGTGTATATTTTAGTATGTACTTCATAGATGCATATAAATTTTATTATGTTCTAAAGAGTGTAACATCATTAAAATGCACTTTAAAGTATTTTTCCTATTGGCTATAATATAGCGGAATACTTTTGATTATCCCTATGGTCGTACTACGCACCTGATTTCCATAAAATTTGAACGGACTCGAAAAAAATATGCAACAATTATACATTTTACATTTCATACGATTCAGCTGAGTGTTTTTTGCTTTGTTAGATGCGGACGGACAGACAGACAGACTGAGAGACGGAATGGCGAACGGATGAATTATTGGAGCTACGTTTTTATCATACGAATTTATACAATTGCGAATACACTTCAATTGGATTTTTTGTATAAATAGAATTGACTAATGCATTTTAAAAGTCACGAAAACACTGGGAAACTAATAAAAGTTTTTTTTTAATATAAATTCTTCTTTACATTCTAAAGATAATATTTTTTGAGCTTTCTAAAGATAAAAAACACTTTTTGGAACCTTTCGTGACTTGGAATAGATTATTATATTAATTTTCGTTAGTCTCTGTAGCATTGTTCGTAAATTAAGAACATATTTTTTTACAGTGAATATGACATATAGTTTTATTTAATTTATATAAAGTGCATGGGAATCAAATAAAGAGTGACGATGTGAGACTTCGACAAGTATTGAATGATGCCACATCATAGTTATTTTTTATTTTATTATATATATATATATATATATATATATATATTGCTGGTATTTTACTGGTATTTGAAGAATCAAAGAATTGTCCACAATAAAGGTTTAGATTCTTTCGGGAAATCGAGTTTCTTTTCACGTTTTATTCTTTTATATTGAAAAAAAGCTTTCTCTCTGCTTGAGATTTCGATTTACACATTGTGTCAGATACAGACAGGTATTATTCTAGAGCACATATTTTTATGTGTATTCAGAACAACATGTTACTGTCAAAAATATATTTCTTTTTTATCTGGGTTCATACAGAGAATATCTATAAGTACCTTTTTCGAATATCATTTTAGTGTTACATATATATATATTATTTCTATAAAATAATATATTTCGTAAGCTATTTTTTCTCTCATTCTTTTGATTATTTATTTTTTAATATACATATAAAAAAAGAAAATAATGGTTATTATTTTTTTTTCCGTGATACACTTTAAAACATGAAAACAAATCATTCAAAGTACTTTACTGATCTCATGTAATGAAATAAGCACACTAAAATTCATTTTGCCATGAATATGTATTTCTCTATCATTTAATTGAATTTTAATTAGTCTTTATTAAATTAATGAAGTTATATTAATTAAATGAGTCTTTGTTTAAAAATAAATGTACTAAAAGATGCAGTATGATGATAGATCAAACTTACAAAATAAATATTTTTAATCAACATAATCCACTTGATAAAAATATGTATTGTTTAAACCTAGTCACCTAATGTAGAAAGCTTTTGGAATTTGCCAACAATTGTTTAACCTCAACCTCTCTGAATAAAAGCTTGAAAATTGCTAGAAATTCTGTTGCGTAATATGCTAGTTATTCTCTATTAGACTGGGAGCGGGCAGCACATGTAGAGTTTATGGATGAAAATCCAGCATTAATTAAATTTCGATTAGCATATTAAAATACAGTCTGTCTACGAAGTCATATCTAGTTGGAAAACACCTAAAAACCAGATTTCAGGGGTTGACTCGTATGTTTACCATTATGTTTTCCTGGTCTTAAACCTGCATATTTTTATACTTTCAAGTGCTGGAAAATGCAACGGTAAACCTAAGAGTTAACCTCTAAAATCCGTTTTTAGGTGTTTTCCAAAAAGATACGTCTTTTCTCAGAAATTGTCTTTTTTAATATGCGAATCGACATTTAACTAATCCTAGATTTTTACCAGTAAACTCGATGAAATGATTGTCTTTGTTGCCGCTTCTCGGTCTATATTGTTTATTGTTAAGCTCAGGCTTTGACAAAAACTCATAAGTTATTTCTAAAGATCTAAAATACCATGGTAATATAACATTGAGTAAGCATTATTTTTAAAGTTAAAAATGTGATTTGTTTTAATTTTTTGCAGATTTCTAAAAAAACTGAAATAATTTTATTTTAATGTTATCATTATAGTACTAACAAAAAGTTTTTTATATTAATCAACACATCACAAATTTATATTTTTCTGTGATGAAAAGTAACTTTTTAACAAGTCACTACTTCGTTTTTCTGTATGAATTAAAAAGCTTCTGTTTTCAATTAAATTTCGTAAACTAGTTTTATTTAAAATTTTATGTGACAGGTGGACTTAATTTTGCTATGAATATTACTAAAATACCAAAAGTCTGAACCAGATATAAAATGTTTTCTATAAAATGTATACTACTAAAATTTCATAAATAAATTGTTAATAATTGTTTAATTCAATTTGGGATGTTTTTGTGCTAGATTTTACATGGTTAATATAACTGTTATCAAGTTAAAAATCCGATATTTTATTTTTTTATTACAATACGTATCACTTAAATGAATATGTCCGTGCTTTTGTATTACCGGTATTCTGGAGATACAATTATGTCAATAAGTGCGGCAATAACTCTAATTAAATAACGCTAACTCTTACACACTCCGTATTGTTTATTTATTACACCTTATATATCTATAGTTCAAATATTTGATATTTTGTAGTTCGTAGATTTCTTAATTTATTATACAAAGTGCGGCCATTTTTTCCAAAAAATGACGTTACGGTACGTGAAGAGAGAATCGTTATAACGCGGCAATTATTGTATGTGAAAAATCGTTTATCTACGCATGGCTTCACTTTAGATTTTTTTGCTACATAAATAGTTAGATTCTATAAAAAGTGAAAAATAACACTCGTCGAATGTTTAACTTCACCAGTAAAATTTCGAAATTAATTTTAGATATTGTTATGAGCTAGAATTTATCTTCTTTCAAATTCACAAAGCATTTTGATTTATCTTGTAATCCAAATACTTTGAGAATTAAACGAATGTGCTCAGAAACACGTTTAAATGCATTTTTAAAGCATGTGCAAAAATATTCGCCTATCACATTTCGCGGTTTTAGAAATATCGATTGCGTTTTATATCTATAGAAAGTGTCTATAGATTTTTTGTAAACTTTTACTTTAATATTCATTGAAATACCACATATTTAATTTTAACACTAAAGTTTACGCATTTGCCAAACAAACGCAAACTGATTTCTTTCTTTTGCTTCCTATCATTTGAACCCCACTACATCTGTTTTAGAAATTCATATCACTGTTTCCTTAGCCAGTTTAATTATTTATTGTAAACAATTTAACCCTGCTGTTCTGTTCGGGTCTATTTGACCCGAAAATTTTATTGTTCACTTATAAAAAAAATTAGCGCAGTGATATTTCCATGAAACTTTTTGACTTTGTTCATTAGTAATATAACTATATATTCCTAGAAGTATTTATGGTTATTTATATTTCCAAGAGATATTTTTTAACTTAGTCCTAATTTACTGTTCGGGTCATATTGACCCGAGTTAAAAAATAATTTTATCATGCACTTTTAATTTTGTTTGGAATTATTAAATTAAAATAATTACTGCAACGTATCTATTTCGAAATCCGTTTCGTTGGCACAGGTGTTAGATCACTTGACAGGAGAGCAAAGTCAAATGTTGATATCATTGGCCGAAGGGAAAAAATGCACCTGTTAGTAGCGTTCTTTTTTTCTTGCTGTATTTCAATTTCTAATAATCTGAAGAACAGTTGTATCTCTGAGTATTAGTGAAAAAATGGCGAATGGTAGAAATTTGAGCGACACTGATATTGCTAAATTAATGGAAGCCTCTGACAGCGAAAAGGAAAATGCGTCTGAGTATGAAAATAATACAAGTGAGGAAATTGAAAGTGAAAGTTCTGACAACGATTTGGATATTGATATTCAAAAGACGCACAATATACAGAGTATTCAGTCTAAGAATCGTGAAATAGTATGGAAATTGAATCTCCTTCTTCATTCTGGTCAATTTACGTCTGCTAATATTATAAAAACTACTCCAGGTGTCATAAGATATGCAACGACAAGGATAACTGACATAAAAAAGCGCATTTGCGACGGTATTCAATTCTACAATCGAGAACGAAATCATAAAAATGACTAATATAGAAGGAAGAAAAGTGTATGAAAAAGAGTGGAAAGATATTAGTACTGAAACTTTTCAAGCATACATCGGATTATTATTATTAGCTGGTGTGTACAAATCATATGGAGAATCAACAATAAGTTTGTGGAATCAAGAAACAGGCAGAAATATATTTCGTGCTACAATGTCCCTCGAAACCTTTCATATGATATCGAGAATTATTCGTTTTGACAATAAATCTACCAATCAAGAAAGAAAGTCTGTAGATAAATTAGCTGCTGTTCGAGATATTTGGGAAAAGTGGATAGAAATAAAACCTAAATTGTATAATCCAAGTGAAAATGTTACTGTAGATGAACAATTAATAGGATTTGTGGACGATGCCCTTTCAAACAATATATACCTAGTAAACCCTCCAAGTATGGGATAAAAATATGGACTTTATGTGATAGCAAAACTTCGTATGTACTGAATGCACAAATTTATACTGGAAAAAATCAAGGATCAAAGCCAGAGAAAAGTCAGGGTATGCGGGTAGTGAGTGACCTTAGTTGGTATTCCGGGCACAATGTTACATGTGATAACTTTTTCACATCCTATAACTTGGGAAAACTCCTTCTAAAACGGAAAATGACTATGCTTGGCACCATTAGAAAAAATAAGCCCGAACTTCCTGAGAAAATGCTAAACAAAGAAGTGCACAGCTCATCATTTTATTTTACAGAAGATACAACAGTTGTAAACTACATCCGTAAAAAGAACAAAAATGTTATTCTTATGAACATTTTCCATCATGAAAATGAAGTTAGTGACAGACCTGACAAAAAAACCACAAATGATATTAGATTATAATGCAGCTAAAGGGGTGGTGGATAGTCTTGATCAACTTTTGAGTACATACACTTGTAAGAGAAAAACAAATCGCTGGCCTATGATAGTATTCTATAATATGCTTGATACATCTGCTTACAATGCATTTATTCTGTGGATTTCAATTAACAGCAAATGGAATGAAAATAAATTAACCAAACGAAGGCTCTTTTTAGAAGAATTGAGGAAATCTCTAATTTTGCCACACATTGAAATAAGACAGCATCTTCCCAGAAGCGAAGATTCAGTCAAAATTGTGAAGAGAATGGGTAGTAAAAGTGCAAACGTACCCTCGCAATCAGATGAGAACACTTCATTGTGTACTAAACGTGCAAGATGCAAGTTCTGCCCATCAACCAACGACAACAAAACTAATGTATTATGTTACAACTGCAAAAAACAAACTTGCAAATTTCACGTAAGCTATTTTTGTCCAAATTGTAAATAAAAGTAAGTATTCAGATAGTTTTAAGTTATTTTACTGGTATTTTGTATTATTTGATATATATTTAAGCTTATTTTACTATTTTTTAAAATATTTCTAAAATAGTTAATTCCATTTACTGCTAGAAAAGGTAATATTCTAAATCGGGTCATATTGACCCGAACACTACATACGTATAGTAAATGCGAACAGAACAGCAGGGTTAAATTATGTACTGAGGTGCTTGAGTTATTTTAAAGGAAGTGTAGCAAAAAAAGTACGTTTTAAGGAAGATTGGGAATTGAACACTGGGATCACCAATAAAAAAGAACTGGTGAGGAAATGCGTACTGTGCATACAGGGGATAGAGGATACCCATAGAAAAGAATATACAATTCATGAGGAAGAGTAAATAATAGTAGCATTTTTTATTAACTAAAAAGTATCAATTTATTTTTGAATGCTTTAAATGATCAATTAAAAATAACACAAAAACCTTATAGTTTTACATGTTTCATTGCTCTTAAGGCAACTTTTTCAAAAACAAATAAATAATAAAAAGAAATTTTTCGAAATAAACAGAAAAACATAAATCACGTGAAAATGAGCATAGAAAAGTAAAACTGGAAATAAAAATGAATACAAAAAATTGTGAACGTGAAATATTGCAAATTATTTTCTTAAGAACCTTTGAAGCATTTCCTTCAAAATTTTAGGTAGCTCCATGGAGGCAAAATCGTTGCAAACATTGTCTCTACGTATGAAGATTTCTATTGATTCTCTTATGATTAAAGGAAGATATGATCTAGAAGGGTATATTATTCTGCTATTTTAAAATTCTATTTCTTATGGTTTTTGCTATATAATCTTGAAAGAGCTGTAGTTTTCCTATTGTATTTGATGTCTAGTATATGTTATTTAATCCTAGTTCTGAGTTTTCTACTTGTTTCACCAATGTAATATTGTTTTGTTCCATCATGTTTTGGGCATGGTATTTCATATACACCAGATATTTGATGTGGTTCTATTGAATCAATTTTTCTACATATTGAGTTTTTTAATTTAGCCGACGGTTTTGCAACTATGGATAAATTATATTTATTGAGTTTATATTTTAAACGTTCGAAAAATCCAGGGAAATGTTGTAGAGAGAATATATTCGAATTTTGTAGTTTGAAGTTACTATTCTTTTTACCATTCATGCTTTTAATTAACTTGTCTATTGGACTTTTACTATAACCATTACTCTCTGCGATGTCATATATTATATTTAATTCTTTGTCTACTTGCCCCGGGTTGTATTGTTGTATATACCGAGTATCCCAAAAATGACTTACGGATTTTAAAATTCAATAATCAGGCCATGTCGACGCTTCACTCAGCACTGATCACCTGGCCTTCAATCGCCGTCAGCGCCACCTATTGTTTGAAATTCGAATTAAAATAAAAAATTACGGTAAAACAACTCCTGATATTATACATAACCCTCCTGAAAAACTTTTTTAAATAGCTGTCACCGTTTGCAAGTTATTGAATTTTAAAATCCATCAGTCATTTTTGGGACACCCGCTATGTTGTATATATGTTTATAATATTGTTGTATTATGTGTAACTAAAAAGTATTTAAATAATAATGAAAAAATTAAATCAAAGATGAAAACTTCTTTATGTTAAAATTTTAAAACCTTATTGTTTAAGACATAAAGGTTTAATTAAAGTTTAAAACCTTTTGAAAAAACTTTTAAAAGCGACATATAACTAAATTTGGTTTTTTGGTAAAACTTCTGAATTTAATAATACATGACAAAATATTAACCTATGCAATTAGTGCTTTCTTTAGTTTAGGTTACCTTACACTCTGTTTATTAAAGAAATTGTACAACTTGGTACTGTTTTTTTTCGCAAAAATCTGAATGATTTGCCTTGAAAACAAAATACTAGATAAACTTAATTAACGTACTTTACAATTGGCCAAATATTAAATTTCTTTTCTGCTCCGCCAATTAATTTATGTCTAAAAGTCTATTTAACAGCAAAATTCATTAATATTGTTAACAAAATTATGTAACACAAATGCATGATATTAGCGCACGATTGAAAATTGTTATACTTTTTAGGTGTGCGATGTAAAGTTTGAGAACCAATATATTAAATACATAGTAATAAATAAGCATTTGGAATGCTGAGGCAGCTAAAACAAATTAAAGCTTATCTGATGTAAAATGAAATCTATAATGCCTCTGGAGAATACTTTAAATTAACTTCTCGCTAGTTCTTTCTCGACTGATTAAAGACACATACGTAAATAAATGAGACGGTAACAATAGAAGTTTTTTATACGGAATTTCAACTTGTGATTTAGCAGCACATTTTAGTTTCTTCGCAAATAACTGTAATCGTGTGAAGCGCTTATTTGAGATATTACCTTTATAATTCATTAGAGATGAATTACGATTGACAAATAATTCCTTCAATATGTAACAGCTCAAAATTTATGCTACAATTGAAATAACAAGATCGCTCGACGGTTTAATTTAAAAAACTCTTTGATTGTTAAAGAAAAAAAGCAACAACTTATATATATACGTATGTATATTATTCTGCTCCATCTGTAACTTAGTTATATTATGCAAAATTCACTATTTCTGAAATGTCGCATATAAATATTCATATATATATGCATATGTATATATATATATATATATATATATATATATATATATATATATATATATATATATATACATGCATGTATATATATATATATATATATATATAAATATATACATGTATATATACATATTATTTTAAAGTTTTCATATCTTAATTATATGAATGTGAAATACTACCAAAGTGGCATTTTTAAATATGTATAAAAATGTTGTTAAATGTTGTTACATGGAAAATGTTGCATGTATAAAATATTTTGTTAAAGAAAATTAAATATACGTATGATGTACACGAGATGAATGATACAGGATTTAGTTCCAGACAAACTTAATCACCTAAATTTAATACTGTTATAAACATATTTTTATACATGTATAAACTCAAAAATTATCACTATATATTTTAAAGTTCATATAGATAATAATATATAGTTATAAAGTAAGTTAATGTAGAAAAATTACAGACTACGTCAGATAAAAAACATCAAATTTTTATTATAGCTTATATATAGACAGTAAAAAATATTAAGAGAAAATACATTTTAATGAAGTAGAAATTTCTTATTAGCTAGATACTGTTTAATTAAAACGGTATGAATAAAATCATAAAACTTAAATTAAACTACAGTTAGTCATGTACCAATAGCGTGCTGCAATTTTTTAAAGCTTATAAAGAGCCACAAATTGCGTTAATGAAAAAAAGACAGAAAGAAATATGACTAACTAACATACTTAAATATTAATATTCTATAAATATTTGGAATAATTGTTTTGTTTCTGCTGTTGGATTTGTTTAATTTATCGATTGACCATAGAAAAAACTTTTAGTAAATTCTTAGGGATTTCATTACATGACGTAATTCTTATAAGGAAGGTCTCCATACGGGCATACTCGGAAAAATCTGAAAAAAATACAGAATGTTCTTCTCATGTGGGTATATATGTTTAAAAAAAATTCGGCGGAACCTCCATACAACGTCTGTAAAAAATAATGAAAATTTCGTTTATTTGGCGATTTATCTCTGGTTTTGAGAAAAAAAAAAGAAATTCTGAAAAATACGCTTTTACGCTTCGAATACTTTTTAAAGAAAAAACTTTCTATATTCAATTTGTTTAAATTAATTTAGTTTAAATAATTTTAGTATTACATTTTTAGTTTGCTTTAAGTATAGTTCTGTCAGATACATTTGTAAGTACTTATAATAAAATTTAACTATCTTATTTTACGATTTAAAACACAATTTAATTGATTAAAATTATTCTAAATTGAAAAATATGACACAGACGATTAGACATTGTTGCCATGGAAACCTCTTTTCCGGATTGGAAATGTTTTAAAATATACATATATTTTTTTTATTTATTTCCAGTGTTTCTTACTACAGCTCATATTCAAAATATTAGAATAATTACCTTTTTTTTAGAAATTGAAAATATTGTTTGGTAATTTAATGTCTTTTAATGAAAATATGCAAACGATATTTTTATTAAGAACTTATTGTTGATTAAACTTACTTGTTATCTTAAATTTAATATCATTTTTGAAAAGATTAATTGCAAAAAAAAAATATTTTGAAAAGTCAAAATATTAGAATATTTATTCAAGTGGTTCAAAATATTAGAATATTTCACATTAATTCTCCTTTAATTATTACCAATTTTTAACTGGTGGCATCATTGATTAAATTCAGACTATTTTATTTAAAATCTGTATTCTTTTTTGCAGTTTGTTTCTTTTTCGTCTTAAAATGGACCGTGTGAGTGATATTCCTGAATCTACTAAACTTCGTATGGTTGATTTGTATCGGCACGGTAAAAATCAATGTTTTATAGCGAATTATTTACATTGTTCGCAATCTAGTGTTAGTAAAATACTAACACAATATTCAAAAATTGGAAAATTTCAAAATAATCGCCCAAATGGTGGCCGAAAACCAAAAACATCTGCTAGAAATGACAGGAAACTGAAGCGTATAGTTAAGAAAACCGTTTTAAAAGTGTGCGATTCTTGCACCGAAAATGGAAAGAAGAAGGAGTTGAAGTTTCTACATCGACAACATTAAGACGTCTCCATAAATTTAAATTTGAATCTCGTGTACCGAAAGCAAAACCTCTCATGACTGCAAGACAAAAGCGTATAAGATAGAATTGGTGTAAATCAAGACGTTTATGGAGCAATGAAGATTGGAAAAATACATTATTTAGTGATGAAAGTATGTTTTGTGTTTCATATGGTAATCAAGGTATTCGAGTTTGGAGAATGAAGCAAGAAGCATTTGATAAAGAATGCCTTAAACGTTCCGTAAATTTTGCTGCTAGTGTCATGGTTTGGGGTTGTATGAGTGCAGAAGGACTTGGAAAGTTATGCATCGTCTACGAAAAGGTTAACTCTCTGATATATCAAGAAATTTTAGAATATTACATGATTCCATCATCAGAAGATTTATTTGAAGATGATTTCATCTTTCAACAAGATTTAGCGTCCCCGCATACCTCGGTGTCAACTAAGAATTGGTTCCGCCAACGCAACATTAAGGTACTTCCTTGGCCACCAAATTCACCAGATCTTAATCCCATCGAAAACTTATGGTGTATAATGAAGAAAAAACTTCAAGAAAATCCTCCTTCAAGTAAAACTGAGTCAGTGGCACGTATAAAGTCTATTTGGGCTAATATTGATAGAAATGTTTGTAAACACCTTGTATATAGTATGCAAGATCGATTGTACGCTGTTATGAAAGCTAAAGGGGATGCTACAAAATATTAACTACCATTTACTTCATATTCATAAGGTAATATTGTTGCGTAAAATAAAATATTCTAATATTTTGAACCAATCTAAATTTTATTCTAATATTCTGGTGTGTTTAAGGAAGCTGTATACCTAATTTATTGTGCTGTATTTTATATTTTATAAATGTTAAAATCTTATCTAAACATTCCAGATTTAATTTATAAGAAATTTAATTGCATTTACTTAGTATAAAAAATAAATAAATGACAAATAATTTTTTCTTATTACTTTTTCTCAATTATTCTAATATTTTGAATATGAGCTGTAGCAGTTACATTTTAATTTGCTTTTCCCGTTTGTATAATTTACGCAAGCTTTTTTTACATATTTAAACGGCGTTTGTATACTTTTGAAACTGCGATTTGATTTTCCAGAATACTCATTAAGCCAGACATTTACGGCCTACCTTTAAAAAACAACGATACAGGTTTTATATTTTATGCTTTCATACACAAGATATTACGCCAGGTACTTCAGTTTCATCGGAATTTTGCAATACTTCGTTCGGTGAGAGATATGCATTAAAAATAATTTAGTGAATTATATTAATATGTCTTTCACATTCATATTCTTTTAAAATTTCGACTATGCAATTTTTTATTTGAATTTCCTCTTTTGTAAAATTTGTCAGCCTTATATTTTTTTCCATAAATTCTTTAAATAGCATCCAAACAAGAAATAAATTGAATAAATGAAAATAATTTTCAGGTTGCCTATAATTTAAAATAGATATTTGCAAATCATAATACACACAAATATTTTTTTCAATTATAAAATTAAATAGCTGTAGCAACTAGCAACATGTATAATACAAAAAAATAACAATAATAATAATAAATTCTTCTATGGTTTAAGTTTAAATTCATTAAATATTGCATATTCTACAAGTCAATTAAAATTAATTTTCGAATTCGTGAAAATCGTTTGCTTTTGGCGATGAAATGAGCTGCTCGCCAAATCGCGCGTCGCTTTCAGCTTTTCACGCCAATTATTCCAAAGTATTTTATTTTTTTACATATCTCCTATTGTAATTCCGCAGCTAAATTTGACTGATCCTTTATTACCTACATGAGTAGTTTAATTCGTATTTTTTTTTTCAAAAAATTCTGAGTATGCCCAGTATGGAGACCTTCCTTGTTAGAAATTTCATTTATCTTAAATATTGTTGTCTTAATATTGCGATTTATTTTGCAGTAAACGGATGACAACATGCTTCAGTATTAAAAAAAAATAATTAGATGAGCCTAAAATTTAGAATTTTATACATCAAAAATTTACTAGGTGCATTGCTAGAGCACAGAAATAAGTATTTTTATTTTTTTTTAAGTTTTTCGACGAATACATTGTGACACTTTTAATGTTTATGTTGATACTTGACGGTGAGGACAAAGCTAAATATATTAATGTATATTTTGGAACTCACTATCGTTTTAATAATAAAAATTAAAAATACGAAAGTCATAACAATTAAGCCTGTTAAAATTAGAATAAGTGCCTTTCGGATAACGTAGTGAGACTTTGATGGACCTGATTGGAGTGGCCGGCGGCGTGGTTGCGTGCATGCGCAGGAACTCGCGATTGGAAGAAAAAAGAAGCAAGCAATTGTCTGTTCCGTCCAATTAACGCGACAGTGCGTTTGTTGACAACGTGCCATTACAAAATTCGACAACTGATGAGCAGCGGGGTTCTGATCAAAGTCTTGTGCATCAAACACCTCGCTGCGCCCAATAGAATTTTGAATTGGAAAAGCCATGATATTCAACACGCACATTCATTTTTTCTTTCAATCGCTGGCCCCTGAGCATGCGCGAAATCACGTTTAATGCTCCAGTCGTGTCCTTCGATGTTGCATTACTTTATCCCAAAGCGACATTTAAAAATCTTAACCGATATTGTTATTACAGCGTTTCGTACTTTTTTCAACTGAATAACCCTAATAATTAGATAAGTGTTTTTAAGTTGCCCATTACTGGCGAATTTACCTTACGCATGAGAAAAAAAATACATTTAATTTAATCTTACCATGAGTTTAGAATGAACTTATGTTAATATTACTTTTACGTGGATGAAAAACAGATTTTGCAATGAAAAAGCATTTTAAAGGGGTTATAAATACCTATATTGATTTAATGAAAAAATTCTTCTACAGAGAATAGCCTTATTTTGAATTTTGTTAGTTAAATTACTAACTGATAAACATATTTCATAAACAATATCATCCAATATCTCAATGCATCTTATAGTGTATGTTTTAGAAATTAAATGCAACAAAATGTTATAATCTATTTATTTTTTTCTCATTTTATATTAATATAAGTTATACTACTTATTGAATTATTGATACATACTACAAGTATGCAGCTATTTCAAAGAGTCCTTTGTCATTTTTTTTTTATAAAAAATCATGTTAATTCAATATAAGTTTTTATCTTAATAATTTTTTTGCGAAAAAAACCACTTTTAAAAATGTTTTCGTAAAATTACTCAGTTTTAATTATATGGCCAAATTAGTTCATTTTGTTCACATTTGTAAGAGGATTAAATCTCTGTAATGATAGTTAAGATAAAGAACTGTCTACTTTCAATTTATGCTATGTTATGTTTATTTCTGACCATGTTTGCATTAAACTAAGAATGTTATTTCTCTCACAAATAATCCCTACCTCGAAAATAGGATTTACATAAAAACACCGAAAGTATTTATATCTAGAATTATTTAAAGAAAAATAAATTACAATAAGAAATGTAAGCACAACATTTGCATAAGCAAAAAATACATTTTTGTATTACTTTTAGAAGGAACTTTTCTGGAATTTATATTCTTATAAATATGCTGATATTTTATTTTAATACTAACTAAAATAGATTTAATGATGTTGTAAATATTTATTTAAATCAGAAACTACTAATTTTAATTCGTATATACCAGGTTAGTTTTTTAGACATGTTCTAATCCATTTCGTCTACGGAAGTGATTCTAAATTTTTTCACTTTTATGTCTAACTAGCGGCCTTCGCCCGCTACGCTGGTCGGTTTATCTAAAGAAATCTTGAAGAAGTAGTTAGATAAGGTTCAGACATACATTAAAAAAAAAAGCAAGTCGATCATTCAAAAAACGTTGGGAAATATCAAATATTTACTGTAATTTTTTAAGAAAAACAAAGTTTCGAAAAAAAAAATTAAATCGAAAAAAAAATTACACTGACATATTAATGCAAGGAAATTTTCCCAGAGAGAAAATTCGCCTTGAATACAATATTTCAAATTCTTTTAATTGCTTATAGGCGTTAATGCCAACATAGTGAAAAAAAATTCCATGCTGGGAATCGAACCCGGGCCATCAGTATGGCGCACTGACGTTCTACCGACTAAACCACATGGAACGACAGCCAGCTTGAAACTTACTCATACTTAAGTAGACTGGCGAAAACATAACGATAGCGCGTTTTAAAATCGCACAGTGACATCTATTGGATTTTATATGTACTAAAAAATGTTATGTACTAAAAAACGTGAGCAGCGCACCTAATAGTTTCTTTTGTTTCTTTTTGTTACTTTTTTGTCTGTTGTCCGATTTTGATGAAACAAAGCCTATACACTGCCCGGGAGTGTGCATTCTTCATTAGTGAAAACCGCATAAAAATCCATCCAGTAGTTACGAAGATAACCTCGAACAAACAGACAGACAGACAGACAGACAGACAAAAAATTCAAAAATTTTTTTTTGTGTTTCATTGGTTTTCTTTTATCGCCCTGACTCCATTTTTGTCAATTATCTTCAATGTACAGACACACCGGGTCCTACTGTTTTATTATATGTATAGATTTTAAGACGACACAAAACTTAAAAAATATTTAATAATGTATATAAATATTAAAACTTAATTTTTCAAAAGAATTTTTATATTTTTTGCCGAGAATTAATATGAGAATATTTAAAAATGGAAAGGAATCGCAGTATAAAAATGAAAGAAAATGGTAGCCAGTGGCAGCCCTGTAAATTTCAGGATATATTTTATCAAAAAATTAAATAATTAGAATTTAAAAGAAATGTGTATACCTCTATTTTATTTAATGTGGATACTCAAAAAACAAATTTTAAAAAAATCATGTTTTTTCGTTTAATAATAAACTTCAAGAAAAGAATGCATGCATATGTAACAATATAGAAGTTTATTACTAAAGAGGTTTTAGAAGCTTACTTAAATAAAAACATGAAAAATAATAGCGGGCATAATAAAGCAATCATTACGAGTGATTAACCATATTACCAAGATAAAATATAAACACACGAACAAATTAAAGACTAGTAAATCCAGACGAAAGCATCAATCTAAAATGTCATCTACTTATAACAAAATGCGAATGGTGAAAAGTGTTGATAACCAGTCAGTTACGAAACATTTTGGTCTGCGAATAGACCAGAGTTAAACGCCATATTAGTCTTAATGGAAAACATATGCTAACATTAACACATGTTGGCTAAATTATAGTTTCTTCTACACTGTAAAAAAATAATAAAGTTACCAAATATTTTTTAGGAAACTGGGATGTAAACAACAGTACACATTTATGTAAGATATAAATTTGCAAAGAAAATCTAAAAATATGTAAGGTTGCTAAGAATTTTATAGGAAACTGGGATTTCTATTTTTTATGTATCTGCAACTCTGTTTACAGATAAAATTTTAGTAAGATAACTGTAATTTTAATATATTTGTTTGTAAAATTAAAGAAATTTGTTGTTTCACAAAAATTTATTTTGTAGATTTACATCGTTTCTTTTACAGTATAAAGGTAAAATGTTAGTACGCATACAAATTTCGCTTACTTTACATCTGTAGGACTAGAGATTACGATAGCTTTCTTGAGAAACAGAGGGTATTCGGTGTTTCTTTTAAAAATACAGAAGATATAAGGCGTATACCCATGTATACCCTCCACTACATCCCTAGACCACACATAACAGCACAAATAATATCCTATCAAAACATTTAAAAATTAATATTTGTTACAGAATTTTGTTTGGTCGCAATATTATTTGTAAAATTGGACAGTACAGACAAGTACAGATCAAGTACAGAGACAAGACAAAATATTCCGTATAATTACTGCTGATGAGATTATATATGTTACAGGCCAAACCCGATTTTAGGCCAAACTAGATTGGCCTAGTCCAAACTAGTCTATCCTAATGTCCATCGGATAGACTAGTTTTTCCTAGGCCAAACTAGTCTATCCTAATGCTCATAGGATAAACTAGTTTTTCCTAGGCCAAACTAGTCTATCCGAACGACCATTGGATAAACTAGTTTTTCCTAGGCCAAACTAGTCTATCCGAACGCCCATCGGATAAACTAGATTTTCCTAGGCCAAACTAGTTTGGCCGAATGGTCATTAGGATGAACTAGTTTAGCCTGCTATTCATTGGTTTGAACTAGTTTATCCTAGGCCGAACTAGATTGTATTAGGCCCATTCAATTTGGCGTGATTTTATTGAATCTAAAGATCGCTACGGCGCCAACTTTCTAGTTTTGATCTAATTTATCCTAGAACGTTGCAATTTGACACGCTTTTAGCTCACATACTATCAAAGCCTGAAAGCTAATGTGCTCGTAGATTCTTTGTGTGTGTATGTAACCATGTACGTATGTATGTATGTATGTACATACTTATGTACGTACATACGTACGTCGGACTAATATATAGCGACTAATATAACGGACTAATGTGGAATTAATATAACACAAGCACCCAAGTGTTGGAATTTGGAAGCGATTTAGTTCAAATCAGCCGGCTTCGCCCGCTATCGGGCCACTTGTTTTATATAAAATCTCAAAACGGGCGTATGTTGAAGCGAATGAGCCTCGAAGAGAAAAAAAAAACATGATGATAAATATTTAAGAAAAAAGATTCCACATTGAAATACCACTATTTCCTAGTAGTAATTTTTGTGAAAATGTTATATTCTTGTTGGAACATTTTGAAACTTACAGTTTATGAAACATACAGTTTTGAAACTGACAATTTGTGGCATTTGATATAAATTTATAAAAAAAGTCACATTTCGGCATGAAAGAGGGTGTGGATGCGAACAAAATCGCGAAATATAACGGAAATTCTAGCTTTTAAAGCACCGCGACCTCAAGTGACATATCTATTATTAGGTTGTATAAGGGAGTTTCATTCAGATACAGTTTTGTTAATAATAGAGTGCACTCCTTAGTGTTGGAATGAGAAACTAATATAACGTGGCTTAGTTAAAACTTGCTGGCTTCGCCCGCTATCTGACTGGCCTAGGCAGCGGGGTTATGGTTGGAAATTCGTTCGCTTCGAGGCTCTTTCGAAAAGGAGGATTACATTCGGCGGTGAGTACTCAGCATGCTTTCTACGATTTGAATTTCGTTCGTTTCGAAGTTCGTTCGAAAGAAAGAGGGCATTCGGCAGTACGTGTGCAGCACACTTGCTATACGGTGTCGCAAGCTGTAGGGATGCGGCAGAAGAACTAATGCACGAAATATAATAAAAATTTACATACAGGTAGTCTCTGATCTAAATTGATGCTGACTAGTTTTTGGTGTAAATCGCTTATTAAGTGGAGCTGCTGTTTTGCATTTCTTATGATTTACGCATTAGCTTTATCTTAACTAATACACGAATTTCCATCAAACATCAGATTCAGTTCGTCCATGAGATGAGTTGGTGTTGTTTCTATTTTGAAGTAAATCACTCAATATGGCTATACTATGCTGCATTTTTAACAATTTTTACAATAGCTGTATCTCAAGAACTAATGAACGGAATTTAATACAAATTTATATTCAGATAGTCCCAGATATAAATTGATTCTGATTACATTTTCATGTAAATCGTTCAAAATCACTATTCGTCAATAGTGTCATTAAACGCGGAACATATTTTTATAAATTTATATCATGTGTCATAAACTATCTTAAAGTTTCAATTAGATCAACCTAGAATTTCCGTTATATTTCCTGATTTTCTTCGCCCCCCCCCCTCTTTCCCTTTCGTAATGGGACTTTTTTTACAATTTTTATCATGTGTTATAAACTATCACAAAGTTTCATACAGTTCCAACAAGAATTTAACATTTTTACAAAAATTACTAATAGAAAATAGTGGTATTTGACGCGCCATCTTTTTTTCTTAAATATTTAACGCCATGTTTTATTATGTTTCTAAAAGTTTCAAATAATGGTAATATTTAATTATCAACTAAAACCTTAAAAAGTGCTGAGATTAAAAAAAAAAAAAAAAAAAAAAAAAAAAAAAAAAAAAAAAAAAAAATCTAGCGTCCTTTTACTCTACCCCCCCCCCATCCTAAATTTCAAGTGTCATGCTTTATTTAAGCCTTTTCTTATTTTTAAAAGGATTCGGATATTTAGTTTCTTAACATGAACAATTTCGCCTGAAGTAATGTGTGCAAAAACCAATATCTGTTACGAATTAAAAATCTTTTCATAAAACCGAAAGTCTGTATCCGATTGAAAAAAAAAATCAATTCTACGTTTATATCTCAGAACCCCTTAAATTAATCAGGTAAACGCCTTATCAGAAGGAACATACATCCAAAATTTGAAACAAATCGGTAAATTCTCTGCGAAAAACCTATTTACATAAATTAAGAGTGTTACCCCCCATTGCGCCTTTCTTTATACGCAAACAATGAACACCCACAGCTGATCATGGATGTACCTTATCAAAACGATATTATACCTAAAATTTTAATAAAATCTGATCATTTTGCATGGAAAACTGACTTAACTAAATTAAGGAGGTGTGTGTGTGGGGGGATGTGGATTAGCCTTTTGTTCTCCTCCCCTTATTCTTATTCAATGAACCCCTGAAACTAATCAGGAAAGTTCATTATCAGGATAAATCTATGTCGAAAATTTGAAGCAAATTGGATAGTTCTATCAGGAGTTATCGCATTACGTACACACGTACGTACATACGTACGTACATACGGCCATACGTACGTAAATTGTTACATAAACATACACAGAATCTGCGAGCACATTAGCTCTCAGGCTTTGATAGTCTGTGTGCTAAAATCGCGTCAAACTGCATTAACCTAGGCTAAAATAGATCAAAATTAGAAAGTTGGCGCCGTGGCGGTCTTTAGATTAAAAAATATCACGCCAAATTGAATTGGCCTAGGACAATCTAGTTCGGCCTGGGATAAAGTAGTTCAAACCAATGAATAGAAGGCTAAACTAGTTTATCCTAATGACCGTTCGGCCAAACTAGTTTGGCCTAGGAAAATCTAGTTTATCCGATGGGCGTTCGGATAGACTAGTTTGGCCTAGGAAAAACAAGTTTATCCGATGGGCGTTAGGATAGACCAGTTTGGCCTAGGAAAAACTAGTTTATCCGATGGGCGTTAGGATAGGCTAGTTTGGCCTAGGAAAAACTAGTTTATCCGATGGGCGTTAGGATAGACTAGTTTGGCCTAGGCTAATCTAGTTTGGCCTAAAATCGGGTTTGGCCTGTAACATAAATATATTATATTGCTTTTTAATGATGCCACGCCTGTCAAAACGAAATTGCTGCAAAATTAATATTTATTATTCGTTTACAGGGCTTTGCAAAAGAATTCCGTCTCATAATGGTATAAGAGAGAGTATTTTTGATATGAGAGAGATTTGGGGCATTTTTAATTATGTTTAACGATTTCAATTATAAGAAATTTGATATACGTTGAATAGGACCGTTTATTTATATTATGCGCTTTCAACGCTCCTTCATAACTTTGCCTTCTCCCTCTTTCCCCCGTAGATTAGTTTAACGTATTTTAATATAGATTTTTCTAATAACGGGGAATTGTAGAACTTATCTCAAATGATTTACAAAAATCAATAAAAAAATTTATCTTACTTACTGTCCTTTTAGTTCATGTTCTTGCCACTAGGGGTGATTTTGATTATTTTTATTTAGGCTATTTTTACATTATTTAACGAAACATACTAATTTCTGTTACTGAATTTTTTTTTACCTTTACATATCTACTCGCTACTTTTCTTTTCAACCAGGGAGCGCCGTCACATAACTTTTCTACTATTGTGGCTCCATTACAGTCTCCTTTCAGTTTCTTCTTTTTTTTAACTCCATCTGTTTTCCGTTACCATGTATTTACTAAAACCTACATTATAAACAGGTAAAAACAATGATTTTAATAATCGATTATAAAACATCTCGATTCCAGATTCTCGAAATTAATTGATGACTTTATCGATTGAGCTTTTTAACGATTACGATTTTTATCGATTGGTAAAATTTCGATAATTGGCCATAACTGTTGGTATTTACAGTGCGTCACGTTTTGAAAAATTTTTAGACCTAGTTGAAGTCTTTCTCGGTGTTTTTGAACCAATTCTTTGTTATGGTAAATCAGTCTTGCTCTTTTTAGGACATATATTGTTTGCCCTGATACTTTTAAATCGAAAGATTATAGGACAATTACGTAAAAGCACGACGTTGGTCAACAATTGAAATATTTTTATGTCGATTATGTGCACTAGATGAGTTTCTTTTCAGAGAAAATTATTGA
This sequence comes from Maratus speculifer, assembly GCA_964019185.1. Classification (NCBI taxonomy): domain Eukaryota; kingdom Metazoa; phylum Arthropoda; class Arachnida; order Araneae; family Salticidae; genus Maratus; species Maratus speculifer. Next base: position 145,661,962 of record OZ025300.1, read on the forward strand.
AAAAATCCCTGTTTTCAAAAAATATGAATAATATATAAATCATATTAAGTTAAAAGGGCCAACACTTCACGTTACCAACGCGTGATAGAAACTTTCACCCACGTGTTTGCGAGTGACTGTACGTTACATAGCACGATTTCTTATAATTTCAAATTAACTGTGTGATAATACATTAATTTTTCTGATAGTATCAAACAGATGACAATAGATTGTGTCATTTTAAAAGAATTTTCCGTAAAATATATTAAAGCGAAATAATTATTTATAATTTAATACTAATATAAATATACAGTGGAATATCCCTTTTACGAAGACCATATTTAACGAAGTTTTCTATGTAACAAAATTTTATGCTGAACCTTGACTATGAATACCATTAACATGTATATTAATCTTCATATGACGAAAAATATACTGTATATAACGCAGTTAATTCTGCTTTCGTGCTTGTCAGCATCGAAACGGTGTGGTTGCAGTTGTGATGGTTGTATGAATTTATTTCGATGGCCTGTATGAAATTGAAATTATATATATTTTTAATCATCAGCATTCACAAGAAGAAATGATAAAAGTCTTTAATATAATAAGCTTTTTTAAAGTTAACAATTTGGAATACTAAGAAAAAAAAGTACGCTACGCTTCAGCTTTTGTTATCGTTCTTTATTATTTTTTTTTACATTATTCCAGTTTAATTTTTTTCTTCTCACATATCTATTGATTGCATTAAAAAAATCTTTGTTGCTCGAATTTAAACATTTCTTTTCAATACTTCCATATTATTTACATTTTACGATTCTTGTATGTGTATTTTAATAAATAAATTTCAAGATCTTTATTAGATTTCTATATAACCAGTGTTCTTCATAACAAGTCAATTCATCAAGTGTTTCAATGTACTAATGAGACTGCATTAAAGGGAAGTTGTACTGTGATTAGATTTGTAACACTTCATTTACACTTCATCCACAAAAATGGAATGCACTTTTCTTCTTCTCGCACTCCTTTTAAAAGAAGAAATTCGTATATTCTTTAATATCCGAAACTATACGATTAGCTAAAATAAAGTTATCAATGCAAAAATAGGATGTTTTAATTCAACGATGTTATACACTCGATATGGAATTTATACTTTGCGCTCGCATACTTTACGTAAGGCACTCATACTTATCGAAGCTATAAGGAAAATTCAGACAAATCAATTTAAGCGAAAATTCTTTTGCAAACTAATAAATGAAAATAAATGTACAAAAACCAGAAAAATATAAAAATTATTGTTTTTATAAATTCAAAAATAGTTTTAGTACTGTCTGGTAGAGATGGGCATTATTTATCGCATTAGGATAAACTAGCAAAAGCCGTGCTTTGTTTGGATTCGCGAAGCATTATTTCATAAGATAAATATTTGAAAGTAACATTATTATTTTATATTATTTTTGCATCTTTATTAAGAAAAAACTTTATCTTATGTTTTGGCGTATTTAAATTTTAGAAATGTAAATTCAGCCAAATAATTAAGAATTTCCTCGGAATTTTTTATCTATGATATAAGACAAGACTGGTATAAATAAAATATTTTCGAAGCAAAATTTTACAAAATATCTTTTAATTTTTAACTAAAAGTTTTAAAGATGTTTTTACATTTTCCAATAGCCTCTGGTGTTATCTCAAATCATTTGAAATAGGTATGTTTTCAATCTTTGTAATTACATCAAATAATCTTTGAAAGCAATCTTAGAATAATACATTCAAAAAAGGTTATTTTTTCAATTTTTTTTTTTTTTTTTTGGAAAAACATTTGAAATCTGCTCTCGTTGATACTAAGAACTATTAAATGTAATTTTTTTCATTCTAATTTCTTCTTTTTTTTCCTGCATACCAGCATATGAAAATTTTTTATATTGTAGAATCTCTCGTAAGGAAATTTTCTATTAAATGCTAAACCTTGAACGGTTTTCACTCTCGACAACGCTACTGCTTTATCTAATGTCAAACCTTGGGATTTATGAATTATAACTGCAAAAACTGATTGCAAAGGAAATTGTTTTCTTGAGCAATTTATGCTTCCATTTTTCCAGAATTTAATTATTGGGGGAATTGGTACGCACCAATTCTTATAAGTTAAATTACTGTAGTATTCAAATTTATCCATGATTATTCGCGATATCTAGTCTGGTGGCTTGTGATTCTTTTTTTTTAATACGCGCAACAAAGTCTAAAGTACCGTTCACTAAACCTTTTTCGGTCCACAAATAAGAACGTAACATTACTTTAAATCCAAATGATAAAGTAAGAAATGATTAAAGTCCATTTGTCGTTTCTGAATCGGCCAACTTTGCTATAGTACATTTATAAAGAGCTTGAATCGAGGCAACAACTTTAAGCAGTTCTTTTATTTTTTCATTTATATGACAAATTTAAAAATTAATTTTATTTGTTTACAATTCTTTTGTTGCCACTTTACAAAAAAAAAAAAAAAATCTATAATACAATTCTTTTAAAATGTTTAAGTGTCATCTGTGCAAACGATTTTGCGGAATGATGAAAATATATTTTATTTATTAAATTAATCATGATTCTATCTATAAATACTTACTCCATGATTTATATTTTTTTTCTGAAAATATACGTGTTTCATTTTTTATTTATTTGCTAAAATGCGTCCGCATTGGAAATGCATGTAAAATAAATTAATTAAAATAATATTTTTTTTTAACGTTTTACTGTAAAAAAAATTATATTGTGCAAATCTACAGATCATGATTTATTTTTGTGTTTAATTTGAAGTTAAAATACTGAATAGTTTTTTTGTAAAGCGTACGACAAAATGTAATTTGAGTGGCCTAGTAGAGGATTCGCTTCGCTCATCCTAATAACAACGTTATTCTTTTATGGTGCATTATTTAGTAACAGGTTAACGGAAAGTCCCTGTTAAATTTGGAACGCATTACCTGCAAAGTATGTAAAAAAGAAGAAAAAAAAGCTAAAAGAACTGTTTTAAAAAAATACATATTAAAATTATAATAACAATAAAATTTCCAAAATTTGTTTTCGATATTAATTAGGATGAGCGAAGCGAATCCTCTACTAGTCCACTCAAATTACAATTTGTCGTACGCTTTACAAAAAAACTATTCAATATTTTAACTTCAAATTAAACACAAAAATAAATTATGATCTGTAGATTTGCAGAATATAATTTTTTTTACAGTAAAACGTTAAAAAAATTATTATTTTAATTAATTTATTTTACATGCATTTCCAATACGGAAGCATTTTAGCAAATAAATAAAAAATGAAACGCGTATATTTTCAGAAAAAAAAGTTTAAATCATGGAGTAAATAGTTATAGATAGAATCATGATTAATTTATTAAATAAAACATGTTTTCATTATCCCGCAAAATCGTTTGCACAGATGACACTTAAACATTTTAAAAAAATTGTATTATGGATTTTTTTTTTTTTTTTTTTTTTTTTTTTTTTGTAAACTGGCAACAAAATAATTGTAAACAAATAAAATTAATTCTTAAATTTGTTATATAAATGAAAAATTAAAAGATCTGCGTGAAGTTGTTGGTTCAAGCTCTTTATAAATATTTTTGCGAAGGTCGTATTGTGGCTAAATAATATCGACTCATTAATCAGAAGGATTTTATAGAAAAATAAGACTTTAATAAGTTCGCAAACACAACGATAATTATTCGTGAAAAAGTCACTGCGAGAATGAGAGAGCGCTTCGTTAAAAGGTAATTCCATTAATTGATTTGCCATTCGCAGAAAGTAAACAGTTCTCCCACGCGGAGAGAATTACAGCAATTCTCATACGCTAACATGTATAAAAATGAAGAAATTAAAATAAAATGTTTTACAGTTGAAAATTCATAGTATCAACGAAAGCAGATTTCAAATGTTTTTTCCAGAAAATAGGATTTTGAAGAAGTAACTTTCTTCAAGCTTTCTTCAAATATATTATTCTAAAATAGCTATCAAAGATTATCGGATGTTGATTACAAAGATTGGAAACATGCATATTTCAAACAATTAAAAAACACCAGTGGCTACTTGAAATTGTAAAAACATCTTTAAAAGAGCTTTTAGTTGAAAATTTAAAAAAAATTGTAAAAGTTTGCTTCAAAAATATCTTATGCCAGTTTTACATCATAAGTAAAAAATTAAAATGCGCCAAAACATAAAATAACGTTTTTGTTTAATAAAGATGCAAAAATAATAATAATAAAAAAATATTGTTACTTTCAAATATCTGTTTTATAAAATAATGCTTCGCGAATCCAAACAAAGCATGGCTTTTGCTAGTGTAAAAAGATTTTAAAAATATATTTTGAAATTAAAAAAAAAACTTCTTTTTTAAAACGCTTATTACGACGCGCCTAAGCAAACCGAAAGAAATCGTGATCAACCGTCACAAACCTTTCGTGTCCTCATCAGCTTTCAATGTCTAGAAAGTATCTTCCACTATCCACCATCCATGCAGAATAGACCTATCCAAACACCCAATCAAAGTCCAACTCATTAGCAAACAAACACCTGGCCGTTCTCCAGAAAAGGGGAAAAAAAAGAAAAAAACGCTACGGCTGTTAAAAAATGTTCTGAAAAACTCCACGTAGTCATTACAGTTAATTCTAATACAACTAATACTGCAACTCTTTTTATTCAGTAGAAAACAGTTTTGGTAGGAAGAAAAAATGTTTTTTAACACATCACATTCATATAAGTTGAAATGTTATAATTTGTTGTGCAAAATAGCGTTGCATGGAATCATTTTAGTTGACGGGATTCATTGGTATAAAACTATCAAAGTTGTTTTTTAATGATGGATATCAAAGGATGGGATTAATTTCGATTTCGTTCCATTGGCAGAGTTAATTTCGTCAGCGATTTTTGTCCATGTGGTGTTTTCTTTGACTTTGAATGTTTAAAGGGAATCAGAGGAAGGGGATAATTTTGTTTTTGTTGTACTTTTGACCAGGAAGCGGCGTTTTTTTTGACTTTGTATGTTTAAAAGGGATAATGCTAATGGAGTTTGAAAAGTTTGTTTTTCTTTTTTTTTTTTGTGTGTGTGTGTGTGTTACGCTAGACTTTTTTTTTGGGGGGGGGGAGGAGGAATATGCTTTTATTATTTATTTATTTATTAGTTTCTTAAGGCTGTGTTTTTAGGAAATCAGAGTAAGGAAATTTTTTATATTTCTGCTATTTTGTTTCATTGTAAAAAATAGGAAGAAATTAACATCGCATTATTTGCGCGACTACAATTGTAATTAATTTGAAAAAGTAATAAAAATCCGTTTGGATGAATTGCTTTTAATGAAAAGCATATAAATAAAATTTTCAGGTTCTTTTGGATTATCTTTGGATAGGCATTGATGAATATAGCTGTAATGAAATCGGAGTTTCAATTTCTTTTTCTACAAATTCTTTTTTTCAAATTTCTTTTTTTACATGTTGTTAACCCTTTGCGAAGCCTTTGTGAGCATTTTACGAAATTTTTAATGTTTTGTCACCGGTTTTTAAAAACAGAAATTTGTTACTCATTAAATCCAGAAAATGCTCCGATTAAATAAGGCAAAATTTACGGTATAATTTTAGTGGTGGTCACAAATGTGGATTCTTAAGCCTATTTACGGCACACATACGTGTCGCTCGTCCCCATAGGGTTAAAGCACTGTTTAATTTTATGTAGCACGTCTTTTCTTATCATTTACAAAAAGCTAATTTTTAAGCCATTAATTTTAGAGATTACAAAACTGTTACAAATGTCCCATTACAAAACTGTTTCAAATTTTGCTCTGTATCATAAAAAAACTATTTATCTTTAAAAAGCTGTTATTTAAATCCTTAAGAAATAATAATAAGAAGAAGAGGAAGAAGAAGAAAATACTTCAACTTAAAAAAAATGTTTAAGATTTTATTATGCACCATTTAAAACCCAATTTATATTAATATACGTGCTTTTAAATAGTTAAGAAATATAAAAAAATTACAATGTCTGGATCCTGTAAGCTTTATTCAAAATTTTTTTTTTATGTATTAATCATAAAGGGTGCTACAGTCAGGGGTCGAATTACATTCCGTAATATTAAGTATAGGGGCGTTTAGTATATTCTTATATTCAAAACATCTCCTTGATGAATTATTATTAAAAAAAAAAAATCAGTATTCTCTTATTAAAGAATGTCTCTTTTTTTCTAAGTTTTCAAAATATTTCTTAAATCTATCTATAAATTTATAAGAATTGTTGAATTTGTACGCGTAGTTCGTTATTTTTTAAACATAATATATTAAAGTGAGTATGAATTTTAGAAATATTTTGATAAAAAAAAGTGACATCTTTTGAGAGATCACTAAAAAAGGGAATTACAAATATTAATTCCTTAAGGAGATATTTTGAATATAAGGGTGCATCAAACCCCAATAGATTTAACATTACCGAGAGGAATTCGGCCGCTGAGTGACTAACATCCTTAAAGCAGTAAAAATGTATTCATCTACAGCTAAAACTTACTGAGTTATTATGCTTAGAATTTTATGAATTTTTGACGTTTTAGTTACCATGAATGGAAAACGTGTTTTTAGTGCCAGAAAACCTGAAAATGCTTGAAATTAAAAAGTAGCATAACTAGGTAAGTTGTAAGTTTTGTCCTGTAAAAATTAACATTTTAACCAAAAACCGATTTTAATGGTGTTGATTCTACTGATCAAAAATGGTCTATACTCACGTTCCAAAATTATTTCAGACATTTTGTTAAACGTCTTCTAAATAAAACATCTTTTGACAGAATACCATTAGATACATGTTATAAAAATAACAGGTTGTTGGAACCTGTTACTTGTGCAAGTATGTAACATCGTAACCTGTTAACCAAAAATAACTCTATTTTCCATCTCTATTGTCTGGGTCCTTTTTTTATGCTAATTCGTGTAAATAAGCTGTCTTTAAGAAATCTTAGAATTAAAAATTCATAAACTTCTATTAAATGTTCATCAATAGTTAGCATGATAAAACGACAGCGAAATACGGGACTAACCCAGTGTTAAGAGATTGGGGAGTTTTTCCCCAATCTGGGTTTTAGGGTAGTTTGAATAGGGAGGAAGGATTTAAGGATTTTAGGGTAGTTTGAACCTTCAGGAAAATTTTTGTGGAACAAGTAATTCTTGGAGACATGTTTAAGGACAATGAACATTTTTGGGGAATTCTTTTCGCAGATTCAATGTCTGCTTTCAGACATTTGCCAATACTTTATCTTTCTCGAATTCGATTATGATTTGAAAAATGAAAATAAAATACAAACAAAAACAAGTTGAATGTAGATTCTGCCATTGCAGAATTGAGTTTCGCCTCCGATTAGAAAAAAAAATGGATAGAGGTTTTTTTAGAAGTGCGACCCCGTTTAAATTGCAATGAACTAATTTCATTTTTCTTGTGTTTATCAATATAATGGCAAACAGAACGGCGTGAAATACACAATTGAATTGCAATTTCTCTCTGAGACATTGGAATGGCGGAATAATAAAGAGATACAGTTTGACGTACTACTTCTTCATTGACTAGATTCATCAAAAACGGATTTCTTCCTTAGTTTAAACGCCTTTTTTTATAGTCTCTGAGTAAAAGGAAATGTAATTTAACAATAAAACGAGTGGAATCCCGTCGAATTCGACGATTGAAATGTTTAAAAGACCCGATCGATTTGGTTTTAAAAAAAGCAAAATTACATTACTGAATCAATATAAATAAATATATTTAGAAACTGAATGTGAAATTTGCCAGTTACAATCTTGCATGCAAATATTCGCACATCTTCAGTTAAAATTGTAATCTGAGTGCCGGCGAAATCAAGGAATTTTATTTTATATGCACTCACAAAAAAATAGTTTTATTTTTTTTTTTTAAAAAGGTACTTCTAGGTTATCCCGTCGACCAATTTCGCCAAATTATACAAATCGCCAAACTAATAGCCAAATTATACATGATGACATAATTTTTATTTTAAATAACGAAAAAACAAATAATTAGTAGAATATTAATAAAAATATTAATAAAAAGTCGAAATAAAAATCACTTAATGACATTTTAAACACGTAAATCGCATTTAATGTCATTGAATGTGACATTCACGATCATCCATTATTGGCATTTAATCTTATAGTTTGGCGATAATTTTTTGGTCGACGGGATAACCTAGAAATACCCCCCCCCCCCCCAAACAAAAAAAATCATTTTTACTGTGACATTATTTTCACTAACTGAAGTCATCTCAAAGTAAAATCTTAATCTCAGTGTCCATAATGAAAAGAAATATTGAAATTTAATATCGGGTACTACCAGGTTATCCCTTCGACCAAAAAAATACGCCAAACTATAAGATTAAATGCCAATAATGGATGATCGTGAATGTCACATTCAATGACATTAAATACGATTCATGTGTTTAAAATGTCATTAAGTGATTTTTATTTCGACTTTTTATTAATATTTTTATTAATATTTTACTAATTATTTGTTTTTTCGTTATTTAAAATAAAAATTATGTCAATATGTATAATTTGGCTATTAGCTTGGCGATTTGTATAATTTGGCGAAATTGGTCGACGGGATAACAGAGTAGTACTAATATCGCTATGAGAAAAAATGCGATGTTTTAAATAGTGAAGTCATTTTCTCTTCAAATGTTTTTTAAAAGTTACTGTTATTAGTAATATGAAAAACGCATCCGTAATAATATTGTAATTCCCATTTATCTGGTTGCTGAATGACATCAATTTCCACATTTGAAAATTTTCTTATTTTGCTTTCGGCATTAATTTTTATCATAAATTATTTTCTGTTATTTTATTTACATTATTAATATTATTTTTCAGTAAATATATGTTTTTACCTCAATTAGTTCATAATTATACTCAATCATTTTGGAAAATAAATTTTTATTATCAAGAGAAAAGCTAAACTGAGTTGCCACCATTTTGAACAAATATCGTAAAAAGCATTTAAATTAAAAATAAAATATAAAAATGGAAATAATTTGAAAAATAACTAAAATAGGCACAACTACAAATAAATAGCTTTCATTTAAAAAAATAATTATGAAAATCGGTTCAGTAGAAAATTCAGGGCTGATGACACGACATTTTTTAGCTTGTCTGAAAAAAATAGCATCGGAGGCTTAAAAAAAAAAAAAAAAAAAAAAAAAAAAAAAAAAAAAGCGATAGAGGTTTTTTAGAAGGGCGACCCCGTTTAGAATGCAATGAACTAACTTCACTTTTCTTGTGTTTATCAATATAATAGCAAACAGAATGGCGTGAAATACCCAGTATATAAATTCATTTTATCTGGTTGCTGAATGCCATCATTTTCCTCATTTGGAATATTTCTTACTTTGCTTTAGACATTAATTTTTATCATAAATTATTTTCTGTTATTTTATTTACATTATTAATATTATTTCTCAGTAAATATATATTTTACCTAGTGCATAATTATATGCAATCATTTTATTGTGGTTAAATTTTACAAAAACAATTAACTTTTTTCTTATAAATGCGAGGACATGTTCACTGATGAAATAAAGTTTCTGACTTGTGGAAAGTAATAATGGAAAATAAATTTTTATTATCGAGAGAAAAGTTGCCACCATTTTGAAGAAATATCGTAAGAAAGCATTTACAATTAAAAATAAATTTAAAAATGGAAATAAATTAAAAAATAGCTAAAATGGGCACAACTACAAATAAATAGCTTTCATTTAAAAAAATAGTTATCAAAATCGGTTCAGTAGAAAATTCAGGGCTGATGACACGACATTTTTAGCTTGTCTGAAAGAAATAGCATCGGAGGCTAATAACAGATACAAATCACTATTCTCGTGATCGTGCCCTCCGTTTGCAAGTAGTACAGATTCATTACAATCTGCCTTGGACCCCCCCCCCCCCAAACTAACCTGAATTTTCAGTTAAGTAACTGAAGCAGATTTTCCTGTCATCGCGGGCAGTCCCACAAGCACAGGAATACGTTTAATTTAATATCAGCATAGTATAAAATATTTTTTGGCTGTTTAATGATGGTTAATTTGTGTTTCATGGGATGCCAGTAGAGATATTTGCAATTGCAAGACCTACAATTGCATACTACAATCACATTACAACGTTTATAATTGACAATTGCTCAATGAATGCAACTGTCTTCCAAGTTCTTTTTATAAGAAACTTGAAAGAAAACTTCGAGGTCTTAAACGACTAACAAAGAGATGACACGAGGCTTGTGTCACCGAATCCAGCGAGCGTTTCGGTATTGATAGAATATAGTTAGTATATAAATATATCACAAGGATAAAGTGCAATATTCAGGGGGGGGGCTTAAAAAACGACCCCCAAAGTTCACCCATTATTGAAGCAAAATATATAATAAAATAAATTGAAGCTACCGGCGAGGGCTGGATAGCACAGTTGGCTAGGTGTGAGACATTTATTTTTTTTCGCTTCTCAGCTGTTAGCGGGTTCAAATCCCGTCCAGGCCATTTTTTTCACAGGCAAAATCAGGATTAGTCATTTTCGAAGAACAGTATCTGATTATTTATACGCATGATAAATATGAATAAAAACAGTCTACTGCACGCATGAAAACATACACACACACGCACACATATATACACGTTTATTTACAGAGAAATTGAGGTTTTAGGGATCGAATGGAAAAAAAACAACAAAATTATTCAGTCGACAAAATTTTAATTTTATTCATTCTTATTTATAGATATTTCTACGAACATATCACTGTTCTTCTCAATGAAGTAAATTAAAATATGCTAAATAAAATTAAAAAATGATATTTCATTTTTGTCTTGTCTGATACCCGTCAATTTAAATGATTATAATTTGAGATTTTCTTTTTTTTTTTTTGAATTTTGATAATGTAATTTTTTTAATATCGTATCTCATGTTTCGATTAAGAAAAACTGTTTTTGGTTAAAACCCTTTTCGGGGACATTTTATCACGCAGTTTTGCAAGTGGTTGTTAAGCAAAACAAGCTTGTTAGTGCACTCTAGAAAACAGCAATGGCTTATAATGTTTATTATTTCTACAGTCACCTGCTGCAGAGCGAATAAGTCCTGCAGTTTGTATTTAAAGTTTTGCGGTGATTAGATGTTCTTCTTTATTAATTAAAATGAAAAAAATTATTCTGTAAAAAAATCTTCTTGAAGAAACTTCAAAACGTCACTTGTAATAGCACGCATTTAATTTTTAAACACATAGTATTAAAGTGAATGTAAATAATGTAAAATAACTGTAAGTAATTTAAAAATATATGTAAGTTACTGTAAAATAAATATAAATAATTTACAAAAATCCAAAAATGTGGAATGTCAAAGAAATATATATCATAAGAATATTTTTCCTTTCTTTATATCCATAGTGTTTCAACGAGACCCTCTTACTCTTTGTAAATAAATAAATATGTATTCATGAGCCTAGAAACATGTTCTTATTCATATTTTTCATACATATAAATAATCAGATACTGTTGTCCGAAAATAACTAATCCTAATTTTGTCTGCGAAAAAAAATGGCCTGGACGGAAAATTGAACACGATGACAGCCGAGGAGCGAGAAAAGTAAATGTCTGACACCTAGCCAACTGTGCTATGAAGCCCTCACAAACAGCTTCAATTTATTTTATTATACATTTTGCTTCAATAATAGGTGAACTTTGGGAGTCGTTTTTAAGCCGCCCCTGAATATTGCACTTTATTCTTGTGATATATTTATATCCTAACTATACTCTATCAGTACCCAAAGGCTCGCTGGATTCGATGATACAAGCCTCGTGTCCTCTCCTTGTAAGACCTTTACATTACTAAATATTCAGGACGTATCCAAAACGTGCATTTGCTGATGTTTTTAAAACATTTAATTATAAAAGTTAAAAGCAGCTATATTTGTTTTATTATTGACAAAATCACAATGATTTATACAACATAGATTTTTAGCATTAGTCAGTTACTTCAATGGGGGAGACACAAAATTGAAAATAATGTTCCGTAGCTTGTCAGATAGAAGCACACAATGGCAACATTAATCGGAATCATTGAAAGTTTAACTTATTGGAGATGACTAAATCTTAAATGAGTTATAAGTATAAAAGTTTAGATGGTGCGAATGCAATAAGTCAGCATTATTAACTAGCAACAATTAATTAACAAGTGTAAAAGAGCTTTCCTTTGTAAAATGCACCTCTTTTTCTTATTTCAAAAATGCTGGATTTTGGGGAAAAATAAATTAAAGTTTGTTAATCCTTTGATATCTAATGGGTAAATTTCTTCAAAATCCCAAATGTCACATTGGCACCAGTATTTTGCCAAGAAAAAAATCGGTTAACGATATACACGAAAAAATGCATTAAACCTTTTTCAAAGAAATCTGTTCGAGTTTTCTGGTGCCGTTGTAACTCTTCGGAATTAAAATTAAATGGTAGAAATTTCAACCATCAAAGCTCAAAGGGTTAAAAAAATTTTATAATGAAAAATTGAAACTGAGAACTTGCCTTTTTAATAGATATTGCGTTGGGGATTATTTCTAAAACTGTAACGTTACATGCATGCTGGGTGTCATTTATAATGTTTGGTTAGTCGTGGTGGGAGTTAAATGCAGACATACTCAGTACTTAAGATAAAACAACAAAGTTTATTAAAATGATGAGGGCTGAAGGGAAGTGGAGCAAGTCTTAATTTTACACAACTGAGAATACTATGAAAAAGCTAAACGCATACTCACAGGCTCCGGCCTAGCTCAATCGTGGCACCTTCTAATACTTCTCTCTATCTCTTGGCTGAGCTGCTAGATAAAGCTTAATTAAACAGCCCGTGGCTGTGGGTAATTCTTTTTTCACAAATAATCAAAATGAAACTACTACGAAGTTTCTTACCCCGGCCAACTCTCAAGTCAAATATCGGAACTCCTGTACACTTCACTGGAGGCCCACTGCTACTTTCAATTCGCTCGCACTTCGCTGAACAATAATTCACTTCGCTATCTAATGCCAGAGATCCTCACTCGCTGGCTAACGCCACAGATGCTCACTCACAGGCTAATGCCAGAGACACTCGCTGGCTAATGCCAGATACACTCTCCATTCACTCAAACCCAAGCTTTTATATGCTGCAAACTGAGATACTTCACATTAACATATTAGTAATAATCGCGAGCTAACTGCAGAATCCGAAAGAGCACACACACTCTAGAAAGTTAAAGTAAAAGAGAGGATAGATGTCGCTTTTACGCTTACACATGTTAAATTATTGACGTCACGATCTGAGAAACACTAGAGTGCCTTTATGCAAAGGTCACTCCCTCACAACCCCCCCTCGGATTCCGCAAAGAAAAAGGACTGGGCCAAATGCATGCCCAGGACTTTTTCTTGTTATAAATTTCGAGCCGTAAAAAAAACACAGTGATGGGTGAAATTTAGAACCAAAACATAACTTTTAAAATATTAACTTTAACCCATCACAACCAAAAAAACCTCAGTTTGCCTCAAAAATTCACATATTCAATCCAATCATTCTTCTATCTTACAAATAGCCTCCGTAAAACTTTCAAAACTAATTACTTCTTCTTTCAAAACAGCCCACTCCACTGGGAGTGCTAAAATTTCTCAAAACACTAAACTTCCGAAATTTTCCTCAATATTGCAATACAACTATAATTTTACCAAAAATCTCTCCATAACTTTCCTAATACTAGAATTCGCACTAAGTCCAAAAAACCCAATGCTCAAAAATTTTCCTCATCCAAATTCCGAACTCATCTAAAATTAAATTTACTTCATACTAAAATAACCCTGCTACTACGTAATACCTACATACCCCTTAGCCAATGAACTAACTCCCAAAATTCTTCAGAACTTAACTCCACTTTAACAATAATTGGGGCACATACGTCACATCGCTGTGCCTACGCAACAATCAAAAAAAATATCAAAAATTTACAAAATGACGTCATCATGCTCTTTATCTGTATTAACTAAAAGAAAAATAGCGGAATCAATACATAACACAGGTATACTTCCCTGCAAGAAAATAACATTAACATTCAATTTTAATACAATACAATTTCAAATTCAAACGCAGCTTAAAACTTCGCAACTTGCGGAAACCATTCCCAACTAAAGTACAAACGTAACACATAAAACACGAACAGTAAGAAGAAAGTTAATTCATTAAATGTTAGTACAAGAGATAGAAACGCGTGTCAAGGACTTCTTGACCGCAAAAAAGTGCGTGCCTGAACCGCGGCGCGTGTACAAAATAACCCAAATTACTATCTGTACCTTCTGAAAATTTAAACATATATTAACATACATTTTATAACACATGAACAATATAACAATATAATAACATTTTTAACAGATAACATAACAATTTAACAATAGATCCAGAATTTTTAAAAGCAGTTAAGACCAAAATCTCAAACATACATAAAACTAACAATTTTGGAAACAAATTTTGAACACAATTAAGCACTAAACGTGAGTCCGTCAAAAAATTCCAAAAATTGGCCTAAAATACAAAACAGTCTCTCTGCTTTCCATTCCTTCACATTGCTACCACATATATGCACTCTAATAGAAATTTAATAAAGAACATTATCACCCAATCATAGAGATGATTCGCTGCTGGCCGGCTTCATACTACAGGAGGCTTTCTCCTCTTGTCCCAGAAACCTTGTACGAAGGATCTTTCGTCATCAGAACTGTACGGTGACGCCACAGTTGACTGTCGTGCCTGCAGCCTGGTTCTGAATGGATGCCGTGGAATACTTGTAGGTTCCGCTCGACGACTCTGCTCTGGCCGGTTCGCTGGGGTCACTCCATGGCGAGATTTACTCTGTTGATGCCGGTAATCTGAGCGTTGTCTCCTCTTTCTAGATGCACCCGAAGTTACTGAAGATCCTAGACCACGTTTCTTTCCGGACCTATGCTGTTTCTTATTAGGCAAAAATTCCGACTTTAAAGTCCTTTTAACAGTTTGGCGAGTGTCCATCTGAAAACTTTTCCGGGGATTAAGTACCGAAGATGATGAACTATTAGATAATTTGTGTTTCTGAGGTTGCTCTCTAATAAGTGGAGGAACGGGACAGTTTATAATCTTTTGCCTTTTATGGCACACAGAATCTGATGTATTTGACACAGTTCTCTTATTCTTATTATCATACTGTGCTCTCGGATTGATAGGCTTTCTACTTTCAACAACAGTTTTTGGAGCTGTTTGACCAAATATTCTTCTTGAATATTGATGAAAAGAATTAGATGAAGAAGTGCTGGACTCGGGACACTCATTGGATCGGGAATTTCGCGAAACACCACTCGACACATGAGAACCTTCACTACCATTTTCTCTAAACTTATAAACTCTAACCTGATCCAGATTAACCGTCATTCTTTCACCATTGACATCAACAACCAAATTATTATTTCGAACTTCCAAAACTTCAAACGGACCTACAAACTTCGGACCAAACTTAGCTACTCTCTTTTGACGACTTGAACTTAACCAATGCTTTTCTACCAACACAAAATCTCCAACTTTCACTTCTAACTCCCTTCTACGCATATTATAATACTGAGCTTGCTTTTCTTGCGCTTTTTCCATCTGAACTTGAGCTTCCTTAACCAACCTCTCAATATCCTGACACATGTACTGTTTTTCCGCATCTGACACCATAACTAGCCTTTGGAATGGAGTAATGACTTTTCTACCCAAAAACAATTCAGCCGGCGTTTTCCCCGTCGACTCGTGAACTGCCGTACGAAGTGCGTACGCAAAATGCTGAAGAAACTGGTCCCAATTTGCATGATGAGAACCATGCAAATTGGAAAGAAATACGAAGAAATCATTTGAATTAATGTACGATTTACACGTTCAGCCATATTAGACTGAGGACGATACGGAACAGTAAAAGAATGATCGATCTCCAGCTTCTCACACAGGGCCTTAAATATATCAGAAATAAAACAAGGGCCATGATCGCTAACTACCCTAATTGGTGCACCATATTTAGAAATATAATTCTCAAAAAATGCATCGGCAACTGCAGGTTCAGAAGCCTTCCTGAGGGGGACCAACTCTACCTATTTACTGAAATAATCAACTATAACTAGTACAAATCTATATCTTTTAGGATTAGTCAATGGATAAGGACCGATTAAATCTACACCTACACATTCATTAGGAAAATTTACTTTAATAGGAATTAATTTGCCAGCTGGACTTACATTTTTATAATTATAACGTTGGCATGTGCTACAGCTGGAGACATAAGCGCGCACTGCTTCCCGCATTTTAGGGAAGTAGCAGGATTCACAAATTCGAGCATAAGTTTTCCTGATTCCTAAGTGACCTGCTAATGGATTATCATGAAATTCTTTCAAGATGGCCTTACGAAGACTAGCCGGAATAAAAACTCTTAATTCACCACGTGAATTTACAATTTTAGAATAAAAAAGAAGACCATCGATAAGCTTAAATAATTGGGACCATTTCTCAAACATAGGCAGATCTGCGCTCGGGACATCATCAGGATTTTCCAAATAACGATACAAACTACCAAACTCTTCATCTTGCTTCTGTTCCCTTATCAACTGCTCTCGTGACCTTAACACCAACGAAGGTAATGCACAACACTTAATTTCCTCCGTGATCTCTAAACCACCATGCAGGTTTCGAGACAAAGCGTCCGCTACCGCATTCTCCTTGCCAGCCCTATGTTCTATAACCACATTATACTCTGCTAACTTCAAACACCATCTGACCATACGAGACGACAAACCCTTTCCATTAGTTATCTTTGTCAAAGCTGAATGATCCGTAATGACTTTAACCGGTATATTAGTGAAAAAACAACGAAACTTATTCAAAGCCCAAATTACTGCAAGACACTCCCTTTCCGTAATCGAATAATTCCTTTCCGCTGCATTTAAAATTCTCGACGCAAACGCTATAGGTCGACCTTTATGTGCTAACATCGCTCCAACCCCCACTGCACTCGCATCGCAATATACTTCAAACTGAGATGAATAATCGGAGTGAGCCAAAACAGGAGGGGAAACTACTGCTTCTTTTAATAACTCAAACGACCTCTGAGCCGCAGATGACCATACAAACTTCACCCTCTTCCTTTTTAAATTATACAACGGTTCACATAACTCCGAAAAACGTGGAATGAATTTGGCAAACCAAGCCACCATCCCTAAAAATGTCGCCACCTCCTTACTATTTTTGGGGGGACTCATTGACGTAATTGCCTCAATTTTCTCATTATCTATATTAATACCATCACGCGTAATTTTAACTCCTAAATACTTTATCTCTTTTCTCAAAAATTTACATTTTTCTAACTTAACTGTTAACCCAGCATCTCTTAACAACGTAAATACTTCCCTCAATAATCTTAAATGCTCTTCAAAAGTAGCTGCCATTATAATTATGTCGTCCAGGTAGACCAAGACACCCTTACCAATCAAAGGTTTAAGGATATTATTCATGGCCTTCTGGAACGTTGCTGGCGCTCCCGATAAATCAAAACTCCTTCTCTTAAAAGCAAAACAACCGTCCCGAGTAATAAACGCAGTCTTAGGTATGTCCTCCGGCTTCCTTGCAATCTGAAAATAACCTGACGTAAGATCTAACGTTGACATATAATTCGTACTCGTTATATTAGCCAAAATGTCATCAGTAACTGGAATAGGATACTGAGGGTATTGCGTTATCGCATTTAACTTTCTATAATCTACTGCAAACCTATATGCCTCTGGATTATCTAAACTTTTTCCATTATTTTTACGACATAACACTACTGGAGATGCAAAAGGAGACTCAACTGGCATTATAATATCGTCCGCTAGCATTTTTTGAATATGATAATCAATTATACCTTGTTTAACTTTATCATAACGATATGGTTTACTAGCAACAGGTGCTTTTAAACCAGTATCAATCTCATGCCACGCAACATGCGTTAAACCCGGTTTATCAGAAAAAACCTCTCCAAATTCATTCAAAAACTTATTAAATTCCTCCTTCTCGATTTCACTTAACCCCGACTCCTCCAAATTAACTGACACTGAAACATGCTCTTTCTTACTCACATTCTCATCATTATTCACGATTAACGACTTTTTAAAGAAATCCAAACTAATTCCTCTTTCCTTCATATAATCCACACCAACTATACAATGCACTATTAATTCATCTAACACACAAATCTCCCAATATGTCTTAACCGAACGAATTTCAACTTCCAATTCTACTGAACCTTTATTATCGCAAGCTACTCCCTGTGCCGACTGAACCACCAGACTTAACCTCTTCAACTTCTTATACAAAAAATATTTCCGATAACAATCAAAAGAAATGAACGACTTATCTGCCCCTGTATCGAAGACACTTTTAACGACAATACCATCTAACACAATTAACACTTCAGGTAACTCAACCGGATTAATAGTAATTTTATTCAAACTCACAGAAGGCTTTTCCGATTTAATCTGTGACTGCATAACTTCCGAAATACAGTCACCTACCAGTTTAACTGACCTGACCTCTGAACACATCTCTTTTGCATTGACCTATTTTCCAAATTCTCATCCGAAGTTAACCTCCTTACTTGCGAAGAAACATTCCTTTTCCGTACTCCCCCTCTCCGATCATAACCATTATTCTGTCTATTTCCATACATATTTCTCTCACCACTTCTAAAACTATTAGCACCACCACAATTCCTATTACCATTACTCGTATTCGACATATTACGACCAAATCCATTATTTCTATTACGCAAATTATTATCCGGAAATCGCTGTCCCCCTCTCACAAAATTACGTTCCCCCTCATTTCTCAAATTACTATCCGCGACAGGTCTCTGACGAGGGCTACGCAAATCCCGTTGATCCGAGCTATGCCGAGTCTCATACTTCGATAATATCTGATGCATTTCTGCAAAATTCTTCGGTGCTCTAACTTCAATAAAGTCCTGTATATTTGGATTAAAAAGAGGAAAAACAATGTCCAACAATTCCTCAAATGTGATACCTAAATCTAATTTATTTTTTAGTTCCAGCTTACGTAGTTAAAATTTTGACGCCGACTCATAAATATTCTGCTTATTACAATAGAACTCTTTTCTCAAAATACTTTTATCTTTAATGGGAGGAAATGCCTTCTTTAACTCAATCACAGTTTGTTCAAATCTTTTCGCTTCATCAGTAATCAAAAACTTTCCTATATTCTCTAACCACAAAAGTGCTTCGCCTTTCAATGAGCATTTAAGCACTACGTATCTACTTTTCTCAGGTATATTATTGAACAAAATATAATCATCTAGTTTAACTAAAAATTCACTAATATCACCCTCACCGGTGCAATACACCCGTGGCACAATCTCACAATGTCCGACATTTCGTTGGGCGCCATTTGTAACTTTACATGCATGCTGGGTGTCATTTATAACGTTTGGTTGGTCGTGGTGGGAGTTAAATGCAGACATACTCAGTACTTAAGATAAAACAACAAAGTTTATTAAAATGATGAGGGCTGAAGGGAAGTGGAGCAAGTCTTAATTTTACACAACTGAGAATACTATGAAAAAGCTAAACGCATACTCACAGGCTCCGGCCTAGCTCAATCGTGGCACCTTATAATACTTCTCTCTATCTCTTGGCTGAGCTGCTAGATAAAGCTTAATTAAACAGCCCGTGGCTGTGGGTAATTCTTTATTCACAAATAATCAAAATGAAACTACTACGAAGTTTCTTACCCCGGCCAACTCTCAAGTCAAATATCGGAACTCCAGTACACTTCACTGGAGGCCCGCTGCTACTTTCAATTCGCTCGCACTTCGCTGAACAATAATTCACTTCGCTATCTAATGCCAGAGATCCGCACTCGCTGGCTAACGGCACAGATGCTCACTCACTGGCTAATGCCAGAGACACTCTCCATTCACTCAAACCCAAGCTTTTATATGCTGCAAACTGAGATGCTTCACATTAACATATTACTAATAACCGCGAGCTAACTGCAGAATCCGAAAGAGCACACACACTCTAGAAAGTTAAAGTAAAAGAGAGGATAGATGTCGCTTTTACGCTTACACATGTTAAATTATTGACTTCACGATCTGAGAAATACTAGAGTGCCTTTATGCAAAGTTCACTCTCTCACAAAACAAAAACCTGATTAGGGGAAAATTTCAAAAATTTGGGAGAAAATGGCTTTTAACCATCTAGCAGTACCGGACAAATAACGCGTTTTTGTTTCTAGATGTGTCAATATGTTTTGTGGACACGGTGTTCATTTCTGCGTTGCAAAATTTGGTGCAGTAAATAAATATCCACAAAAACTCTTTCTTGTATATTTGAAAGTAAAAAGGAAATTACTCTGTTTTTAAATACCTATCTTAAATTATTTCCACAAAGGATCTTTTCAAAGAAACATTTGTTGCTAAGCGTGGATTTCTGTTTTACATTGTAAGAGCCGTTTTCACCATTCGCTTACATTTGATGGTAACGAACTTGACAAGTAACGGAATTGACATTTGAGATAAAGATGATAGAAATGAACTAGATGTAGCGTTTCTAATCCACATACCTTCTAAAACTATTTAATAAACTTACTTAACAGCTTACATTTCATCGCTTACACATATGGTAACGGACTTACATTTAAAATAAAACTATTAGAAATGAACTAGCTTCTATAGTTTCGAACTTAGATATCAATACACATACCTTCTGAAACTATTTAGCAAACAACATTTAATTACTAAAGTACAAAAATTATAATTTTAATATTAAAATTTACGGTAACAGACTTGGCAGTGAAAAAAATTCCAACTTTGATGAAAGCTGATTCTTGTCGCTATATCATTGCTTCATAATTGAAGAGTAAAAAATGGCAAGTGCTATTGCATGAAAAGTTTAACTGTATCGCCAAATGTTTGCTGGTAGCTTTAGGCAGAATTAGAAACCTATTTTGACTAAAATAATCACAAGGTAATAGACCTGACTAAAAGGGAGGGACAAAATATTTCTGGTAACTTCTTAAAAAAAGTATCTCTGGTAAACTTTTTTAAATTATTTTAAAACACTAACAGTTCATATCTTAAATAATTAAATCTCTTTATTTAAATAAGTTAAATTAGATTTTAAAAAAGCAGTTAATTACATAATATTTGGTCTGTTACAGGCATTTTTGCTTAGAATTACAATTTTCAAGATTTATATCTTAAAACTTTTTGTTCCTTTTTTTAAAATTTTTCATGTTAGAAATGTTCAATGCAGTCTTCTTTAGCTAATGCATAGCTGAAATTACACTTTAAATATTAATTTATGTTTGAATATTCTTCTTTTTACTCTTGGACAGCATATGTAAGCGAAATTTGATAATGGCCCATAAAGAAACAGGTTTGCTGTAATGGTCGCAAATATTTATCGTGTATCATTCTCATATATACCAATTTGTAATAATTACAACGCATCAAAATCTATAGCAGAGTGTATTTATTCACTGGCAAAAATGACATTTTCAAATCTGTGTATATCGATATTTATTTTTTAATAAATATATATATTTTTAAATATGACAGTCCAATGCTTTTAATTTTGAAATACCAGAAATACTCAGCTTCAATAAAAATTCATTTTCATTTGTTAAATCTTTGGAGACAAGCGACACGTATACGTGCCGCAAAAAGACTTGAGAATCCTTGTTTATCCCAACCAGTAAAATTTCACTGTAAAATTTACCTTATTTAATCGGAGCGTTTTATCGCTTTCATAAAGCACAAACTTCTGTGTTTGAAAACTGGTGACAACACATTTGAAATTTCGAAAAAGGCTCGCGTTGCGAAGGGTTTAAATGGGATAAATTTGACCAGAGTAACAGAATTTATTAACTATTTGAAAAATAGTTATTGTCTTCAGTAAAGAACTGGGAAATCTGAAGTATATCTGAATCTTTTCATTGGTTGAATCCCGCAACTTTTTTTCTTTTTTTATTCGTTTCCTTATTAGTCCCTGTTTAATGTCCAAAAAAGTAATACTTCTGCTGCCACGAGGACAAAAAAAAACAGTATTAAAAAACTGCAAAAAAATTAATAACTTAAAAAGTAAATTGAGTACTTTCAAACAAATTGCATTTAAAAGTACATTTTTTTATCTACACGACGGTGTAAAAACTGAAAATGTGTAATGTTCAGAATTTTAGAAAATTTACAGTACCAAAAATTGTAAAACTAAAATTTCTTTTAAATTTTGCATATGATTGGTACAGGAATATTAATTTTTAATCCGTGCCGTTTAATCCAGGACTCTGATATTACGTAAACCACGTTCAGATAATCATAGAAATTATGTTTATTATTATTTTTTTAAATATAGAATTTATTTATAATTCTAAAATTTTAGTCTTTGAAAATATAGTTTTCCAAATAATCATTGTAATTTCTTAAATTACATTTAAAAAAAAATTATTTATATTATTTCTTTTGTTATGATGCCGAGCGAAACCATCCTCGTAGTAATAATTTAAAAAATAAAATGTGACGAACTACATGGTTATCGTGTTCACTTACGAATACGTAAACGACATCGTACTGTAATCACAAATAAATAAATTTTCTTCAAACTGCAAAATTGAAGAATGGATGAATTCGTAAAGGAAATTTGATCGTGCAGATTGACAATCATCAACAATATATAAATTAAAAAAATCATGTACAATCGTGAAAAGACATTCTGAATAAAGCGTCATAAGCTCAAATTTGATTTACTCCATGATTTCAGAAATGAGAACATACATGTTTCAAATTTGAGTTGTTTTAATTTAGAGCCACCTTGATTTTGCTATGTACTCAGATTCCAGTATTTGTTACATAGTTCTGAAAATCTCATTTTTAGAGTCTTCTAATTAAAAAATCAGTGAATTAAAAAAATAACATAAAAACAACACTCGATATGAGGTTGATCATTATATGCAATTTTATTCTTTTAACTCTAAAAAGAGTTAGTCTACAACAACAACAACAACAACAAAAACATAATGTTTATTGCAAAAGAATATGCCTCAACATTACTTCTATCGCGGATAAATGTTACATTTTAAAGTTCTGATTTATGTATATTGTATTAATAAATTAAAAAATAATAATAACTGTACAAATAAAACTTTGATGTTTTAAAACGATTCTGTGTTTGTATTAATCTAAAAATGAAAAATAATATAAAATGTATGTATGTATATATATATATCTTTTTAATTTTAATAAATTTCAGTTTCGCTTTCCAAATCCGTTACCTGCGTATTTGAATATCATATAAAAATATTTTTATTTTATTTATATTTCCCTTCTTTTTTTTTCGGTATTTATAAGTATATTATTAACTCTCTTTAATTAGCAATGCAAAGCTAAACAGTAATAAAAAAATGAAATAACATAAAAAAAAACTGTAAAACTAATAAATTTATGAAAAGTTTGCTACTTGACAGTTGATAGTGGAATATAGTTTGTTTTTGCAAAGCCAGCACGTTACGCCAGCTATACGGGAACCAGTTTCTGAAACTTGTATCTATCTACCTATAAAAATAAAGAGAGAAGGATGTTTGTCTGTCATCGCTGTTCTGAAGAGACTGCTGCACGTAGAGTTATAAAATTTGGAGGGAAGGTACTTTTTTACATGTAGTTTTGCACCTCGAAGCCCGATTTTCGATTTTTTGTTTAGATTTTTTTAAATAATTTTTTAGGCGATTTTTAACGTTATTTTTGCGGTTTTATCCCATTAGTGAAAGGAATACGGTTTCATTCTTTTAACCCAAAATAGCAATTTTTTTTCTCTTTTCAACAAAGTTTATTCGGAATTTGTACAGCGATTTTTGAATTTTTAACGAATTTTTAATGCGATTTTTAGTGTTTTTTCTCATTTTGCGGCTATTTTTTGAGATTGATAAAAAGAAAATCATTTAAAACTTTTAGCCTAATGCCCTAAATTTTGTGTTTGTTACGATTTTTAGATTTTAACGATTTTTAATGCGATTTTTAACGTTTTTTAAAGATTTTTGCGTTTAGCATCTATTTTTTCATAGTTGTTCTATCAAAAACTTGAGCTGTTGAGAATGCAATAAGTAGTATTTTTTTTTTTTTGTGAAATATACCTAAAATGTCAAAAATTTAGGTACCACTATTTTCGAATAGCAATTTCATAAGCTATCTTAAATTCTTGATTAAGACCGCTACCCCCTCGAGTTATATATCACCTGATAGGTTATTTAACAGAGTATGGTTTTGATAAAGTTTTTGAAGAATAGAGTCCTCTACCTGGTGGTGGAAAATGGAACTAATAGAACGCTATTTTTTTAAATCTATAATAATAAAGAGACAAGTTTGTGTGTGTGTCAGCGCTGTTCTGAAGAGTCTGCTGTACGTAGAGTTACAAAATGTGGAGGGAAGGTACTTTTATACATGTAGTTTTGCACCTCGAAGCCCGATTTTCAATTTTTTGATTAGATTTTTTTTTTTGTTAATTTTTTAGGCGATTTTTAGCGTTCATTTTGCAGTTTTATCCCATTAGTGAAAGAAATACGGTTTCATTATTTTAACCCAATATAGCATTTTTTTTCTCTTTTCATCAAAGTTTATTCGGAATTTGTACAGCGATTTTTGAATTTTTAATGCATTTTTAATGCAATTTTTAGTGTTTTTTCTCATTTTGCGGGTTTTTTTTTCTTTTAGATTGATAAAAAGAAAACCTTTTCAAACTTTTAGCCCTAAATTTTGTGTTTGTTACGAATTTTAGATTTTAACGATTTTTAATGCGATTTTCAATGTGATTTTTAATGCTTTTTCAAGATTTTTTGCGTTTAGCATCTATTTTTTTTCATAGTTGTTCTATCAAAATCTTGAGCTGTTAAGAATGCAATAAGTAGTTTTTTTTTTTTTTTTTTTTGCGAAATTTACCTAAAATGTCAAAAATTTAGTTACCACTATTTTCGAATAGCAATTTCATAAAATATCTTAAATTCTTGCTTAAGACCGCTACCCCCTCGAGTAATATATCACCTGATAGGTTGTTTAACAGAGTATCGTTTTGATAAAGTTTTTGAAGAATAGAGTGCGCTAGCTGGTGGTGAAAAATGGAACTAACAGAACGCGATTTTATTAAAATTTGGAAATATAACAATGTGATTTATTTTAAATTTTAAAATGGTTTATAATACATGATAAAAAATGTAAACAAAGAATGGTGTGACACATTTCAGGGTGCGTGATAGGAGGGGCGCGAACAAAATTAGGAAATGCAATAAGGAGATCTGTTTTACACTTTAAGGTAGTTTATAACGCATGTTAAAATTTTTAAAGTACTGGCGATGCTCTGGAGAGACCGCTGCACGAAGTTATGTATGAAATTTTACACCTTGAAGGCCGATTTTCAGTTTTTTAAATTTAATTCATATGCGAATTTTAGTGGGTTTCGAGGCGATTTTTCCACATTAGCGAAAAGGAAAGCTGTTTCATTCTTTCGACCTAAATTAGTGAATTTTGTTCTCTTTTCAAAATAATTTATTTGGATTTCGTGCAATGATGTTTGGATTTTTAGTGAATTATTTAATGTAAATTTTGCCGCTATTATTCGACATTAGTAAAAGGAATTTTGTTTAAAACTTTCAGGCTGATGTATTAAGTTTTAGCTGTTAAGATTCATGAATTTCAGCTAATTTTAATGAGATTTTTCGAGATTTTTTGCATTTGATATCGGATTTTTGTCATTCATAAGGTATTTCCAATTACAACGTTTTACCCTATTAGACTAAATTTTGACCCCTGTCATTTTTTAATATTAGTGATTTTTAATGCACTTTTCAATGCAATTTTTAGAAATTTTTCGAGTTTTATGGTGATTTTTTGATATTCGAAAGTAAAAATTGATTTCAAACTTTTAATTTAATATAATTTTAGAGATTTTTAACGCGATTTTTCAAGAATTGTTGTGTTCCGTGTCGATTTTTTTGTTATCTATAAAGGATTTCCTTTTACTACGTGATTATCCTGTCGAACAATTTCGCCAAATTATATCAATCGTGAAACAAGCCAAATTAAGCAAATAGATGTAATTTTTATGTTAAATAATGAAAGAAGAGATAATTTAGAAAAACATTAATACAAATACATATAAAAATAAGAAGTAAAAACCACTTGATGACGTAACAAACATATGTAACATGTTTAATGTCAAGTGAATATGGAATTTACGATCCGCCATTATTGTAGTTTAATCTTATGGTTTGACACAGATAGTTTCTTGGTCAACCGGATAATCAAATAGTTCAGATTTCCGATTAGAATGTTTTATCCGTTTGATGAAATTCTGATTACTGCGATTTAAAAAATAACTAGCGATATTTAGTGCATTTTTCAATGCGTTTTTAATGAACTTTTTAATGCGATTTAGTACTATTTTTTCGATCCCCACCACAGTGGTGTTTTAACAATTAAAAAATTATTTTGGTTTCAAACTTTCAGCCTAATATAGTAAATTTCACCATTTACCTTTTTTTAATTTTGTCGATTTTCAATGTGATTTTTGACATATTTTGTGTTCTGCGTCGATTTTTTCGTAATTCATGTAAAAAAGAATGGTTGCTACGTTTTACACGACTAGAATATTTTTTTATTCACGGGATGTATTTACATTTAGCGATTTTTAATTAATTATTCAATGGTTTTGTATTGGTTTTTTGAATCTCACGGCTACTTTTTGAAATTTCGAAAAGGAAATTAATTTCAAACATTTACACTTCATTTACGAATTTTTAAATTTAGTGATTTTTTAATGCAATATTTAGCAATGTTTTCATTATTTCTCACTCTTTGCGCCGATTTTTTCATTCGTATTTAAGAAATAATTCGGATTACACTATTTTACTCTATTAATGTAAATGTTGTCCCCCGCTATTTTTAAATTTGAAACAATTTGTATAATGAATTTTTTAATACAATTTTTAGATGTTTTCGAGTCCACGGCGATTTTTTCACAATTGGAAAAGAAATTTTTAAATAATTTGTAGCTTAATGTAGTAAATTTTGACATCAATGATTCAGATTTTTTGTGTATTTTCATAAAATGTTTAGCAAGTTTTGTGTCGATATTTTTTAACTAATGAAAGAGTTCAGATTTCAATGTTTTGACCCATTATGGTAAATTATGTCCGCAGGAATTTAATATAAATGTTTATCTTACTATGGGCTATTTCCATGAGTACTTGTAGTGTAAGTCACAGGCTACGATTTTTGGCTACCAGTATTATAGAACGAAAAAAAATGTGATTAATTTTATTAGCACATTCTCATTAATTGAATAAGGCCAAGCAGACATTTCGAAAATAACGGTGGCTAACAAGCATAGCAATTAATAAGTTATGTGACTTACACTACAGAACCCATGGAATTAGCCTATGGCAAATTTTGTCCGGATTTTTGAATTTTACTGATTTTTAATCTGTTTTATAGTGATTTTTCAAGTTCTGTGACAGTTGTTGATATCGGTAAAAGAATTTCGGTTTCTAACTTTTAGCATAAATAGTACAATTTGTTCTCCACGCTTTTATGTATTTTGCCAATTCCTAATGCGATATTCAATGCAATTTTTAGTTAGCTTGGTGGATTTTAGGTGTTCCGTGTTGACTTTTCCTTATTCATGAACGATTTCCGATTACAATATTTTCGACTGAATATTAAATTTTTACAGCCATGACTTTTAAATATTCAGCGATTTTTAATATAGTTTTCGATACGATTTTTAGCCATTTTTTTTAAGTTCCTTCGTGATTTTCGGCCATTCAGAAACCAATTTTGATATCAAACATTTTGTTTAATGTAGTTATGTTTCGAATGCAATGTTTTATATCTTAATATGATTTTGGCGTTCCATGCCTACATTTTGTAATTTATGAATGATTTCCATCATAATACCCCCTCCGCCCTGCCTTAATGTTATTTTTTTAAGCATGGACTTTCAAATATTTAGCTATTTTTAATGCAATTTTCAATGTAATTTTTAGCCATTCTTCAAGTTCCGTGGCGATTTTTTTACATCCGAAAATCGATTTCGATTTCAAACTTTTTGGTTAATATGGTTAATTTCTTGATTACAATATTTTATACTATAACAGTGAATTTTTACCCTAGGGATTTTTTAATGTTTTACGACTTTCATTACAATTTTCAATGCAATTTTTGGGCTTTCCCAATCTTTTTACATTTTTCAAAGGAATTCGATTTTAAATTTCTAGACTAATAAGAGTTTGGTTTCAAACTTTTATCCTTTACGGTAATTTTTTGCTCTCTTATTTTGATCTACAGCAATTTTTAATGCAGTATGCTTTTTTTTTTTTTTTTTTTTTTTTTTTTTGAGTTTACGGCGATTTTTTTCAGATACGGAAAAGGAATTCGGTTTTTAATTTCTTCGCTAATATGATAAATTTTCTCTTGTGCGATTAAAGATTTTTATTGCGATTATTTAGCAGTTTTTTTTTTCGTATTTCAATGCTTTTTACATTATCAAATTAATTAGATTCAAAACATTTTCCAAGTAGAGTAAATTTTGAGTTCCGTGATTTTTGAATATTTTGCCATTTTTAAAGCGATGTTTACGTTTCTTCGCGACCCGCTTCGATTTTTAGAGGTTCAATTTTGGGCCAAATTTATTAAATTCTGATATCTTTTCTTCAAAGTTTGTTCGAATTTTGAAACACAATTTTTGAATTTTGTTTTATATTTTTATGAGATTTTTAATGTTTTTTGCGATTTGTAAGATTTTCCACATTAGTAAAAATAATCCAACTTCAGTTTTATAGCCCATCTCTTTTCAACGAAATTTAGACGAAATTCGTGCAGCATTTTTTAAATTTTTCGAGGTTTTTATTATGATTTTTAAAGTTTTTTCGCAATTCTTGCTATTTTTTGATGAACCCGGACAACGCCGGGCAGAACAGCTAGTATAACATATTTCACTACTGACGCTGGAAGGTGAAGGATTTGGCAGCGCGAACACAGCATGCTTACTTTATAAAGGAGACAACCGGGGTACTCGTCAGAAATTCATTCGAAGGCGATTTGTTTAGACCAAAATGCGCTTCCTAGCGGGGGAAACAACAGCTAACATATTTTTAAGCATATCCTTAGCAGCTACAAATTCATGCTTATATAAGGCCATTTAAGAATATTATGATGGGCCGGGTAATGCCGGGCGTGTTCGCTAGCACATTTAAACCGTTACGTCCACAAATCGATTAGCTCAAGAGAAATAAAAGTTCAGAAATCCGACGAAATAATGTGCATTGTTTTTTTTTTAAATTCCCTTTATATATAAATTCAAAATTATATTGTAGACTGCATAAATACAGCTTAGCTTCCAACTTACGGTGTAAAAATTACTAGAAAAGAATTGCCGAAAAATAGTCATCAGTATTGTTGCAATATTTACAATGGGTGGAATTAATCGATTTAGCAATTAAAGAAGTAACAAAGTTAAATTCAGTGTTTAAATGTTTAAGTTATTTATTGCAGAAAAAGTTAGTTATTATGTATTTATATTGCAGATTTTTTATAAAAATGAATGTTGACAGCTCTCTTATAATATATTATTTGTCATTAATTCTTCCAGGAATTTAAATAATATCTTCTTTATCAGGTGTATATGAAAACTCTTCATTTCGATTCGCTGTCAAGTTTTTATAGTAATCACGATTAACAGCGGAATGAATTCTAACTATTCCATCATGCATCTCCTTTTCCTTGTTATATCTCTACCATTAGGATAGAATAAAGATTGATCTACTACATTCTTTGTAGTCATATTTTAAATATATTTTATCTCATAGTCATATCATGCCATGGTATTTTTCACACAGTGCATGGAGTAATCAGCTTCGATTTTTTTTTTTTATCAAATTGCTTTATTGCAACGATTGACATTAGAGTATGTATTTAAATGTTTCCGGCACAATGTGCCCGATCTGGGATACTTAATATTAATTCCAAACTTACAAACGGCAATAAAAATATTTTAGTAAAATTTTGCTTTTACAATAAAAATTTAATTTTGAACTTAAAAAATATCTAAAATATTCGCTTGCGAATTCCGGTGACATTCGATAATTACCCATTTTAGTAACAGATTTTACCCTCGCTGAAAAGGGTTAAACAAAATGGCTTCTGAAATAAATTATATGCTATTCAATGGCCAAAAAATGTTTGACATTTAATGGTGTTAATCTTTGTTATTTAGAAAAATTATTACAAATATAAATAGCTATGATATATCAAGTGCTTGACACTTAAAATTTCAGATTTTTCAAAGTGGATTTAATCGATTTATGCACTAAATCGCTCATATATAAAAGAAAGGCATATTTTCTTTTATGTGATAAATATTTTAGGGCATGTTTCTATTTTCTCATTTCAAAGATCTATGCGCTGTAATTCTTCTGAAATGTATTTATAAAGATATATTTCACTTAAAAAAGAATTCTTTTATATTTTATTACTAGTGGATTTAAAAAGCAACTCTTTCTACCTTAAAAAACTTTTTTTAAATGCATGAAAGTTTTTTTTCGAACTGTATTGATTATCCATAATTAAATATGTTTTTATGTTTAATATAGCTTTTGTTTGATGTTCAACTAAATGAACATGTTAAATTTAATTATTTTTTTTATTTAATTTAATTCAACGTAGCACAAAATATAAATTATTTTAATTGAATTTCAGCATAGATGAATATATTTTTAATATCTTTAAAATCTGGAAGTTATTCCTCTAACTAAATTTTGTATGAATTGGATTAAAGTAAATTAGAACAATGTATCTAAACTAATTACTAACTCGATAAAAATAATTAAAACACACTTTTAAAATTATTTTTTAAATTAATTAAAATTTACATGCATTTTAAAACCAAATTCGTTTTTTACTTTTATAACAAACTATTCACATTTAAATATTAATGCATTTTATTTAATAATTAACATTATAAATATTATATTTTAAAATTTATATTAAACTTAAGAGGCATTTTTTCTATCTCTTGCATTTTTAATTATAATTTTAATGAAGTGTAAAAATACAGATGTTGTAATTCCTAAAGATAATATGTATTTAATTTATTTTCTAAACAATAATGCTGTAACACTTTGATTTTTAGGATTTTCTCCTTTATACAGGCCGTCTTGTCTCAATTATTTTTAAAGACTAAATTCAAAACCGTTTGGCAGAAACGTGTTGTTCCAATTATAAAAATGCTTTAAGGGGGATAAAGAAGTATTTTAAAAAACGATTTGTGTCAATATAAACATACCTTTAAGAAATGTGACAGTTGGATTTTTTATCGTTTCCATTTTCTATAAGTTACACTGAGTAAAAATATCCCATTACATTAAGAAGTAAGGCATAAAAAAAGTGCCATTGTTATAGGATTAAAATGTCCGATTAATTGCTGCTCTTTGCTGAGGCATCTTTTTTTCACGCTGTAAAATAGGAGATATTTATATATTAACGAGAGATATGAAAAATGGTCATATTAAAAAAATAAAAATCTTCTAGAGTAAAATTCATATTTTGGTATAAAATTAAAGTTGATATTTTTCTGAGATCTTAAAAAAAATATTTAACCTGTGCAAAAAATATAAGTTAAAAATAACAGATTTTTTTTAAAATGAAATGATAAAAATGAATATCCGCAACCCTTTTACATGTTGAAGTAGTACAACCTCTGATACATATTCTAAAATGCTGTTTGATTATCTCATCGAAAGTTTAATATGAAAGATAAAAATCATGCGTCAAGCATAGATTATAAAGCACTTTTGAACAGTTCAGAAGAATGCAAGAATATTGCCCCGTTTAAAAAACTTAAATGTTACATCTCATTTCACCATATGGTAATGTATTACACTTTTCAAAAGGAAATTACAGCTGTTCCCAGTTACAATAAAAAAATATCCAAACTTTTTAGCAGCCTTGTATATACTATAGAGATTTGTACCCATTAACAACAAGCATTCCAAAATTTAGTTCATTTAAGAGATACGTGTCTTAAAGTTGAAAATTCCACTTCAGCAATTTCCTCTAATAAACAGAATGTACAAAAAAAAAAAAAAACAAAAAAAAAAAAACCGTTAAATTTAAAAGCGCATACCGATTTTTAAAATGGACACTAAAGCAATTATTACGCAAAAGAGTACTGTAATCATTTTCTTTCGTGTGTTTCTGTAAATTAATAAAAAATGATAGGAATGCTCTGTTTTAGTGTAATAGTGTAGAAATTCACTGATTTGTATCAGTGTCAGTACATTTGAAATAGCGTAATGCCAAGAAAATATTCTCCAATAATTTTTCTCATATACAATAATGTAATCGAACTCTTTTGAGTGCCCCTGTAAATTAACCATTAATCGCACACTCTTCACATGTAATACCAGACATGCTTTGGTGACTCTAAATAAGCTTTATTAATTGCATGGAAATTCAAGTATATTTATGGGAGTTAGAGCGCGGACAGACGAACAGATGGGCAGACAGACGGACAGACAAACCGAAAGCATAAGCAATTTTGTTAAAAAGTGCTAATTAATAAAAAAGTAAAGCTATCTTAAAATGTGTTCAAAGTGACCTTTGCAAAGTTGACCTTTGTCTGCAAAGCAAAAACGCATGCGTTAAATAAATCTTTGCAATATATATATATATATTTATTACATTATAGTATAATTTTAAAATCAGTTTTTATTCTGTTGTATTAAAAAAGTACATTTAATTTGTACTAAAAACATAATTTTAATTTTTTCTTTGTTAAATAACATAATAAAATCCAACGTTTGAAGTTATTTTCAAAAGGATAAACATTTTAAAATGTTATTAGATTATGTAATATAATATCCCATTAATAAAATTAGTTGGATGTGCCAATCGCAAAACTATTTTCTATTTCATACGTGCATTTAATATTTCAAAAGGTAGTTACACATGTTAATACTTTAACATTATTAATTCAATATTATACCAAATTTGATTTTCATATTAAATTTCTGCTTCAGTCAATTATTCGACATAAAAATGACTTAATGTGGATCATGATATACATTAAAAACAATAGTTATCCCTTATTCTGTTATCATCAGATGTTTGCAAACAGCCGGCTTAGCAGGACGCAAGTTCCCGTCTCTGCACGAGCCGATGGACAATAGAACAACAGAGAATCGAGAAAATGATACTAAAAGCTCTTTTTCACGGAACATTTCCATATTCACGGAAGATCTACCGACCATAGACAAAAAATACATAAACAATTCGTTCACATAACTTTTACATACATTTTTCTATAGTACAAGATAGAAAATAGCTCAGAAATCGCTCTTTACAAAGCCCCCTTCCGGAAGATCTTTTTCAAATTCAAAGAGCCGGATTTTCCTTTCCATGCCCAAAAATAATCGTACCCGAAAAATGTAGTTTAGATCTGTGCATAAATTCATACACTTTCTAATGATAAAATAATGAAAATGGCACTAGCATCGTGATTATAGAGCCCCCTTCAGGCCGATCTTTATCAACATTACAGAGGGTCTGGTGACCATAGCCAAAGACTTATACAAAAAATTTGGTTCAATTCTATGCATAAATTCATGCATTTTCTAATGGTAAAAAAAGGAAAATGGCACAGATATCGTGATTATAGCGCCTCTTACCGGCGGATTTTTTTTTTCAAATTCAGTGGCGACCTATTAGCCATAGCGAAACACTTACACAAAGAATTTTGTTAAATTCGATGCATAACTTTATACACTTTTAGTCGATAAAATATCGAAAATGGCACAAAAATCGATATTGTAGCGCCCCCTTCCGGTGGAATATTTCAAAATTGAAAGAGGACCTGCTTGCCATGTCCAAAAACATTCACAAAATATTTGGTTCAATTCTATGCATATCTTCATATACTTTTTGAAGGTTTAATGGCGACATACGGACACACAGACACAAGAATAGGCAGGTAATTTGTCAAAATATGTTTTATAGAATCTCTGACCACTAAAACATAAAAATTCGTCGAAAACCGGAAGTTGAAAAAAAATTGACTACAATACTTTCTTCTATTGAAGGATAATATAACGCATATGCAAAATAAATCTTTATAATATTTTAAGCTATTTTTGTACGATTCCTCCAAGTATGGCCCAAGTAATGTGTGTTCAAATACAAAAAATTCGAATGCCCATAGCTCGATTTATTTGTGCGTTTGATGAATGGATTTTTTTGTCTTATTTTTTAGTAAAATAAAAATGTTTTACTAATACAAGGGAGATCTGCTGTCTACGAGCTACATTCGACAATTCCCATTAAAACACGCTAACATGATAGCTTTTAAAAAATTGAAATATATATACATTATTTTCCAGGTGAAATACCAGCATTTCTTTATAGCAAAGTAAATAAACTTCAAGATCATAAAATTACATCTTATTTAAACAAATAATTTCAATAATAATAAAAAAAAAAATACTGGTCTCCAAGAATTTTCTGCGCATGAAATTCCAGGACCAGTACGAACCCTGATCTATTAGTGGCGTCTTTCCGTAAACGGACATCCATTTATTTCTTTTGAGTTGAGAATTTTAAGGTCGAATTAGCTGCTGCTATACATCTACTGGCTGTTTACTTGTTTGATTAAATGAGATCAGTTACACAGTGAAATACATGAAGTATTTGCCTCCTGGTATTTTTTGAACCGCTGTATAAGAAAAATATATAGGGGGAACTGGTGCAGCGTTTGATACAGCTTTTTAGCTCACAGGCTATCATAGCCTGAGAGCTTATGTGCCCGTCCGTTCTGTATGTTCGTGCGTAACGCGATAACTGATGATAAAAAATATCGGATCCACTTGAAATTTTGTATATAGGTATATCCTGATAAGGCGTTTCCCTGATTAGTTTTTGGAGTTTATTCGATATGTATAAAAAGGGGAACGGGGGGCTCATGCCCCTCCCTTTAATTGATATAAACGAGATTTTCATGCAGAATTAACAGTTTTCGTTCAAAATTTAGATATAGGATCATTTTGATGAGGCGATTCCGTCACTGTTATTAGGTGTTCATTGAATAAGTATAAACAGGGGGAACGAGGGGCTCATGCCCCTCCCCTTAATTGATATAAACGGGATTTTCTCGCAAAATTAACAGTTTTCGTTCAAAATTTAGATATAGGATCATTTTGATGAGACGAGTCCGTGGCTGTTATTAGGTGTTCATTGAATAAGTATAAACAGGGGGAACAGGGGTTCTAATGCCTTTCCCCTTAAATTGTATAAATGGATTTTTCAATCAGAATTGTCAGATTTCGTTTAAATCTCTGAATAGTTTTGGAAGTTTAATGGTTAAGTATAAAAGAGGGGAATAACTCCTCTTAAATTATATAAATGATAAATGGGTTTTATTAAGAATTATCCGATTTGCTCTGAATTTTGGATATAGATTTTTTAATATGATAAAACATGTACTTGATAGTTTAGGAGGTTCAATGATTAAGTAAAAAAATGGAGAATGGGGAGAGCTGTTGCCCCTTCTTAATTTTTTTTCGAACGGAATTAACGAAAATACAAGGCTGTAATGTACAATTAGTATGCGTAGCCTGTGAGCTCAATGCCATCAGTTTAACTGGGCAATATTCTTTTTATTTCTAATAATTTTTTGGTGTCCAGAAAGCAAAATTTCAAGTTTTTTTTCCATGTGGTGTCAGTAAAACTTGTGTAGTGTGTTATAAAAATGTACGATCGTTGTATTACATATTATTTTTGCATGTAATTAGAAAAAAAAATAAAAAATGTCATTTTTATCAATGTGTCCCATCCCCGAGGTAGATTGATGCATCTCCTGGGGCAGTTTAATACGTCTGGAAAAAATGGAGATAAAATAACACCAATGCATATTTTTCATAGAAAAATAGTTAGCAAACCATTTTATATTTATTTATATACATTCAAATCACCCACAATTTATTTGTAAGCAATATTAAAGCAATTAAAATGAAATGTATAATGGCCTGATGTTCTAACTGTTCCTTGTCTGATTGTTGGCTGTAGTAACTTTGTCATATCTGGCACTTCAACCCCAGCCTTATCTTCGTTCTTAGGAAAGATGAAAAAATTACCAGGTTTTCTGCTTATAAATCGGTTTATAAACAGAAAATAAAGGATAAATATGCTAAAAATTCTGTTTATAATATAATTATCCTGTGCTGTTCTGCAGCTTATTTCTCTTACTTAACATTTCTCATGTCGAAAATACATTTTTGTCTTGACAATCGATATAAATTAATGATTTTCCAGGCTGCCGTCCTTTTCTTTTGTTAGTTCTACTAGCACCAGATGTTGGATACGTTCGTACGTCTTCTTTTTGTAAAAATACTATAAGGTGTTCTAATATAAAGAAAACAGAGCTATTTTACTTCAATAAAAACTAAACGTAAATGTATTGTTTAAATCTGATGTAATTTCTCTAAATTTCTCTTTTTCTTACTAATATTCAGGTGAAAAAACTTTTGTTGTTTGAAAGGAAATATTATTTGTGCGACTTAGAATTCACAACAATAGTTTAAAAAATCATATGAGAATATGGAGTAAATATCTCGTTTAAATATATTTTTAAATTTTAACTCTTTTGCAATATTATTTGGTCAATTTGAAAATAACGTTATTTATTTTATTTGCTGCATATAACGCACATTAATGAATTCATTATGTAAAAGTCTTGTATCTTTTCTTGATAATGACGAGGAGATACATATAGAAAGATTGTTAGTAGAAAGGAAATAATTTCATTTTCGCATTTAGAAATATATAAGGCCTCATGAAATTATATTAAACTTTTCGCAATGTTACTCTTTATCAATTTTAAGTGTGACATATTTTCCCCATTTACAATGGTGACAAAAATTTAATGAATTCATTTTTTTTATATTTTTTTCTTTAAAATACGCATGTAAATATAGTTCTATGATGTAATTTTCAATATTTTTATTGTTTTAACTCGTAATTATTTAGTTTTCATTCGAATTTTTTCATTTTCTTTTTCTGTTTATAATAGTCGCGTGTAAATATTTTTTTGTAATTTGAAAGAAATATTATTTTTTATCACCAGACAGCAATTTAAATAATAACCTTTCCTAAAATATGTAGAAAAAGTCTTAAAATGCTGAAATTTTAAGTAGGATATAAAGCCTCAAAAAAACAGTCAAATAAAAAAAAATACATGCAGTCTGAATACCGAGAAATTCTAAAGTATAAAATGATTTAAAAATGTTTAGAGTCCTAAGTTACAATTTCGCTCCTATAAATGCTATTTAGAGCCGCCGGCATAACTGGAATGATACAAAATATTTTAATGGACTAATAATATAACGGAAAAAAATACAATATACTTATATATATAATAGTTCTAATCACTGCCGATAGTTGGAAATTTAGCGCGGTACATGGAAAGAAAACATCAGAAACAAACAAAATTATTACTTTGGATAAAATGACATGTTTTATTCATTATATTAACTTTATCTGTGAGAAATTTGATCACATTCAATGGGAACACAGTTCTTTTGCACCTTGTAACACTTGCACAACATTTTCGACGGCAGAGCATAATATGTCACAAGGAATAAGTCTCACTGGTGATTAGAACTATGTTTTTTTCTTGGAATATTTTTCCCTTGGTTTCATTAGTTCATTTAAACAGGCCCGGACTGGCTCCTTTGGGGGCCCTCGGCTAGAGACTGAAAAGGGGCCCCTTACGAAAAATTTAGCGAAAAAAATATATTTTATTTTTAAATTTTGGCTTAGATGGCAAAAAACCACTTTTAGGGTATTTTGTCACATGGAAAATAGTTGAGCAAAATATAAGCTTTTTCTAATGTTGTTAATTTACTTCCACAATAAATATTTATATTATTTTTGTGCACATACCTAAACTAAGTCCATGCTTAGAAGAAAAAAATAACAATTATTTGTTTTAAGTGGAGAAGAATTATTCATTTTACTTAAAAATGAGCGTGATGTATATTTTAATTTTAGGCAATCAAATGACTGTGTCGAAGTCATAATAATCAAAATCCTACTATGATACCTTAGTAAATATTAAAAGTAACATAACAGTAATATAAAAAATTGGATAAGTGTGATCGCAGATCGCTCAGAGTGTTTCATTTAATATCTTGAAAAAAAACTTATCTTTTAATTAATAAATCCAAATTGTTAATTTATAATTATTAAATTCTTACATAGATGGTAACATCAATGAATTTAAAGTAAAAGGAAGTTATTTATTTTAATTAAATTCAAAATGTTGAAATTAAATTATTTAAATAAAATTCCAAATTCCAAATTCTTTGAAAACTCGAAATTAAAAAAATAAGATATAAATAAAATTTTAAAAGAAGATATAAATAAAATTTTAAATTTCTATAAACGAAAAAAAAATGTTTAAACGAAATTTAAAATGATGAATCATTAATAAACCGCTAGTTTTTAAAATAGAAAGAAAACTGTAATTAATATATTAATATATATATATGAATATTAGTGATAAAAAAAATAATATTGTTACAGCGTATAGGGTTCTTTTGATCTTATGGTTAGACAACTTCAAACTCTTGTCTTTCAGAAAAGTAGAAAATAATTTATTTACAGATCTTCAGAACAACAGAGTCTTCGAAACTCACAAATATAACTAGATATTCAAAAATAATTGTTCAAATCTATCGTACAAGTGCAGATATAGGTTACAGAGACTCTTTATACAACGTCTCAACACTAAATCACATTCAAAACAACGTCAAAAAAACTCAAGCAAACTTGCTTAAACAATCGTAGCTCACTCAATGACTGACTGATAATAATAACAACAGCTTATATTGCTCTCCTTATATAGGCTCGCAGCATGTGCTGGAAATTTCTACAACCTTCTCGAAAAATCCACAAAACCACGGAACAACATTCAACGTATCAGTATATCTATATGGGGTTACCATAGAGAGGGAAGGGTTACCATCGCCAAGTTTGTCGCCAACTTGGCGATATATCGCCAAATTTGGCGATCAAAATTAGTCGTCAAAAGTGACGCCAACTTGGCGATATTTTAATATTTCGCCAATCTGCCGTAGACATACACTGAAAAATATTACACAAGTTTGCTTGATAACAGATACAATGTTACAAAAATTAATATTAGTAAAGGAATGGAGCTTAATAAGATTATTTACATTATTTTACAGTACAAACACTAACTATTTACAAAATTCGTAATACTACCCCCTCCTCAAAGACTGCACGTCCCGGGCAGTGCAATCCTTGAGTTAGAGGAAAACACTTAAAATAAATAAACAAATAAATAAATAAATAATAATAATAATAAGATTTACATAAATAAGAACTAATTACTGTTTACATATTTACAAAAAGTGACTTTCATGACCATGGTCTGAAATTCCAGTTTTGAATTTTTAATCACTTTGGCCAAAATAAGGGGCTAGCCGGTTATAATGTACGACCTTGGGCTTGGTGTGTGGCGATTTTTGTATGCGTACAACGACGTCATTCAGCCTGTTGACGACTGTGTAAGGACCGTCCCAGTTTCTTTGTAATTTTGCCGACAGTCCCTTACGACAAATGGGATTCCACAACCAAACTTTGTCACCTTCGTTGAACTCATGTCCAGTTGCCTTTTTGTCATACCGTGTCTTCATCTTTTCTGATGCCAGTCCAATTCGGTTCCTCGCTAGACAATGAATCTCCTCAATCCGTGCCTGGAGTTCATCGACATATTCCTCAGGCGATGAAGGAGCATCAGGAGGACGGCCAAACAAAAAAAACGCAGGTAGACGAAGATCACGACCAAAGAGCATTTAAGAAGGGGAATAACCAGTGGCCTCATGAGCAGCACTCCTGTAGGCAAGCAGGAACAGAGGCAATTTCTTGTCCCAGTCCTGTTGATCTCTAGACACCAGAAGGGAGAGGCTATTTAAGATTGTACGATTGAACCGCTTTACCATGCCGTCCGATTGAGGATGTAGAGGTGTAGTTCGAGTTTTGTCCATGCCGAGTAGTCCACACAATTCCTTAAACACAGCCGAATCAAAATTTGTTCCTTGATCGGAATGGATTTGAAGAGGAACTCCGTATTTGGAAACCCAGTGTTGAACCAGTATCTCTGCTACGGTTACCGCCTCTTGATTAGGTATGGCGTAGGCTTCAGGCCACTTGGTGAAGTAATCCATGACAACGAGGATGTACTTGTTGCCATCAGATGTTCTAGGAAGAGGACCCAGGATGTCTAGAGCAATTCGTTCGAAAGGGGCTCCTACATTATAACACTGCAATCGTCCACGGGTGCGCCTCTTTGGACCTTTGCGTGCTACACAGGTGTCACAAGTTCGACACCACTTCTCCACATCACTGCGAACATTATTCCAGTAGAAACGCTCTCGAACCTTTTGCAGGGTCTTCATTACACCAAAATGACCTCCTGTGGGACTACCATAAAGTTCTTGAACGACCATAGAAATTCTCGACTTAGGGAGTAGTAGTTGCCATCTACATGTCTTTCCATCGTCAGACTCCCATTTTCGGTACAAAATCCGTTCTTCAAATGTAGGGAATCCCAGAGGGCCCAATAACGTTTAGTCGTAGGATGGTAATGGGCCATGTCTTGCCAGCTGGGCTTCCTGTTGGACTCCTCTTTCAGCTCTAGAATTGGCTTAATTTCAGGATCAGCAAGTTGATCTTTACGCAGGCTCTCGTCACTCCACGGATCTTGCGATGATGTAGACCCAGTTGTAACTCGTCTTACTATAGGACCTTTGACATTAAATTTCTTCTCAACCTGGTCGCAGTATCTACAATTCTCTGAGCAGGTTCTTCTTGAGAGAGCATCTGCATTTCCATGTGATGAGCCTTTTCGATGGCGTATCTCCATATCGTACTCTTGAAGCTTTTGTATCCACCTGGCTATCTGGCCTTCAGGGTTCTTAAAATTCAATAGCCAAGTTAGAGAAGCATGATCAGTTCGGATCAGGAATTTTGAACCGTAAAGATAGTGATGAAAATGGTCTATGGCTTTCACTACAGCAAGAAGCTCTTTTCTTGTTACGCAGTAGTTTCGCTCTGCCTTTGATAAGCACTTGCTGAAATAGGCGATAACACGCTCCTGGCCGTCGATTTCCTGGGACAGTACAGCGCCAATGCTTTCGTTACTTGCATCCGTATCAAGTATAAACTGTTTATCGATTTGAGAATAGGACAGAATTGGAGTGCATGTTAAGGCCTCCTTAAGCTTTTCGAAAGCTGCGTCACATTCCTGTGTCCACATAAATTTTCGATTGGCTTCTGTTAATTTATGAAGTGGTCTTGCAATCATCGAGAAGCCTTTGACAAATTTTCTGTAATAGGTGCATACATAGTCCAGCATAACATCTGCTGGACGATTCCAATTTTTCACAGCCGATATCTTCTCCGGATCAGTCCTAACTCCTTCCGCCGAAATGATGTGTCCAAGGTATGCGACTTCATTGCGAAATAAGCTGCACTTCGAAGGGCTTAACTTCAAATTAGCTTCCTTCAATTTTTGTAGCACCCGCCTGAGGTTGTTCAGATGTTCATCAAAAGATTTTCCTATGATTATGATATCATCTAAATAAACAAGACATGCTTCATATGACAGTCCCCGGAGAACCGTTTCCATAAGCCGTTCAAAAGTTACAAGTGCATTACATAGGCCAAAAGGCATTACCTTGAATTGCCATAATCCTTGTCCCGTTGTGAAGCAGTCTTCTCGCGGTCATCGGGATGGATTTCAACCTGCCAGTAATCACTCTTCAGATCCAGAGATGAGAACCAAGTGTTGCCCGCAAGTGTGTCGAGAGTGTCGTCGATCCTTGGTAGAGGGTAACTATCCTTTTTAGTGACGTCATTCATTCGGCGGTAGTCTACACAAAATCTTGTAGAACCATCCTTCTTTCTTACTAACACAATGGGAGACGCCCATGGACTTGTCGATGGTTCGATGACATCATTTTCTTCCATAGCCTTAATTATATTCCGCACCTCTTCTTGCTTAGCAAAAGGTAATCGTCTAGGGTGATGTTTAATAGGAGAGTGATCTCCAGTATCAATTCGGTGTTGTGTCATTTTGGTTCGTCCAAAGTCTTCAGATGTTTGGGAGAATAAACTTTTGAATTCCCTAATTAAATTTTCCGCAGCGTCCATCTGTTTTGGATCTAAGTCTGTATTTTGTAACAAATCCTTGACTAAATTATCTGAAGATTTCTCAGAGTGACTGGAATTTTGACTTATGCACGTCACAGGAGCACATGATGCTATCACCTCTCCTTTCTTGATAGCCCTCGTCTTATCACTGATGTTAGCAATTCTGACTGGAATGGTGTTTTTCGAGAGGTCTACTACAGAAGAAGCCACCAATACTCCTGCTTGTGTACTATTGTTTTCGGGATAATCTATATGGCCAAATCGATAATTAGTTTCATTTTTAATTACAGCAGGAACTAAAAATTCTGTTCTTGGATCTAGATTGATGTCTTCTTTGGCTATTACTATTTGTTTACATTCATTTTCGTTATTTAACACAAAAAGAATTATTTCTTCAAATTTAGAGAGCATTTTATTATTTTTGAGATCAAGTTTGAAGCCAAACTTCTTCAGAAAATCTAGCCCGATTAAGCAAGGATCTGTTATGTCAGCCACATATGCCGTATGGTAATGTTTCGTTCCTCCAAAGTTGATGGTTTAATTGGCCTTTCCATGTATGCCTATATTGTCGCCCGTCACAGTTTGCAGGGTAACGCATGGTGGAGTCCAGATGAGTTTAGATTTCAATTTCCGAGCCAAATCTTCTCTTATTATTGTCACATTGGCTCCTGTATCGACAATCATACGGCACTGAATTCCGTTAATAAAGCCTATCACATATAATTCATTATCACCGCCACTCATTATTGATATCTGGAGGATCTACAGGCGGGGCTTTTCATTCTTTAGCAACCTCCGCCCCGCGAGATGGGCAAAATTTAGTTTTCCTATAATGTCAGGAGATTTTTTTTACCGTAATTTTTTATTTTAGTTCGACTTTCAAACAATAGGTGGCGCTGACGGCGATTGAAGGCCAGATGATCAGTGCTAAGTGAAACGTCGACCTGTCCTTCTATCGCCGTCAGCGCCACCTTTTGTTTGAAAGTCGAACTAAAATAAAAAATTACGGTAAAAAAAACTCTTGACATTATACATAACCCTCCTGCAAAAAAAAAAAAAAAAAAAAATTAAATAGCTTGCAATAGTTTGCAAGTTATTGAATTTTAAAATCCATCAGTCATTTTTGGGACACCGGGTATGTTGATAGACAAATTTTCAGTTTTATTCCCCTAATAGGTTTGTCTTATGTGTGTCTTGCTGTACAGTAACTTTCATAAATGCAGTTACATGGAATATCACATTATTACGTTGGATGCCCATTTCTGACAACAAAGTAGATGCGGATTGTGTTGGGGGTAAAATCACTCAACCATTCGAATCTCATAATTTCGTCTTCTTTCTTAAGAGTTTAATGCTTTTATGAAGCTTTTTAT
The DNA here is from genome assembly GCA_964019185.1 of Maratus speculifer. Lineage (NCBI taxonomy): Eukaryota > Metazoa > Arthropoda > Arachnida > Araneae > Salticidae > Maratus > Maratus speculifer. Next base: position 145,705,692 of record OZ025300.1, read on the forward strand.
TCCTGCATGCAGAGCTAACTGCTATAATTTCATGTTTCTGTAAATAAATGCAAATTTTCTTTGTAGACAGGGGGATGGCAGCACAGTCAATCACCTCTTTGAGTTTAAGGCGGAAATTTCAGAATTGATTCGCTTATTAAAACGCAATCGATCTGCGAAGTCAAATTTTGTTGTACAACACATAAAAACTCAATTTTAGCGGATGACTCGAAGAAGTACCATTGTTTTTTCCTGATCCAAAAGTGTGAAAACATGGTTGGACTAAGAGGAGGAAATGTACGAGTAACTGTCAGATTCACAATATTAAATCTACGAGTCGACCTCTAAAATCGAGTTTTCAGCTGTTTTCCAGCAAATTATGACTTTGCAGACCAATTGCGTTTTAATATGTCGAGTTTTAACTAATTCTGAAATTTTAGCCATGAACTCGATGAGGTGGTTGTCTCTACTGGCTCTTCTCCGTAGGGCATAGATTAAAAAAAACATCAGATTTCAGCTTTTTCATTAATAAAACAAAAAAATTACAGCACGTTAATATGTTGTACACCTGGTGACAAAAATTTTTAATAAATGTATTTATATTTGGTGTTTGAGATTTCGCAGTGTAGTGATTGCTGTGTTAATCATTTTCAGAATATGATGTTACATTCCTTTCGCGTGTGTATGCCAGTGCACCTATCGGGCAGCCATGAATTTCCACGTATACAATACAAGACTTCATAGCCACTTCGTGCATTGGCTTATCGAAATCTGAAATATGCTGTCATTTCATATGTTTCAGGATAGGGACAGGAATCTTAGTTAAAATCCGAATTAATAAGTGAATTTGTTAAATTGGTCAAGCTCTGGGTTTTAGTCTTAATATATACAAATTTTCAAGCTGTCAAGAAAAACAACTTTGTAACATGACCAAGCGTATCAAGAAATCTTTCCCACACACAGGTTTGAGAGTTAATATTTACATTTAAAATATTTCTCAAAAAATATTCCGGTTTCAGAAAAATAAATTAAAAAAATGTTTTTTGTAAAATATTTAATATTAGCAGTCTTCTCTCGCAACGGTGGCTGCTCCGTTTCTTCAAATGAATCTTTAATTAAGCAAAATCGGTATATTTGATCTTGAGTTACATCATAATATAGAATTTTTTCTTCAATCTACTGCCTCATTCCTGAAAACAATCGCACACCATTATTTTTATGTGTCCTAATGTATCTCACAATTTGCATTGTTGAGAACTAAATCATTTAGATGATTATTTGCAATAAAATTGAGGTTCTCAAACTATGGCACGCGTACCGGTACTGGTACTAGAAGTTCTGTTCACTCGTATGCGAAAAGTGCGATAATGCTACATAAAATAAATAATACGGCATGGGGAGTAAAAATGCTGAATCACGCTCTCTTCTTTCTGGATTTGTCCTTTCACAGGCTCATCTGATATACTGCTTTCACAGTGTTTTGCTTCCTCTTATTTTAATGTAACGAGCTGACTCACCCGGCGTTGCCGGGCTGATATTACACCAGATGTGTAATATCAGCATTAAACGAACTTGAAGTTTTGTATGATTTTATCTTTAAATCGGAAAATTGTGTAAATACAATATCGCAAATACGTGTTTGCAGACTGCGTAAAAAATCGGTTTAAAAAATACAAACAACTAATATTTAGCTGTAACAATGCTCAAACTGACTGTAATGGGAAACGCAGGAGGTAATATGTGTCCAACGATTGCGTGATTTTCGTGTTAAAATGATGATATTTATCCGTAAAAATCGCTTTAAAGTTACGTAACTAATTACTTTTTCACATAGAAATTCCAAGTGAAATATTTTGAATTTCAAACTAACTACATCACTCTGAAATCCGACTATACTGTGAGTGAAATTGATACTCGATGATTAGCTAAACACTGTTAGAAAAATTCGTCAATATACACTAAGTTATCGTTATTTTTTCACAAATAACTTCTGTTCTCCCAGAAAACGTATTTGTTCTGTGAGTTCATTCCGAAAGTCGAAAAATGAGGAAACGATTCTGTTTATATCTAGCACGCATGCGCATTGGGTCTGTTAGTAATAAATTCGAATTTATTTTTAAAATGAAAAACAAAAATATTCTATCGATTAAAATGTCTAATTTAGTTTTAAAAGACAAAAATGTTTTCGAATTTAAAAATAAATAACAATTACTTTCTTTATTCGTTCAAAAATTCTCACAATCTGTTATTCAAAGTTGGATAAGTTGAATAAAGTTCAATATACAAAGTTATTTCTATGATAAATATTCGCATATAAAATATACTTTAAGTGAAGACATTAAAAAAATATTTTAATTAAAAAATAAAATGCAAAAAAAAATGATATTATTAAAAAAAATCTTATCGAATAAAAATAAAACATCCATGTTTTTTTCTCTGACAATCTACGTTATATATTTAAAATTCACATTTTTATACTATATTAATACTAAACGTAAAGAAAAAAAAACCAGTCACAGTTTCATTAAAGATGAAAACTTTCCGAGATTAACTGCAAAATTAAAAGCTTTTTAACGAAATACACCAAACCACACCCATATGAAATCAACGCTTCTATTTTAAAGCAAAATCTATATGAGCAATCGTATCGCTGTGGATGAGTGTTGGCCTTGTAATCCTGGTGTTCTCAGTTCGATCCCCACCTCTTCCGCGTTGATTTTTTCCAAACTTTTTTCAAGTGACGGATATTTTTCCTCTTTTGACGGAGAAAAAAATAAACGGAAAATCGTCAATGTACAGACAATGTCTGGCAGCAGTGCTGCCAGTACTTTTTCTGTGAAAAGACGGAAGTTTTTTTGAGAGTGAAAGGTAGGCATATAGTATTGTAATTTCAGAGCCATTGTACAAAAATAAGCGTATATATATTTTAAAATATTGCATAATGTTAATTCTGTAGACATAATCTTAACCGTAAGCTAATACTAGCGTAATCATAACCTGTCTGTAACCTAACTGCAACTTAAAAATAATCTAATCGTAACTTAAATGTTATATAAATGTAACCTAACAGTCATCTTATTGTAACCTATGCGTAATCTAACCATAACCTAATTGCAACTTAACGTTAACCTCATTCTAAATTATCTGTGACCAAACTGTAACCTATCCGGATTTTAAATATAACCTAAGACAAACCATAACATGAAATTGCAACCTAATCGCAACCTAAACGAAACCTAACGGTTACCTATCCGTAAATTCTAACTTAACACTAACAATAAATGAAATATCTAACCATCATGTGCTACAGTTTAGGGTACAATTTAGTGCTTTAGTTTCCCTTTCCACCGCCATGGGGCACATAATGTTTCGTGGATTATTTGACAGGAATCATGGCCACCCGCGCCGGATATAGAAAGTGGGCTATGCTGAAATATGTCTCAGTTTCACTTTGCATTACCATGATGAGCGTAAACAAACCTAAATCTGAACGATACTTCAATTTTCGATTTATCCGTAGATATCAACGGGATGAGGTAACAAATACAATATAAGAAATTTTCTTGGATTTCTGTTCGGAAATTATGGTAACCACCACTCAATTAAGAGCCAAATATTAATCTATAAGAGCCTCTACTCGGTTTGCTGCTGTTTGCTTCAACAGATTGAGATAAGCTGCGTACGCTCTGTAAACTATGTTAGTTCCAATATTCACCTCCGGGAGCGCCCTCATTTCTTAACAAACCTATACCCGAATGAAACTCCGTTATCAAATCTGTTCGTAGATATATTAGTCGAGAGGGTGGGAAAATAAAACAAGATTTTAAGAAATACAGTGATATTTTTATTTTGACTAGAACCAAATCTGAATTCGACAAAATCGTTCATATGAAACATAAACCAATCCGAGCAAAATTGACAAAATTGCAACCCGAACTGAACCTAAAATTTCAGTATGAAAAAAACCGAATTCTGATGCGAAGCAAATCTGAAGTGGACAAAAATATTCCAATGAACAATAATGCGATCCGATTACGAAAATATAATTTCTGTATGCATGTAATTTTGACGAAACATAAAAATGCAATTTGAAAAATCACGAAATCTTACCCGAGCCAATTTTGAAGCATACAAAATTATTCCAAATATCTATAACAGGATCTGAACAATACAAAGTAATTTCCAATGACATGAACCCAATTCAAACCTAAAAGATTCATTTGAATATAAAAACATCTTTATTTTTAAGCAATTGTTTTCTCATGGCGATCTTCATTGGTTTTTTTGCGTACGGAAATTTGGTTCAAAAGGCGAAGTTTGACAGCATTATTTTAATAATCGTCTGCTTTTATCGAAAAATAGAAAAACATAATTTCTTTGAGTAAGAGCACCTGTTAATCTTACGAGTTTACCAATAAAAGTTATCGCATTCATGTGTGAAATAGTAGCAGCTCTTATTCAAAAATAACCTTAATTGCTACCATTTTGAAACAGGAACGTACCTACGTTCGTGTCTATTTAAGAGGAAATTAAAGAAACTGGACCTATTGCGATATTTTCTTAGGCTCCAGTCGGGTTTATGTTCACGGAAACTATTTTTCTTACTATTATCGGATCATAGTTTTTTAAAATATTTTTATCGGTTTGTGATTTCGTCCTATTCATATTTCGGTTCATTTTTTCAAAGGCAATTTTTAAGTTCGGGGCGAGTTGCATGTGCACAAAAATCATTTTTCCTTGTTTAGATCGGGTTATGCTTTATTTGAACATTTTTGTGAGATTCAGATTAAGTTCGGGTCAGATATAAAAACCATAGTTTTTTTTTTTTTTTTTCAAACGGAAAGTTTTGATACGAGTCTGGTTTATGCACGGGAATTTTTTGTCTTGCTCGTGTCGGAGTATTGTCTGTTTTTTTTTTCGATTTGGGATCGGGTTATGTTTTAATAAGTTTAAATATTATGGTTGTAACCTGTTTGGCTACTATTCTTTTAGTGACTATTTCTGATATATAATTTATTTTACTAGCCGAAAAATTATTATGATGTATGAATCCTCTGCCGATTCGAACAATTTAAAACAACCATTTTACTTTCGGTTTAAAAAGAAATTAAAGCCATAATCAAATTTTAAAATAAATAGAATATATTCAAGATTAATCAATGATTAAAAAAAACTGCTTGAAAAGCCTCGTATATTTTTTACTGCATTACAGCTAACCACACATACATTCTAATATACGAAATACCAACAATTTGACGTACAAGAGCTGTGATAAGAAATTCTCAGTTAAACTGACACTTTGCAAGTCTATGAATTTTAAAGTTCATTGAAAAAAACAGTCACTTTTGAAATTTTAAATACTCGAAAAAGTTTCTTTAATTCTGTCTCAGCTTTTTAGCACTTTCCAACAAAGTTGAAAGTGGTTATGCATTCGATTTGTTTATCCTTCTGTCCGTCGATCCGCCTGTAATGGGGCCTGGCATCGGGCCGTATGGCCGTCTGTCCGCACTCTAACGTTCGTAAAAATACTCGGATTGTCATGAAATTATTGGACATTAATGATGTATACCTGAGCACAAACGCTATTGAAAATGAAGTTTCTGCCATGATTAGTTTATTTACAGGGACAGTCAAAACTTTTCCATTACATTAAGGTATATGGCAAAAAATAGTTTCTATTGATATTTAAAGATGTTACACCCTTTCAGATATTTTCAAATTTATGTGCATCTACAAAATGCGTTAAAATTTGCATTTTGTAAAGTATGCAGCGAAAAGAATAGTTATTATTCATTTACAGGGCCACACAAAAGAATTCTTATACATAATAATAAAAGAGGGGGGGGATTGCATGCGACATATTTTAATTATGGTAAAAGATTTCATATATAATCAAATTGATATACGTTAATTAATCTGAAAAATTCAGTGGATCAATCTGAATTATTTCATGCATAATACGTAGTGCATAGCAGCTAGGGTATACAAAACACTTCAAATAGTATATTCTATCCGAAGTCCTGTATTTTATGGAAGATGGCTTTTAGATGGCTGTAATGCATTTTTAATTGTGATATACTCTTTTAAGTTTCACTAGGTGTAAGCATATTATATGCTTTATATACATGCTAATTGTTACAAAATTTAGATATACAGGGCTGCACAAAAGATCTCGGAAAGCTTACTGAATATGAGCGTAACTTACTTAAAGGTGGTTTTTAAATATTTTATGACTTTTTACGATGAACTTCATTTGGTTTAATAACAAATGTTTGCAAAACATAGATAAAGTAATAAATAGGGTCACGCAAAAAACTGGATACATGCTCGCCATTAGATGATAATTTATGGAAATTTGATTTAAGTAGTTTAAAGAGAATTTTTAATTAGTAATAAATAGAATTTTTAAGCTAAACTTTAGCAAAATATGTTCGTGTATCAAAAGTACCATGCATTTTACGCGGCTGAACAAAAGTATTTAAATTGTATCCATCTGTTAGTATAAATTGCTGAAAAAATATATTAACCGACTGATTAAATACAGGGTATTTAAAAATATTGGTATACATATTTGGATATGGACAGTAAAAAGTTATTTCCCAGCGGAAACGAAATTTCGTAGAAGATTTCAAAAAGTGTTGGAAAGTGCTTCATAATACATGCTTAAAGCTTGATTTTTCTTACTTGTTTAATTATTTCTCCGAAAGTTTTATACAAACAACCTAATATAAGTAAGCGAAGGGAAAAAGCGGAAAAGATGATTTTGATGAGAGTGGGCTCTGGATTTTAACTAATTATTAAAATTCTAAAATCCCAAATATCAAGGTCATAAACACAAGCTTTCAGCTGCGTAAAAAATTTTTTGAGCGTCGCACGTGCCGCAGATTTCGCTAGCCATTTCAGACTCACGCACAGACAGACAGAGCGTTTTTTCCTTTTATTAGTATAGATTTCGATTAGAATTTTTAGACAAATGGAACAAATCCTTCGGTAGTTGTTGATTTGACCTTACACCTTTCATCCTTCCTGAAAAGTTTTCTAATATTACTATAGTATTATATGTGTGTATATTTCTTCAAGATCTTCGATCACGCTTTAATAAGCATATTAGTTTCAGAATGTATGGAATTTCTTATGTAAGTTATGCATTTATGAAATTAACTTATGTATTTTATTATTGATATAAACATAGTGTTCATATAACAAAAATTTGTTGAAAATGCGACTTTAAATGTGCTCTTTTTCCAGGTTTAATCGTTTGCGGCGCTAAGCAATATCATTGCTAAAGTGATCTAAATAATAATAAATGACACCGGAATTTGTAAACAAATTTATTTTTAAATATGAAAAAAAGAATATGTTTCAAACATGCAATAAATGGAAATTCAATTCATTTTTCCAAAGTTTTGGTGCTAATGTGGCGTACCGAAATTAACCTTTTAAACGCCGCACTATGATCGAGAGGTAGCACAAACTATTTATTGATAAAAATCCTATTAAAACTCAAGCATAAGCACTATGGGAAATTTTTTTTTCTCCCGAAAAAATTTTTTGTATGATTTCTAACATGTTCCAAAAATGGAACATTCGCGGGAAACACTTAGTTTTTTCACATGTTTTCATAAAATACGATTAACGACATTTAAATTAAAATCTTTATTTCTGTGGACATTTTCTTCACGATTATAGGTAATTTATAAGCATTTGTCAATAATAACACAGGTTAAGAAAGTAAAAAGCCGGGCTTCAACCGCGTAGCTTTCGTTTGTCTGGGGATTCCAACAAGTATTCCAGCAAAAATGGTAAAATAAAGCTTACACAAAAAAGCTTTCCCACTTAAAAAAATATTACATATATGATGGATAGTAATTACTGTATGAAAGCAGCTTTATAATTATTTATTAAAGTTAAAAAAGAAATATGTACAAAATGATACATGAAAATAATAACAATAATAAAAATTTCTGTACTACAATTCACAGCAAAAAAATCAAATAAATTAAAATCTTAAAAATATAAAAGAGAAAAAATTTTTACCAAAAATTACCAAACACTTTTAATATATATATACAAGGTGGCCAGAAATAAAACACCCCTACTCTGACCTCCATGGATATCGAACTACTCAGTGTAAAGGCTCAAAATTTTGTACACATACTATTCAAAATATGGGGAAACGGATTTCACGAAAAAAAAATTAGTTCCTGAAATCACCGATAGGTGGCGCTGCACAACTGGAACTATGATCAAAAGACACAAATAATAATAAAAATTAAAATGTTTATGCGGAATGGAATGCTTCCATGCTTCCTTTTTAATTTTTCTGCCCCTTATGGAAAATAAAAATAGTAAAGAAGCTAGAACTCCCGTTGTAACTGCAATTTCATACTGTAACCAGAAAAATTTGCGTAAAGCATGGGTAGAAGCCATGTTCTGGGTATAAAAGAAGTTAAAAGGTGGGGAATGTCATTCTTATTAGTGATGGCTGTCACGCTGCCAGAACGCGCTTTGCTTGTGAAGTTGTTTTACGAGAATAAAGGAAATGCTCCAGCAGCACTTCGAGAGTTTCGCCGACTTAAGGATTTGCGTAAGGGACCATTGCTTCCACAAGCTCTCAGGAGAATGATCGCTCGATTCGAGGAAACTGGACATCTTGGAGTTCAGCCTGGTCGAGGACGCAAACCGGTTCGTTCAGATGTCGTTGAAGATGTTGCCACCGGTATTGTTGAACAGTCAATGGATAATGTTTTAGGCTGCAGTAGTGCACGTGCAGTGTCACGACACTTGGGTGTTCCCTATAGCACAGTGTGGAACATACTCAGAAAAATGGTGCATTGTTTCCCGTACAAAATCCGCCCTAATCAACAATTGCTGGCCACAGACAGGGAGATGCGACTGACCTTTGCATTGACATTTCTTGCTAGAGTTGAAGTGGATGCATCGTGGCCGTGGCAGATTCTGTGGAGCGATGAGGCCCATTTCCACCTCAGTGGAACAGTGAACACCCATAACTGTCGCATATGGGACACGACAAACCCCCGTACCTTCCAAGAGATTCCACTCCACTCACCGAAAGTTGACAGTCTGGTGTGGATTCACAGCCACATTCATCCTTGGACCGTTCTTTTTCGAAGAGGTTACTCCCAATGGCCTTGAGACATGTACCGTGACGGCCAACAGGTACAAAAGGATGCTCGAAACATTTGTTGTACCCCATTTGCAGCAGCGCCAATGCCTTGACACCATTACTTTTATGCAAGATGGAGCACCTCCACACATTGGACTCCCTGTGCAACAGTTTCTTCGCCAACATTTCACCAATGACAGAATAATCAGTCGCGCGTTTCCGACAACTTGGCCATCTCGTTCACCGGATCTTAATCCGTGTGATTTTTGGCTTTGGGGACACTTAAAAACCTTGTTTATCGAGAACGTCTGGTAACCTTGGCAGATTTGAAAGAGAGTATCAGTATGCATGTGAGAAGCATCTCAGATGACCAGTTACGATCCGCAGTTGAACAAGCTGTCCACAGACTTCACATTTTACATCTTCAGGAAGGGAACCATATTGAGCAGCATTCCCTGCATCGATAACGTCCTTGTTTCATGTATGCTTGGTACTTTAAAATAAAATGTGTTTAAAACGTGTTTTTGTGTCTTTTCAGCATACGTCCAGTGGTACAGCGCCACCTATCGGTGATTTCTGGAACTAAATTTTTTTTTTCGTGAAATCCGTTTCCCCATTTTTTGAATAGTATGTCCACAAATTTTCAAGCCTTTACACTGAGTAGTTCGATATCCAGGGAGGTCAGAATAGGGGTGTTTTATTTCTGGCCACCCGGTATATATATATATATATATATATATATATATATATATATATATATATAGTCTTTAATTTTTGTGTCCTACAATGGATGTATTATCGATGGTAGTTAGAAAGCATTTCGCATATAGTTTTTTTTCACACTCAAAAAATTTTTTGTAGTGTTCTTTTGGCATACAGCACATTGATCTTGTGTTGATGGCATAATATAATTTAATTGACAAATGATAATGCATTCCTCTTCAGAATCATCAGATAACTCATAAAAAATTTCTTGTGCCTCTTCTACTGTTCGAATCGGATTTGAAAGAGACAACTCGTTTATCTGATAAATTCTAACTAACTGAAGACATAGAGTAAAATGAAATAATAAAAATTCCTTATCACGCTATTTTCTAAAGTCACCTCTTAGATTCTAGCTTGAGTCATAAACAATGTCTAACTATCAACAAACAGGCATGTTTACCCCGTCAGTTGTGAGCAATCCACTTCAGGAGAACAAGTGTGTGAGAGAGACGGGGGGGGCATGTGAGGGAGACGGGGGGGGGCATGTGAGGGAGACGGGGGGGGGCATGTGAGGGGCAGGGTGTGGAGTGGGGGTAAAAGGAAGTGTATCAAAGTCATAAACATCTTTTGTCGACACTTACTAAACCACCTCGTATTCGGAATCATTTTATCAATAGTTACATGTACTGCAACCAAACAACTTTATCATATTAAAAATATATACCTTTACACGCCAATGTTCTATTTTTGGAGCATGCGACTTTCTAACCTAAAAGAAACAATATAAATCAACTTTTTAAGAAAAAACTTGTGTTCTACTAATAAAATGATTATTTTCACATGATCAAACTTAGTTATAAAAATATTTGTTAAATTTTGAATTTTTTATGAATTTGTGAATTTTGTCCAGCGAAAAGTCTAAAAAAAGGCCTAAATTACGATTGTTTCCCTTAGACATGATTAATATTATCAATGAAATATCAACGCCAAAAAATTAATCCATACTTTATATACAAATACTAATTTTTATAAAGCAATACGAATAAAAATACATTTTTTGCAGAATTTTGAAGTTGATGTTCCATTTTTGGAACATTGGAGTGTAAAAGGTTAAGTGATTTCGTTGACATAGCAGCGCCCCTTGAGGTGTTAATAAAGAATATTTATGTTCTCTGTTTAAGTGCATCTGTAATTGTTACTCGATAATTATACTTTATAATGGTTTTTCTGCGTTAAATGTTCTTTTTTTGGTGGTACGTGGAAGTATGAGCTATTTAGTATTAAGTCGGTCTAAAAGAGGGAATTCCTGCAATAGAACACGGAAAGTAACAGTAGAGTGGAAAATTATCGCTGAAAATTTAATAATTCAATTTTTATCAAAATCCGTCCAGTAGAACTTTTTTCTAAGTTTTATATTTCATAATCGGGTTTAAATGATAAAGCAACTTTCGCCTATAACATTTTTGTCTCTATTCTGAAGTGTAAAAATTGAAAATGTGCGATATTTGGAAGTTCAAAATATTGTAATAAAAGCAAAAATTGCAATAAAAAAAGAGTTCCATCATCTGACGGAATTTCCTGCAGTCGACAAATGACTGCAGGTTTACGCATGTGCTCCAGCTTAACGCATGCATCACTATATGATTATGTTATATGGAATACTACAAATAACATAAACTTTGCAAAGCAAAACTATATATGGAACGAAACATTCCTGACATATATGAAATATAGAAAAAAGTATTGTTTTTTGTAACGAAAAAGTACAGAATTAAATTTTAAAGACAAATTTACTGCCCCTTTTCCTTTGAGAATTTTATTTCAGACGCGTACATAAAATATACTGAATACGTAAATTTTGAAAACCTATTCCGATGTTTGTGCTGATCTATGCTTTAAAAGAAGTTTAACTATTTCAAATAATACCAGGATCTTATTATTAATGCATGAAGTATTGAATTAAATGTAATATCCATTGAAGAATATAGTTCTTATCGAAATACCAGATATCTATTTTATCTAAAGTTATATTTCTCGGCAAAATTATCTATGAGTTTTGAAATAATTTAGTTGACATAAACAAATGTAGGATTTTTTTTTTATTATTATTTGCAAAATTTTGAAATAACTGTAATTAATAAATAAATATATAAATATCAAAGTAAATGAAATTCAAATAAGGCTTTGTTTACATTTCTATATAATAAATGTGGCTTTAAAAAAAATATCTTTTAATTAAATTGTTTCCTTGAGATTTAGCGCCTACGGATTTTTTAGGCTTAAATTGTTATTTTGAGATTTATAAAAAAACCGACATGTCCTATCCATACATAACATAAAACAAGAGAAAGGAATGCATCAAGCATAGATTATGAAGCAATTCTAACTCGTTCGATTAATGTAATAAAACGGCACCGTTTAAAATATTAAAATATTACACCTCATTTCACCATATGGAAATATGTAACGCATGTCAAAACCGAATTTAAGCTCTTCCGATCTACAATCCTAAAATTACCTGAATTTTTTAGCCGCCCTGCATATGACATAAAGATTTATATCTTTGCAATCCAAAATTTAGTTCATTTAATAGACACACATATTTAGATTGAAAATTCCCTTTCAGTAATTTCCTCTAGTAAGGAAAATGGTATGCGATTACTTTTGTGCAGCCCTGTAAAGGAGGTACAGTATTTAAGTGTGTAATGATTAATTTGTAAAAAACTAATTAAATTGAAAAGCGCATATCGAATTTGAAAACATACTTTCCGGCAATTATAGCGCAAAGTCAGTATTATAACCGATTTGTTTTTGTGTGTCCCTGTAAATTATTAAAAAAAAGGTTATGAATGCTCTGTTTTAACGTGATCTAGTGAAATTCAATGATTTAAATCACTTGCAATACCTTTAAATAGCATAATGTCATTAAAATATTCTCAAAACGGTTTCCCCTCCTATACCATGATGTAATCGAATTCTTTTGAGTGTCCTTGTAAAAGAACTAATAACCGTACATACTTCATATCCAATGCCAAACATGCTTCAGTGATCCTAAATAAGTTTTATCAATTGCATGAAAATCTGAGTATATTTACTGGAGTTAGGGCGTGGATAGACGGGCAGATGGAAAAATGGCCATATGGACGATCAGGCTGGCAGATTAACAAATGGCCAAATGGACAGACATACAAACCGGATTCATAAACACTTTTAAACTTTGCTGGAAAGTACTAAAAACGTTCATGATTTCTAATTAAACATAACAGGTAAAATCACTTTTTAAATATAATGTGAAAATATATTGCGTGTAAACGTGTATCTTCTATAATAATAAAAAGGCAAATTTGTTCGTGTCAGCGCTGTTCTGAAGAGTCCGTTGCATGTAGAGTTACAAAATTTGGAGGGAAGATACCTCTATACATGTAGTTTTGCACTTCAAAGCCCGATTTTTGATGTTTTGATTAGAACTTTTTAATTTAATTTTTTAGGCGATTTTTAGCATTATTTTTATGTTTCGAGGCGATTTTTCCATATTAGGGAATTGAATAAGGTTTCATTCTTTTCACTCAATATAGTAATTTTTTTTCTCTTTTCAATCAAGTTTATTCGGAATTCGTGCGGCGATTTTTGGATTTTTAGCGAAATTTTTAATGCGATTTTTAGTGTTTTTTCGCATTTTGCGGCTATTTTTTGACAAGGATAAAAAGAAAATTGATCAAACTTTCAGCCTATTGAACTAAATTTTGTCTGCTATGATTTTTCAATATCAGTAATATTTAATACGATTTTCAATGTGTTGTTTAAAGATTTTTTGATTTTTTATGCGTTTAGAATTTTTTCTCATTTTTGTCAAAATTATAGACTTTTGTATGCATCATGATCTTATCTATTCTTGAATTGCATGTAAATTCTCTTCCGTTTCCCATTGCAGTCCTTTTGAACATTTTTACCGCTAAATAGTTTTTGTTACTTTTTGTAACCAAATTTTCCCACAGTCAGTGGTCGTGTACTTCAGGCAACGTAATTTCACGTATTTCGGGATAGAGATAAAATCACAAATTTCATGTTCTTTTAATATTATTATCACGAAACCGTGCAACGCCGGGCGGGTTACCTAGTCTTAAATATATTTTGTAAATATTGAAATTCAATTACTTGTGTAATGTCAATACCTAGTACACTAAATATTTCTGAAAATCTTCTTGTTTATCCCTAGTCGCTTTTTCAAATCCGGGAGAGGCGTTATAAAGATAAAGTATTAACATTTGGTACTACTTCGTTATCCCGTCGACCCATTTCGCCAAATTTATACAAATCGCCGAACTTATAGCAAAATTATATATATTGACATAATTTTTATTTTAAGTAACGAAAGAAATAAATAATTAGTAGAATATTAATAAAAATACAGGTAAAAAGTCGAAATAAAAATCATTTAATGACGTTTTAAACACGTGTATCGTATTTAATGTCATTGAATGTGACATTCAAAGTCATCTATTATTGGCATATAATCTTACGGTTTGACGGCAGTTTTTTGGTCAACGAAATAACCAAGTAGTACACAAAATTTTTATTTGTATATTGAACTGAATGCTTAAGAAGAAAACATTAATGTTTATTTAACTCATTTTACAGTAAATTATCTAAACTATATAAAGTGTCCAAACATTCCTGGACGAATTTTAAAATTCAATAAAAATATTAAAACTGTCGTAAAAAGTTCTGATTCTACTACAATTCTACTCAAAATTAAAAATTGATTATGAACGCTGGGAGTCTTCTCTTCTGAAAAATTGAATCTGAAACAAGAAATAAAAAGCAAGCGTTAACAATACATTATGACAAAGTTTTCAACACTTGCTGAAATATTCAACAAAACTTTGTTAGTTTGGGAAATACAGGGTTATTACAAATTAATCATCGGGTTTTGATACGTTACTACGTGCGAACTGAAAAAAGTATATGTTTCTATGACAACTCAAACCAGAGGGAGTTAACTATAGTTTCGTGCTACGTATGTGTCAAACACGTGTAGTTGTCATGGTTGCTGGGCGAAAGTCAAATACAAAATGGCGACTGGCCAGCAGAAAGCGTTTATTTTCTAGAATCTTCAAAGTGTGAATTACTTATAACCGCTGAGAGAGCATTACGGAAGGCAAACCAGATCAAACCAATAACCCAACAAAGCATTCTTCGCTTGTATAGACAGTTCAAAGAAATCGGCCGGAACTTTTGGAGTTACAAAAACAACTATTTGAAAATTCTAGTACACAGAACGCTTTCTGCTGTCCAGTCGCCATTTTGAATTTGACGTTTGAACAGTAACCATGGCAACTAAACGCGCATAATACATATACAGAACGAAACTATAGTTATCGGCCTTTCGTTTAAGTTGTCATGAAAACATATACGATTCCTAGTTCACACATTGTAATGTGTCAAATCCCTATGATTCTTTTGTAATAACCTTGTACGTTCAATAAAGTAACGATGAAAACATTTTAGAAAACAGATAAAACATTTAAAAAACTGATTTCGGCAATTACCTACCATAGACAAATATGTATTCCAAGTCTTTTGAGTAGCCTTGTATTTGATTTTCAGGATTATAAATATGTTGTATAAAAGTGTTTATTAAAGCATCTTTCGCTCCTCACTCCCCCCCCCCCCAAAAAAAAAGTATATATATAAATAAATATAAAAATAGAAATCAACTCCATTTTATGTCGATTCATGGGTGATCCCAATTTGAATTTGACTTGGGAATCAGGATCCTTGTTTAACCGATGCCACTCTGAAGAGAAAAAAAGATTATTCATTTTTTGGTTTTTTGGGTAGCGTATATTTATCTCCATCAAAATAGTGGAAGCTGTAACCAGATGCATTTATTTCACAAATTTCAGTGTGTTGTCAAAAGATCTTATCATTCCAGTCAAATTACAGGTTTTTACTGATCATCCTGACAATTATCCGTCTACCCCAACATAAAAAAATACTATTTGGCTGTCGCATCTTCATTTCAATGATTAGAGCATTAATAGAATGAAATGGTTAAACATATCGGTAATTTCTCCAGTATAGACATACTAAATTTGATCTTTGAAGTATTTTTATTTTTCACACATAAATTGAAAAACAATTCCCACTCAATAAGAAATTCGGAAATGTTATCAGTACTGAACCTTATTATTTACATGATGCGATATGATATTAACATAATTCACAATTCTAAAGGATTCTTAGACATGGGGTAACATTTATATGCACTCAAAAAACAAACATAAATCCTACTTCGAAACTCGTGTATGCGTGGCTTGTCAAAAAAGCTTCGAATGAACTAATGAAATCTTGAAACTGTTCTTACTGCGAGTAAAATAAATAAATAAATAAGAATAAGAAAACGCGAAGAAGCGAAAATGATAAAAATTCTCTTAACTAATGGCGAAAGTATAGTATGTAACACGGCATTGACAGCAGACAAGCGCGCGTATTCGCATAGCATATAAGGGCCTCCGAAAGACCACTTTTTATTATATCCCTCCCTTAAAGACCCTTTAAATTTTTCAGTTGGAAAATAGGATTGCCTTTTTTTCCATTAGAAAACCAAAAAATCCCACTTGTCTGGGAAAAAAAAGAAAAAGAAAAAAAACCATGCACAGTTTTGCCTACTTACTTATACCTATTGAATCCAGGGCATCAGTTACACCGGTTTGGAGGAAAAAGCTTTTTCTCGTGCATTACTTCGTTTAATGTCACTATGGTTACAGAAATATTTAATGTTGGAGAGAAATTTGGCCAGTTTTCTGGAATCGGCCGAATAGCAGACATCTGTAAAGTGCAGGACTCTTTTTTGAAAAGGTGGAATGGGAAGTTGTCCAGATTCCAGTTTTTCTTAATTATGTTTCATTTCTTGCAAAGATTGCTATTTGTTATCACGGCGGTTTTGTTTAATAGTAAAAGTTAAAACGCAGAACATAATCTTATTGAAGTACGTATCGTGTTTTCCAACATCAACTTGAAACTGTACAAAGCCGCCAGGCAATTTGCTCCTGCTCGCTCTCAGATACTGAACAGTGGAACGTTTTCTAAACTTGTTTTCTAACAACATGGCGATATTTCCTGTCTTTCATTGAAGTTGAATCTGCTCACCGCATTGCTTAGAAGTGTTTTTTTAACATTCTATGTATTCAATATAGAATAATTCAATAATTTAAGGAATCTCAGGAATCTGATCAATCTTAATTTTTACCTGGTAGTGCAATTTTCCAAAATTAACATTTTTTTTCCACAGTCCCTATAAAACTAAACTTCACAAACTTTTTAATGTAGAGAACTTATTATATCTTCTATTTAAAATATCTCTTTTAATATTCTATACTGAAATTTTCTTTTACTTTTTTATGTTTAATTTTGATTAAAAAAATTAAATTATTTTTTTTAAATGCGTGTAATATTTCTCAGAAACTAATAAAGCAATTTATAAGAATCTTGAGAAATATTTTCATTTTAAGGTAAGGAATAACCTATAGTACTTCAAATTTAGTATTACATTAAATATTATATTGCATTAAAAGTTTTATATTGGTAATTTTTTTTCAAAATTCTAGAATTTGAATATAATTTTAGAATAAATAAATAAACTGCTTTCAAATGAAGTATATGTTCAAGATACATTAGTTTTACATCATTATCAATATTTTCATATGTAATATTTATTTTAGTATTATCATCAGCAACTATATTTTGAAATATTAAGAAGTATGGTAAAGAAGAAAATTTTGCCTTTGACACATCCAACTAATTTTAAATTAAAATATTTTTGACTGTATACCATTTTTGATGTGGTATAAGTATATTTTTCATAAAAAAGACTTTCTCTGGAGCATACATTTTAAAGTTCAATTCTGCGTTCTTACAGAAATAATTTTTTTATGCTAAATGTTATACTTTGTTTTTATATATTTAGTTTAAATGTCGGTAAGATTCCTTTAAAATTTATGTTCCTTTTTTTTAAACACCAGATAACAAACTCATACTTCACATTTATATTTAAAAAAAGGTCATGCCATTGTTCATAAGTAAAGCTTTCAACGTACATTAATAATTTTAAAAAATCAAAAAATATAACTTAAAAATAACGAAAGAGATCTTGCCATAAGGCTAAAGGGAATAAAGGACTTCAAAGTATGCCCATTTTCTCGATTTCGTTCACCTTTCGCATCTTTCTAAAATATCCTGAAAGTTTTTCATATTTCTCGAGTTCTATTTATTTATACTTATTCTTTTCTATAAACACCAGAGCATGTTTTATTTCTTAAACGATTCTTCGGGAGGTCATAAAACTTTCGAAAAAAGAACAAAGGGATAGTTTATCTTATAAATTTACGTTTTATTATCCGTATGGATTTCTTGAAATCTTCTCATAGAAACGCAATTTTTTTTAAACATACAGTTTTGAAAATTTTAAATTTGTAAATATGACGTTGCAACTTTTTGCTGGATTATAAAGAAGCTAAAATCTTGTATGCTTAAATACTTAACTCATTGCTTGTTTGGATTTAATTTGCCTACATTTAAAAATTATTATGTTTTAAAATTTGTATTATATGCTTTGTAAAATTATAGTATTCGGATCAATCATTAACTAATATATATTCGGATTTAAAAATAATGCTGAAAAAGGTACATAGCAAAAAATAGGGTAAAAAATCGTAGATAATTTTCTAATTTATTAGATCATTTAACATTATTATTAGGCTAGTAAGAATGTCTGGTCTTACAATGTATGCTATGTTTATGAAAGTTAATAATTTTCTTTCTGTTATTAAATTATTTCCATTATATTTTTCCATTTCTTTGTATAACAATTTATTAACAATTAGCTACTATTCTCACAGGAGAAAACTTTGTATGTTTTAAATCTCTGCTAAACTATATTTTAATAAAAAATTCCTCGATACTATTTAAAACCGCAGAATATTTTTAGTTTCTACAAAATTCAAATCCATGCTTTACAAATAATTTAAAATACACAGTTCTTAAATGAAAATTAGTTTGAAATGATTCCCCAACAATTTGAGAAAACATTTCCTTGATTTTCAAACTAGTACGTAAGTATTCTAAAACATTTTAAATCGTTAGTCACGTTTTCAAGTTAAATGTTCCAAATTCTCCGCGAGAAAGATTTAAAAAAAATTCTGTTATATGTTAAAGTACAAAATGTAAAAATAAACATACGCTTTTAAATATTGAAAAATACGTATACCTATTCAGTATTAATGCAATTTGTTATATCTGAAAAAAAAATCAGTACTAGAAAAGAAGTGCACAGTTTTTTAATACATTTGTAGGGAATTATTTTCAGAGAGGACAATGTAGTATGATTTAGTAATCCCTTAATGAATTATCTATTTTCTCATATCACCCAAAATGGCCTACTTTTTTAGAAGTCCTCATGGAGTAAACCTCAATTTCATTCGATATTTATTTTTTAAATGTTAATAGACTTATCGAACAACAGGTATTATTATATATGTACATATGTAAATCAAAAGTCATATAAAAACACAAATAAATGTACTAAAATTATTTTCATGTAAACATATCAGATAAATCATCCTTTATTATTTTGTACACACATGGCTGTAAACACAACTTTGCAGAAAATCTCAATAAATACACGTTTAATTTTTTTTTAATTTCCATTGTTTTTGAAAACTGGCTAAAGCTTTTGCAAAAGGACCACAAATACGAGTATATCCCTTTCAGGTCCGATTTTTTTTCAGTTTTTAGAAAAAAAATTACTTTTAACATTAAAAAAATAAATAAAAAATACATAAGGAATCATCCTGAAATTATAAGTGTTCAAACATGGTAGTATGGGTCAGACTTTTCTGTAAAAGTTTTATCCCGAAACATGTTAGGGAAACGTCAACAAATTGAAAAAAAACAAATATCTTTTGGATAACCCTGTAAAAACTAATGAAGCAAAAGATTTCAAACTATAGAATATAATGAAATCGCTTATTGTAATAAACTATTTTCATTTTTATGCAAGTACCATTTACATTAATAAGGAAATTAAAGTTTTTATAAAAACAGTCCCAAATTAGCCCAAGTATATGCTTATAATTTACAGAGTTCTTAATATAAAATAATGGTCGTCCCCGAACACATGACAAAATCATTGTACATAATACACTGTACTCAGAACAAAGAAATAATAAAAATTGCATGAATAATGAACAGGTTTACTAAATAATTTTGCATTACACATGCGTCAACACTATGAAAATTTCATTTGCATATTGTGTTAAATAAATGTATAGAGCAACTTTTGTGAAAGTTTCATGAACATAGCTTGAAAATCCTGATAATAATCGTCGATAGAATAAGGTTTTTATCAGTTATTCACAAAATGAAGCAAAAAGATGAGGGGCTGTATCCATTTATCCATTGAATAGTGTCAATATAAAATACAAAATATGGCACGTACTACTATATTTCGATTCAACCCTCATTTATTTTTCTTTCATTTTGGGAACAACGGCTTTCGACGATCAGCAAAAAATTAAGAGAGTTTATTAAAACAAGCCACTTAATCATAATCTACAGTTTGAACACTTTTACTACATTAGTTTTGACAAGGTAATCCTAACGATATTCCTCCTTTTTCAATGTATTGACGGACTCGTATGGAGTTTCGGGAAAAAATGTTCACGGTAATGTATGACCTGTATTATTATGTTTTTGCACTAAGAGTTTCAGGATAATTCCTCATTTATTTTTTTTATATTTAACAAAATGTCTAAAAGCGCAACTGGCCGGTCACTTTTGTCCGTATAGTGTATAAACTATTGGGGAACATGCATAATCACAACTATTTATTTTAAAGGTAGTATACTAATCTTGTCTTTTATTGCTAATTAAAGAATTACATCAAATATTTCTGCGTAATTTTACTAGATTCATTAAGGATCGCACAAGACAGGTTTTCAAGGCCAAATTCGAAAAAGAATTTGTGTTATCTTATTTTCGACCGAAAAGGAAAACAAAATCGAAAAATTCAAATATTTTTTAAAGTACAGTAATCATAATCTTTGCACGGAGTCTCGGACAACATCTGTCCAGCTTAGCATGTATTCTCTGATAAGCGCTATCCGAGACCCCGTGTATTTGCGAGGATTAGGTTCTTGAAAACATCCCCGAATGTCAAAATCGCGTATGTTGAGATTATCTACTCATATATGTAAAGGGGTTAAGTTTTAATATTGTTTTTCTTTTTAATAGAAACGAACAATTGAAGTAAAAAAAAAAACATTTATTCAGCACAATACATTAAAAGTACATACTTTAAATAACTCAACTAATTCTAAACCTAATATACAACATTTATTTCAAGTGTATGTTGCAAAACGTTTAGTGATGTGTGATTGTTTGGCGAACAGATCAAAATTATTATAATTATTTATTTTATGAATTTCCAAGAAAGGAAAAGTTGCATCCTCGATTTCTATCTTAAAATTAATTCTCCTCACCAGTGAATAATCATATTATACTATAAGAAGTTGTTTTTGACATTTTAAAATCTTCCGGAAAATGTTTGCAAAAAATACTTCACCCACAGTAAAAAATTTAAATTTTAAAAATCAAGAATTTTTTTTTATTTGAAGGAATGAAAAATAAAGGAAATTACTAATCAATATTTTTCTATTTCACGGGTTGAAGTTCTCAATTCTCAGTCCTGTCAATAGTACAGTAGACTATAAAGTGCATACGTGTCCAGTGTCAGGTAATTCATAGAATTGTTAAAACAAAATGAGTTTACTTTGAGAAAAAATATTCTTTATTATACAAAATAATTAAATTATTAAACGAGGTTCAACTGTATGTTATTATATTTATAGAATATCTTGTAATATTTCGAATCTTATACAGTTTATTAAGTGCAACGATCTTTAAATTGGTAAGTGATAACAATAAATTTTAAGTCTCTCAGGAGTCCTACTATTTTTCAAGCGGTGAAATTTAATACCATGTCACAATTAACTTTTATTTTAGTCCCTTCATATATACATACAAAAAAGTTTAAAATCGACAACTTAATGTTTTTTTTTATTTAAAATAAATTTATTTTAACATACATTATTAAATTTTATTTTATTTTTTTATGCTTAATTCTGATAAAAAGAATTAAATTGTTTTTATATTAACATCCACTGCGCGCAAGACTGTAGCAAAGCTACTGGTTCACAACCCCCACCCCCCATCCAAGATATTGATAATGATATAAAACTAATGTAACTTTAGACTATACTTCAACGGAGAGCATTTTTTTAATTGGCGATTTTTAATATTTTTTTCAAAATTCTGTAACCTAAGATTAAATTTTAAATAAATAAATAAATAAATTGCTTACAATTAAATATACGTTTAGGTACATTAGTTTTACATCCTTATCATTATTTTTGCGAGCCATTAAACCAATAGTTTTGCTACAGTCTTGCTCACGGTGGAAATAAGTAAAAAAAACTATTTTAAATGTTTCATTAACATTAAAGATAAAAAATAATAACCAATATGAAATATTAAAACAAATATTCTAAATAAAAGATATATTACGTTGTCTGTATTTGAATATTGTACAACCAGGTAAAGAAAAAAAAAACACTCTTGAGAACGCTGAATCAATTTTATTTCTTACTTCATTAAAGACGAAATTTCTTCAAAAAATATTTTGAGCTTTTCAATATATTGTATAAAGGAAGTGGATTTCTTTTTTTTAATGCTATAGCAAACAGATAAGATTTTTCCTTTTAATTTTCTCTGCATCATTAAAACAAATGATTTTTTTCTTGGTTGCATTACCTTTTAGCGCTAGAAACATCTGTAACATTCCACGATATTAGCATATTGTTTTCTAGTTCTTTGTTGATTATCTAAAAAAATCTTTTAAATAAAGAAAGGTTTTGATATCAAAGAGTTAGATTTAATATTTCCTTTCATTCATCTCTTTAAAAGGGGTAACCCAATAATAAAAGTTATTGAAAAATTTAAAAAATAAATCTATTTGAGTGAAATCTTTAATGTTTTTTTTCGAAAATTCGTGTTTTTTTACGGTAACCTTTATCGGTATAACAAGTAAGAAAATTCATGCGTTAATCATAGATTGTGAAGCACTTTCCAACACTTATGAAATCTCTAACAAAACTTTGTTATTAAGGGAAATAATAGTGTATAGCCAAATATACCCAAATATGTATTCCAGTACATTAGAAGAGCCCTGTATTTCATATGCCAGTTCATATAATGGGAAAATTTAGCTTAGCAAGAAAATACCCAGTAGCTTGAAATTTCTTTTTCAGCAATTCATTCTATTCGATGGAAACATACTTGAATATTTTTGTTCAGCGCTGTAGTTTACATTATACCTTTATTACACGTCAGCATTAGGCTAAAATTTATTGTAAACTAAAACACTTTTAAAACAACTGAAATCACATTCTCATAAATCATCATTCATAGGCCTCCATGTACCAAATTCTTTGCGTGGCCCTGTATATCCCTTTATCTATATTCTGCAAACATTTCTCAGTAAACTGAATGCAGCTCAGCGTAAAAATGCATAGCTTATTTAAGAACCACGTTTAAATAATTTACGCTCATATTCAGTAACGTTGGTGAGCTCTTTTGGGTAGCCCTGTATATCAACTATAACATTTATACACACCATATAATGTGCATATATTTAGCGAAATATAACCGCGAATATCACAATTAAAATGCATTTCATCCCTCCATCAGCCATCGTCGGACACATATACGGAACTTGGGAAAGAACATACCATTTGAAATCTTTTGTGTGGCCCTGTAAATGCTATGTACTTCATATTATGCAAGACAGTAGCATATAGTTTATATTAAGCTTCAGTGACATATATCAATTTTACTATACATGAAAAAGCTTAATATATTTTAAAAAGTCACACACAATTCCCCTTTTACCATTATCTAATGGAATTCTTTTGTGTGGCCCTGTAAATGAATTATAGCTACATTTTCACCTTATATTTTATAGAATGCATATTTTAATATGTTTGACAGGGTATAACATCTTTTGAAACTTCAAATTCCTTTGAAACGATTTTTCCCCATAGGCCCTAATGTAATAGGAAACTTTTGATTCGCCCTGTAGATAAACTAATTATGGTAGAAACTTCATTTTCGATAGGACATGAGCTAGGGTAAACGTCAATAACGTCCTAAAATTTCATGACAATCCGAATATATTAACGATTTTTCCCTATGGGCCGTAATGTAATGGAAAACTTTTGATTCACCCTGTAGATAAACTAATCATAATAGAAACTTAACTTTCAATAGTGTTCGTGCTAGGGTAGACGTCAATAACGTCCTAAAATTTCATGGCAATCCGAGTATATTAACGATTTTTCCCCATAGGCCGTAATGTAATGGGAAACTTTTGATTCGCCCTGTAGATAAACTAATCATGGTAGAAACTTCATTTTCAATAGGACTTGTGCTAGAGTAAACGCCAATAACGTCCTAAAATTTCATGGCAATCCGAGTATATTACCGATTTTTCCCTATAGTCCGTAATGTAATTGAAAATTTTGATTCACCCTGTAGATGAACTAATGATAATAGAAACTTAACTTTCAATAGGGTTCGTGCTAGGGTAGACGTCAATAATGTCCTAAAATTTCATGGCAATCCGAGTATATTAACGATTTTTCCCCATAGGCCGTAATATAATGGGAAACTTTTGATTCGCCCTGTAGATAAACTAATCATGGTAGAAACTTCACTTTCAATAGGACTTGTGCTAGGGTAAACGTCAATAACGTCTTAAAATTTCATGGCAATCCGAGTATATTAACGATTTTATTAACGATTTAATGTAATGAGAAACTTTTGATTTTCTCTGTAGATAAACTAATCATGTAGATACTTCATTTTCAATAGGGTTCTTGCTAGGATAAACCTCAATAACGTATAAAAATTTCATAGCAATCCGAGTATATTTACGGGAGTTAGAGCGCGGACAGACGGCCAGACAAACCGAATGCATAAGAACTTTTCAACTTTGTTGGAAAGTGCTAAAAAAGGATTTCTTTTGATATGAGATAAACCTTTTTTTTCCATTCAAGAGAGAAATATATATTTATACCGTAGTTGATAACAATAGAAAAGTATGTTAAACAATAATATAAAAAACATTCAATATAGGAAATTTTAAAACAATTTATTGGTTTATCTTTAGCATTTTTATTATCATGTTTTAACAAATATTAAGTTCAAATACTATGAAATAATGTGTAGGATTTTGCATTATTTATTTCATGGATTTGTATAAAATATAAGAAAATATTATATTTGAATGATATTCAAAATTATAATATAATCCAAAACTGAAATAAAAAACAATCTCTCCAAATTACACATGATTCTATAAAGTGTTTTTTATCTTTTGAGTTCTTATAAGCCATTATAATTTTGAGAAAAGAAACATTTTTAAAAACAGAGAATAAAAAAAAGAAGTAGAATGGATCTTAATCAATTACCACGACCGTTTAGAAAATGATATTTTCATTGACTAAAATTTAAGACATAAATAAATTCTATTAAAAAAAATCGTTTTTTCAATTAATCGGCTCAACATTAAATTGTTTCCTTTTTCGTGATCGTCGCACATTTTGTAATTGGTGGGCTCGATATTTAAACCTCGTTTGTTATTTTATAAGTTGATCATTCATACGACGTCTTTCTTTAGATTTGTTTTGTTTTCGATAACTGACAAATTGCGCCCAGCCATTTTTTTCAAACTTTTTCCATAAATAATAACGACTGTTCGATATTATGTTCTTCTTTATTAACAACGACACTTCAATTTCCAGTTTGAATAAAAATTCCAAATGTAAAAAAAAAAAAAAAAAAAAAAAAAAAAAATGTGCGACATTATTAAAAAGCCCAATATAAGTATATAATATAAGTTTACTCTCGACCGAAAAATACCACAATATTTAAAAAGAATAATTAAAATTATTAGATATGAATTTAATGTCACAGTATGAGGAAAAAAGTCTTCAAATCAGGCTGATCGAAAACTGATATTCCATTTTGAATTGCCGACATACGCCATTTAACCAAAGCAGATGTCAGTTAACATGTGCCAGTTATTAACAAGTGAGACAAATCTATTTTCGTCATCATTAAAGTATGACGTTAAACTGTTTATCGCACGAGGATAATGTATGAAAAAATCACTAAATTTCTTTCAAAATTCGTTTGTTATTTACGTTGAAATAATTTAAATATGCAATAGAAGTACAACTATCCGAATCAATTGGAATGGTACCCCATTCGGATAGTTGGATTTTTGGAAAAAAGGGCTTTATTTTCATTAATTAATTTATGTATATTGAAAATGGGAGGGAAAAAAATATTATTAAAGACAAAAGAGCCTATAATTAGATAAAAAAGGCAGAACTTTTACGTTTTAAGCGTACTTAAGAGCTACCATTAGTGCAGTATGTATATACCGTACTGTAAATAAAAATAATTGCTTACAGCACACCTCGGTCAATGTAAGCCTGTTCGATAGTCTTCATCTGTTTTTGTGTAGAATCCGCTTGATAATGAGAAGCGCCATGTGATCACACTCGGAGTGATGCTACATCCACGTCAACGTAATTTCCAGCCCGAGTAATGCATCAGTAATTGATGGTCCTACGTCTTCTTCTTCAACTTTGACATTAAGGTTTAAGACATTTTTCTTCGTCACTTTCTTTTCTCAAACTTTCAATGAGTTCATCATTATTTAGAACTTGAAATCCACGGTCTTACGAATCACACACAACCCACTTTCCTATATTTTCCCCAGTAACTTCAGAATATGCAAGAGTTTTCAAAAGAGTGTTTCTGAATTGTTCGAGTGGCACGGCATCATCTTCTTCTGTTCTCTGATTTTCTTTTTCTTCATCAGTTTATATTTCTATAGACTTGTTGTACAGATGTTTTAATGTAATCCGGTATCATGTAAGCTTCTTCGTTCATTTTTTTTTCTTTTGTGTAGTAAGCTAGCACGTTTTTTTATATTTTCCTTCTACAAAAATTTTCTTTAAAAGATGCCTTCTGTAATTGCTTTTCATGTTTTGATAACATACTGGTCTTTTGGTTGCAATAAACGTGTGACGGAAACTTCGGGGGGGGGGGGAATTTGTTTTAAACTGACCATTCTCTCTTTCCAACAATTCTTTGGTAAGATGAGTTGCTGCATCATGATCAATCAAACGCTCATCTTCAAGATATTTTTTATGGTTTTTCACTTCAAGGATGAAAATTTCGTCGTACAACTCGGTAAACAAAGCTGCGGTCATCCACGCCTTGGGTGCGTTTTTATAAAATAGAAGAAGCGTTTTCACATTTTTTATGCTCTTGGGACTTTTCACTTCCTCGTCAACAGAAGGGGTATTTAATGGCACTTCGTTGTGTTTGCACAGTGAAGCACCGTATTATGGTTTTTAATAACTTTATGTCTTGTAGCATAACACACCCTTTTAGATGTTAAAGTGGTTTTAAATAGAGCCTTTCAAAGAAGACAAGTGATAATTTGTGTTCTACAAAAATTCAGTATCGTAGGAGTCTGCAATTTTTTTTTTTCAATCAAATATTCTGTATTTTTTGAGTCTGCTGATAATCGACGAGTACATTTGCTGGACTTAAAAATTCTTAGCTAGCCGTTACTTGCTTTAAAGTGCAAACAATCATGCTTCTGACCTAAGATCTTAGCTTTTACACAAAGAATCAAACCCGAAATCTGGTTTTCCATAGAACATTGCTGCAACAACCTCTTGGAAATGGCATCTTTTAAAACTTTGTTTGTTGCTGCCTTCATTGATTTTATGAAAATTCTAACTTCGTTTTCAAAGTACTGACACGAATATGAGAAGTGACCGTTTGATCCTCTTAATGTCTGAAATCGTTGATTGTCCAACACCGTAAGTCTTAGCAGACTGCTTTAACGTAACTCTTTTATAGGATTGATCTATAATGTTTAATTTATCGCTAACGATAACACAATACGTTTTCTTTTAAAAATAATGTAAACCACGAAATACACCCATAAACAAAACAACGCACCGATTCAAAAGAATACCATCAAACTAGCAGGTCAAGTAATCAAGTAGCAGCTCACGTCACACTTTCTGGGCCTACATACTCGTGACATATCGCATTTAGTCGTGTATAGTTAAAAATTAGACAAACTTTATTAGCTAAAATGGGGGTTCGACTTATTTACGAGTGAGTAAAAAATAACTAAATCTTTCGCAGATAATCAGCGAATGGGCAAGACTTTTCAGTACATGGGTCTAGACTAGAGAGAGAAATAAAGCGGACAATTGCTATATCCCTGTGACAGACAAAATAAAAGAATAAATAATGAAGAAAATAAAATTCAACAATAATA
This sequence comes from Maratus speculifer, assembly GCA_964019185.1. Taxonomy (NCBI): domain Eukaryota; kingdom Metazoa; phylum Arthropoda; class Arachnida; order Araneae; family Salticidae; genus Maratus; species Maratus speculifer. The sequence goes on from OZ025300.1 coordinate 145,733,996, forward strand.
ATATTACTATAATTTTTCTGCACCCATTTTCTAAGGATAGAATTCCCTTCATAACAGGAGCATTCCATTCAATATATTAATCTTTCTTTAATCAAGAGTTCAATTTGAAAATACTTTGGGATTTATCTCTTAAAAGTCCTACAATACAAAGAAGTACAATATTTTAGCAGTAAAAGAAGTTGTTATCTTTATGAAATAGACTTAAACACATCTTTAATATATTTTTTTTCTTTTTAAGTATTATTAAATTGATGTGAATAGGTTTCAAAACAGATTAAGCTTCTTCAGTTTCACATAATTATGCAGTTTTAAAACGATTAATTAAAAAAATATAATTAGAAACAAAAAAGCTTACTAATTTTTTTTTGTCTTGATTACAAATTATATTTCACATATTACTAGAAATATGGTTCGACTTACACACGAAAATTCATTTTTAGTTCAAAATTTTGTATAAAAATTAGGGAAATATACTTTTACACGAATATATACGGTCACTCTTTTTTTAACAATATATCCTATTTTAATATAATAATAAAGTGTTTAATGTTCATTTGAAAGTAAAAGATTTAATTTGTTCTCATTTTCAAACAAAATTGCAATAATTAAAGAGTTTTATTTTTTTAATCCTTATTAAGTAAAGCGCATTGCTTAAAATGGCTTTTAACGAACACAAATATCAATGATCAAACATTAAATCATGTTTTGGATGGAACATTTACGTTTATTCAGTATAAAATTAGATTTTTTTATAATACTTTAAATCGTTAAGAAATTCAGTTTCCAACTTATTTAATAAAGGAATTAACTCATTAATCCTCTTTAAGTATTTAACTATTATTTTCTATTAGTGTTATTTGTTCCTGAAGAAATAATTTGGAATGATATTTAATCAGACAGTCGCAAAAAAGTTCTTTCATCTGGTGTGGGCGTGATTGTGGTTGTCTCAGTGTTTGTATGTATGGGGGGGCATGACAGGGGATGTCATATATAATGTAGTAATTTTCATTTCTTTTTAATACTATGAATCCAAGAAGGCATTCAAGAAACATTATCAATAATTTGATTAAATTATTACGGAAATATTTAAAATGAATCGATTAATAAAAAAAGCAGTTAAGTTACATTTACAGTACAAGTATATACATGCATATATAGTTAGAATTTGTTTTATATTCTTTTCTGATTCAAATGTCAACGAGAGATAATTTTTTATTGATTCAAATTTGAGAAATACTTAAAATACACATTTTACGTTTAAACCTCTCATTTCAAGAGCTAAAAACGCAGGATTATAAAAATTGCCATCCTGGTCGTTAGCTTTGGTGTTTGTACACTTAAGGATAATTCAGTGCTATTTATCGCCAAGATTCACTGCTGAAACAAGAAAACAGTTTATTTAAATATTGATTTTCACAAATCAATTGCTCAGATGTATTAATTACGCCTATCATTATTCCTTGTAACCCAAAAAGCCGGGATTTTTGTGTTTAAAACGCATATTAGAAACAATAGCTTAATAAAAATTAGTTATAAGTATATTTGATTCAATTTTTTTCGATTAAAAACACTCTAAATGAAGACAATTCGGAATAGTTAATATAATTCTTAATGATATGTTTACCAACCTTATACTTGCGAATAACTTTCATGCCGTCTCAAAAAATATAATGGAGAACATTATAGTAACGAAGTTATTTATTTGTAATATAAATTAAATATACTTACTTTATTACTTAAAATAAAAAAAAAAAATTCCAAAAATAAATGTATCTATTAATTAAGCTTTCTAAGTATTATTACAAATATATTTCAAAATTTGTATAGATGAATCAACTATTATTTTAACCAAAGAGGGACACTGTTGTATTCAGATATTATATTACCTTATTGGTGCAATTTATCTAGTATATTTTTATTACCGTGCTATAATTCTGGAATTGCAATATATTGTAGAACGGTGATGAGTATTTTTGTGTTCGTAGCTGCCAACATGCAAATTTTTATATGTCTAAAAAAATGTAATTTAACGAAGGTTCTAATCATTTAAAAAATTATTAAAAACCAAAATTAGCAGGATTTAATAGAATTTTTAAAATACCTTTTCGTTTCACACAAAATGTATAAAAAAATATGGGAGTCACAGCCTTGAATAAAAACAATTCTTGAAATAGAAACTGCCTCCAAATAAATATCAAATTGATGCGTATTTATTATAACGTTTTTTAATTTCAATGCTTTATTCACATTTTATGTGTAAATAATGTTTCTTTAACGAGTAGTTGAACATTAAATTAACTATTTACATGGAAATATTTCTTCGCTACCTTTAATGGTGAATTAAAACACCTAAATGTTGGTATTTTTTTTATATATTTTTTGAAATTTGGAATGCTTTTTTTATGGTTTTATTATCATGCATTAAAAAATGTATTTGAAGTATCTGAAATATTACCCTGAGCATTAAAGATAAATACCTTACCTAAAAAATACATTGAAAATTAAATAATACATTAAATAGTAAAAAATGTTTTAAATTCCAAGCCAACTTTTTCCTTGGTAAACGTGAAACACGAAAACATGAGTTGTACATTTATTTTACTTAAAGTAATGACCTTATGCTAGAGAAATACGGTCAGATCAGAATACGTCGAAAATGAAAATTGATTGTTCCTTGTCATACGCAAAAGTTTTTCACACACACAAAAAAAAAAAAAATAAATAAAGATTGCATTGCATTGATTTACATATAAAAAATTAAATATTTTACTGCTATAAAAAATATTATGAAAATTTAAACATTTTAGAGTTATTTTTGATAGTGAATCCATCATATTATAGAAAATAAATGATACTAATGTATAATTTTTCTTATTATTTTATTTATTACTATTAGTATTATTATTATTCATCAAATGACCATAGATTGGTATTAGTGAATGGAATTGGAAATTTGACTGTCAAGCAATCTTACCTGTTACTGATAACTTGAGTTAACTTTCGAGAAATTATCAGCCTTAACCCTGCATTCTGACTCTTGAATCCATACTCTTATTATCATCCATATGTCAAATTGACGTATAATTCTAAAAAATTGCAATTTATACGGGAATTTTCATAGGAATTGAGATAAAAATTGAATATAGTTGTACAACTTCAAGTTTTACATGACGCAGAAATGATGTGTGTTGTAATCCATGGTTAATATCGAAAATAGTTACAGAAGATTTACGGCTTTGTAATTCTTTATTCTACTTTTTCTTTGTATAGATACTCTCTGAATTTGATCTAGAAATAGTAATTGCCAAATTAGTGAAACAAAATATTTATAACTTTGTCTTTTCTTCTTCTGCATTTTCTTTGTAAATTTTAGATACTCCTTGTTTTTAATTAGTAACTAGTAGATCGAACCTGGGCTTCCCGGACTCCATAGCAAACAAAAAATATTTTTTTAATTGAAAATTGAATACTCTAATAAATTTTCTACATTTAATGCAACTTTATTTTATTAACTTACAATTCTAATATTGTTTCGAAAATTAACATTTTGTACTAAATGCTTCGTTATTTGCCACCAGTGTAAAAATATTTTTTTATATAAATTCGACTTTTTACCAACAAAAATAATAGAAGTTATTATCAGAAAAATATAACGGGAAATATTTTTTCAGTTATTCGAAATTATTTAGAGAAAAATGTCAATGATGTTCCAATTAATAACGTTTTTTAAAATGTATAAATATATGAATGTTACCATAATTTATAACAAATAAGATTTGGAAATAAATAGATTATTTCATAAAAAGTAGATAAACAAAGAAACATAACTTGAGTAACTGTGATACCTGACAGATATTGGAAACATTTATCCAAAAAAATCTCAAATATGAATATTGTAAGCTATCTCAATCATGTACAGTGTGATCACAGAAGACAATCGTTTTGCAATGTAGTATTTACAATATACATATGAATCGTTTGGCATATGTTTTCAGTTAATACTCCATAACGAAATTTATCGAGCATAACAAATCAATAACAGATCTTTACTAATAAATAAAAAAAATACGTGTGGCACTCGGGGACTGCCGCGGTAAAGCTATTGCATAGCATTTTTTATCAACTTATGCAATTATAATTATTATTTATTTTTTATTTATGCAGTTTTTTTTTGTCTTTGATATTAATTCAGGTTACACTTTTTGAGCGTGATGACCGATAACAATATTTTTTTCTTTTATTGAATAAATGAGAAGTTAATATCATTTAAAATATTTTTATTACCTTACAATACATGTAGGTTAATCAGGAATTTTTATCATTGAAACTATACGTTTATGGTATCTGAAATAAAAAACATAAGTTTGAGACTTGATATTCTCAAAATATCTGAAAAATACCGCGTCAATATCTGCCGAAGTCTACCGAAGGATACCGTCCCGAAGTCTGCCAAACTGAAGCGACGTTAGCCGGAGTGTTAGGTTTTTTTTTTCTCGTTACGGAATTTCTAGATTCATTAGCCGCGCTCAAAGCCCGCGATAAAAGCTATGCAATACCTTAATAAATTACCAAAAAAATTTAGCCGCGCTACGAAAATTAGATCGCGAGTTATAAGCATTTTAAATTTTTCGATCCACACCATGGGGGATCACCAAAAATTAACACTGTCTCATAATAAATTACGAAACAAAATTTGGCCGCGATACGAAAATTAGATTGCGAGTTATAAGCATTTTAAATTTTTCGACCTTCATAGTGAGGGGGGAGGGTCTCCTGTCACCAAAAATTAAAACTGTCTCGTTATAAATGACCAAACGAAATATGGCCGCGCTACGAAAGTTAGACCGCGAGTTATAAGCATTATAAATTTTTCGACCCTCACCATGGGGGGGGGGGGTCTCCTGTCACCAGATATTAATACTGTCTCATAATAAATTAATAAACAAAATTCGGCCACGCTACGAAAATTAGATCGCGAATTATAAGCATTTTAATTTTTTGACCCTCACCATGGGGGATCTCCTGTCACCAAAAGTAACACTGTCTCATAATAAATTACCAAAAAAAACTTGGCCGTGCTACGAAAATTAGATCGCGAGTTATAAGCATTTTAAATTTTTCGACCCTCACCATGGGGGGGGGGGTCTCCTGTCACCAGATATTAACACTGTCTCATAATAAATTAACAAACAAAATTTGGCCGCGCTACGAAAATTAGATTGCGAGTTATAAGCATTTAAAATTTTTCGACCTTCACCATGAGGGGGGGGGGGGTCTCCTGTCACCAAAAATTAAAACTGTCTCGTAATAAATGACCAAATAAAATATGGCCGCGCTAGGAAAGTTAGACCGCGAGTTATAAGCATTTTAATTTTTTCGACCCTCACCATGGGGGGGGGGGGTCTCCTGTGACCAGATATTAATACTGTCTCATAATAAATTAATAAACAAAATTTGGCCGCGCTACAAAAATTAGATCGCGAATTATAAGCATTTTAATTTTTTGACCCTCACTATGGGGGATCTCCTGTCAGCAAAAGTAACACTGTCTCATAATAAATTACCAAAAAAAAAATTTGGCCGCTCTACGAAAATTAGATCGCGAGTTATAAGCATTTTAAATTTTTCAACCCTCACCATGGGGGGGGGGTCTCCTGTCACCAGATATTAACACTGTCTCATAATAAATTACCAAACAAAATTTGGCCGCGCTATGAAAATTAGATCGCGAGTTATAAGCATTTTAATTTTTCGACCTTCACCATGGGGGATCTCCTGTCAACAAAAGTAACACTGTCTCATAATAAATTACCAAAAAAAAAAAAAATTGGCCGCTCTACGAAAATTAGATCGCGAGTTATAAGCATTTTAATTTTTCGACCCTCACCATGGGGGGGGGTCTCCTGTCACCAAAAAATAACACTATCTCATAATAAATTACCAAACAAAATTTGGCCGCGATACGAAAAGTAGATCGCGAGTTATAAGCATTTTAAATTTTTCGATCCTCACCATGGGGGATCTCCTGTCAGCAAAAGTAACACTGTCTCATAATAAATTACCAAAAAAAATTTGGCCGCTCTACGAAAATTAGATCGCGAGTTATAAGCATTTTAATTTTTCGACCCTCACCATGGGGGATCTCCTGTCACCAAAAGTAACACTGTCTCATAATAAATTACAAACAAAATTTGGCCGCGCTACGAAAATTAGATCGCGAGTTATAAGCATTTTAACTTTTTCGACCCTCACCGTGGGGGGGGGGGTCTCCTGTCACCAAAAATTAACACTGTTTCATCATAAATCACCAAACAAAATTTGGCCGCGCTACGAAAATTGATCGTGAGTTATAAACATTTTAAATTTTTCAACCTTTACCGTGGGGGGGGGGGGGTCTCCTGTCACCAAAAATTAACACTCTCTCATAATAAATTACCAAACAAAATTTGGCCGCGATACGAAAATTAGATTGCGAGTTATAAGCATTTTAATATTTTCAGCCCTCACCGTGGGGGGTCACCTGTCACCAAAAGTAACACTATCTCATAATAAATTACCAAACAAAATTTGGCCGCACTACGAAAATTAGATCGCGAGATATAAGCATTTTAAATTTTTCTATCCTCACCATTGGGCGGGTCTCCAATCACCAAAAGCTACATTATCCTACCTTGTTTTATCTTAAGACGATTCTTTTCTATACACATTCTATCAGGAATTTTTATTATTGAAACTATAGATTTATAGTAACTGAAATAAGAAATATAAGTTTGAGACTTGATATCCTCTAAATATCTGAAAAATACCGCGTCAATGTCTTCCGAAGCCTACCGAAAGATACCATGCCGAAGTCTGCCGAACTGAAACGGCGTTAGCCGAGTGTTAGGTTTTTTTCATTACGGATGTGTTAGGATATTTCTCGTTACGGAATTTTTGGATTCGGTCGCCGAGCTCAAAGCCCGCGATAAAAGCTATGCAATAGCTTAATAAATAAATGAAACACTATAAGTAAAACATAAATTTTATAGACATGCAATCGTATCATGTGCTGAAACAACTGAAATTATCACAATCAAAAAGGTGCATTATCAGCTTTTAACACTTGGACTTATAAGAAAGTATCGCTCTTCATAATTTCTAAAACCTTATTTGAATAAAGTTTTAATATTTTTCAAATAAAACTACTTATTTTTATTGTTGTAAGCAATTAGGAAATTATATTAAATGTGAAAATTCTATTATATTTTTCAATTTAAAAATAAATGGTCTTCACACATGTTGTGTTATTTGCGAAGTCCATTATTGATGCTCTAATACACATCTTTAAAAATACATGCGTACTTTTGGAAGTTTAGAATATATAAATAAGTGTTATAAACTCTGCTCAATGTGTTCAATAAATGTTGAACATTTGATGCTAAAATTCTTAACAAAGAAAGGTGTATCGTGTTATTGTATATTCTTACACGAAAAAAAAGAACATTCATATTTGCTTAAAAGACGTTATTTTACTAAGTACACATAAAAATATATTAAAAATTATATTGACATGTTTCAACTCATTCATTGAGTCATCATCAGAATGTCCAACATAAAAACTACAAACACATTGTACATGAAAGCCGTAAAATAACCATTGAGTACAAATTACTATACAACCCCCTCCCCCTACATTTTAGATATCGCATGTCTCTCTAATATGCAAGCAACCCCGCATGTTTGTTTGTCCAACCACGAAATCAAAATATTCGGGATGCGAAAAGTTAAAATATCGATGAAAACACTTGAACTTCTTACATAAACCTCAATGGACCCCTTTATAAATAACTGTAAGCAAAATTCAGATCTCTAAATTAATCTATCTAGGTTAAAAAGCAGGATCTGTTTTAGGTAGCTTTCATTACAAAAAGTAAAAAGCTACCTATTGCAGCCGTCCGGAGGAAAGCACCTCCGGAAAATTTTGGTATATTTTCACCGATCATGACCCCCAGACCCCAAATCCACCCTCCGTTCAAATGTTGACATATATATATATATATATATATATATATATATATAACCATATATATATATATATATATATATATATATATATATATATCTGATTTTTGTCATGCGATAACTAACGTATTTATGAACCGATTTGAATGAAACTTGGTATGTACATAGTACATACAAATGTCTCGACCGAGTTCGTTGGTCAGCATCATCCGCAATTTTGAAACAAAATGGCGGCCATTTTATTTTTTTTAAAAAATTTAAAATTTAAAATTAAATGCGAAAAATTAAAAGTTGAAAATATTTTTCTTTTACGTGTTAGAACTTAAAACAAAGATTCCAGAACACTTTTTATTTTGTCTATATCTTAAAAAATGATTGAGTTATAGCACTTTGAATTTTTCTTATGGCTGACATTTTGAAACGATCTGATATTTGTCACGTGATAACACGCGTATTTATGAACCGATTTCAATGAAACTTGGTATGTACATAGTACATACAAATGTCTCGACCGAGTTCGTTGGCCAGCATCATCCACCATTTTGTTTCAAAATGGCGGCCATTTTAAATTTTTTAAAAATTTTAAAATTTAAAGTTAAACGCGAAAAAAAATCAAAATTTGAAAAATATTTTTCTTTTACGTGTTAGAACTTAAAACAATAATTCCAGAGCACTTTTTATTTTGTCTATATCTTACAAAATTATTGAGTTATAGCACTTTGAATTTTTCTTATGTCTGACATTTTGAAACGATCTGATTTTTGTCACGCGATAACACGCGTATTTATGAACCGATTTCAATGAAACTTTGGATGTACATAGCACATACAAATTTCTCGACCGAGTTCGTTGGCCAGCATCATCCACCATTTTGTTTCAAAATGGTAGCCATTTTAATTTTTTTTAAAAATTTAAAATTTAAAATTAAATGCGAAAAAATTAAAAATTGAAAAATATTTTTCTTTTACGTGTTAAAACTTAAAACAACGATTACAGAACACTTTTTATTTTGTCTGTATCTTAAAAAATGACTGAGTTATAGCACTTTAAATTTTGCTTATGGTTGACATTTTGAAACGGTCTGATCTGAACGATCCACAATGTTGCTTTAAAATGGCATACACTTTATGATATCGTAGAATTTGGTGACTCTCTAAATCGCTTAAAATAAAACCAGGTTGAATAAAAGATGACTAATTTCTAAAAATTCCTATTAATATTCAGTCTTGACAAAAACTAGTTTCAATCTTATAAAATCACTAATTTTATAAGATTATTTCCGCTAATTTGAGCTTAGTATTTTTGAACAATGTAACTTACCTTAAAATAAATAAATAAATATATAAGTATATGAACGCTACCTTTTCCTCCCGGCATTGCCGGAAGGACTTTTTTATTTAGTCTGGATAAAGCATCCCCCTATTATATTTTATTTCCGCCGTATGTTTTTAACACATGGTATACAAATTTCATTGTATTATAAATATATAATGCTTTTTAACAGTACCTCCATCCCTAATACATGGAATTTCATAAAATTCTGAATGATTATACCTACTAATAGGATTGATTTGCTGTTTAAAAGTATCTTTAACTTGACTTTTGAGATACATTGAACTGAACTGATAGTTTCACATTAGTTAACTGAAACTTAACGGTTAACTGATCATTTCATTTTCAATCTTGCCCCTTTACGGACATGTGTTTTCTTCAGCTGATGATGAAGTGTTATTTTTTATATCAAAACGTCTCCTATTATTGTTTTTATTTTATAGTGATTTTTATTATTTTAATTAAGTTTTGTTATTTTAATTTAAAATATTATAATGTAAAAAAATAATGTATATCCTCAACAAAATCTACTTAAAAAAAACAAAATAAATAAATAAACTTATCGCCTTTTCAATCCACATGAAACAAATACATCTTGTGTAATATCATGAATAATACATTATTGAATATGCATTAGACCCAAATTACGTTGGGGAAGTTTAATCTTTTGTATGCTTCTTTCCTTAAAAAATACACCGTCGTGATAAGCGAAAAATATATATCTTAAAGGAAATAAAACTACAGTTTTAAAAGATATTAATTTTAACCCAAGTCTATTCCTTTCTCGAATGAAACCCATGCTTTATATTATATGTATGTAATTTGATGACTTATAAGGAATATGTACGTCATGAAGCTTTCCGTAATTAAAAAAAAATAATTAATACATGAATATAATAAATAATTTTCTTAACAAGGATCGGCTCTAGTTTTTCAATAATCTTTGAATCGCAATAACAAAACTTTTCAATATTAACCAATAATTTTAAATGTTTATATCATGTTATGACGCGACTTTATTTTATTCCTTTTCCTGGAGTTGAAAAATGAATTTCTTTGATAAATATTCGTAAAAGGGCACGAAATATAAATAATGAATGTTTACTTACACAGGTTGTTACATAAAAATTTCTAAATTTAAATATCTGTTTTAATTAGCAGAAGTAAATCCATTGGCCGATGTTGATGTATGGGTTAATTCTTGTAAAATTCTTCGATATCGGTAGTCTCTCCAAAGCTCTTCATATACAAAAGATTAGTACTTTCACTTTCTATTAACATTACAAACTAATCAACTAGATCTTTTTGAAGATGCAGAAATTTCCCAGTATTTCAATGAGACTGTAATCAAAATAGTTTTCAAGATGGGATAAAAATGACCTTTAATATCAGATTCATCGTCGACAACAATTTACTTTCGAATATTTTCATTTCTTCTCGATTTGTGTATTAAATAGTTTTATGCATATTACTTTTGTTACATTTTTATATTTGTAATGAGTTTTTAATGCATTTTTAAAATAAATATTTACTTGATAATCTACTTACATATATAAAATACAAACGGTGTGTCTAATTTATTCTTTCTTTAACTTTTAAAACATTGGCTATTTCCCATATAGTTCCCTTTAAAGTACTAGCTTAAAATTTAAACATTTATTTTACCTAAAATTCAAATTGTTTACCTTGCCTGCACATGTCAAATAAGATACTACATTTTCAAACTCTTCAAGGAAATGCCTTGCAGCACGCCTTTATACCTCTTATCTCACAATGCTTGCGTTTATAACAACTGACGATAGGTGAATAAACTGACAAAAAAAGAGTATTTTTTTTTTTCGTTATACAACATCGACTAAAATATTTAGAGTAACTCAGGGGATAAATTTATCTGACTTTCAATCCTTTTAACTTCGTTAGTAAGTGAAAATATTTTTAAATGTATTTTATTTTACTTATATTTTTCAAAACATCCATGCAAACTAGAATTATATAATTGAAAATTATCGAATTTTTTTTATTCATTAATTTATATTAAAAATTAGCACGGTTATGTTCTTAAACTGCTGTAAATGAGATTTTTTTGTTTTCTTTAGCGTATAAAGGTAGTTTTAGTTACATTTTAGTTAGTTTTATGGTACATTTCAGAAATGCATTCCAGATGTATATTCTAAACACATTTAAATATACATTTAAACCATTTTCATTCATGTAATAATTATTCATTTCAAGATGCTATTCATAATAACCTAATATAATTTATTATTTAAATTATTAAGAAATTATATTTTGCCAGTCTTTTTAACTGTTAATTTGTTTGATTTTTATAAATTTTGCTTAGAAATGATCTTTCCGGTAACAATAAAACCACCAAAATGCTATTTGAGGAAGCACTATCGTCAAAATATATCAAAGAATAAAAGTCTCTAAACTATATCTTCCACTTATTTGGGAAAGAGTTTTTATTATTATTTTTTTTATATTTTAGAATAATATCATATAATAAATAGCTAAAAATTTGTTTAGTAAGAAATATCATTTAGCAATGAAAGCACTTTATACGTCCATTAGAAAACAAAAAAAAGGTAGTAATAAGTCTTTGAACTCACAAGGAAGGTCTCCATACGGGCATACTCGGAAAAATCTGGAAAAACTACAGAGTTTTTTTCTTATATGGGTATATTCGTTTATATAAAAATTTTAGGCGGAACCTCCATATCACGTCCGTAAAAAAATAATGAAAATTTCGTTTATTTGGCGATTTATCCTCAGTTGGCAAAAAAACGATATTTTGAAAAGTACGCTTTTACGTTTCGAATACTTTTTAAAGAAAATACTTTCTATGTTCAATTTGTTAAAATAAGTTTAGTTTAAGTAATTTTAGTATTGCATTTTTAGTTTGCTTTAAGTATAGTTTTATCAGGTACATTTATATGTACTTATAACAAAATTGAACTTTTATTTTTTACAATTTAAAACACAATTTAAATTCATTAAAATTGTTCCAAACTGAAAAATGTGACACAGACGATTAGATAATGTTGCTATGGAAACCACTTTTTCGGATTCGAAATGTACGACGATAGTTTCCTTAAAAGTGATTTTTATAACCGATAAAGACGGTTAAATAAAAAAAAATGTGAATTGGAGAATAAAACAACAGCGAGATTTCATTGAAATCAGTAATAAAATGAAAAAAAGAAGATAAAATATTTATTTAAACTTTTTAAAGAACATTTTGAATTAATATTACTGCAAATGTTAAGAAAGTTGAAAATATTGTATAAAAAATGGAAATTATTCTGAATAAGAGGATTTATAACTAATAGCAATGAAAATCATTTTTAAATTTTGCTAACCACCTTTTAGAAACACGAAAATAACTCTATATTAAATTTAGTAGCTTTAATACGAGCCCAGCATTGCAGGTCACAGTCGTGTACATTTATTTTATGTTTTCTTGCCTCCTGAAACTTTTGAAATGCATTTTTTTCCTTCCAATTTTTCTTACTAGAAGTTACATTTTTAGTTTGCTTTTCCCATTCGTATAATTCACGTAAACTTTTTACATATTTAAACTTCGTTTGAACGCTTTTCAAACTGTGATTTGACTTTAGCGAATACTCATTAGGCCAGAAATTTATGACCTCTCTTTTATAATCCAACGATACAGGTTTTATATTTGTATACTTCGATTCTTCATAAGATAATATGCTTGAGAGTTCACTATCATCGGAATTTTGCAATACTTCGTTCGATGTGAGATATGCATTAACAATACATTCGTGATTTTCATTAATATGTCTTTCACATTCATATTCTTTTAAAATTTCGACTAAGCGATTTTTTATTTGAATTTCCTCTTTTGCAACATTTGTCAGACTTATATTCATTTCCATATATTCTTTAAATAACATCCAAACAACATTATATGTGTTCATTCTCAAAACCGTTCTTTTAAACAAAACGGAAGGCGATTTAATATTCCAGATACTAAAACAAAATCTTAAAAGTTAACTGAAAGTGAAAATAAATTTTTGTAACTTTTAAAATATAAAAAATAAACTGAATTATTCAAAAGAAATGTTAGGTTGCCTTTAACCGAAAAATAGATATTTCTACAACATACTACACACAAATATTTTTTCAAGAATAAAATTAAATATCTGTAGCAAATAGCAACATGTATAATACAAAATGATAACAAAATAATAATCAATTCTTCCATGTTTAAGTTTAAATTCATTAAATATTACATGTTCTATAAGTCAATTAAAATCAATTTTCAGATTCGTTAAAATCTATCGTCTGCTTTTGACGAGGAAATGCGCTGCTTGCCAAATCGCGCGTCACTTTCAGCTTTTCACACCAATTATTCCAAAGTATTTTATTTTTTACATATCTCCTATTGTAATTCCGCCGCTAAATTTGACTGATTCTTTGTTACCTACATGAGTAGATTAATTCGTATATTTTTCAAAATGTTCTGAGTATTCCCATTATGAAGACCTTCCTTCTCAGATGCAATATCCGGATATATAAGATAAAATATCATTTAAAGGGTGATAAGATCACTGACTTGAATCTAATAAATCGAAAATTTATCTCCCAAAAAAGAATTGCATCGAAAAATATTAAAATAATTTTACAAACATTAAAAACTACACCAAATCTCACACCAAAGTCGCTCTGCCCAAATTATTTAGGAAAAGTAAGTTTTTAAACCACTTTATTAAAGATTACAACACATATTAACAATTTCAGTCCAGAGTCTTATATAGCCGATACGGGTAGAGAACGCGCCAAAAACAATCACCTAGAAAAAAACAGCATATTCTTAGTTTTAATATTTATTTTATTTTATTTATTGAAAGATTATGTTATAATGCATGAAAGAAATATGCAAAGAATGCTTTCGTAAGTTTATCATAAGAGTTCCAGATAATAAAAAAAGCAAAATGTCATGGAATGTAAACAGATTTATTATAGGATTTTTTTAAAGATAGAAACAGCTTTAAAAGAGAACAAATATTAAAATTTTATAGTTAAATTACTAAACTGTTTCATTTATATATATATTCAAATTAAATAATATTTGAGCTAAAAAATTGCTGTAACGCAAATATTCGTCAAATCAAAAGTAGTTTAAATAAATCTTTTCACAAATTTAGAAATTATATTACATTAATTGTTGAACCATTAAACAAATTGCAGTACAGCAAGTATCTAAAAAAACGTAATTTAAGCAACGTTATAAAATAAATGAAATCTAAACAAAATATAATTCAAAATAATTTCCTTAATTTTCTGAAATTCTTCTCATTTATATTACTCTCTAAGTTTAACAAAAACATCTTTCCTTATAAACCATATAAACTAACATCAATTTTGGAAAACATTTATCCCAATTCAGAAGTTATATTCTCAAAAGCATAAAAGATGCAGCTGGGGCAACTAATATTTTTCTGTAAGAGTTTAATTCATCAGTTAGATAACCCAGCAGCAATTGGGGTTTCCTTTCGGATGTTTCCTCTCTGCTCCTGTGTTTTTCTTCACGGGAAAAATATTTGAAATGACTTTTATGATTTCTTTAAAAATCTTACATTTTATTTTGGCAACATTGGCAACATTGCTCCAGCTGTTTATGCTGTAAATTTAATAGATTTTTTTTTTTACAGTACACATCATAATATGCAGTCGAAAAACTTTGGAAAGTGTGTAATAGCAAAAGAAATTCCGTTTGTGATGTTTTTTAAATTGGGCAAAGTTATCGCGTATTTTTGTTGGAGATTATCGTATCTGTGTAATAATCGAAAAAATCATGTGTCTGTCATCAACTGTGTCGAATGTGATCGACAGTTCTGTCATGTATTGCCAAGCGGCCATTTATATACTTTAATGTTAGCCAGTTATAAGTAATAAATCGCCACATACTGTTCCATTCCCTTCAATTCATTTATATTATAAAAGTCTAGGCAATTTGGTAGTCATAAATTAGCATGTGTTGATCCTTTCTCTTTTCATATGTAACGCTTCTACTCTGATTAAAAGGTCATTTTTTATTTGAATAAAACCACAAATACTTACCATGAAAGCAAAAAATTATTGGTACTTTTAGGTCAGCTGGGCGCAAATGTCACAATTTTTAATTTGCCAGTTTTCATTTTTATTTTTGCGTGGTAAACTAAACTATTGTTTTGATGTTCAGATTAAATCTCATGGTTTATATGGTTTCATGGTCAATCTTTAACTCTATATATACATATATGCATATATAAACTGTTTATTAAAAAATCCATTCCAACACAAATAATAACGAAAATTTAAATTTCAGTAAGAACAACTGATAAAATATAATTAAACACGGAGAATGACCAGAAAAATTCAATCAAATTTTATTTAAAATAATCAATGCAGATCACTTTAAGAATTATGAAGTTCTATGAAATGATTATTTACAGACATATGTTAAGAAGAAAATGATGAAAAACAACGGAAAATCACTCGTCAGGGGTACATAATTATCAAATATAAACAATAATTCAGTGTCAGTGTCTGTAATAGATCAGTCTATAAGTTAAGAAATTTGATGTATCATGCAACCTACTCATTCTTTGAAAGACCCAAACAAAATAGAAGAACAAGGCTAAACTTGAAATATATTAATATGGAATAACAGTAATTTATACTAGTTTAGCATATAAAACAATTTAGTTTTTAAATCCATGCATTAGCACATGTTACGTGCCGTCTATAATGTAAATTTCACTGCTAGTGGAAAACTTATGAGTTACAGTTCCTTAAAGAAAAACCTTTAAGACAAATATTTAGTATAAAATATATTATTTATAAATAATATACTAATCCTCATTTATCATGTTATAATTAGAACTAATATTTGATATTCATTAGGGTTTGCTTACATCTAGTACACACTACAAACTTTAGTAATAAATATCCAGTTGTCTTATATTAATTAGCTTAAATTCAATTCTAAAATGTTATAAAAAGTTTTTTTTTTCCCAAACAAAGCTTTTTGATTAATACCAATAGCTAATTATTCTTAGATACAATTCTTTCATACCGATCAATAAAATATTATTTGTAGATTTATATTCAGGTAGATTCCTAATTAGAAAAAGTAACTGAAATTTTTAATCGCTGACACGCGAAAAATAAACTTAATATTTTCTTTCAACTATTCAAAAATCTACCTGAAGCATAGTAAAAAATAAATAGAATAAAACTTAAGATAAAAATATGTAAAATCAAGTAACATATTGAAATTAATATTATATAATACTAATATCATGAAAACAAACATAATACAAGCATTAAGCAAATTTATCAGCAAAATTACATTTAAATCTCCTATAATCATAACACAAATAAGCATTATATATATAAAGTGGTTTTAATGAAATTCGAAGGATAACCATATTTTTTTCAAGATTCTGAACTAGTTTTAAACTATGCATTTGAAATTTATATGAACAAATACTGTTGATTCTGTGCGAAAAGTTATGTAAAATAGTTACATCTACAGATTTATGTAGACATGAGTTATAAGGAGTAAATAAATTTACCTTGAATGCAAAATCGTTACGTTTATCATAAATATCAAAGAGGTTTATTTTTTGACAAACTATAGCATTAACATTTTAATTTTAAAAGGACTTATTTCACAGTTTTATAATACACACACAATGAATTAGGCTCATCAATGTAAAATAGTATATCCTATTATACACTGAATTTATTGTGTATGTATAACATTAAGATCGAGATTTTTTTTTTTGATATTGTTAAAACTGTACTTTAAATTTTCATGATATTTAATTGGTAATGGATTATTAGATTTACTTTTAGGATAGAAGATAACTATATCACAAAGATACCCATACATTTTACAATTGACAATAGAAGTCTTACATTCATAATAATATAGCAGAGCTCTGTGCAGATTGGTGCAGCAATCCCGCTTTGACAGACCCCTACTTTTTGTTTATATGTAGTATCATTAAATACTACATAATTATGCTAAAGCATATATTTAGTTAAAATTTGAAGTAAGATAAAGATAAAAGTATTTAATAATTTACGAGACCAAACTGGTCACCAAAGGCGTATTGTTATATAATAGCGATGTATGATCTGTGTATATTATTTGTTCATTCTTTTTCTTGTAGGATTTGCCATTATATTTCATTTACTTTTTTAGCTGGTATTGATTAGTTTCTCAGTAAAAAAAAAAAAAAAAAAAAAAAAAAAAAAAAAAAAAAAACATTGGCATATTTTAAAATTACAATAAGTATCAACATTTGTGGGATATACCAAAGTGTAGCACTACCGAAATTATATTTAAAATACTGAGAACCAACAAAAAAAAATCTAATAATAGGCTTATAATTCAATAAAAGACAACATTATACTTTTGGAAGCGATTTATCATGAATATTTCAAAATCAGTTTACGCTGTCGAGTTCTTGTAAGTACGGGTTATTTATTACATTTTTTCCCAGATACAAACGAACTTTATGATTTCGAATCATTCAGCATCTACCTAAAGCATGAACACACTTTTCCGCTTGGCAGGATAAATGCCAAAATATATGCTCATGCATCGTAAGATCACAAAAGTAATATTCATCATACTTATTGATAGATATTTGCGTTTGAATAAGGAACAGATTTCTATTTTTAAAGTTCTAAAATTTAAATTAAATAATGTTTGACTTATGTAAAATACAAATAAAGTAAAAGCAACATCAGTTATTTCTAAATATTCACTACTATATTTACAGTTTTTAGCATAAAATATAATTACTAGATATTGTGTTGTACCACGAACACATTTGACTGTATCTCTTCAAAAAAAAATTTCTCGTGCATAATACAGACATAGTATATACAGACATATTCATAGCAGACAACATTTCTGCATAAAAATGTAATTGTTTTCTTCTAAGTCTTTGTCCGATGCCTAAAGCGTCCGTTAATCTGTTGCAGTCCTCAAAGAAATTCATGTATTTTTTAAATGTCTAAGCCCCAAACACTTATTTTTCTTTTCCCTCATGTGTACGAAGCGCACGTACACCGGGGATTACCGGGAATGCTGCATTATAAAAATAATTTATGCGATTTTAGATTGTATGTGTTTCCTACAGAACGACATTAATGCATGTATTTATTTAAAATAAAGAAATATCTTAAATTATAAGTTTAAGCCCAAAACAGATTTAATGTATTTTGTTGTAGCCAATATATACGCTTCTGACATTTCCCAGATCCTTTATTCTATGGTTATTTCCCACATCGAAATATGAAACATTTCTTCTCTTAATTATAATATTATATTGGAGAATATTATATTGGTAATAAATATGCACATATCATGGCGATATAAATAAATGGGAACATTTCTCAGAAAATTTCACATGTCTTGAATAAAGTAATTTGCTTAAAACGCGTAAAGCCACCAGATTGAAAATTGTCCATGCCCGGATTCATTGAAATAGGTACTCCCAGGGACATTGAAATATGCGTCACGTTTTGTATGAAGATACCTGGACGTTTTCAAGCATAGCACTATTCACACTTGTCTATTGGCAAGGCTACAAGGAATAATTTTCGTGAGCCAATCACTCTGAGGGAAAAAACGAAATGAAGGACAAAGTGCTTGTCCCAGGACTGAAGGATCACGAACATTATTCAAACGTGCGCTACAGTTCCAGCAGTGCCAACAGATAAAGATAGAAAATACTATGATTGGCAATGTTCAGGTAACTTAGTGTCGAATCATTGAGGCGTATTCTCGTTGACACCAGTTTGATTTAACCTTTACGCGGGGACTCGGATAGCATCTGTCTGAAAATGCATGCGGACCCTGGCAGATGCTGTACGAGCCTCAAATTCTAATAAAACACATGTTGGACCTATTTTGTTTTTAGCAGTGCAAGTTTTAAAAGAATATCTGATTAATACCAAAATAAGCCATCATAATTATCATGATAAAAAAGAATATACAACTCTGGATCTCTACTTCTCAAAATGAATATCTCATACTTGGTGCTGTCCTTAACATTTTTAACATGCCTAGAAATTCAACAATGCCCTGTTTTCCTGAAAACGTTACCAATTCACACTATCACGCAGAGGGTTTGCCAGTAAGTTTCTGGAACTTGCTTGATTATGTTTGCAATCTGTAGGAAAATTAGCATCACGTGATCAGTTAATGTAATCATTGCTGCCACTACACTTAACATTTACATTCACTTACCTTCCGGAGGTATTTTTCACCAATTGTTTTAGTGTTTGTATATAATATCCCAAGGTGCACGACAATTGAATGTCCCAAATTACAATATTCGCGCATTAAATAAAAAAACATTTACACTGTTAAGCTTAGCATTACAGTCTATATTTTACGGTTACATTACAATTAATCCATTTTTTCCATCACAACATGCTGCCACTTGTATTATTTTATTTTTAAATGAAAATTCTATTCATCAAAACATACGTGAGTGTTACGCAACTTCATGCAAAACAAAAATAATGGTATTATTTGTTTTCAGCAAGCACAAGCAATTACAAAACCCACGAGAGAGTAGATTGTACTATCACATATTGTCACATATGTGTGCTAATTTTAAATTGTAAAATAAAGCTTGTAAATTCAGATGTCCCAAGGTGGGCCGTGTCCCAACGTGACCCACCTTCTCCTATTGTGTACCGGACAAAAGAGAAAACATTCCAGACATTTTATTTCTACAACTCTATTTTAAAAATACCAAATTATATAATTCTGGATTTATTTGCATTTTTCTTTACACAGAAAATATTAAGTATACAAAAATACAATGACATCTTATCTAATGAGTTAGAAAACAGAATTTCATAAATTAAACTGAAGTTTAAAGATAAATTTAAAACTATCATATACTGAGGATCAGACAAAAAGAAAACATTCCACACATTTTATTTCCACAAACATATTTTTAAAAATATAAAATATATATATTTATGTATTTATTTATATAATTCTATATACAGAGAAATAGGCAAGAAAGAAAAATTCTTTTTCATATATAAACTCAAAAATAGCATGTTTTAAGTGAAAGACGTACATCATACAAAATTTTTTCTTTAATTACAATAAATAAATCTTTCTTATTCCTTGTTTCCGAAATAGAATTTTACAATTTCTGAGGAGTGTCTTGAAAGATATTGGATTATCTGTTTCTATTCAAACATTTTCCCGAAAACTTTTATGAAACACTTTACTCAAAGTCTTTGGCAAAACACTTACTGGAAAAAAGTAAAACAAGTTTATGTTTTTGATATTGGGATATTAAAGGAAACATATATTTCATATAAGTAAAAACAAGATATTTTGCAGATTTTTGAGAAGTATGAGAAAATGAAACAATAACAGTTATTTCACAGAAATTATACCTTCAGTGGCTAAACTGTTATGGACACACTTAAAAGGTCATTTGATGTAAGTGAACCAATTTGACTTGTGAAAGGAACTTTTAAATGAAATCTCGTCATTATATTTATATAAATGACTTGAAGTATATTCGAAAAATCACATTTTTCTTTTTTAATAGAACTAACATATTAGTGTAGCTTTACCCCATCTGTTGCTCAACACTTGACTTTGATGTTTTAGAATCATTCATCAATAAAAGTTTGTTAATATAATCATACATTTAAAATGACATTAAGAGATAGGTAAAGGTAGAAATATATTACGTTATCTTTTGTCCTCTTTATGTAAGGAAATAAATGCATAACACGAAAGTTAGATATCCGTTTTCAATTTGTATGCACATGGTAAAGAATAAAATAAAATAAACATTGTAGTAAAAACTACATTTTTTGGGAACATAGTTTTAATTTTTTTCAATCATAATAAACTATTGAAATGTAATGTACTGTAATTAAAAAATAGAACAGGTAAATAAGCACCTAATGAATTTTTACCATTAAAAAACACAATGCTATATATTGCACATTAGAAAACTCTTGTTTTACGCAAATATCTATCGCAAAATTATATATATATATATATTTCACTTTAGTTTAGGAAATTAATTCTTCTTTAAATGTAAATATCGGTTAAGACTTACCTATATAAATGGCTACGTAACATTAAAGTACGTTTTGATCTACTGATATAATGGAATGTATATATAGTATATTCTTTTCCATATATAGAAAATAAACATATGGAATATTACAAAGGTAAATTTCATGGAATAAATAAGACTTTTTTTTCAATTTTAAATTATTTACGAAGCAGAGGATTTTATTTCCTCTGAATATTGTGTGCTTGAGGAAATATGCTGTATCATATACGATGAAAAATGTACGATTACCATAATAATTTAATAGATTATAAATATAAAAACAGTAACGTAAGTGTCTTTCAATTAAATACACAGTTTTTGATAGAAAAAAAGCTAACATGATAGCTTCATTTATACTAAGTTGTAATTCTATCAAAATTGAAAAAAAATTTTAATAAGCATACATGTTATCAATTTACACCATATAGTTTACCATTTGTTCTGTTTTCTCATCTTTGAAAAATTCACTGAAATAAAAATTATTTGCCGACTATCCGGAAGAAAATAAAAATACAATTTGAATGTAGATTCTGCCATTGCAGAATTCAATTTTGCCTCCGATTAAAAAATAAGTAAATAAATAAATTCGATAGAGGTTACTTCGAAGGGCGACCCCGTTTAAAATACAGTGAATTAACTTCATTTTTCTTGTGTTTATCAATATAATAGCAAACAGAACGGCGTGAAATACCCAATTCATTAGCAATTTCTTTCTGAGAGATTGGAATTGCGGAATAATAAAGACATACAATTTGACGTGCTACTTCTTCATTGACTAGATTCATCGAAAACGGATATTTTCTTTAGTTTAAACGCTTTTTTTATAGACACTGAGAAAAAGGAAATGCATTTTAACAATAAAATTGTATGGATATCTCATTTTAACGGCCAGATTACGAATCTAGTTGTTGAGGGGGGCACCGTAATACTTACCCATCATGGATATGCATTATATAATATGTGAAACTATTTATAAAATTCATTGCATTTCCAAAACAAAATTTAAACGTATATTTAAATATTATTAATATACATAGTAATGCTCCATTAATGAATTGTTGATGAACCCATATTGACAAATTATGTAAAATACCAAACTACACAAGTATTACCGGATTGCGTAAAAGAAACATCTTTATAACTCGAAAAACAATCATCATATTAACTAACAGTTTACTGCGTCAGATTAAGCGTCTCATTTCTAATTAAAACGTATCTTTGAATTAAAATTTGAAGAAAATACAGAGTCATGAAAAATCGAAGAATGTGGAAAACAGGATTACAGATATCTCGGCAACTATTGATCCGACCGATTTCGTTCTTGATGCAAAATTTGTGTTATTTTATTGCCCATTTAAAATTAAAAAATCGAAATTTTTTATGTACATTTCATCAGAACGAATTTTTCGAGAGTCCGAAAAAAATAGTTCTGGATAATCGAGGTTACTGATATTAAATAGGCTTCGTTCTATTTTTACTTACTAAGTACATACAACATTTTAAGTCTCTATCTATATTTGTTCGTGAGATAAAGCGTTTACACTTAGAGAGACAGACAGACGGACGGCATTTTTTTTTTCTAAAAATATGTTTTTCAGAATCTCCAGTATCTGAAACGTGTAAATCCGTCAAAATTGTTCTTTCTATTTTCAAAATGATTGCAAGACTTACCCTATACTCGGTATCAGAGGTAAGTAAAATTGGGCCATAATTTTTGACACGACCCTTTTTAGCTTGTCTGAAAGAAATAGCATCAGATGCTAAAAAAAAGCAACGTTATGTGTCTTTCACTTAATTACACAGAGTTATTACGTTTTTGATAGAAAATAAATAAAATAACTACCATAATAGCTACATTTATCTACTATAAATGTATTTCCTTCAAAATAAAAAAACTTTCAATAGACATACAAGTAATCAGGTTACTCTATGTAGTTTCCCATTTGTTCTATTTTCTCTTTTTTTTGAAAAACTCGCGGAATTAAATAATTATTTGCGAACTATCAGAAAGAAAATAAAAATAAAATTAGTAATGTAATGTGTCTTTCACTTAAATACACAGAGTTATTACATTTTTGATAGAAAATAAATAAAATAACACTACCATAATAGCTACACTTATGTATTATAGTTGTAGTTCCATCAAAATTGAAAAAAAAATCATAATAAACATACAGAGTATCAGTTTACTCCATGTAGTTTCCCTATAGTTTTGTTTTCTCTTTTTTGAAACACTCAAGGAAATAAATAATTATTTGTCCCCTATCCGAAAGAGTCATATTGACAAATGTTACATTACTAAATAGTTAATGAGCAAAATTTGACTTACTATACTAACAATGGTCAAGAGTCCTTTAGTAGCAGCATTCCTTGTGCCATTCTTCGTCCTGATGACTAAATTCTTTGCTCAAAATATTAGAAAATGTCAATTAAATATCAAAAATTCTACAGAAATAATAAGAGCTATACCAGTGTAGGGGTGCTCAATTACAATGCCTTGTTTCAATCATTACGCATACCAAACATTTAACTTTAGATTTTGTAATTTTTTAATAAAAGCAATTTCATCCATTTTTGAAGATTCGGTAATAAGTTCTAATGCCCATTCAGGATTACATAAATTCCTTTGCTAAGTTTTGCTATAAATTCACGTTTTTCTTCTTTTGGAAAAAACTAAAAGTATTTTTTAATACGTACATTCATCTTATTTAAAGTTTTTTTTTTAACATTTATCTCAAACAACAATATTAATCAAAATAAAACAAAATGATGCTTTTTGATTTAAAAAAAAGCAATTGTCTAACTTTGCTCACGATCGATGCCTACATGTAGAGGAATTGGAATCCTAAGCGACCTATTTAGAATTTTGTAGCGAAACCGATTTTTGGCATTGAGAAGTGTGGTGTCTTGCATATCTGCATATTTATTTTTAATAATGAGAGTAGGCCGTATCAAAGCTCAATATTTCGATCTTTAGAAAACTATTACCATGAGATTAATAAGTATGATTTAAGCTTACTTATGATTCTTTTACAGCTATACGCATTATAACATTTTGAAATAATCCAGTGGTTTTATTTATTTTCAGATTTATTGTCCACACTTTGAAAAAACTGAGTACTGCAGTAGTGCTGAATGTGCTGCATGGTTCTATTTAAGAAATCGCATTGCATAAAATACGACAGAAATAAATTACAATGCTCAGCACAGTATTTGGCAGCATCTAATAATCAGATTTAATCATACCTAACTTCCACATCTCCATTTTTATAACAAAATTTTCTTTAGAAACAAATTTACATTTCCAGTAAAAGTTTTTTAGGATCTTCATAATAGCTATAAAAATATAAAAAGGACATTCACCTATAAAAAGAAGAATATTTAAAGTACCATTTTCGTGAAATTTCATATTTGTAATAGATGTTGCTTTTCAAGGTTTCAAGTTTGTCTCATATGCTTTTGAAATCAAATTACAATTCAATAATACTGGTACAAAAAAACATCCTATCACCTATTGATAATGGCTTGAAATCATACTATAGTAAAATAAAATAGTATACATAGAAAAATTTTAATAATAATTTAATCTTACCCAGAAATCTCAATGTATAAAAAATCATAAAATATTTGAAATGATAATCTCATATTTTAACGCATAATTTCGCATGTTTTAACGACACACACGCATATGCGTATATATGCATACATATTTGTATATAAATTGCCCCTTGGATAGAATCATGCGCTAAAGTTATTTTTACTTTTATTATTTCAGCTATATTTAAAAACATTTAAAAATAAATCTATATTAAAGGTACAAAACGCACGTCAGCCATATTGATTTTTGTTTACATATCTAACTCAAAATTTTTATATAATCTTTCAAATGCTAAATGCGTTTTAAATGCGTTTATGGAATGTGCCTTCCGATGATTTATAGTGCATCAAACGTTTTCACGTAGTGCATCACATATAATCTTCGAGTCAAGTATATCCAGAATTTAAATTACATTTTCAATACGAATTGTGTAGTATGAATAACAGACGCAGGTTTTTCAGAATATTAACCGAATTATATTCGAAAATTATTTGTTAAATATTAATGAAAAATTTAAATTCAATTTTGTTTAACAAATAAGTACTTATTTTTTTTAAAAAGGTATTGCCTTAACTTTTATATAATTGAAAAGTAATAAGCAATATCTTGAACTTTTTAAATATTTAATTATGTAGTATCTTATAAAGTTCATTTGTTTTCTTCAATGATCATCTTTCATTTTATTGAATTTAGTAGAATATTTTAAAAAAAAATCTGTACTTTATGAAGTCAGTCTTAAATTGTGAAGTCAACCTTAAGTTTTCACATATTTTAGTTACAATTTGTGTTTGCTGGGAGACCGTTTTGTCATTTAGAACTTATTAAAGGATAGTGAATTTATTCCAAGAATGAAGATTTATGGTGTTAGCTATTTTACTTTTAGGAAATGGATATTCCTAAAAATCGAATTTCCCTAGTCTTTTCAACATATTTTACTAGGACAAGCTTACATATGTCGCTACTAGTCTGGGTTTTACACAACTTGAGATCAATATCCATATGAGAAGTACTGGTTTCATCTGTTATTTTAATTGGGGTAGCAGGTCTTTGTCATCAGCTTGTGGATCCTCGCTTTCCATATTGATAAGTTCTTTAATGAAAATGTTAAGCATCAGTCACTGCACATCCATATTAGTTGATTGGTAGCTTTTGGCTCGACAGTAGCTACAGTATCAACAAAACTTTTCGCATTTTAACATCAACTTTCGCTGGTAAATAGCAAGTTGGTAGGACTGCTTGAGTTCGAAGACAAAATCTGGATTTTTAGAATTAAAATAACTCTTATTCGATAGCAACAAGGGCTATTAAATTTTATCGAACGATATTTAGAATCATGTATCCTGTCGAAGGGGAAGACAATATGTCCATCAACGATCAAGAATAAATTTATATTTCTTGTTGAATAACCCAGGCTCGAATTTAACCCGTTCGCGACGGTGTGCACATTCAGAAGTGCGCATCTGAGGGCGGAGCGGGAAATTTGATGTCACGTTCTGGGCCGAAGGATTTTACAAAACTAAGCCTAACTCTTTTAAAGTGTTCTTTAAAAAAATATAAAAAAATCGTTTTTCCATTTAAAATTTTGAAATACGCACACATGAAATATGTTGTTAGTATATATATTCAGGCAAAAAAATGAGGTATTTTTTCCGATATTTTAGTATAAAAATGACTTTTTAAATGTATATAATGCATGTTTTAACATCGTTTTTAGATTAAAAAGCATTATAAAATGATAACAACACATTTACGTGCCTCTTCTATAGCAACACATGAAACACATTACTCAAATAAAGAATAATTAAGTTTTAAAAAATAATAGTTTTTTTCTAAATATTTTTTAGGGTATTCTTGAACAAAAAAAATTGGTTTTAAAAAGTTGATATATTTACAAACAAAACTTTCAAATCAACTTGCGCACGCTATTTTTCTGGTCCAGTTAAGTGCCGGTTAAGTGTAAAATGGTCAGCTTTGAAAAGAAAGTAAAAAGACATCGGACGGGCTCGCGGAAAACCGTGCTTTTCGAATTCTGATATGAGGATCAAATATCTTTATTTAATTTTAAAACACATTAAATAGAACAAAGAAAACCCCGTCATGTCATAAATAAAGGGGTTTTATCTGTACTGTTTTTAATTAATCTTGTAAAATTACATTTTTGATGTAAGGTAAACACCCATTTTACTCTTTATGTATTTATATTAATATTATATTTTTGTTATTTTAGAAGAAATATATAACTATAACAAGAATAATTTCTGTTCGTATAACAATTTATGAGATAATCTATTTTTACATTATAAATATCGAATGTGTATTGGGAAGAAAGCTTTGTGCGGAATGGTATGAGACGCATCAAATACGTTTTTCAACACTTAAATATGTTAAAAGGCTAAATCAAATAGTTACAAAATTGGCGACAAATCCCATATTGCATCCCACCTCTCAGAGCACCAATCGCTTTTTCCGAATACAGCTAATAAATCGCATTTTTCCGTTTTTCAAGATGCACGCATTTTCCGGTATGCTGGGAAAGATTAATTTTAAAAATCTGGTTCCCCAATAATTTTGCGGCATTCTGGGTAATGTGGGAAACACGGCTGTTAGTTTTTCTTTTTAAATTGTAGCTCAGATAGCAGACATTTTCAAAAGTATGTTTTTCCTCTAATTTTGTAACATGCTGGGTAATGCGGGGTAATACAGTTATGGCTTTGTTGTTATACATCGTAGTTCAGGTCGCAGCAAAGAAATATCCAATTTATTTACAGTCTTCATGTTTTGAAAGGAGGCATAAACCTTGAAACTTGTGCGCTCTTACGAAATGAAATAACTTCAAAGTCAGAATTATTATCCATATAGCATCGTCAACTATTCCTTACATCAATCACAATTATCATCAATTTTTTACATAGAGCAGACTGTTTAAAAATCACACACGAACCACTGGTTCCCGATCTAGTTCCTGAAACCTAAATGATTCATGCTGCTCAGAAGAATTGTCTAGAACCATTTTGTATTTTCAGCAAATGTGTCATTTGGGTGCGAACAATTCTGTACCGTCTGATCTTTTTTTGAAAATATTGTAAATAAATTTATGATTCCAACATTTTTTTTCTTCTTTTTAATTTAATGATTTATGTTGCATAATTATGATTGTGCTACATTGAGATGTTCTTTATAATATCTAATAACAAATTAATGTTCTAGATTTTTAAACAAATGAGCTTGCAGTGCACAATGACGCACCTTCGGCTACCTTCATGCAATTTTTCAGCCTCGTGCTTTTATTAGATTTTTTCTTGCACGCGCACACTTTCACACACTTTCAGAGCTAGTGAGAGAGAGAGCGAAACTTATTTTCCTTAATGATAAATAACTTTTTTAACACCATAATCATATAATAAGTACAGAGTGAGATGTGTTTCACTGTGTATCATAACTATGCGTCTCACTGTATACTTCCGTTGCATTGAAACTAATTGGATACTAGGTAATTTAATTAATTTCTTCGCTTTAAAATGTCTGTGTCGTTTTGTCAAAATAGTCTAGTGTTAGATATAACTAGGTATGGTTAAATAAATATATACCGTAATGAAGGAAATAAAGTCTAAATTGACACTTATGTAATTGTAACTACTATAAAATATGTATTTACTATTTTTTCAGACGAGTATTCGAGTAAACTATATTGATATTTTTCATATGTATGATAAAGTGCTTATGGGTTAGTGCGATGTAGGAGGAAAAGTTACAATTATACAGGGTGATTCATAAAAGATGGGCAGAACTTTAAGGGGTTATAGTACACTTAAAGACAAATAATATTAAATAGGAGACTAAGGGTCCCAGACGTATTCCCAAGGAGATAGGGGCATTAAAGTTTAGGGTCCGAAATTTCAAATGATTATAAAAAATGGAAAAATTGGTCGATTCGTTTGCGGTTTTTGCAAAAAATTTTCTTTATGCCAGTATTTTCTTGAAATAAAATTTTAAAGTTCAATTTCAAAAAATGCAGATAGGGGGCGCTTTAGATTTTTGGAGTAACAAACAACTATTTTTTAACGTTATTTTTTGTATTTCTTTAAATGATTTCGAAAGCTTAGACTTAAACTTAAATTTTGATCTAAAAATCTGAGTACTAACGAGTAGTTAAGTAGCGTAAACTGAAATTTGAAATTTGAAACCCTTCTCCCCCCCAGAACAAAAATCAGTTATTCCCGATCTTTGTGTCGTAGATTAGGCTCTAACTACTGCCGCGTTTTGCTAAAATTATTCTTTATGTCAGTATTTTCTTGAAAATAAATTTTAAAGAAAATTTTCAAAAAATTCCGATAGAGGGCGCTTTAGACTTTGGAGTAACGAACAACTATTTTATACCGTTATTTTTTGTGTCTCATTAAATGCTTTCTAAAGCTTAGACTTAAATTTTCAGCCCAAAATCTGAATCGTTAGACGTGGTTAAGTTTCTGGGGAGAGGGGTTTGAAATTTCTATTCCTGAGCACAGTTCAGTTTACCATGTCCACACATTGTGTGCTGTGATACGAGGTAAAAAGACACAAATTAGGATTATGTTACCAAAGCATATTTATTAACATGTAATTACAATAAATGTTCAAAATTGTGACCACCAGAGGTTATGCACGCAGAACAACGGCGAAGAATGGAACGGCGAACATTCGCGAAAACATCAGGCTTTTCGAGCACTTCCCCTACAGCGGCGGAAAGTCTGGCGAACAGTTACTCGGGGGATTCAATGGGTGTCTCATACATAAGAGCCTTCAATTGTCCCCAAAAAAGAAATCGAGGGATGAAAGATCTGGCGAGCGAGCAGGCCAAGCAACAGGACCACCTCGACCAATCCATCTGTTCGGAAATGTGATGTCCAGATAGTTGCGGACGTCTCGTACGTAATGGGCTGGCGCTCCATCGTGCTGGAACCACATGACCCGCCGGATGCGTGGAGGAACAACGTTTAACAGGTCTGGCAGCACATGTTGCAGAAATGTGAGTTATGTTTTACCGTTGAGGCGTTCAGGAAGAAGGTACGGTCCGATTAGGTGGTCTCCGAGGATTCCTGCCCAAACATTGATGGAAAAGCGTCTCTGATGAGCATGTGGATACGTAGCATGTGGATTGACATCCGCCCATACATGTGCATTGTGTGTGTTAAATGTACCTTCACGTGTGAAGGTACATTCATCGGTGAAAAGCACAGTTCGTCCAAAATGTGGATTTAGCGCGTTCTGCTGCAGAAACCAGCTGGCGAATTCAATACGATTTGGATAATCCCCTGGAGACAGTTTCTGGACTCGTTGCACATGAAACGGGAGCAAATGTTCATCCTTCAGTACCCTCCAAGTCATGGACTGTGAGGTATCCACCTGCCTAGCCACTGTTCGTGTACTTGTACTTGGCTGCACCGCTACTACATCCAGAATGGCTTCTGCAAACTACTGATTCGTCCTTTTTTGCACAACCTGCATTCGACCGGGAAGCGAGAAATGATCCCGTCTCACACAATTGTCTGTGCAAGCGCTCGAAAGTTTTGCGGTTAGGCAACCGCCTGTTGGGAAATCGCTCTCCGTACATTCGTTGTGCCTCTGAACCATTTCCATCTGCCGCTCCGTAAATTAAATGCATCTCAGCCTTTTCCTTATTCGTGAAGGGCACCATCCTCCGATTCATTACTACAGCGACTTACACTTGACTCACCGTTCAGTGGTTTTTATGCCTGAATCGTGTCGAAATTTTGCATACGTGTTCTTCTTCTTCCCCATTTGACATTTGCATACTTTCTGTCCCCGGTGACTAGCGTCAGGAATGGAGCTTTAACGTTTGCATGAGCGACGTTTCCAACTAACTGTGCCAGTGCCTTTATGAGTGAATTCCGACTATGCAGTCCTTGACGAAAGTTGTATTTTTGCCTCGTATCACAGCACAGAATCGTTGGGCATGGTTAAGTAGTGCAAACTGAACTATGTTCAGAAGTTGAAATTTGAACCCCCTCCCCTCGCTATTGAACCACGCTCAGCGATTCAGATTTTGAGCTGAAAATTTAAGTTTAAGTCTAAGCTTTAGAAAGCATTTAATGAGACACAAAAAATAACGGTATAAAATAGTTGTTCGTTACTCCAAAATCTAAAGCGCCCCATATCGGAATTTTTTGAAACTTTTCTTTAAAATTTATTTTCAAGAAAATACTGACATAAAGAATAATTTTAGAAAACGCGGCAGTAGTTAGAGCTTAATCTACGACACAAAGATCGGGAATAACTGATTTTTGTTCTGGGGGGAGAAGGGTTTCAAATTTCAGTTTACGCTACTTAACTACTCGTTAGGACTCAGATTTTTAGATCAAAATTTAAGTTTAAGTCTAAGCTTTCGAAATCATTTAAAGAAATACAAAAAATAACGTTCAAAAATAGTTGTTTGTTACTCCAAAGTCTAAAGCGCCCCCTATCGGCATTTTTTGAAATTGAACTTTAAAATTTTATTTCAAGAAATTACTGGCATAAAGAAAATTTTTTGCAAAAACCGCAAACGAATCGACCAATTTTTCCATTTTTTATAATCATTTGAAATTTCGGACCCTAAACTTTAATGCCCCCTATCTCCTTGGGAATACGTCTAGGACCCTTAGTCTTCTATTTAATATTATTTGTCTTTAAGTGTACTATAACCCCTTAAAGTTCTGCCCATCTTTTATGAATCACCCTGTATATGAAAATGACTACTGTCTGACTGTGTATCACGTCTCCCTGTTTACTACCCTCCCCCATATCCATCATATAAAAAATGCACATTTAGTTAACATTGTTCGCAGTTTAATTTTTTTGAAAAACTATATTTTTAGTTTTACAGGGAGATTACCATTGTCACCAAGTTCTTTAAATATAATAACATGATTCAATTGAATTTTAAAATATTCTTATTTTATAAATCACCAAACAAAATTTGGCCGCGCTACGAAAATTAGATCGCGAGTTATAAGCATTTTAAATTTTTCGACCCTCAACGTGGGGGGTCACCTGTCACCAAAAGTAACAGTGTCTCATAATAAATTACCAAACAAAATTTGGCCGCGCTACGAAAATTAGATCGCGAGTCATAAACACTTTAAATTTTTTGACCCTCACCATGGGGGATCTCCTGTCACCAAAAATTAACACTCTTTAATAATAAATTACCAAACAAAATTTTACCGCGCTACGAAAATTAGATCGCGAGTTATAAGCATTTTAAATTTTTCGGCCCTCACCGTGGGGGGTCTCTTGTCATCAAAAATTAACACTGTCTCATAATAAACTACCAAACAAAATTTGGCCGCGCTACGAAAATTAGATCGCGAGTTATAAGCATTTTAAATTTTTCTATCCTCACCATTAGGCGGGTCTCCAATCACCAAAAGCTACATTATCCTACCTTGTTATATCTTAAGACGATTCTTTTCTATACACATTCTATCAGGAATTTTTATTATCGAAACTATAGATTTATAGTATCTGAAATACGAAATATAAGTTTGAGACTTGATATCCTCTAAATATCTGAAAAATACCGCGTCAATGTCTGCCGAAGTCCACCGAAGGATACCATGCCGAAGTCTGCCGAACTGAAACGCCGGTAGCCGAGTGTTAGGTTTTTTTTGGGTACAGAATTTCTACATTTTTCTCGTTACGGAATTTCTACATTCGGTCGCCGCACTGAAAGCCCGCGATAAAAGCTATGCAATAGCTTAATAAGTTAAGGGGCTGCTGCAGTGAAACTCCCCGATTGCGAAATCCCATGTTAAACTATGAGACAAATTTGAAGCGCAATGACTTATTACCTAATGTAATTATACAAATACCGTTTTCACCATTAGAAAGTAGACATATAATACAGATGACATGCTTTTTTTAAAAAATTGCGTAACCAAATTTTAAATATTTTTAAGAAGATGATAAAATTTATTCAAATGGAAATTAAAAAAATTATAGAGATTGTTTTATATATTTAAAATTTACTTATAACAATTTTAAAAACGCACATCATCGGCATCTGACGTCTACTTTTCGATGGTGAAAACAACATTTTAACCCCTGGCACTCCACCCTTCTCCTCTGCGAAGACATCATCTTCCTTTCCAAAATTTGTTTTTGGCACCAGTAATAAAGGATAATAAAATTTCCATTATTTAATCAAGAATTTTTGAATTAAATCAAGAGAATTTTTGAAATTGTGTACTTCAGTATCGAGGGATCACCTCCATCAATCATTGCGACCAACTATTCTATGACGAAATTTTGACATATAGATGCGTTTTATCATTCCATATAGATTTGTATATTTGTTTTTTTTTTGTTTTTTTTTTTTGTTGTTGGATGTACGCTGTCTGTGTCGTAGGCAAATTGCGAAATCCAATACTTTGCAAAGAGACTACACTGTGTATAAGAAATACGGCAAAATTGAAAAATCACCTTCCATTTTGCAATCTGTTTGATACTTTCTAGCCTCATTACAAAGATCTTGAACAAATTAAGGGTAATTGTTTAATGATCATTGAGTTATCAATCAACCTGGTATTTTTCCAGATGTATTAATGCAAAGAGACTTTTGAGAGGTATGCTAATTTGAAACTATGTAATTATTTTCGAACTTGATTTTTGCTGCAAACTCATTGCAATGAGTATGCCTACGAGACATACATAAAAGAAAATAAGTAACATTAAGATTTTTTATAGGTATAATTTATGTATTACTTCTTTATTTACAAAGCTTTATTTTAGAAATGTATAACTAAAAATGTACAAATAATTTTTAAAAAATCCATAATAGGTTCATATTATCGTGTCTCGATTTTTCCCCTTATACTTTTCAGATATAAACAAAACTTCCTTTCATTTAGAAAACAAATGCCATCACTAGAAATGAAATACATTTCGTTACTTAATTACTTATTGGAATGAAATGTCTTTTATTACAACTTTGTATGAATTCTATCATCTTCATATCCTAAAACATTGTTAATTAAAGTAGAACAATAAATAATTTTGTATGATTTTAGTTGAATCATTTCTATTCATTGTATCAAAAAGTTCAGGAAGAACTTTGAAATTTAACGCTTCAGTGCACATTAAATAAGTTTTGATACTTTAATGAACACTATCTTATGAAAATCTTTATTATTTATTCCAAAACATGCAGACAAATTTCCTATGTACTTTCTGATATTTTTATATCACTAAACGAATAAATAAATTCATTTCCGAATAAAGAATAAAGAAATAATTTATAAAAATATAAACATATGTTTATATTTTTATAAATTATTTCTTCAACATTAACTTCTGTGATAATAATTTATAAAGTTATATATTTTTTAAATATCTATATTATTTTGATATTTACGTTAAATACTTAAAAAAAATGTTTAAAAGATACTTTTGCGAACAAGATAAGTTTTAATAAAAAGATAAAACTTGGAAATTTAAAATTTTTAAATGTTAATCGTAATAGATATCTCTATCAAATTTAAATCTCAAATATTTTTATTCTGTCTAAAAGTTTATGTCGGCCGATTATCTGGACGAGAGATATAAGTCCGAGGAAGGAAAGAGCGTACTCCGTTATAGTCTTTCTAAGGGAATCTAACCCATACACACGCAAGGAAATCCAAGCTTCGAAGAAAACCAAGGAAAACACAAAACTAGGACTGCGTTTGCATTGTGTTCGAACCCAGCACCTCCAGTGTCAGCTTTTAGAGCGGTCTCGACCACTTCTAAGGCTCCGTCTTAAGTATAGTACTATTTAAAGGTTCTCTTAAAAATTGTTTTGAAATTTTGCTTTTAAAACATATATTAAACCAGTAAAATAATAGCCTATTAACTATATGATTCGGATAGAAAATAGTTCAAGTTGGAATATTGCAGATTTACCACGTCTCACCAGACAAGGATTTCCTTCCATTTCATCCATTTCAGGACTTCATCCATTCTTATTGTGTCCAAAACTAATTTCTTCAACTCCACAAGGAGCAAATGGTAATGTTGTATGCCGTGAAAGGGACACAAACGAATGGATGTCGGGCGTTAGAGATGAGGTACTTGAAAACTATGTGGGATTGTTCTGGGTTGCTATAGGTTCTAATTTTTTCCATGAGAATTTATTATCACTTATTTACAAGTTCTGTTTATATATTTGATGACTTATGTCTGAGAAAATGTCATAAGTGAAAAAAAAAAGTTTTTCGTAGATTTATCCGATTGGAAAATACTTTTTAAATGACGAATAGAAGTTGCATCTAAAACATCCATTTTGCTGGCGATGTTGATGATGCGCAATATTTGAGTTAAAAAGGTAATTTCTTAGATATATTTAAAAACAAGAAAATCTTGAAAATAAATTGAATGGTAGAGTTGTTTCTGATAAAATTACCATTCTTATATTTTTTAGATTTTTTGAGATGTTTGATGTTTTATGATGTTACCGGTGTTTAATAAATACAATATTGCCAGACTTTTTCTACTGCATTATGTATATTATTATGCAAAAGTTTCATTAACGCTCCTATAATTACTAATCTTCAAAATACTATTACCCATACAATATTTCATTAATTTTACAGAAAGTTTCGCTGTTGAAGTTATTATACATCATAACCTATTTATTATCCAATGATATTTATTTTTTTTTAAAAATATCTTTTCCTCTTGTTTTATAAGTAAAATAATAATAATAGTAATAATAACTTTAAAAAATCTATTCATATATTTCTTTAGTTATTGCTCATGAAAATGCTACCATGCAAAAAAAGAAAAAAAGCATTATTTATCATCATTTCTGCTGATTTTTCTTTTAATTTTTATCTGAAAACCTTCGCTAATAAGCCAGTACTTGACAGTAGCATCAAAAACCGGTTTTCTTGTGGAAAGACAGATGACAAGTAGCATTTCATCAAAAAATAAATGTTTTAGTTTTAAATAATAAACAGACAAAAAATATTATTAATAAAGGAGATTGCTTGTTATTGCCTAAAAAAGTTTATTCCTGTGAGTGTTTTGGTTTAGAAATTCGACATTTTTGTATGTTAGTAATTAAAAAGAAGTGATAAGATATGCATCGTTTTTATACACAATACTAAAACATTATCAAATTAATATTTTCTGGCAAAACATATTTTTATAATTTATAATGAGCATAAATTGAAATTCATTACAAAAATATACAGAACAAATATGAATAATTTTCAAGATAAACAGATCAGATTAAATTATTTTTTAAACTAAATTTTAAAATCAAAATATTTTCATGAATTGATATAATTTTAGAATTAGTAAACATTAAATCAATCCCAGAAAAGTTATTTAATTTAAGGGAAAAAAAAATATATATTTTTATTTATGTCGTTTGAGAAAAATTTTAAATTATTCTATTTTCTTACAATTTTTCAAAAGTTTTTTGCTCAGCTCTTTGATTGATTAAAAATAAAAGAATAAAAAATGATTCACAATTAATTTCTTCATTTTTAAGAACTATCATTTTGAACTTCCATAAAATTTAACGAATATCATTTTACTTTCAATGAATCATTAGAATAGAAAAATCATGTTAATGCAATCATTAAATACTCATTCAATATAAAAATGAGTCGGAAATTGCTCGTCAAGCGTTGCAAATGAGGGACGTTCGTTATATAAGGAAGTTTTAAAAATATTCAGATCTTTGTATAATAATATACAGTATTTCGGATACGCTAGAGTATCTGGAATCTTTTGTGCATTCCTGTAACAAAAGGCAATGTTTCGCCTTATACCATTTTGTAAAGTTAATGTGTAATCCTGTAAATTAATAATATATATTCCTTGCACCAAATATTGTGCAGAATGTAAATTTTAGTATATACTGCATTGATGCACATTGTAAAAAAACGGGCAATTTTATGGCGATTGTTCTGGTAATCGCAAGGCCAGTGTAGTTAATTGTTTATTAACGGGAAAAGTCCCGTAAATTCTAGGAAAAAACTGACGTCCGATTACCAGTACAATATCTGTAAAATCGTCCGTTTTTTACAAAGCACATCAATATAATTCTGTCCGACAATCATAATTTTGGACAACCAGTATAACTCCATTAAACTGCACATAAAACATTTTTCCCCATTGACCGTAATGTAACGGAATACTTTTGATTGCCCCTGTACTTAAACTAATGCATCCAACTTTAATAAAATTTGACATGACTCGTCAAACTATGCAGCAGTTTTGTACCTTAAGTGTTGAATGATTCAGTTGGGTAGTTTTTGCTACATGCGGACAGACGGACGGACTGAACGACGACTATCGGTACAACGTATTTATATTAAGTGCGAACGTACCTAATAAACGATGCCAAAATATGAAACTGAGAATCGTTTATTTATTTATTTGTTTTTTAATGAGGGGGGGGGAGGGGGATTGGAAGGAATATGCTTTTAATAAAGTACACAAAACTATTCATTTATCCTTTTTTCAAATCATATCTTTTACATTTATGATAAAATAATCTCAATCCATTTTTTATTTCTCAAAATTTATAAATTTTCGTTTATTTTATCTTTTCTAAAATTTATATGCGATTTTAGAGTATGCTTTCCTTACACAGTGTCATTCCTACTTTAGAAAACTGATCCATAATTTCTTTTACGGACGCAAAAAATGATCACAAATACTTTATAATCTAAATTTATTTTTGAATGTGCATTAGAAACACGTTCTTTAACTCTTTAAGTGTCTAACTTATTTCTTACTTTATGTTTCGACACCGTTAAAACATTTGCGTAACGTTACTCCATAAAATTGGTGACAGCCTTGCTGCCTCCAATTTTGTGGCGTACTTTAACCGATATAACTCGTGTAACATTGCGAAGTTACACCAGTAATATATGTTTAAATTACACCATTATATAAGTGAAAAATTACTCTGTAAAATGGAATTGTAGCTGCCACCAATTTTATGGAGTAACGTAACACAAATGTTTTACTGTGAGCACTCTTAAAATAATACTGAAGAAAACATTTGTTTGGGGATATTTTTATGATTACTTAATATATTTTATTTATGTTATGCACTGCAAATAATAATAATAATAATAATAATAATAATAACATCAGTTTTGTATTCCCTTTTGCTCCCCTGTTTTGCCCGTACGTTGTACGGGCAACGTGTTTTTGCCAATCATAATTTGTTTGTACCATGTACGAGCATTCATACTTCAATTGCAATTTATTATTCTCACCACTAAATAATTACTATGAAAGTTATATCTTTTAATACGAGTATTTTTCTGATTCTATTACGAAAATAATTCTGTTTCGAAAAACTGTTGATAAAAGATAACAAATTCTGTAAAAGACATGAAAAAAAAATAGTCATTATTTGAAAGTTTGTTTCAAAAATATTGATCTATTAAGTGGTTAAATTAGCCATTGATTTCAAAGTTTTGGCAACGAAAAAACTCAGATAGGATGTTTAAAAATTTAAACACATACTTCATGAAGAAAAAAATAAGGAATCGCAGAAATTATCTTTAAATTTCAGATCTGCAGGTCGTGAAGGCTTGCTTCTATTTTTTCTAAATTTACCAGTAGTTTATTTAGATAATATAGCCAACTTCAAACCAACATTCTTCTTTTTTTCATGACCACAGTCAAATCCGATATCATACAATGTAATACATTGAAAAGAATCCTAAGTATCTGCTCTTATAGCTTCAATAATGTATGTGTATGGAAGCGATTTTTGCTCCAAAGAACCACAATTTGAGTTTTCTTATACCATTGAAACAGACATACTTTATAGTTTTATACGCCAATGTTAGTGAACCGATAAAATGCGCCTCGATACATTGTATTTATTAATTTTAAAGAAACATAACTTTCAAAAAACATATAATTAAAAAAATTAAAAATAAGGTTACTCCATAAAATTGGTAGCAAAATTACTGCCTCTATTATATGAAGTTATTTAACTGATATAAGCTGTGTTAGATTACACTTTAAAAATGTGAATGATGATATTACTACTTTAATATGGCGTAATATTACACTACTTATATCAGTTTAAGTTACACTATTTATATTAGTTAAGGTACTTTATAAAATTAGATCAAACATGCTGCCACCAATTTTAGGGAGTAGAAATGCACATTTTTTTTACAATTCAGTAAATAAAAATATCAGAAAAATACAAACATGTAAATAATAACAGTGCAATTTTTAAAAAAATACATTCAAAATATTAATAAATATAGAAATTACTTTTTGAAATTTACAAAATTGTATTTACATTTTTTAGAGCGAAATTGCGTTTATTCGTTACCATAGAAATTTACTCGGCAATCCTGGCCGAATGTTTAATAATCGTATTCAATTGTGTGTATAGTACTTTATATTCATAGCAGTATATCAGGTTATTTGGAATTTCGCGTGAAATAAATTTAAAAAATACCTTACTTTAAAATTAATTGTATACATATATATATATATATATATATATGTATATACATACATATATAGCGCATTTTGAAGATTCTATAAGTTGAAAATCTTATTGCTTCTCCAACTTTGACCTACAGGGATATAGCATGAATCGTTTCTGAAACGTAGATGAGAGATTTATTAATAATGATTCTGTTTATATCAGGCACAAAATTTTGTTCAGTTTCATTGTGAAAATTAACTATGACATTGTTAAAGATTCCCAAAAACATTTATAAAAATGACGAGAAAATAATAAAGATTTAATTAAAAAAAATTCTTCATTAAATTTCGAAAATTACTAGTTTTTGCGGATTGTAATGGCACAATCATTTCGGAATCTTGGTGACTCTGAAAATGATAATGTATATTTTCGTTCTTTATAATAGTGCATTTTTGCAGATTAAGAAACATAAGACTTTTTTGCGGTGTGTCCTCAAAATCGCATTTCAGTAAATACTGTTCAAAAACATACAAGTTGTTCCAAAAAACGATCCATTTCTAAGAAAATACTAGTATGTTAATTTCTTTCTCAGGTGTTTGAAAAAATGTTTTTCTTAGAAGAAAGACTAGAAACTGGGTAATAAAACATAGGAAGAGGTGCGTCAGCTCTACAACCGAAAATACGGAAAACTCACATTAATGACTAATATTAGGCTACGTGTGAAAAAATTCAGACGAAACGGTAGAGTGGCTAATAAAAAACATCTTGGATGATCATCAACATCTGAAGATGCCATCAAGAGTATTCGTTGAGGCAATCATGCTCACATGAAGGAACTCATGCTCACAAATATTCTGATATTGGCTCTAGTTGATAGCTGGTTTTCTTGCTTTTAATGGTACCGTTGGCAAATCTCCCTATAAGTTTTATCCCTCAGTTTCAAGGAAATTATGGCTCTTTGTTCTTCTAAGTATAAGCATTTCTTCAAACACCTGTGAAAGAAATCAATAGAATAGTATTGTCATAGAAATGTGTCGTTATATTTAGACTATCATGTATATTAATACTCAATGAAAATAATATATAATTGTAATGTATACACTGAAAAAAAAGGTTTCTCAAAATTGAGTAAAAAGTACTCAATTTTAAGTATTTCATATACTCAAAATACCTCCGATCCAAATGTACTCAAAAAATTGAAAAACACATATTCTCACTTTTGATATCATGGTTGTGTTCAAATGTAAATCGCTATGAGTTGCCTCCTGAACTCATAAATTAAAGTAAAAATATACTAGCATTTATTACTTGCTCAAAATTATTAACAATAAAAGTTTAATTGATTATAAAGAAAAATAGCAAAATTCCCAAATCGAATATTTTTGTAACAAGAGCACTATTTGCAAGGACTTTTAAATCATTTCAAAATACTATGTATACTTTATTGATTACATTAATAAGCACCTTTTATGGCACCATAAATTAAATCAACCATTACAGGGTACAAAATTATCGTTAGTTTGGATTTGATGACACGTGATGTTTCAAAATTGAGAAAGCAATATAAACATTTTTGATCCAAACATACTCAATTCGATATGAGTACATCGATGTACTCATTTTTGAGTATTTCATTTTCTTCAGTGTCGGGTCTTCCAGTGGATATGAAATGACAGTCAAAAGGAAGTGTCAAGATCAGAGTATTGATATGATATGGATATTGGATTTAACTGTATAGAGCGCTATAGTTGTGGATTAGGTAATGAGTCATTGATAGCCGTATCGCACGATTTACTCTATGCCTTATTACATAAACTACATTTGTTACAAATATTTTTTAATAATAAACATCGTTATCATGTTGTTAATTTTGTTGTTTTTAATAAAAACTTAATTTATATTTTATTGATTGTTATTTTCCTTTGATGTTAGAAATATGTTTTCTTTTAATGAATCTATATGTAGATTTGTGTGTGTATATTACTTTAAAAATATACACAAATTAAAATTTTTCTTATAACTTTGCTTTATTAATCTTGATAAAAATATAAAAAATTTTCCTTTGTAGCAAGCCGCTTTACTTTAATGAATCCATATGTAGATGTTTGCGTGCATATTACGTTAGTAATATGCGAAAATCGAAAATTCTTTTAAATGATAAAGAACATAAGTAAATCTTCTTTTGTAGTGAACCGCAAATTTTGTAAGGAAAAAAATGAAAAAAGCGATATCGGTTTCTAAAAAATAGAATATCTTTTCCTTTACTGACTTAACCGAAAATGTAATTTAAATGGAAAAACTTCAAATTCTGTTTATGATCTCCAAACATAATATCAATACATTTTATTTTCAATTCAAGCATTTTTTTCAAATGAAATGATTTTGTATTTGCAATGAAAAAAATCTTCGTTATTAAAAGACTATTTTTTCACTCGAAGAATACATGCATGCATATATACAATGTATCTTCAAGTAGGAAATTTCTATATTTGTAACACGGAACATGATTTTAATATTTAAACATAGTATAATTTTGAGGAATGTCTTTTTTATCAAATAAAAAGTAATAGACATTTGCGCATTTTTTAATTTGGTAAACATAATTTTGTAAAAATACTACACTTGATTCAAAGAAAAAAAAGCTTTTGTTGAAATTTGATAAAAAATTTGTTGCATTAGAAATTGTAATTTTCTTAAAAACAATGATAATAAAAGGTAACATTTGTGTTTTAAACTCTGTCACTTTATTTAACACTACTTTAAGATTTTAATAACGTTTTTTAGAATATGATTTTTGAATGTAATTAAGAGATACTGTTAGACTTGGAGATTGCCGCATTGACAATTTCCTCATTTAGTGCACGAATAAAAATCTAGGATTAGTTTAATCTCGATTCGTATATAAAAATGTAATCGGCCCAAGTCATATAATTTTGGAAATCACCCCAAAATCCTATTTTAACAGGTGACTCATATATTTACCATTATTTTTTCCTGCACCCAAAAGTAGGAAAACATTTGAGGATTGGAAGGAAGGGAACATAATGGTAAATCTATGAGTCAACCACTAACATCGGGTTTTTAGGTGTATGACATTGGAGACCGGCTGCGTTTTAATATGAGAATCCAGATTTTATTAATCCTAGATTTTCATCTGTGAACAAGATGTGGTGATTGTCTGTGCTGTCGACTCCCGGTCTATGCATGCTATTTTTATTTTTACAGCACATTTTTCGGGAACTTTTATTTAAAAAAAGTATCTTTTTACTTTATCATGGCGAAACTTTTATTCGAAAACTTTGTATTTTAAATATAAACTTTAAATTGTACATGATCTCTGTTCATTAAATATTTATTTATTTTTTTTTTTGTTAGATTATGTTAAAAAAATCAGATTCATGTTTTAATACTCGGAACATAAAATAGCCCCGTATTAACTTTTTTTACATTTTCCGTCACCTTCATTTAATGCATTTTTCAAAATTATTCCTATACAGGTGTCATTTATTTTATTTTTTTACATTTAGTATATTTGACACTGTATACAGGAATAGTTTTTTGTGTTTTATAAGATACAATAAAATAAAATGTATTGTTAATAGTGTAATAAAACAGAAAATATAGGTATTTAAGTTTATATACGTCTATATCCATCTGTATTCAAGTTTCGGTTAATACAGTTGCAAAACAAAATAATTTATAAATTTACAGACAATTTCTGAAATTACTATACATTTTCCGAAAACGTAAAAGTTTCCGTTTTATTGCGTGCAATACATAATTTTGTAGTAACTGACTTTTCTAGTAAATGCTTGTCGTATAATCTTCAGATGTTACGCTAACAGAAATCTGTATCTGAATCAGCCAAATCGGGTATTTTTTTTTTTAAATGTTTAATTCTAAAAATTAATTAATTAATTAATTAATAAAGTATATGGACACTTTCCCCCATTTCTGCTTCAATTGCATGCATAGTACATAACGTCATTTTTTAATACTAATGCTTGAAACAAACACACATCTATATTGTGATTAAGTTAAAAAATTACCACAATAACAAATAATATTTGTGACATTTCAGAAAAAATTATCTTTCTAATTTAAAAGACTTTTTTTTTCTGATAATAAATGTAATAAAGTTTCTTCTCATGTGGACTTACTTATTTATAGACTTATTTTTATTAACAATCTTAAATAAAAGATTCCATTTTTTATCTCAATAAACCATATCCCATTCATTATACAGAAGAAAATACAGTGGAACCTGTCTAAAGTGGACAGGCTAAAATGGTCACTATTTAGAGATGGTCACTTTATGGATTGTCTTTCAAATTGAGATATTAAAATATTGTGATCTTTATATATATATATATATATATATATATATATACACAATTTTATTAAAACCATTCAATTAATTTTTAAAAAATGAAGAAACAAATAAACAGTTTTTTACAGACCAATGCGCAAAATGCTACAAAAAGAAATGTAAAAAATGTATATAACAAAACCAAAAGAAATTCTATATCCCCAAAATACATGGAAGTCTTCATCAGGGAGGCCCCTCCATCTAGGGGTAAATAAAGAGAAGTTTCTGAAAGGATGTAGGCTCATAAGCTAAATTACATCCTTAGCCCCCAACTTCTCAGATTTCAGAAATCAAACTCAAACCTTCAAAAATATTATAAATATATACAAAAATTTTTTAAAAATACCAAAGGACAAGACCAAAAATTACACTAACAAAACAGGAAAATTACCTACAAAACTAAATATAAAAAATAAAATTGTAAAATACAAACCCCCAGGAATACAAAACCCTCTTCAGCTAGTGGGGCCATTCACTAGCGCTTCAATCTCGCCCTAAATTGAAATCAAGCATCCGTAAGTAAAGAAACACTGAGACTCAGAAACTTTCAGTTAACATATAAGATGGATAACAGTTAACCATTAAAATCTTTTTTAAACCACTCATAGCCAATTCTAGATCTGTTTTGTTATTGCAAATCCTGCGGATCCTATTAACTTGTGAATACATAATATTTTTTAAAACTTTATTGCTAATACATGAAAACCAGTAAGTGAGGCTATTAACTTCAAAATTAAAATCTTTCCTTTTATCATAAAGTCCAATCAACCATTTTTCCTTGTTTTTCTTAATTTTAAGATCTAAGAAAGTAATTTGTTCACCATCATCGGTTCGGTTCAGGACGAGCTCTTTAGGGTAAATGTTAAGGCTTATTTCCTCAAAATTATTGCAGTTAAAAACTATAAGATCGTCTACATATCTAAAGAAGGAAATATTATTGAAATTTTTTTCGTAAAAATATAAAAATAGATTAGAGAACGCACTTGAAAAACTTGTTCCCATTGGCACCCCCTTATTTTGTTTAAAATAATTAATTCCATTATATAAAACATTTTCAAATAGGCAAAACTTAATTAAATCAATCCAAAACTTCTTATCTACTTTTAA
This sequence comes from Maratus speculifer, assembly GCA_964019185.1. Classification (NCBI taxonomy): domain Eukaryota; kingdom Metazoa; phylum Arthropoda; class Arachnida; order Araneae; family Salticidae; genus Maratus; species Maratus speculifer. The sequence goes on from OZ025300.1 coordinate 145,778,980, forward strand.
AACATATTCAAATTCAACATAAATATTTTCAAATACCCCCACAATCAAATTGTGAGGAATGCTGCCAAACAGATTCTCAAAGTCAAAAGTGTTTACAGAAGTAATTTTCCATGAGTTATCATTCAAAAAATCTAAAACTTTAAGGTTATTGCCAATGATTGTATTGCAATCAAAAGTTTCTATTTCCTTTAAAATTAAATTCAGCAAACCAAACAAAATTTTACCCACTTTGCAATTATAACTATTAGTACCACAGGTAACGAAGCGAAATTTTACTGGTTTCTTATGAAATTTAACAGTCGCAAAAAGGTAAGGAAATACAAAGTAATTCCTACTAATTCCAAATTTTTTATCAAAATCCAAAATACGTTTTTTTATTTTAGAGGGGTTTTCAGTTAACGTTTTATAAGATTCATTACAGGTATATTCCTTCAAAAGAAGATCCCTATAGAAAACTTTACAAATTAAGGCAAAGTTACTACTTGCTTTATCAACAGTAGCAATAATAAACTGTTCTTTTAATTTAGCTATACTGGTTTTTAAATCGAAATTATAATAAAATTTTTTAGAACAACCCTTATTATAATAGTCTCTAAAAAACAAAAAATCTTTTTTAAATAATACCATAAACTTTAATTTCCATTCTCTAAAATCCTCAAAAGGCCAACTATATTTATATGAAACTTTTAAAATAAAGGCATCCAAATCCTTTTCCATAAATTCTATAATTTTAAGATTACTATAATTAAAGTTTAATCTAAATCCAGAACCCAAACTCATAATATTCCTTAACTGAACATCTTTTACAATATTTAAATCTCCTGAAACAATATGTCCAAAATCTGGATTAATATAATCTTTATAGCAGTCTAAATCACAGTAACAATCATCCCCTTTAATTAAATCAAGATTCTTACTATAATCATTATAGTTACAAATAAGATTTTTTAATGTCCTGTCATAACTATAAGTAATTCTAATTTTAAAGCTATTTTTAAGAGGGAAAAGGCTATTACAATCTTTCAGAATATTCTTAAATTTAATAGAATCAAAAATCTTATCTCTAAAACACAAAACAAAATTTTCAAGAGTTTCTTCACTTATAGATTTTATTTTATTTAAATCACTGAAACCAGTTTTATATTTAAATAAATCAATAACAATATCCTTTATATACTGATTTTTAAATTTATAACTATCAAACTTACTCCTCAAAAACCATTTAATAACTTTATTTTTTAATCTAAAAATTTTATTTTTTATTTCATTAATATCATAAAAATTAACATAATCTTTATTTACAGAATCAATAGTATCAAAAATATCTGCTTTAAATTTACTTTTTCCTTTTCCTCTACTCCCTCTCTTGTTAAATGTAAAAAATGAATCCTTTAATCTAAATTTACTGAAACCGCAAAAATTACCCCTATTAACAACATTAATACCATTAAATTCTGAATTCAGGCCATATGGATAAATTGTTTTAAGTCTGTACATAAACATATTTTCAACTTTTAATCTATCTTCCCTATTGGGAACTATATCCAAAATATAAATGCTAATACTTTTAAATTCATGTTTTTGAAAGTGCTCAATCTCTATATCGTTACAATTTTTGTTATTTTTCTTTCTTATATCATTTCTATGCCCAGTAATCCTAATATTTAAACTACCAGAAGTCTGTCCAATACAACCAAATTTACAGATTCCACATTCTAAAAAATAAACAACATTATTAGTTTTACAAAAAATATCTTGATCATTTTCAATCTGTTCTTTGCCAGCATAAGGACAAGTAAGACATCGTTTATCACTACAAATACTAAATATTTTTAAAGATTTTCTAAATTTTAGATCAACTAAAAACATTTGGTACGGTAGCTTTTTAACCGGGGAAATTCCTGTACCAAAATAATCCCCAGGGCCCCTTGTTTGAGCACGCGACGGACCCGGTGCTATGCAAATTTTTTCTTTATTACTTTCCATGATAAGTTTTTAAAGTACCTGAAAGGGAATCAAAATAAGTAAACTTGAAAGTCAAAGCCGAACTCTAAAACCAAGAAGTATTTCAAAAATGGGGGAGGGGGGGGGAACCTAATTAAAAAGGAACTATACTAAAAATAAACTTAAAAATAAACTTAAAAATAAACTTAATAGTATAGTTCCTTTTTAATTAGGTTTCCCCCCCCCCTCCCCCATTTTTGAAATACTTCTTGGTTTTAGAGTTCGGCTTTGACTTTCAAGTTTACTTATTTTGATTCCCTTTCAGGTACTTTAAAAACTTATCATGAAAAGTAATAAAGAAAAAAATTGCATAGCACCGGGTCCGTCGCGTGCTCAAACAAGGGGCCCTGGGGATTATTTTGGTACAGGAATTTCCCCGGTTAAAAAGCTACCGTACCAAATGTTTTTAGTTGATCTAAAATTTAGAAAATCTTTAAAAAAATTTAGTATTTGTAGTGATAAACGATGTCTTACTTGTCCTTATGCTGGCAAAGAACAGATTGAAAATGATCAAGATATTTTTTGTAAAACTAATAATGTTGTTTATTTTTTAGAATGTGGAATCTGTAAATTTGGTTATATTGGACAGACTTCTGGTAGTTTAAATATTAGGATTACTGGGCATAGAAATGATATAAGAAAGAAAAATAACAAAAATTGTAACGATATAGAGATTGAGCACTTTCAAAAACATGAATTTAAAAGTATTAGCATTTATATTTTGGATATAGTTCCCAATAGGGAAGATAGATTAAAAGTTGAAAATATGTTTATGTACAGACTTAAAACAATTTATCCATATGGCCTGAATTCAGAATTTAATGGTATTAATGTTGTTAATAGGGGTAATTTTTGCGGTTTCAGTAAATTTAGATTAAAGGATTCATTTTTTACATTTAACAAGAGAGGGAGTAGAGGAAAAGGAAAAAGTAAATTTAAAGCAGATATTTTTGATACTATTGATTCTGTAAATAAAGATTATGTTAATTTTTATGATATTAATGAAATAAAAAATAAAATTTTTAGATTAAAAAATAAAGTTATTAAATGGTTTTTGAGGAGTAAGTTTGATAGTTATAAATTTAAAAATCAGTATATAAAGGATATTGTTATTGATTTATTTAAATATAAAACTGGTTTCAGTGATTTAAATAAAATAAAATCTATAAGTGAAGAAACTCTTGAAAATTTTGTTTTGTGTTTTAGAGATAAGATTTTTGATTCTATTAAATTTAAGAATATTCTGAAAGATTGTAATAGCCTTTTCCCTCTTAAAAATAGCTTTAAAATTAGAATTACTTATAGTTATGACAGGACATTAAAAAATCTTATTTGTAACTATAATGATTATAGTAAGAATCTTGATTTAATTAAAGGGGATGATTGTTACTGTGATTTAGACTGCTATAAAGATTATATTAATCCAGATTTTGGACATATTGTTTCAGGAGATTTAAATATTGTAAAAGATGTTCAGTTAAGGAATATTATGAGTTTGGGTTCTGGATTTAGATTAAACTTTAATTATAGTAATCTTAAAATTATAGAATTTATGGAAAAGGATTTGGATGCTTTTATTTTAAAAGTTTCATATAAATATAGTTGGCCTTTTGAGGATTTTAGAGAATGGAAATTAAAGTTTATGGTATTATTTAAAAAAGATTTTTTGTTTTTTAGAGACTATTATAATAAGGGTTGTTCTAAAAAATTTTATTATAATTTCGATTTAAAAACCAGTATAGCTAAATTAAAAGAACAGTTTATTATTGCTACTGTTGATAAAGCAAGTAGTAACTTTGCCTTAATTTGTAAAGTTTTCTATAGGGATCTTCTTTTGAAGGAATATACCTGTAATGAATCTTATAAAACGTTAACTGAAAACCCCTCTAAAATAAAAAAACGTATTTTGGATTTTGATAAAAAATTTGGAATTAGTAGGAATTACTTTGTATTTCCTTACCTTTTTGCGACTGTTAAATTTCATAAGAAACCAGTAAAATTTCGCTTCGTTACCTGTGGTACTAATAGTTATAATTGCAAAGTGGGTAAAATTTTGTTTGGTTTGCTGAATTTAATTTTAAAGGAAATAGAAACTTTTGATTGCAATACAATCATTGGCAATAACCTTAAAGTTTTAGATTTTTTGAATGATAACTCATGGAAAATTACTTCTGTAAACACTTTTGACTTTGAGAATCTGTTTGGCAGCATTCCTCACAATTTGATTGTGGGGGTATTTGAAAATATTTATGTTGAATTTGAATATGTTTTAAAAGTAGATAAGAAGTTTTGGATTGATTTAATTAAGTTTTGCCTATTTGAAAATGTTTTATATAATGGAATTAATTATTTTAAACAAAATAAGGGGGTGCCAATGGGAACAAGTTTTTCAAGTGCGTTCTCTAATCTATTTTTATATTTTTACGAAAAAAATTTCAATAATATTTCCTTCTTTAGATATGTAGACGATCTTATAGTTTTTAACTGCAATAATTTTGAGGAAATAAGCCTTAACATTTACCCTAAAGAGCTCGTCCTGAACCGAACCGATGATGGTGAACAAATTACTTTCTTAGATCTTAAAATTAAGAAAAACAAGGAAAAATGGTTGATTGGACTTTATGATAAAAGGAAAGATTTTAATTTTGAAGTTAATAGCCTCACTTACTGGTTTTCATGTATTAGCAATAAAGTTTTAAAAAATATTATGTATTCACAAGTTAATAGGATCCGCAGGATTTGCAATAACAAAACAGATCTAGAATTGGCTATGAGTGGTTTAAAAAAGATTTTAATGGTTAACTGTTATCCATCTTATATGTTAACTGAAAGTTTCTGAGTCTCAGTGTTTCTTTACTTACGGATGCTTGATTTCAATTTAGGGCGAGATTGAAGCGCTAGTGAATGGCCCCACTAGCTGAAGAGGGTTTTGTATTCCTGGGGGTTTGTATTTTACAATTTTATTTTTTATATTTAGTTTTGTAGGTAATTTTCCTGTTTTGTTAGTGTAATTTTTGGTCTTGTCCTTTGGTATTTTTAAAAAATTTTTGTATATATTTATAATATTTTTGAAGGTTTGAGTTTGATTTCTGAAATCTGAGAAGTTGGGGGCTAAGGATGTAATTTAGCTTATGAGCCTACATCCTTTCAGAAACTTCTCTTTATTTACCCTTACATGGAGGGGCCTCCCTGATGAAGACTTCCATGTATTTTGGGGATATAGAATTTCTTTTGGTTTTGTTATATATATATATATATATATATATATATATATATATATATATATATATATAAGGAAAAATGTACTGTATTAAGTAATGGAGTGATTAGTTAACAATATTAACTGATTCATTAATTTAAAACATGCTGAATAAAGGATAATTTATTTAAAACTTACATTATTTCTTTTGAATACAGTTGAATTTCCGTAATAACTGATTGAAATAACTTCATACCTAAAAGGTACTCTGAAATTTATAAGCATTTTTATTTTCGTTGTAATTGCATGAAGGTAAAATTTCTATGACTGGAGAAATAAACTTTCCAGTAAAAATCACCTTAGACAAATGCATATAATTTCTGTATGGGCCGAGCCCGAGCTGAACTGTCGGGTTTTAACATAGGGCCGGGCCATGCCCGGGCCTGGAAATTCTGGCCCGTGCAGACCTCTAAGTCGATGTCTCATCGCAATTTACCGCTAAAAGAATGTTTGAAACATTTAGATATTTAAGCGATATTTAGAATGTATTTATTTTTAATAGTTTTTGTAGCATTTAGAAACATTTTTATTTTCTAAGCAATGATAAAAAATTATGGTATTATAGAACACATTGAAACAAAAAGATAGAATACGGGCTTAAATGTAGGTTTTTCAGTGTTTCACACTCAATCCATATTGCTAACATTTTTTTTTCTATCTGGCTACTGTTTTTTGTTTCTTATTCGCCAAATCACTGATGTTGCTCAAAATCCAGCGTTCGTAATGTATGTTTTGCACCTTTTTTTAATTAATATTCCACAGAGTAAAAACTCATTTTGTGCGATGTTGCAATGTTCAAAAAATTGCAGCAAAAGCAACATGCATTCGCTAAGCTGTTCACCTGTAGTAATACGTTAGATTTACTCATACGTAAGATTTTGTGTATAATGAGGATTTACATGTAAATAAAAGTATACATGTAAGTAGGAGTATATGTATACAAATTTATAAATATCGAGGCAATTCCAATGAACGTCGAATAAATAATTTCGAAAAAAAGAATGTCGAAATGCCCTCCGCGGCTGATGTTTGAAATAGCATGTGTTACCACACATGCTATTAACCATGCTAACCACGAGAATATAATATATAGTGGTTTTAGCCTCTGATCTTCATCTGTCCTAGGGATAGTGGGTGAAAGTATGAGGTACTAATATTTTTCAAATACATTTTTCTCAAAAAGTACAGAACGTAGAAAATGAAAATCGATGCCATTTATTGAAGAATATATTAATTCACGTTATAGTTTTTTTCTCACATTTTTGCACAAATTTTAACATAGAAAAGTAAATAAAAGTTTTGAAAAAAAATAGTTAGATATTATAATTTTATATTTTCACAAACAAAAAATTACAAAATATTGCCAAAATTATGAATTTTTCAGAAAAACAATTCTAAAAAATCGAAAATGCGTTTTTTGAATTATAACAAAAAAAAAGTGCCTGCAAATTCCCGACTATTTGTCACTTTCTCTATTTCTTTTTTGAAGAAATACACTGCTGCTATACCCTTCTTTAGATGATTCGTGCGAAAATGCAAAAATGTCTCTATACATACCACTTCCCTATAACATTTTACGGGTTAATTTTTATTTATTTATTTTTTTTTTTTTTTTTGGAATATTGTGCATTCTTCTATGTAATAATGTCAAGAACTTACAAAAAATAGTAATATTTGCTTACCATGATTTTCACATCAAATAATATTATGTGGCTCTACTGTGTACATTACATAACATATCGTTTTAGATGGATAGTGGAGGGGATCTGGCATTGATCTGTTGGGAAAGGCAGTTTGACATCAGGTATCGTTATGATATTTATGATCAAATCAAAGTTTGCTTTTAGGAAAAATTTTTCTTTACATCTGTTATCTTAATTTTTGAGTCTGTTTTCATATTTTTATGAAAACACAAAGGGTCATTCCATGTAAATTCAACCAATTTTTTCCAGATTTGTAACACGACCGACAGGGATTTTGATGAAACTTTGTGTACACACTAATTCTATCCTGAAATGATTCCATCAGAAATTTTTCCTTCCCAGACCTCATAGTTTGTGAGATATGGGGGGGGGGGTCCAATTCTTGGGGTTTTCTCAAATCGCATATTTCTGAGAATCGCATGTTTCGAGATTGCAGTACCATTTTCAAAAAATTGTTTCTCTGGATCTAAAACATGATTCATCTTAAAATATCACCGTAAGAATATAAAAAGATGCAGATTTTAATAAAAAAATATTAAAAAAAAATTACTTGTAATATTTAGGATAAAAAAGTGTCAGCCAAAGTTGAGAGTTATGATTATTTTTCCAAATTTTTGTGACTTCACGAAAAAGGCTGTACACAAAAAGGCAAATGAAATTTCCAATTTCTTTTTGTTTTAAATAGAAGTTTACACTTTGGGCTATCTATATATGAAATAAAATGATGTCTTTCGCATGGCTTATGCAAAAATTTTGGGCATTTTCCAGTCAGCCAGATGTGTGTGTTATTTTTACATATGTACATATATATAGATCTATATCAATACAGATGTATTATACATGTGCATATGTATGTATATATATACAGTATATTGATATATATATGTATAATGCTGGTGTCCGTCTAACCGAAAAGTACCAAATTTTGCCTTGTTTTGAAAATCTGCACCAATTAAGTAGGAAAAAATCTGAATAAGTATACAAAAGTTGAAAGTTGTGATTATTGCCTTGTTTTGAAAATCTGCATCAATTAAGGGGGAAAAATCTGAATAAGTATAGCTGTGGTACTTAAATAATTACTGGCGTTTCTATGAGTTATTGAATTTAATGCTATTTGATAAAAGCAAAAATTGGAAATTTCATTTGCTTTTTTGTGTAGAGCCTTTTTCATAAAGTCACAAAATTTCGGAAAAATAATCATAACTTTCAACTTTGGTTTACTTTTTCAGCCGTTTATAAATCTCTATTAACTGCTCTAAATGCTTTTTTCACTTGATTTTATGCCGCTGAAATGGATCTGCACATTTATATCCATAAAATTCATATTTCATTAAGAACGAAATTCTGTGATGCTCACATATATTAAACAAACGGTTTTCGCTTATTTTTCGTTTTATAAATGCAATAGTCCTAAGTAATAAAAGTTATTTTGCATAATCACAGAGATTATCAATGTAATCTATTTCTCTATTATTTGTATAGCTAGTTTTGTGGGATTCTAAACCAGTCAATATTCCATTACTGCAAGCCTGAAGACTAGTAGAAGGATTAATATCAGGCTCCATATTAAAACAAAAAAGCAAAAAAATATTTATGCATATCACTATAAAATATGTAAAAATCAAAATATATTTTTAGTAGCACAGTAAAAGTTAGATCATTCTTCTGTGATAAGAAACAACAGAGTGACAATAATTTGATTAAGTAGATTTCAAAACATCTGCTTTCACTAAAGAACTTTACCCTGCCTTTATCAGAGGTGTTTATACATGGCAGGTGCAATTAAATATTTTAGACTCTAGGAACAAATTTAAGTTCTGTTAAACATTTGTGTATTTAAACTTGTCAAAAAATATTTAAACTGATTAAAATTACCCAAGGAAAGAAAATTTAAGGTTTTGAACTTTTTTTTAAACACAATTAATTAATGTATAAGCATTCAAAGAAAGAATGGAAATGTGAGGATAAAAAGTTATTTATTTTATACTGTACAAAAAAAATCTGTTTTGAGTTACATTATTGAAAATAAAAGTAAGAGATTCTTTAGATTAGCAAAAAATGCCAATTATTAAATAGCTAAATGAAATATATGGACCATTCACTAATTTTATTGGGGAAACATATTGCAGTCAGATTTTTTTTAAATCAGAAAAAACAAAGCATAAACTTTACTTTGCAAAAAAAAAAAAAAAAACATGTATCAAATAAGATTCAATTTAGTAACTCATAGAAACTCCAGTAATTATTTAAGTACCACAGCTAAATTAGTCAGATTGTTTTCCCCTTAATTGGTGCATATTTTCAAAACAAGGCAAATTTGGTACTTTTCGGTTAGACGGGCACCAGTGTTATACATATATATATATCAATATACTGTACATATTCATACATATGTACATGTATAATACATTTGTATTTATATAGATCTGTATATATGTAGGAGGAATTGGGACACATTGATAGTTTTTTTAAAGATTTTTTTCGGTATTTGGAAAGTAGAAATTTAAAATTATTTTTCCATGTGGTTTCAGCAAAACTTGTGTAGTGTGTTATAAACATGTACAATCGTTGTTTTATGTAGTATTTCTGCATGTAATTAAAAAAATCATTTGTATCAATGTGTTCCATCCCTGGGGCAGATTGGTACATCTCATGGGACACTTTGATACATTTGGGAAAAAAGGAGACAAAATAACACCAATGCATATTTTTCATAGAAAATTAATTAGCAAACCATTCTGCATTTATTTATAGAGATTCAAATCACCCACAATTTATTTGTAAGTAATGTTAAAGCAATCATAATTAAATGAAAAATGACTTGATGGTCTGTTCCTTGTCTGATTGTTGGCTGTGATAACTTTGTCATATCTGGTACTTCAACCCCAGCATTATCTTTTTTCTTAGGAAAGATGAAAAAATTACCAGGTTTTCTGTTTATAAATTTGTTACTAAACAGAAAATAAAGGATATTATATTAAAATTTTTGTTTATAATATAATTATCCTTTGCTGTTCTACAGCTTGTTTCTCTTACTTAACATTTCTCATCTTGAAAATACTTTTTTCTTTGGAAAATCGATATAAATTCGAGATTTTCCAGGCTGCCGTCTTTTTCTTTTTTTAGTTCGCCTAGCCCTAGATGTTGGGTAAATTCGTATGTCTTCTTTTGCAAAAATACCATAAAATGTTCTAAGATAAAAAAAAATATTAGAATTATTTCACTTCAATAAAAACTAATATTAGAATTTTTTAGCTAAAAATGGTCGGATTAAGGACTGTATGGTAAAAAATGTAATTAAAGGTTATGTAAAAATGAACGAGAAAAGGATTTGTGTTGTATCAATGTGCCTCGACATTGGCCGTTTTGAATAAAACGAGTCTTAAATCCAACACTTCATAATTTACCTCACAATAAAGAATGAGGAACTGATAAAGAGTAGCTTTACTTATCAGGAAAAGTGTTCTTTTCGGTTGAAAATGCTGGGACATTTGAATAATATCATTTCAATTGTACAACTTAAATTTACTTTTGATCTACAAAAACAGTAAATCACCGGTCCCATTTCATCAAATTGCTGAATCATGACAAGACGTTCTGTATGTAATTGTGTTCACTAGCATCACGTTTTGGAGTTGTTGTGAAACTCCCTGTAATGGCCCTGTGACTACCAGAGGGGGTGTATGAATGTGCCCCCATGTATCAATGTGGCCCAGTTCCCCCTACATATGTAAAAATAAAACACGCATCCGGCTAATTGGAATGTACCCAAAATTTTTGCATAAGCCATGCGAAAGACATCGTTTTTATTTCATAAATAGAAAGCGCAAAGTGTAAACTTTTATTTAAAACAAAATGAAATTGGAAATTTAATTTGCCTTTTTGTGTACAGCCTTTTTCGTGAAGTCAGAAAAAATTGGAAAAATAACCATAACTCTCAATTTTGGCTAACTTTTTTTATCCTAAATATTACAAGTAAATTTTTTTAATTTTTTTTATTAAAATCTGCATCTTTTTATATTCTTACAGTGATGTTTTAAAGATGACTCGTGTTTTAGATCCAGAGAAACAATTTTTTGAAGATGGAACTGCAATCTCAAAATACAGACTCAAAAATGTGTGATTTGAGAAAACCCAAGAATTGGACCTTCCATATCTCACAAAATATGAGATCTGGGAAGGAAAAATTTCTGATAGAATCATTCATGATAAAATTACTGTGTACACAAAGTTTCATCAAAACCCTTGTGGGTTGGATTAGAAGGTCTGGTTGAATTGACATGGAATGACCCAAAGTTATTATTAAAACCACTGAATTATTGTAAAATTATTGTATAAATACCTAATTTTCTCCATTAATATTCTTCTGCTATATGTGTATGTAATTTTTCGTTAGAGAAACCAGATTTTAAATTATACGTGGTATTCTTCCTAGTCAAAGTTGAGAAATAATATTGTGTACAAAAAGTTTTTTTTTTCTTTTTTTAACCTGTGTGCAAATGAAAGGTGCGAAAAGTCAATTTTAGTGTTCAATGCATTTTAAACACTATTTTTGTTAAATTTTACATAAAGTTACTTGTGATATGCAGTTTATGCATTTCTTCTCTTAATTTATATTAATAAAATGTTCGAATTTGTATGTACAACTATATCTTTACATCATTGATACCGTATACAATAAATAAATAAATACATAAATAGACAAATAGACATTCACAATGGTATTTTTAGGGAAAGGGTGGTCAAGAAATAATAATGTATCACATCGGAAGGTCAAAGGTGTGCGAAAAGTCAATTTTAGTGTTCAATGCATTTCAAACACTATTTTTGTTAAATTTTACATAAAGTTACTTGTGATATGCAGTTTATGCATTTCTTCTCTTAATTTATATTAATAAAGTGTTCGAATTTGTATGTACAACTATATCTTTACATCATTGATACCGTATACAATAAATAAATAAATACATAAATAGACAAATAGACATTCACAATGGTATTTTTAGGGAAAGGGTGGTCAAGAAATAATAATGTATCACATCGGAAGGTCAAAGGTGTCTGAAATTTATTGATAACCTTCTATATTTGCATCCGTTATTCAGCTGAACCTGAGCAATCGACTAGATGGGATTTTTACTATTCTATAAATGATAAATATTCTTTTTCCTTTTTCGAATAATATATTTAGTTTAATTCTTTTGAAGAAAATATAAGCTCTTACAATAATTGAGATTTCTTTAATAATTAAAATGAAAGAAATTTATGCTTCAATAATATTTTTATTGGCTTTCTATAAATGAAACAATTACTTGAATGAAATGAAATTATTACTTGAAAGAGAAGCGCAGTACGCGAAAATAAGTGAACATTTACAAACATGAAATAAACATAAAGAAAAATTGTATAAAGGAAAAAAATCTCTCCGTTTGGCGCATTGCTCATTTGGAAATTCCACAAATCTACCAATTAGTCGATAGCAGCGTATTTCTGCAAATACAAACAGGGAAAGTTACAAGTATTTTAGCAAGTTGCAAATATTATTTTTGTTTAAATTAAAAAAGCGCATTTTCTATTTTAACGAAATCTTTTTTTCTTAAAAGTACATACATAAAACATTATTCTGCAATTTTTTGGTCGCTGTAAATGTGAAATTATAACATTAATAATTTACGAAAATATGTATTTTAATTTATTTTTGTATGTTAAAAATGGGGTAAAAATGTGAAAAAATACATAATTTAGAGTAATATATGATTTAACAATTCGCGATGATTTCATTTTTAAATTTTGTATTGTTTGAGTAAAATTTATTTGAATAATATTACTGCCAGCTCATGATTGCCAGCCATTATCTCAGATAGTTGAAAATTAAGGGCTAAAAAACACTATATATTTTATTCCCAAGATGAGTCTAATTGCCGCACATGTTATTTCAAACATCGACCATGGGGACTATTCTTACACATTTATCCGCTTATGAGTTTAATATATATTTATTTATTATTCGGAGTTTAATAAACCTTTTTTACATAATCCAATTTTTAAAAAATGATAAAATTATTTACAAGTCTAATTCACGATTTAATATTATCTTTACATTAAAAAAAACAATAACTTTTATTTTCTATAAATATTCTAAAATTAATCTTTTTCCTTTTTACGTACCCATCATGCGTAGTATACGGTAAGTCTTGCAATCGTTTTGAAAATCGAAAAAATTTTTTTGACGGATTTACACGTTTTAGATAGTGGAGATTCCGAAAAACATATTTTTAGAAAAAAAAATTTGCCGTCCGTCTGTCTGTCCGTCTGTCTGTCTGTCTGTAAACGCTCTATCTCCCGAACAAATTGAGATAGAGACTTGAAATTTTGTATGTAGTTAGTATATAAGAATGGGACGAAGCCTATTTAATATCAGCAACCTCGATTATCCGGAACTATTTTTTTTGGACCCTCGAAAAATTCGTTCTGATGAAAGGTATATAAAAATTTTCGAAATTTTTTGTTTTAAGGAATGGACATAAAAGGCAATAAAATAATACACATTTTTTATATAGAACGAAGTCGAACGGATTATTAGTCGCCGAGATATTTGTAATCCTGTTTTCCACATTCTTCGATTTTTCATGACTCTGTATTTCATTCAAATTTCAATTCAGAGGTATATTTTCATTGGAAATGAGACGCTTAATCCGACACAGTTAATTGTTAGTTAATAGAAGTATTATTTTTGGAGTTATAAGGATGTTTCTATTACGCAGTTCGGTACTACTTGAGTAGTTTGGCGTTTTATATAATTTGTTGAAATTGGTACATCAACAGTTCTTTAATAGAGCATTACTATGTATATTAACAATATTTAAATTTTGTTTATGAATTGCAATGCATTGCATAAATAGTTTTCATATGTTTTATTTTCATATACATATCCATGATGGGTAAGTTGTTCGGTGGGTCGGTGGCCCCCAACGACTAGTTTTATTATATATTTAGCTTAATACTTTTGAAAAAAATATAAGCCCTTTCAAGAATTAAGATTTCTTTAATAATTAAAATGAAAGAAATTTATGCTTCGATAATATTTTTATTGCTTTACTGTAAATGAAACAATTCATAAATGTCAGAAACATTTTAATTCATAAATTTTAATTTGAACTAATAATAATTCTAGTATTTTTGTAGCGCATATTTGGTATCGAATTAAAGTCAATTAAACTTAACTAAGCCAAATATAATTAATTTTACCGTTCTCCTTTGCAATTTATTTTATTTGAAATTAAAAAATAAGAATAATAGTTTAATAAGGTTCAAATATTCCAAGTAGTTATACTAATTAATTGTTACACGGATTTCTTCAAAAATAGGATGCAATATTTAAAGCTTTAAAAAAATAAAGGAGACCGTCAATTACGCATTTTTCATCTGTTTTAAAAAAATAACCAATAAAAAATCAAATTATAATTAAATTATATTTAAATGCATTTCAGGTAAATATTATAAAATATGATTAAAGTTGTATTTTCGATGCATTAGACACTCATGTATATTTTATTTTCGATATTATGAGTTTCTACACTGTTAAAAATCTGCAGCATTTTATCCAGTCATTTGACCGTTTTCTACAAAAAAAAAAAAAAAAAAAAAAAAAAAAAAAAAAAAAAAAAGTAAAACAACCGTCTTTTTACGTTATTCTGAATTTATTATTACCAATTTTATGGTCAGAATAGAGCTAAATTACGGCTATGTTACTGGTTTTTCAGAAAACGGTGAAATGACTGTACAAAATGCTGCAAGATTTTTAACAGTGTACACTATAAAAATATGTCCTGAAATTTACAGGTGTTATTCTGTGAATTTTCCTGAAATTTTCCATTTTGGGAAAAACTGTATCTTTTCTTAGAATAACCGGAAATTTTCATTCTAGGGCAGTCGACTAACTGAATGTTTCCATTTAGGCAAGTAGAACGGAACATCTTCGTTCAGAGAGATGCTTTAGGTGGAGTATAACATCAGTCTGTGTTGCAGAGCACATAAACAAGGCTGTAAACAGAAACGCAACACGTGTGCTACTTATATTGATTATTTTTAGAACGAATTTGATATACATAAACGAGGTAAGTTATTGAATTTTATTTTTTAACTTACTTTGATGAATATTATAAGTATTCTAAATGAATGTTGGTTTGAATATATATTCTTAAATGTATTTATTACGCGTTAGGCCCATGGAAAAATTATTGCTTATTCTGTTTTCTATTCACATTTCAAAAACATGGAGCTATAAAACAGTGTGAGCCTTTAAAAAATATGTATATAATCAAAATGATTATTGTAAAATAGTTTTAAAATGGCTAATTCTCAGATTCAGAAGTTATAATTGATATATGTCGATTTACAATGCTTTATAACACCAATTGCAAAAAATAAAACTAATCTATTGTTTTAGTCACTTTAAAAGATATTTTAACAACAATTTTGAAAATATTTTTCGGAGGCATACATAAAAAATGTTATATATCAAAATTTATATTGAATTGACTGTTTCAGAGTGATTTTGGATGTATTTGTGTTAAAACCAGGGGGTGCCTGGGGTGAGGAACTCTCTCGAAGAGCAATGATATGTCTCCCCCGGTAGATTTGAGATTTTGTGTTTTTAATGGTCAAAAAGTGCAATTCCCAGGAACTCTATAATGACCCTTCCTTCGGCACCTGAGAAAAGTGTTAGAATTCAATATTGGTGTATAATTATTCTTCCTTTTTTATGGATTAACTGCGAATTTACTGTTAAATTGTAACAATATTTTTTTGTTATATACCGCCAAATATTTATAAAAAAAAACAAATTTTATAAAAATATTCAAGACAGATAAATACCAATCTTGCAAAGAAAAATTTTGATTCTAGGATAAATAAATGTAATTGATATTGATTAATACCGAATTTTGCTAAAAGATGTTTTTACAAATAAATACTTTAATAGATAAAAAATAATCATTTATTAGTATTTTAATATTTATTAGTATTTTTTTATATATGATACATCAATCATATAAATATGTAACGTAACAAAAAAAATATTAAAATTTAGATTACACAAAGTAATATATAAGGAAGACTGAGGTGGAGTGGGAGGAATGGGACAGTATGATTTTCTTTTTATTTCTCATTTTTAAGATTTAAATAGACTTTCGATTTTAAAATCGAATTTCACCCACAATGTCTGGAATTATGCAAGAATATGAATTTTCATCGAAGAACAAAAATCCTGCTACACTTGGGGGATCTATTTCATATCAAACACGTTCAATATTTTCTCGAAGATCATTGACAGAAGAGTATTATAAAAACGTGCATAAACCTTACAAGATATAAGATCACACATGTTTTAGATTGTGTTTAAATCAAGGCTACAAGCCGACCAGTCGACATCAGTGGTATTTACAAAGTTAAACAATGTTTTTGTTTTGTATGCAACATGAATGAATGCATTATCTTGCTCAAATACATACTTTGGACCAGCTAAATGTTCCCCAAATGACTGTAAATTGATCTCCAATATATGTTCCATACTACGCATGTAGTCTTGCTCTGTTTGGAAAACCATTGAATAACTCCAGTAATACTCGAGCATTAATGCAATGTGAAAACCAAATCATTAAAGAGTCACCCCCTATTTGTCGAAAGTCTCATGTTCTTTATGTAAGTCGTGTCAATTGTATGCCCATCCAGTGGGGGCATACAATTTCTACTCTTTTGTCATTAAATATCATAGTATACCACTTGATTCCATATGACATGTATTTGAAACTCTTGCAAACTTAGGAGATTGCATTCTCGTCAATTTGTAATGATATTTCAAAGCTGACTTTTTTTCATTTTCATGTAAATTTATTTACATTTTCCTTTAATTCCTCTACTAATCGTATCCACTGACACATGAAGTCCTGACTTACTTTTAATGTCAAAATCAATCATCATTTATATAGATGCCAGTTTATAGATCCTCCTATCATCTCGTTTTCTAGTAACATGAGGCTTTCCAGATTTATGTTTTTTTTTTCAGGAAATCACCTTTAGAGTATACTTGATAAACCGACCTCTTTAGGGTGATTCAATGTAGCTGAAGCTTCTGCAACTGTCTCCCCTATTCCGTTTCAAATTCTATACTCCAATTACCTCATCTGACTGTATATGTCTAGCTCGAGGTTTCTTCAATACAGTTGCTAAAGAAAGGTGCTCATAAATACATTGTGCATGTGACATCATAAGTTTAAAATTTGCATTTTGTCCGCAAACAGTTGCCAAAAATCAAAAATATGTCTAAACATGTGCAATATGCAAATTTTCCTTTTTTCATTCAAATATTATCCTATATTAACACCTTCGCGACGAGCATTTTATATGAAATCTTTAATGTTTTGTCACCGGTTTTTAAAACCAGAAATTTGTAAATTATTAAATCGAGAAAATGTTCCCTTGAAAAAAGCTAAATTTTACATTAAAATTTTACTGGTGGGGATAAACAAGGATTCTTAAGCTTTTTAGATTAAAGAGATTAAAACTATTATTTTTATTCTAAAATGTTTAAAATATATTTAAAAATAACTATAGACATTTGTATAACTCAAGAGAGCGTATCTTATATTTAAAGGTTAAATATCACCAGTGTCTAAACTTTTGCTGAGCACTGTATATTGAATTAACTAAGAATTAAAAATGTGAAAATTTTTCCTTTTAAGAAATATTTTAACATATTAAACACTGTCAAAGAAAAAGGAATTATAATTTCTTCATAAAGAATCTAACAAAAAGGATATTGATAACTGCCACAGTTGTGATATTTAAAGGTGGCTTCAAAAATAAGTTAGCTCTTTTTTCACTTTTGGCAATGTTAAAAAAAACCATTTATTATTTAAATTTTTAAGTTTTGTCAAAAGTATTTTTCTACTTATGCATTGCTACGTACATTTATAAACGTTTATACCAATAATATCCAAAAGTACCTATTCTGAATGCTTTTTGTTGGACATCTACAAAATGTCAAAATAAAACCCTTTTTTCAGAAAACGCCCCAATTAATAACTGAATAGATCAATTTAACCATAGTAAACTGTAAAGTTTAATTATTTTATACTGAATGTGTTGGAAAGTGTTCCACAATATTTGCTTTACGCATGATTTTTTGTACTTGTTTTATTTATTTATTTCAAGCAAAGAAAATGGAAGAAAAAAGGAAAATATCGCTGCCCATGACTTTTTATTCATCTAAAAACCAATAGGATAAATTTTCAGTTTCACAGATCATCGGTCTACAAATCTATAAGGCGTTTTTAAACAAGAAGTTTTCGTTATTTTATCTTCAACGAGTGTCTTTTTATTACTTCATTAGCAGTATACATAATAAAGACTATTTTATACCTAATTAAATTTACTGAAGAATGAATAATATGAAATTATCATTTACATATCAACATATGGTAAATGCATCAGATATCATTTATAAACAAATATTAACTATTATTATATGTGATGTGTACATTTTTATACAGAAACCATCAGTGAGTCTGCTACATTCATTCCATATTAACAATTCTAATTTGTAAAGTTACACGCCATTTACAATAGATAATTTGTCTTTCTATTATTAAAGGTAGTAATAGTACTTAGCATGACACATAGCTTTGCGACAGATATATAATTTCAAACAGTCTTTGACATTCTAAATACAAATAGTTACAACTAGCAATAGTCACAAGCAACTTTTGTGAAAGTTGAAAAATCATAGCTTGAAAATTCTGAAAATAATCGTCAATAGAATAAGTTGAAAATCCGTTATTCCCGAAATGAAGCAAAAACAAGAGTGGTTGAATCCATATATTCATTGATTAGTTTCAATATAGAATACACAATATGGGACGTAATACTACATTTGGTTAAAATCATTCATTTTTTTTGCTTCATTTTAGGAACAACGGATTTTCCACTTATTATATTGACGATTATTTTCAGAATTTTCAAGCTATGATTTTAAAACTTTTACAAAATTTGCTCTAACCATTTAGCTAACATAATAAGCAAATGAAATTTTGATATCACTGACGCATGCGCAGTGAAAAATTATTTAATAAACCTACTCATTTTTCATACAATTTTTACTATTTTTAAATTTTGATAACACAGTATTATGTGCAATGTTGTTTGTCACATTTTTAGAAAAGAATATCATTTTATATTAAGAACTCTGCAAGTTATAAGCAAAAATCTTGAAAGAATTAGGGACCGTTTTTATAAAAACCTTAATTTCTATATGAGTTTACATGATATCTACATAAAAATGAACACAGTTTATAACAATAAGTCACTTAATCACAATCTACAGTTTGAGTGCATTTGCTACATTAGTTTTTACAGGGTTATCCAAAAGATATTCATTCTTTTTTAACTTGTTGACGGTCCCCTATAAAGTTTCGGGAAAAAATCTTCACGGAAATATATGACCTATACTATTATGTTTATACACTGAGAGTTTCAAGATAATTCCTCATGTATTTTTCTAGATATTTAACAAAATGTCTAAAATTTCAAGTGGACTATAATCAATGGCCAGGTAATGTATACTAAATATAGAAAAATAACAAATAATTACCTGAAATGCCGGTAAATCATTATCGAACTAAGCATTGTTTTTATTTTATGTAATAATAATACATGAGTGTGATAAAAATTCATATTTACAGTATTTAGCCCTTTTGGGTTTAGTGTACTATTAATAGTACATGCTATTCCGTGGAGTATTAGTTTGTTTTGACAACTGCTTAGTTATTTTATACATATAGAAATGCTAGTACATGACTATGCCTTTCTTATTATCACTTCATCTATGTGTTGACATTTAATAACAATAATAATAATAAACGTTTACTTAATTCTCTTTGACTGTTGGCTATTTATTTATTTTATACATATTTTTACTCTTTAAAGTTAAAGCATAAGTTTTTACTTTAACCAATTGGTAAATAAGTTGTAACTTATATACCAATCAAATATGGTAAAATCCAAAAATAAAATAAAATAAAATAAAAATAAATAAATAAATAAATAAATAAATAAATAAATAAATAAATAAAAATAAAAATAAAAAAATAAAAAAATAAAAAATTGTAACACCCTCTCAAATCCTATTGTAATACGTCATCTTCTAAACGTCTTCGAAAACGCTTCCTTAACCTATTATTATATGAATATGAATTGAATAATACACAAAAAATACATTCGTTAGATTTCCGATAATAAGTTTGATAATAAGTTAAGCTTTAATTCTCAATAACTCTGTTTGGATAGCTACGATTAACGTTATTAAAATAAAATAAAAAGAATGTTTTAAAAATGAAAAAAAAAACAGACTTGAAAGGGGTAGTCTTTTCATATAATTTAAGCATTTCACAATATGATGTATATATAATTTTTAAATGTACTTATTTATGACAGCTATTCGTATGTCTATCTGTTCTTTTGTAAGTATGTATTTTCATTCAATCTGTAACTAGAAACATGTCTCACAAAGCTATGGAATATATAAATAGTGTAGCATACTAATAAGGGAAAGGAAAATTGTTATCTGGACAAAGGTAAAAAAAGTATTTCAAGTGATAATTTATGAAAGTATCTAATTTCAAACTTTCTATAAGCAATCAAAAAGAAGGACTATTTAGAAATCGTAAAACAGGGAAATGACATTTTCTCTAGAAATCCAGCATAGTAATAAAGGTTAGTTTTTAGGGAATATATTTATCCGTATTTTCTTCTATATTTGGTAATTCTTTGAAGTGCATTTTAATAATGTACAGTTTTTAATGTAGAGACGTTATTTAGATGCACTGATATATAATTCCTAAAGTAAAAATATGCTAAAAGAAATACAATACCATAGCATAAAACTGAAAAAGAAACAAAGCATTACTTTATATAGTCTGATGGCCTGAAAGACGGGAAGAAACCTAAAACCTAAAACGATTTTTTGGTCTACATATTTAAGAAACCTTATAATGAAATTGAGTGAAAAATTCAAACTTACGTAATATTTTTTATGCAGTTTGTTATTTAATTGCGATAATTTTATTTTAAATAGCAATATTTGCATTAAATCGTGATAGATGAAAAAAGGCAAATAGTGCTGTTAAAAAAGTGTTCAAGGCAATCAAGAAATCATAATTTTTAAACAATGCATGAACCGACAACTCATATGGTACGATTTAGTAAAATTGGAGTACATTTATTAAAGAACAGCCTCACTCTAACAATCAGAAAAACAACTTCATCAACGTGTAGTAAATTTTACAAGTGTAATTTTTCTTTCCCTAACACCATAAAAAAGATTTTCACTGTTAGAAAGTCATGTCACATGCTGGGGATATACGTATTTTATATTATAGTCTTAAAATATAAGTACTTAAAAATCATTATAATCTTCAAAATTTCTATTTGATGAAAGGATATCATTTAAAAAAAAAAATACTTAAAAATGAAACACACATTTTTTTTTTTTTAAGTACATCGTCTGCATTTGACGTCTACATTCTGAGGGTAAAAATCGTGCTTTTATTATTATATTAGATAAAGAGTAATAGCCCTTTAGAAAATTCTCATAGGTTAATTGATATAGGACGCGCTGTTACGCGTAGGACATTTTCAATTAAGTGTTCCTTCTTAACAAATAAAATTTCTTACCGGAAAAAGTAACAGGAAATACACAATTTTATTAATACACTAGTCTATGTTAAAGCACTTCTTGATGTTGTTTTTTCTCGTCAAGTTACCTAACTGTCCGTCTACGAAATGGTGGTTAGATAGTCCAAAACTTAAAAAAAACAAACAATGCTACCTGTTATAGCCATGATTCCCAATCAATAATTGTCCGAGCCCATTCCACAAAATCACGAAATTCTCGTCCCCCCCCCCTCTACACTCATTAATCTGTAATTTATATCTCCTTATTTTTTTTAAAAGTGATGTATATTCACCTAATGCACAATTCTAAAATTTATTCATTTAACGTTTTTAACTTGTCATACAAATTATCTTTTTTTTTTCTTTTTTGTCACAAATAGGCTTTTAATATAATTTTTTTAATGCAATGAAATATAAATCTTTCCGTTCATGACACAACTATAATCTTTAAGTATATTTTATCTCCCACTTAATTGAATGTTTAACAAAAATTTATATACATTCTTTACAAGATTCTTAAACAGACTCTCGCATTTAAATATATGAAGAAAATATTTAACAATCCTCATCACCCTTATCTAAAGATGAACATAAATCCGATATTAAATTGGTCGTACTAAAGGGATGCAAATTATGTTTTGTATCAAATTGTCTTCATAAGCCCATTATAACAGAGTCTATTGAAATTTATATTCGTAAAAGATTTGTTCCTAATGATACTGTTTCTTTTATTATTCATGTTTAGAGTTAACGAATAAATTCCTCGTAAAAGCTTGAATGGTAATTGGATGAGTCAGATTTGAATATAATTTTAGATCACGGTTTTTTTAATTAATTGTTTTACAATAGACCGCGTGGTTTTGTTTACACATCATTGTTGCGTATCATTTGTATTGAACGTGAGACAATTTGTATTTTTATTTTTATTATGATTATGTTTTTTATCAGATTCGAACAGGAACATGTCAAAGTTCTTTTTTTAGTATTTTTCGCAACACATCTCTCAAATATTATAAATTGTTTATTAAAAAATGTATTCTTTTTTATAGATCCCTTTTTTATTTTAAAAATTTATTTAAAATGCAAAAGCAAATTATTTAATCTTTATTTTAATTATTTTTGTCTGAATAAGTACATATACTGTAAGGTTTAAGCATACAGAGAATATGTATTAAAAATATTTAAAATTGTGCACAACTTTTTTAATGTTAGTATTTCACATCTAATCGGTGTTCTGAATTCCTAAAATTCAACTATTTTACGCCTGACTTCTGCTCATGTAATTGAACCATATCTTTAATTACACATCATGTGTATAGGGTAAGTTTTACCATCTTTTTAAAATTTGACAAAATAAATTGATGGATTAAAAAAATTTCAGAAAAAAGAAATTCCGAAAACCATATGTTTAGGAAAGAAAAATCTGTCCGTCTGTCTCTGTATGTGTATGTAAACGCTCTATCCTATGAACAAATTAAGATAGAGATTTGAAATTTTGTATGTAGTTAGAATGTAATAATTGAAAAAAGCCTGTTGAATATTAAAAACCTTGAACCATTTTATTCAGACTCTCGAAATATTCGTTCGTTCTAATAAAAGGTACATAAAATTTTTCGAAATTGTTTATTTTAAGCATTAAATATAAAAAAAATAATTAAAAAAAATAATTTTTTTATAAAAAATAAATTCAATCTTATAATTAGGTGCCGACATAATCATAATAATGTTTTCCATAATCTTCGAATTTTCATGACTCTATATTTCATTCAAATTTAAATTCAAAGATACATTTCGTCATCATTTTGAAAGATCTATCTATGATATAGGTCACTGATTATTATGCGTAATGTTTTCTGTCTGTACCACCATTTTGTATTTTAAGGCCGTCATTTTGAATTTCTGAAACTAAAACACGGCCTATAACCATCGAACTGTTAAAACGAATCGACGCAGATTTCATTCATTAATATCCATCCAGCAATTGAGATGTTTCCAGGGCAAAAAGAAATCCGTATTCCCAGATGCGCGTCAAACACATAAACTTTCTTGACAGTCAGTTAAAAATAAGGAAAAATTAATAAATAAAAGTTATCACTTGTTCAAAAATCACTTTCATGAAACAAGGACAGAAAAGCCGTCAAAGGATATTGTAAGTACCACAATTGATAAATGAGTTAGAAAATGCACGTGAAATAAACAATTTCATTAAGGAATTATAAGGACAAGTTAGGAATTGCACGTGAAGCGTAGCAAATGAGGTGCGTTCGTATTATCACGAAGTTTGTATGCAGAAATGTTATATTTGTTGTCACAAATGTGACATTTCTGCATACAAGTCTCAAATGAGGTTGTGCATAAAACTTCCTTACGAATTAAAAAAAATCTAAAAATCATGTTTCATGTTAATATTCTCATCTATTCCAAAATAATTTGCCAGCAATTTTTTTTGACAATTGCAAAATAATTCATGCCCGAGAGGGTTAATTATTATACGCCATATCTTACACCTGTTTACGAAGTCGTCAGTTTGAGTCTGCAAGTAAATGTAAGAAAAGTACGGGTGGCAAGTGTAATCCGCATAAAGCACGAGGTAAGTACGAATCGTTAAACAAGATGGAATATCGTTAAGGAAGATGTTAAACAACATCTGTCTTAACACATTTCCTTGAAGGAAGCCCTCTACACCGTCAAAAAGTTTCCGTTACGTTACAATACGGAAATTATACTGTAGTTTAGACGCAAGTACAATTTCCGCATTAAAATTTTCGTTTAAAAGGCAAAAAAGAATTTTTCTAGGACAAACTCACATCTTTATAGGTCTTATTCTTTACTTTACAAGGACAAGACACATACATTTATTACAAACAGTGAAGAAATGTCACTTAACCTCGATCAGGATCGAACCATGGAACTGTCCTCTCGCTGCTTGTAGAGTAATGTTGATACGCCAGGGTCACGCGTTCAAATATCTTTACTTATTTCGGGTGCATTTTATAAAGAAAACAAGATGTTGAACACGGGATTTATTTTTGTAGAGATAATATTTTTCTAATGAGCGTACAGATCTGAATGTTTCATAGATTGTTTTTCCATAAATTCGAATATTTAATTTTTTTAACTTCAGCTTTATAAAAGATAAATTTTAGCCTTTAAAATATTATGCAAATTTTTATTTACGGGTGAATTCGGTTATAGTCAAATTTCGTTAAAGCTAAAACTATATATACATATATATATATATATATATATATATTTCCGTTCTTGATATCCTAATTTGAACACATTACATACAGTTGAACAGGACAATCGGTACATATTCGCTCTAAAAATAATTCACATTAAGTGTTTATGTATTAACAAGGTTTGAGTGTATGTACAAGTTTTGTTTGATAGGATTCATTGTATTAATCTATAATTTGCACATATAAAATTTTATACACAATTTATAAAAATTGTTAAAAATATTGTTACCAGAAAAATAAAAAAAAACTTTTAAAATTATAAATATAGAAACAAAACGCATTTAGATTTTCTTGTGAATTCTGGCTGAATTCTTGTAACAGACTTGTGGCTATGAACGGTCTGAAAATTGTCTAATTAAAAAAATACATGTTGCCATCGTCTATTTTGTGTCACGTTTGTAATTAATGAAGATGAAAAATACATTAAAAAGGTTTATGTTTTATTATGTTATTTATTTATTTATATTTATTTTTACATAAAAATACATAAAAATATATCATTGCTCTAGAAAAAAATATTTAAAAGACCTGTATGGAGAATGTATAAACATAAATAAACACCGATTTAAGAAAATAAACTTGAAATGAAAGACTATTAATTCAAAGTCTATTTTCATGTGAAAAGTCATAGATGAATATATCTTTAAAATGTTTATTTTTATGTATATTATTAACTCGCAAAAGCCTTGCTTTGTTTAAATTCGCGAAGCATTCATAAGATAAATATTTGAAAGTAACTATGTAATAACTTTTTCATCTCAACTAAGCAAAAAGTTATTTTATGCATTGGCGCATTTTTATTTTAGAAATGTAAATCCGCCGAATTCCACAAAATGTTTATAATCGCAAAACATATTAAAAATAGAACTAATAGTACTTACTTTTTAGTAGTAAATATGTCTCATTTCATTCAATTTTCGATCTTATTATTCAAATAGTACTTTATATAACGTATTTAACAATTATAATTGTTAAACAACAATTATAATTAATAAATTTTATATATTTACAATTGTTTTGTTGCCACTTTACAAAAAATATTATAAATCTTTTAAAAATCGTAGTATCGTCTGCATAAAACATTTCACATAATAAGAATAAACTGCGTTTTTGAATTCTTTGCACTGAAAAATATTTTTACAATTGAATGTAAATAATTCAATTTTCACAAATTTTAATTCATTTAAAATATGTTATATTTTTCATAAAAAGAAGGCATTTTAAAATTTTCATAAAAGAAATCATGAAACTCTTATATGATTAAAAGGAATTAGTACCAAAATATGCGCTATTTCGAATCAATCTTAATAAAGTATTCTATGAAAATGTACTTTTGGCGGACTAAGGAAAATATATATTATTTATTTAATGAACCTTATTCTTTCTTTCGAATTCAAGACTACAAAAATCGCCATTTTGTATTATGTGTCATCCTTGGAATATTATCAGTCGTACTCATTGCAAGCAAATGATTACAGAAAATGTTATGTACATTTTAAAAAAATATATAAATATTTTTACATTTATTTCCATCTAATAATCTGTAAAGAAATGAAGCCTTTTCTTCCTTCCGGCTCGATTCTATGAAAATTCGCTTTTTTACCTTATGTTATGTCACAGGAATACAATCCATTAATCATGATTCTATCTATAAACTCCGTGATTTATCTCTTCTTCTGAAAATATGCGTGTTTCATTTTTTATTTGCAAAAATGCGTCCGCAGTGGTAAAGCATGTAAAATATATTATTTAAAATAAATAATTTTTTATGATTATTCTATAAAAAAAAAATGACACTGTGCAAATCTACAGATCATAATTTATTTTTATGTTTAATTTCAAGTCAAACTACTGAATAGTTTTTTTTTTTTTTTTTTTTTTTTTTTTTTTTTTTTTTTTTTTTGTAAAGTGTACGACAAAATGTAATTTGAAGTAGCCTGGTAGAGGATTCGCTTCGCTCATTCTAACAATGATTATAAGATTAAAAACAGCTGAGATCATGATTAAGCATTGTTAATAACATAATGAAATCAAAAGAAAATATAATAAAAAATATTCAAGTAAATATCAGTCGTTTAAAAGATTTAATCTTATTAGGAATATTAGAAATTGAAAAAACAAAAATACATAAAGGAGGATTAGTACACTTGAAGGACTCTCCAGTCCCTCTTAATAGAATTTTCGAAAAGTAATATGTGCCTTTTTTAATGAAAGAAAATCAAATCATCTTCAGATATCAGGACCGCCACTTGATAAAATTTAGGTACTAAAATCTATACAATCCCCTCATGCTCACAAACTCTGTAAAGGATTATAGTAATAATTAATTAGTAACATTGAAAAAAAAACAGTATGTGTATTACAATATATCTGGGTTCTCATTGTCTTTTGACCAACATTAGCGATTTGGTGAATAAGAAATTAAAAAAAAAAAAAAAAAAAAAAGTAGCCAAATAAAAGAAAATATTAGCAAAAATAGATTCAGTGTGAAACATTGAAAATATCCACCTTTAACCTCTTATTTCAATATTCATTTTTTCATTAATATACTCTAAAATTAAATAACTTTTTGAATGATTATCTGACAATAGATCAATACCTATCGCATGTATAATTCTGTTTTTTGGTTGTTGCTGAACTGAATTGGTGTGAGTCAAAAGCTTTATAACTAGAGCATTGGGAGATTGAACATGTAAAAGGACATCAATCGTTCAGCAACATAGATAAGAATCTTGGGTACTATTTAGATATTCCGTCAACTAAGTTTCATCAAATTATAAAAATGGGCAAAGTTATAAATCAAATTATACATGTTGATATAATTTTTATTTTAAATAATGAAAAAACAAATAAATTAGTAATACATCAATAAAAATATAAATAAAAAGTGGAATTAATAATAATTTAATGACGTTCTAAACAGATGCATCGCATTTAATGTGAATGAATGTGGCATTCACAATCAACTATTATAGCTATTTAATCTTATAATTTAGCGGCAGTTTTTTGATCGACGAGTTAATCAAGTTGTACCGAATCTTGTCTATACTGGCACATCTACACACGGAACAGCAGAAATTTATAATCAATTTGGCGAATCTGATTGTCCGTTAACTTGTCAAATGCAATAGTTTGTCGCGATTTGGTGTGATGGCGAGTGAAAAAAAAGCCTGCATTGTACGCAATCTTTTTTTTTTTTTTTTTTTTTTTTTTTCTTACTGCAAAGTTTAGAGTTGTCACTTTTTTGGGTACAACAATTTTTTAATATAAAATATCTTAGCAGATTTCGACGATATTTTCAAAAAAACTTCTTGCCATCTTTTTGAAGATAATGTATATATAATACAATCTAAAAATTTGGTAATATTTTTACACATTTAAAAGTGTGTTATAATTTCTATATATAGGTAACGGTTTAAGAAATATCTAAATGTAACATTATATACTACACGTTGTTCTGGATCGATTAAAGCCTGTTATATTACTATTTGATTATTCACAGCAGAATTATTGAGGTTGAACGGAAATTGCTTCCACAACCGTCAACACACATATCTGGAAAGTTGTAAGAACTTGACATGAGTTATGTACACATATTTTCAGAAATAAAGATTTTAAATGCGTTTTCTAAAATTAGTTTTTTCATACAAAAACTATTTCTAAGGACATTATTCAGGACATTTTAGTTGTTAGTTGTATAGAAATCCTACAAATTAATGAACCATAGTTTGTATATTACTGTATACTATTGTTTATATATTACTTCAGTGAACCTCCGTTAAAAAATAAGGTGGTCTGGTGTAATAACGCCAAGTGCTAATATTATGCATAATTATGAAATAATCTGGTAAATGACACCCATGTGCTCTGCGCAGAAGAGTTTTAAGTCATATAAATCACAAAAAACAGCTTCAAGTTAGTTTGTTCCATTTGTTGGTCTTATTGTTTTTATAAGCAACTAAAATTAACGCTTGATCTAAAGTTTGCGAGATACGTTTTTTGATGTGAAGATTATTTTTTTTATTCGGAAATACTTTGTTAATTACATAAATTTGTAGTGTATTTCATGTACTTTCAAAATGTTGTTGAAGGTTTTGGATATATTCTAGAGATAATTTGTAATTTAAAATGTACTGCGCAATAACTATAACGGGGTAATAACGCCAATCCTTGGCATTAATACCTCAGTTGATTCCCTACAGTGGTCGAGCTACGTTCTAAATGCTGATTCAAATAAACACAGTTAAAACTGCAATGCTTCTAATAATTCTATTTAAGCGGTCCTTTATAAGCAAAAAGAAGCTCACTGTCTGATATTCTTTTGCCTCATTCCCCCCCCCCCCCCTTCACACACACCACACCTTTATTTTTCTTACACTTTCACAAAAAATTGAACATTTTCAATAGCTTAGATTGCAATTTGTCAATTTCTAAGTTTGTAGAGTTTGTATTTTTAGAATGGGAAATCTACATGCAATTATTCCATCTTATTTCATAGTTTTGTTTGCATGGCGTTATTACCCATATAGGCGGGTAGTAACGCCAAATAGCATTGGTCAAGAAACCACGCCAATACATTTTATGAATACATATCTGTTAAATTATTTTTTATATAGATAGTCAATGAGTTGCTGTATCAAATCCTATATTGGTTTGAAAAATACAATCTAAAACTGAGCCGTGAAAATTGGTAGAACCTTAACGTGGCATTATTACCCCAGGATACTTTATAACAAAATTTCCTGAAATTATCTAATTAATTTCACAATTTAACATACAGAAAATGTATAAAAAAGTCAATAATATTTTGAGTGCATGTAATCGATAGGAGTCTTTTTAGGTGCGTTCGTAATTATGTAAATACGTAGCACCTATTGTTGTCGCTCAGTCCGTTCGTCTGTCTGTCTGTCCGTCTGTCTGTCTGTCTGTCTGTCCGTCTGTCTGTCTGTCCTTCCGCATATAACAACGCAAAAACTACCCAACCGAATCGTTTGAAATTTAAAATACATAATTATAACATAATTTATTCGAGTCATTTCAAATTTTATGAAAATCGGATGGATAGATCAATTACAGGGACAATCAAAATGATTCCGTTGCATTACGGTCAATGGGAAAAAAGTTTCATATGCATTTTAATCGTTTGAAATTTAAAACATATATTTATTGCGTAATTTTATCGAGTCATTTTAAATGTTATGACAGTCGGATGTATAGATCAATTACAGGGACAATCAAAAGTATTCCGTTACATTATGGTCAATGGGGAAAAAAGTTTCAAATGCATTTTAATCGTTTGAAATTTAAAACATATAATTATTGCGTAATTTTGTCGAGTCATCTCAAATGTTATGAAAATTGGATGCATAGATCAATTACAGGGACAATCAAAAGGATTCCGTTACATTACGGTCAATGGGGAAAATTTTTCAAATGCATTTTAATCGTTTGAAATTTAAAACATATAATTATTACGTAATTTTATCGAGTCCTTTCAAATGTTATGAAAGTCGGATGCATAGATCATTTACAGGGACAATCAAAGGTATTCCATTACATTACGGTCAATGGGAAAAAAGATTCAAATGCATTTTTATGATGTTACACTCATTCGAACATAATAGAATTGGCATGAATCTATGAAATATATACTAAAATATGCATTCTGTACAATCTGTGATGCAAAGAATTTTTATTATTAAATTACAGGGCCACACAAAAGTATTCCACTGTATAATGCTATACGGGGAAATATTGTTTGGGGCGTGTTTTAATTATATTCAACTATTTCACATTTTATGAATAAGATATACGTTTCTGAGGTGCAATAAAAATTACTTTCTGCATATTTACAGAAACACAAAGATTTTGACTACTATACTGTATCCGAAGTACGCTCTACTATATCAGCAAGATCAGAATATTTTTAAAATTTCGTTATCGTAAGAACGCACCTCATTTGCTACGTTCACGTGCAATTTCCAACTTGTTTCCCTTAAACTTAGTAAGTATTACATTCTTAATACCTCAATACCTAGTAAAAAATATATTAGATTTGCTGTCAGAAAATTTTCGATTTAATTATTTGTCGATTAAAATTAAAAATTTAGATTAACATTGCATTAAATTAATCCATTTAACAATTGAAACTTTCTTGTAGAAAACCAATTTATTAGTAAGAATCTGTGTTACATTCACTCTTGCATTAGTTAATAAATAATCTGAGTGTTAATCCTAACGGGATAGCTTTAATCTGAATTGTGAACAACGTTTTATCATTACTTTTAAAAGGACGAATACATTACTTGATAAACAATCACTCTCAAAGGTGTATTTTTCTTAAGATTAATAATGTTTTCCTTTTTCTTTTTAGTTAATTGCTCTCATCTGACTTTATGTAAACTTGATGTAAATATAAAAGTTAAGAATTAAAGTGGCAACAGACGTTTAAATTTTTTTCGAGTATTGTAATACAGATTAAATATATAGATACAGTGTATCTTTCATTACGGACACTTCCTCGTATTTGTGTTGCCGAAATTAGTACTAAAAACTAAAAAAAAAAATCTTAAAATTTAATTGAGATACAGTTTTGAAACAAATTCCAGTTGAAAGTACATTTTTTTCTCTATATGACGGTGTAAAAATTGAAAATGTTCAATGTTTTTAAGTTTAAAAATTTGCAGAAGCAAAAATTGCAAAACTGAAATTTCATTTGAAATTCCAAAGTGTTGTCATTCGCAAAATTAGCTATGCATTACGCACAGATACATTTGGCCTTCATAATATATTTAAATAAATTTATGCAAAAATTTAAAACATTACTTTAACAATTTCTGACATATTCCAAGTTTCTAGAATTAATGCACATTTCATTCCAATTAGCAAGTATGTAACAACACAGAAATGTAGTAAATGATTATTTTTTATTACCTGCGTAGAAAAAAATAAACAAATACTTTTTATCATTCAAAACATATAGGGTCTCCAACAAATAAGACCCCAATTTCAACATTAAATTTCTCAAAAACAAAGATCGATAGAATTATTCGGTAAATGATTTATTTATTGGGTGTGCTGTAAAATATTACACAGAAGTTTTGAATGGTAGATATTTTAAAAAGATTGTGTTCAGATTGCAAAGAATGCTTGCTTTGAAATTTTTCTTGTTTATGATTGCTAAATTTTTAAACTTCGAAAATTGTTAAAATATGCCACTGTACGCGAAAAAACGCTTTCTCTGCAAATAATCTAAATCAAGAAAAATGTCAAGTCAAACATTTTTTGCAAACTGAACATAATATTTTAAAAATATTCAACGTTCGAAACTTGTGTAAAAAAATATTTTTACAGCTGAGATAAAAAAACAATTTGTTTACTGCATAATTCAATCGATCTTTATTTTTTCAGAAATTTAATTTTGAAATCGGGGTTTGATTGCTGGGCACCCTATATGAAATTCTCTATTGAGTGTTTTTGTACGAGACATACAAGCTCCAAATCAAATATCCCAGTAATACATTTAACAGAGTTGAACACGTATACCATTATTTTAGAGAAAATATTGTTCATTTAAATCACGCAAATGTTCCAATTAATTAAAAGAACATTCTCTGCATTAAATTACTGGTATTCAAAAAGGTAAGGACCTTGGCAGCCCTTATTTAGTTAAATCGGTGAATTAAATAATCCAGATTTAAAGTAAAATGTTTCGTTAGCAAGCAAAACCAAATGTACAAAGAAATACTAGTTAATATTTCTGATTTTAAACATCTCTAAATGCATATTGGAAGCTTTTTCATCAAACCATTCATTTATAAAAAAGAAAAAATCATTATAGTACAAAATTAAATCAAAGTTTCAAAACAAAAGTAACTATTTTATTGAATTATAAAGAATTAAAATAAAAATGTTATAATTTATTCTCCTGAAGTATTGCATTGTTCAAATGAATTATCGATATAAAAAAGTATTGCAGAAATCGTTTTTCCGTGCTCATGTTTAGAATTTGCTTTAGCTACAGAAACTCACAGCTTTAAATAGACGGCTTTGACCATTACGCTAACCATATCATAACCTGCTTTTCTTTAAAATACAGCAGATTATAAATTTAGTTTTACACATACGCATTAATGCTAATTTCGCCCTGAACCGGAAATTTACATTAGCGTTTTAATATCAATACAATTTTTATTGTTAGTTATTTTTCTTGACACGAAACACTAATTTCAACCATCAACCGTTAGAAACAGCTTATGAATCAAAGACAAATTTATCCGTTTTCAACCAACTGGATGGTTTCCCTCTACCTATTTATTGAGATTTTTTATACAATTTCAAGTGCTTTTTAGAGGAAGAAAATGATACATATTTCCCAGGATCCAATGATACATATTTCCCTAACGTAAAATCCATCTGGATCCTGGCACTAGACACAAAATTAATTTTATTTGTGTGATTTTAAAATATTTACTAATTTTATTAAATTTCAATTTAAGAACAATATCGAGTGTAAAGGAATATTTCTTTTTTTTTTGAGGTTGAATCTAAAATTGGAGTCTAAAGACAATATCTGATTATTCAAATACCTTATACAGATCTTCTCGGCATAATGTCATCCTTATTTGATTATCACTGCAGCATTTTCGTTCCAGACGAATAAAAAATTAACATGTATTAAACATGACATTGAATGACATTGACATGACATTGAATGACACAACATGACATTGAATCAAAAAAGTTTTTTCCAGTTTTTCCGAAGCCGATTGCTTTTTAGTTTTCTTTTTAGGTGGTGGAAATCAAGAATGATAGCTATAACATTTTCCGGCTTGTTAGAATCACTATTGGCACTCAAATTTTCCTGCTTAGAACCGACCGATTATTAAACGCCATGGCTAGTGGATTGGTCGCCCTCGAGACATTATGTTTTACAATTAATCGGTTTGGCATTCAATTGTTTCCTTTTCCGTGATCGACACTCGATCTTTCAACACGTAATTGGTATTCAGCGGCTCGATAATCTTTTGATTTTCTCGTTTTCTGCATTGAAAGACGTTTTTGCGCCAAACCAAATACAGTACTACTTAGTTATCCCGTCGAGCAATTTCACCAAATGATACGAATCGCCAAACTACTAAGCAACATAATTTTCGGAATAATTGAAAATCTCATTAAAATAATAAAAATCAGAGAAAAATTTTACTTATTTAAAAAATAGTTCAGAATTTCAAAACAAAATAAATCGATGTAATCAAGTTTCAAAATCGAATAAAACGTACTCATGCAGCAAACATGCAATAACTTATTCTTACAATGACAAACTTTAACAGAATAAGATTGTTTATTTGACTAACACATTTGTCGAAATAAATCGTAACATTGTTCTTAATTTATTCACCTAATTTAATCTGATGTTAAAGAACTAGTGAAACAGATATGGGAAGACTAATTGAAGACAGTTAATTAATTATCTTAGAAAACAAAACACATTAAATTAGAAAGTATTACTTCAATCGAGTATTCCAAAGTCTTTTGTTTTGTTTTAGATAGAAAGAGGAACATTCTTTTACAAAACTACTTTACAATCCATCGAGCTTTCCAATTTTGCAAAATACAAATGTCTAAAATGTTTTTGTTTTTACATTTTAAATTTCACATCAACTGAATTGTTTTATTTTTTTTTTTATTATTATTATTAAGATTACATTATAAACAATTTGGTTAGTCAATCATGAAAACCATGTTAGTGACATTGTATAACTGAAATATTCATTATAAATAATACAGTCGGCTCTCATTAATTCGAACTCGTCGGGACCACAAGAAATGTTCGAATTATCCGAAGTTCGAATTCTGAAAAATATGATATGAAAACATGTTTAATATGGTACTATTACAAAGGAATTAATGTTATCGTGTTTTTTAAATTTCTTTCGTCGGTTATCATTGGAATACGACTTAATATTAAATTAGGATACATAACTACACAAACTAATTAAAAGATTAGAAAAAGCACAATATAAGAAAAATTTAAAGCTTCACTGATGGACAGACGTGGCACTAAGAAAGTGGATATCAAATGCATTGAATTATATGTATACTCGTTCGAAATAATTTTCACAATAATCAAAGAAAGAAAATTATTCAAATGATATGAAATCCGTAAGAAAGAAAAGAAAAATGAAAAATTGGAATTCTCATTAGTTCGAATTAAACGAAGTCAAGAGAAAATAAATCCGAATTAATGAAAATTTTTAATGTTAATATGCCATTGAAAATTTCTGGACTTCATGTTTAGTTCGAATTAAGGGAATTACCCGATTTCGAATTAACGAGAGTCGACTGTACATAAATTCAACAATTTTCTATATATTGGTAAGAAATGTAAAATATGTAAATGACTTATTATTATTGTTTCCAATACGCATTATATATAATTACATTTAATACTTAAGTACATCTTTAATCACTATCATAAAAGTATTCAAAAAACCGTTATATGCATTTTAGCGATGTAAAAAATTATTTTAAATGATTTCATAAATTAATAATTTGTTACTTACGTAAGGATATATTTTTGTTTACCAGAAGACGATTTATTACTATCATTTATAGTAATATACTATAAATGATATATACCTCCTGCTATACCGAAGTTTTACAAATATTCAGATCTAGCTGTTATAGTATACAGTACTTCGGATACAGTCTAGTAGTCCAAATGTTTTGTGTGATCCTGTAAATATTATCTCATTTCTATTATATAGGAAGTAAAATTTAGTAAACTCCAGCATTGTATATAAATTTAATAAAATATGAAATAATTTAACATAATTAAAGCACGCCCCAAACAATGTTTCTCGTATATTATTAAGCAGTGGAATACTTTTGTATGTAAATTAATAACAAATGCTCTTTGCAGTACAGATTGTAGAAGAAATATATTTTTTGTATACACTTCATTAATACATATAAATTCTATTATGCTCGAAAGAGTTTACTGATGTATGTACCACGTTTGATTGAAACCTGGACAGAACAGCCCATGGATGAAAAGGACTAGTCCATGTCGAAAATGGGAAAGTAGCAGCTTCCGGAGATGAGTTTGTTTATTAAACATCCTAGATATGTCAGTTTTTTTCCACGAATACCTTTTTGTTTCTGACATTGAATGTTATGTTTTTAAATAGTATTTTTAATTTTGTTATATTAAAATAAATTATAAAAATTCAAATGCAATAAAGATAACATAAGGTAGGATTATTAAAGTTAGCGTAATAACTTTTTTCTTCGCAATAGTTATAGCATAATTTAATCTTTTTAGAAGTAACGACTGCATGGCGTAATTTTAAAAATTGCCAAATTGGCAATTTCTAAAAATTATAGCTTTAAATTATTGTTTGCATTATTTATTTAAATTATTTGCATGCATTGAATATGGATATGGCACAGATATCATATACGCACTGGGATTGAACGATTTTTTTCAACTTAATTTGGCAAAATCCTTGTTTTCGAATACCAATTACACATACATTTAAAAATTATTTTCTATTATTTTAAAAAAGGAAATAACGATAAATTAAAAAACGTTAAATTATATTAAACATTAAAAACTAATAACTATGGAAAGCAAAACATTTTACATATTTTGAAGAAAGAAAATTAAAGCAAATAAACAACTTACGAATAAATAAACAAAAATAGCCGGGTCACCACATCAGGCAAAATAATGCCAATTTGGTACCAAGTAAATGTTTCGGTGAGTATACGACGTATATGTTCTCTGAATATTTAGGTTGTTAGAATAGGCGAATTCATCGCATAGCTGTTGAGACAGAACCCAAGCAGTCATTAAATCTGCGGTTTAGCCATACATAAAAAAATAAATAAATAAAATAAAAAAATATGCTTTTAAAATTTCACAAATATATATACACTTTGGAAAGGCTTAACTCTTGAACTAATAGAAGGCGACCATTTAATTTAAAATAAAATTTCATTCAGAATAGAAAAAAAGAAAAAAATAATAATGAACACTATTCCTTCGGCGGAAAATGCTATGCTCCCCACAATGTGAATAAAATCGGCTTGGCATTCTGCCCAGCAGGGCTTCAACAAGTGTTGTCTTACAGTAACAACATTAAAAAGCACTTGAAACTTTTTTTTCACATTCACCGTAATGTAATGGAATAATTTTTATTGTAATTGCAATTAAAACATACACCCGATTTTCATAAAAATTTTAAATGATAAGGCAAAATTATACAAAAATTATATATTTTAAATTTCAATCAATTTGGTTGTGTAACTTTTGCTCTGTTATATGTGGACAGACGGATGACAAATTTGACAGCGGATGTAGGGAATTATTTATCGGTGCAATAAATATCATTTATCTTCTCATCTTTTGTATTAAGGTACCCTGGGGTAATAACGCCACGTTAAGGTTCTACCAATTTTCACGGCTTAGTTTTAGATTTTATTTTTTAAACAAATATAGGATCTGATACAGCAACTCATTGACTATCTATATAAAATAAAATAATTTAACAGATATGTATTCATAAAATGTAATGGCGTTTTTTCTTGACCAATGCTATTTGGCGTTATTACCCACCTATATGGGTAATAACGCCATGCAAACAAAACTATGAAATAAGATGAAATAATTGCATGTAGATAGCCCAATTCTAAAAATACAAACTCTACAAACTTAGAAATTGACAAACTGCATTCTAAGCTATTGAAAATGTTCAATTTTTTGTGAAAGTGTAAGAAAAATAAAGGTGTGGTGTGGGAGGGGGGGGGGGTGAGGCAAAAGAATATCAGACCGTGAGCTTCTTTTTGCTTAAAAAGGACCGCTTAAATAGAAATATCAGAAACATTGCACAGTTTTAACTGTGTTTATTTGAATCAGTATTTAGGATGTAGCTCGGCCACTGTAGGGAATCAACCGGGATATTAATGTCAAGGATTGGCGTTATTACCCCGATATAGTTATTGCGCAGTACATTTTAAATTACAAATTATCTCGAGAAGATATCCAAAATCTTCAACAACATTTTAAAAGTACATGAAATGCACTACAAATTTATGTAATTAACAAGGCATTTCCGGATAAAAAGATAGTCTTCACATCACAAAACGTATGTCGCAAATTTTAGATCAAGCGTTAATTTTAGTTGTTTGTAAAAACAATAAGACCTAAAAATGAAACAAATTAACTTGAAGCTGTTTTTTGCGATTTATATGACTCAAAACCCTTTTGCGCAGAGCACATGTGTGTCATTTACCTGATTATTTCATAATTATGCAAAATATAAGCACTTGGCGTTATTACCCCGCCTGGCGTTATTACGCAAGGGTACCTTATAACAATTTTTCGACTGTAATTACTTCTTTAATGCTCGTGATGTATTTTGTTACGTGTTAAGGTAACTGACCCAAATAATATATACGTATTAAAACTATATGCATTCAAATATATATAATTCATATCTAAACACTTGAATTTTAATTTGGTCAACTGTGAGTAGAAAAAAATACAGAGTATTTTATTATCGTGTTTATGTTTAATAAAATACCTCTGAAATTTAAATTTGAATTCGATTTATGACTGCAGAAAGTGTTCTTTTTAAGCAAGGAATTACTGTTGTATGCATTGTGTATTTAAGCTAGTTAATTTACTTAAGATGTTATCTGGAAAACATCAAATATGATGAATATATTATGTTTAACTCTTTAAAATCCATTGCTTATTTCATTATAAAGACATTAACTTTCATATTATAGATATTTTCGTTATCTATAATAATGTTGTGATTTAATCTCAGTTGCGCTCGAATTTGAACTTTATCGACGCAAATGGCATTTTTTTGTAGTACTCCGATAAAAATATTAAATATGCCACTTTTATAATAAATGATTTTCGATTTGAATAGTTTAAAAGCATTTTGATATAGAACAGCTTTTTGAAAAACGATTTGA
This sequence comes from Maratus speculifer, assembly GCA_964019185.1. NCBI lineage: Eukaryota > Metazoa > Arthropoda > Arachnida > Araneae > Salticidae > Maratus > Maratus speculifer. The sequence continues at coordinate 145,817,907 of OZ025300.1, forward strand.
ACTTCTAATATGTATTATCTCATAAATTCTGAAAATAACAATGAAGAATTTTGAAAAAAAAAAATTTAAATGCAGTAGTTTTGATTTAAATAGCCGTTTAAGTAATCTTTAATAGTTATCGCAAAGTTAGCATAAAATTTTGCGAGCGATTATTTTTGTCTGTACCGGGTAACCGTTTTTATTCTGTATTTTGTGGAAATGAATGTAATAAACATAGTTACACTGCATTTGCCATATTTGGCGTCTTGAGATTACATAGAGCAAATAAGGGCAATTACAAAGAACTATCTATTTCGAAAAAAAAAATATTATTTCATTTAATGACATAAATATTTTGCTATTGATAGGCAAAATTTTATTTGGAAGTAGCGTAAACAGACGTTTGGCACTCATGACATTGTAATATTTTGGTTTGTTCTATAATTATAAATTTTTAATCAACAATATAATCTATATAATTTTTGTAAATTTTTCAGTAGAAAAAAATACATATATAATAATCTTAAAAATAACTTTTAGACTATTAATGTTGTATACGTTATTGGTTCACATGGAATTTAGTTTAACAGCTATTTCTTTAACTTAAAATATTGCGTTTTAATTTTATGCCTACTTTTCTATCCTTACTTTTAAAGAAAATTTGCTACATTCGCAAGAAATGTTTAGGTATAGCAGCAGCGGCCTGCGTGGTTTTTTTGCCAAATGTGATACAAATACACGAACAGTTAACAATATTAAAATGCCTACTGTGGCGGAATGAAAAAGTAGCTTTCATGTTCCTTATTTTTAAAAATTGGACTTATTTTACCTAATCACGCTAAGCTAAAATTAGTGGAAAATGAATATAGAATATCCGAAATCAGTTTTCAGCAATCCTGAATTTTAAGAGATTTTAGCCAAATAAGGCAACTATATCAAATTTATTTCATTTAGAGCATTTTATGTTACACCGACAAATATGGCGATATTTTAAAATTCCCATCATTAAAAAGAATGTGGTTGAAGCTAATCAATGAACATTGTCGAAACCTTGTCTGTCCTGCCTTGACCTGCATTTCTGTCGCTTAACAGAAATTATTTTGATTCAAAATATTTGACAAAACGCTCTGGAATCTTCTTATCAGGGTCAAAAAACTTTTTCAATATCCAGTGTTTGGTACTTCTTTTTATTTTATTTTTTAAATCTAAATTACCTGTATTATTTAAAAAGATGGTGAGTGAAACTGCTGCTGTTAGAGTAATCGTTTGTTGCTTTTTATATACTGTACATATGCTTAATCATATCCAATTCAGTTAATAAATAAGCATGCTGTCCCATGCGATAAATTGATTCAAAATATCAGCAAACATGGAAATTCAAGCTGCTATATCTCAGCCATGATTTAAGGAACATATGAAATAGAAAATGCTCCCGATTTCTTTTATTGATTTCTAACAATAATTAACAAAATAAATTTTGATTTTTTCTGTACCTCTTTATATTCTTAAGTTAAAAAAAATCCACTATTTAAAAAAAAATGATAAGTGAAGCTAACCAACGAATTGCATCGAGACGATCCAAGTTGGCTGATAAATGCTAGAATTACAGCATGACAAATATTATACATATATAAGTTCTATGATTAACAGTTACTTCGCGAAATTTAGTTTTATTATGGTAACAGGCATATTTGCTAAGTTCCTATTTTTTAATAATAAATATATATCATTGATCCTATTAAATTCACATTAAATGAATTTTTATATTACTCAATTTACTTAAATATGAAGCTTTAGTTAATTGATAAATTGTGTCATCATTTTTTACCATTTCTATTATTTAGTGGGAATACGAATGCTTTTTAAAGAGCCATTTATTTATTTTAATTTTTTTTATTCTGAAACTTTTCGCGCGCTGGGATAATTTTCTCTCCGGAAATTATAATGTTTCCGATTGAAAGAACTATTAACTCTTATTGGGTGTGACAACAGCTTTACGAGTACCATTATTATTCCTGATTAGCCAGAGTGCGCACAATGTCGTAATTTGAGTCAATGTGAGTTTTTACAAAAAGATAATGCAATCGAATAAGGAGCCAGATTTGTTCATTTTTATTTTCACTAGCCACTATCCATGCTGTCTGTTTGTTTATAATAACCACAGATGTCCCATTCTAATTTAATGATACCTTCTTAACGTCAAAGACCTGAGTTTCTACTGAAATTGTGAGATATGTATATAATCACATGTTGTTAATAAAAGTCCTTCCGGCAATGCCGGGCGGAAGAGGTAGCTTTCATATACTTACATATTAATTTATTTATTTTAAGGTAAGTTACATTGTTCAAAAATACTAAGCTCAAATTAGTAGAAATAATCTTATAAAATTAGTGATTTTATAAGATTGAATACTAGTTTTTGTCAAGACTGAATATTAATAGGAATTTTTAGAAATTAGTCATCTTTTATTCAACCTGGTTTTATTTTAAGCGATTTAGAGAGTCACCAAATTCCACGATATCATAAAGTGTATGCCATTTTAAAGCAACATCGTGGATCGTTCAGATCAGACCGTTTCAAAATGTCAGCCATAAGCAAAATTCAAAGTGCTATAACTCAATCATTTTTTAAAATATAGACAAAATAAAAAGTGTTCCGGAATTGTTGTTTTAAGTTCTAACACGTAAAAGAAAAATATTTTTCAACTTTTAATTTTTTCGCATTTAATTTTAAATTTTTAAATTTTTAAAAAATTTAAAATGGCCACCATTTTTAAACAAAAAGGTGGATGATGCTGGCCAACGAACTCGGTCGAGACACTTGTATGTACTATGTACATACCAAGTTTCATTGAAATCGGTTCATAAATACGCGTGTTATCACGTGACAAAAATCAGATCGTTTCAAAATGTCAGACATAAGAAAAATTCAAAGTGCTATAACTCAATCATTTTGTAAGATATAGACAAAATAAAAAGTGTTCTGGAATTGTTGTTTTAAGTTCTAACACGTAAAAGAAAAATATTTTTTTAAATTTTGATTTTTTTGCATTAAATTTTAAATTTTAAATTTTTTTAAAAATTTAAAATGGCCACCATTTTGAAACAAAATGGCGGATGATGCTGGCCAACGAACTCGGTCGAGACATTTGTATGTACTATGTACATACCAAGATTCATTGAAATCGGTTCATAAATACGTGTGTTATCACGTGACAAAAATTAGATCGTTTCAAAATGTCAGCCATAAGAAAAATTCAAAGTGCTATAACTCAATCATTTTTTAAGATATAGACAAAATAAAAAGTGTTCTGGAATCGTTGTTTTAAGTTCTAAAACGTAAAAGAAAAATATTTTTCAACCTTTAATTTTTTCGCATTTAATTTTAAATTTTAAATTTTTTTTAAAATTTAAAATGGCCGCCATTTTGAAACAAAATGGCGGATTATGCTGACCACCGAACTCGGTCGAGACATTTGTATGTACTATGTACATACCAAGTTTCATTCAAATCGGTTCATAAATACGTTAGTTATCGCATGACAAAAATCAGATATATATATATATATATATATGGTTATATATATATATATATATATATATATATATATATATATATATATATATATATATATATATATATATATATATATATATATATATATATATATATATATATATGTCAACATTTGAACGGAGGGTGTTTTTGGGGTCTGGGGGTCATGATCGGTGAAAATATACCAAAATTTTCCGGAAGTGCTTTCCTCCGGACGGCTGCAATAGGTAGCTTTTTACTTTTTGTAATGAAAGCTACCTAAAAGTATGAAAACTAAAGATGAAATATTCTTCTTTATATAGAAAAATTCCTTGTTAAATACATTCCACTGCATGTATACATTATATTAATTTCACTGCCAATTCACGATCTTCACTAACGTCGGCAAGATGCCAGCTGTTTATATAAAAATATGTATAATTATTAAATTTTTCATTTTAGAAGTAGAACAATCATATGTATATAAAAATTTATATAATATACTGGTGTGCAAAAATTAAGGACGGAGAAGATAAACTAGCATAAAAGTCGAAAAAGGCAACTGGACGAAATGGATGGCCAATCAGGAGATAGATCTGAAACACATGCAGTAGGGCATGCCCACATAAAAACACAGTCGTAGCGTCTCAGAGCTTTACTGCACATTCATTAAAATATTCTTTAAACTAATGTTATTTTTTTTCTTGACCTTTTCTAAAATACACTATTTATCGCTTTATTATATCTTAAAATACAATTTTGTATACAAAATTTCTTTCGTTTAGTTAAATAGTTTTAGGCAAAGTTTAAAATTCGAGTAAATGACGTTACTTTTTATGCCCGGGAAATTTCAAAAAATGTAACATTCTATGTAATCTTAGTTCATTTTTCATACCGGGTGTCCCAAAAATGACTGATGGATTTTAAAATTCAATAACTTGCAAACAACTTTGCAAGTTATTGCAACAATAACTTCCTCCTGCAAAAAAAAAAAAAAAAAAAAAAAAAAAAAAATGCAGGAGGGCTATGTATAATGTCAGGAGTTTTTTTACCATAATTTTTTATTTTAGTTCGCATCTCAAACAATAGGTGGCGCTGACGGCGATTGAAAGTCAGGTGATCAATGCTGAGTGAAGCGTCGACCTGGGCTTCAATCGCCGTCAGCGCCACCTATTGTTTGAGATTCGAACTAAAATCACAAATTAAGGTAAAAAAAAAACTCCTGACATTATACATAATCCTCCTGCAAAAATTTTGTAAATAGCTGTCACAGTTTATAAGTTATTCAATTTTAAAATCCATCAGTCATTTTCGGGACACCTGGTAAATGCATATGATTTTTTAATAGTGATTTTTTAAATGAAACACGTCAACTAATGTGTGTATTAAATATTTTTACTAAATTTTTAACAGAATAAATAATCACAATAATAAAAAAATGCATTTATGTCAATATTATAGGTATGAAAAAAAGTAAGAAACATAAAAGTGGTTTAATGAGTTCTCTATTACTTTTCTTTTTATACTGGCTACACACAATTTAATCAGTGGTCAATTTTAGTCATCTATTGGGATTTGTTCACCATTATAAAATGGCACATTTATTTTCTTCTATGAAAACTTTTCTTCAAAAGACAAATTATTTACAAAATCTATTATACGTTGATACGTACTTTTTTTAGGAATTCAAAAGACACAAAGAAAGGCTAATGTAACAGAAAATAAAATTCATTTAAAAAGACCGCTTTTTGTTAACGTGTTGAAAAGGCGATTCTTCAGTCTCCTTCTTAAGAACAAATGACGACATAGGAAATTCATTTTCATCATAAAAAAAAAAAAAAAAAAAAAAGGTTAGTCTTCTTTTGTGAACACAAAATAAAAATGTAGAAAACTATTTTGCTTTTTTAAAAAAATAAACAAAATTCGTTTAAAATGTTGCTGAATTTACGTATATTGTTTTTAATTTTAAAATAAATTACATATGAAATTTATCAAGCTATATTTAATTAACTAAATATGAAAAATGTGAAGTTTATAGCCTGGTATGTTTACTACAAACGTTTTTCGCTGGGTAAAAAACGGATTGATAAGAAATATTTTAAAATCTAAAACATTGTCCAAAATAGAATTATAATTGCTTCATAAAGAATAAAAAAAAACTATACAAAATGGGTATTGATAACTGCTACTGTAATAAAATTTAAGTGTTTGCTGCAAAAAAGTAGCTCCATTTTTTTTTCGCTTTCGCGAATGTTAAAAAAAAACCCTTACATTGTTTAAATTTTAAAGTTTTTTCAAAAATATTTGTACAACTTATGCATTTCTGTGAACATTTATAAACGTTTGACACCCATAATATCCAAAAATACCTGTTCTTAATGTTTTTAACAAGAAAGTGAACATCTAGAAAATGTCAAAATGGAGCTACCTCATTCTTTCAGTAAAACCTTCAAATACCGACTTGAAGATATGCATTTATGCATAGTAAATTGTGAAGTTTAATTATTTTATCATGAATGTGTTGGAAGGTGTTCCACAATCTTTGCTTTATGCATTATTTTTATTTCTTGTTTTATTTATTTATTTCAAGCAAAGGAAATGGAAGAAAAAAAAGAATTTTCCGCTGCCCATAACTCATCTAAAGACCAATCGAATAAATTTTCAGTTTCCTAGATAATCGGTTGCAAATGTATATGGCATTTTAAAACAAGAATTTTTAAATTTTACTATCTTCAACGAGTGTCTTTTTTTTATTTCATTAGCAGTATACATAATAAAGACTAATTTATACCTAATTAAATTTACAGAAGAATGAATAATATGAAATTACCATTTTCATAACAACATATGGTAAATACGTACCAATATCATTTATAAACAATAATCAACTATTATTATATGTGATGTCCACAATATTATACAGAAACCATCAGTGATTCTACTACATTCATTCCACATTAACAATTCTAATTTGTGAAGTTACACGAAATTTACAATAGATAATTTGTCTATCTATTATTAAAGGTAGTAATAGCACATAGCATGACATATAGCTTTGTGACAGATATATAATTTCAAACAATCTTTGACATTCTAAATGCAAATAGTTACGAAGCTAGATTATTAATCGTTCTTCATTATACAGGGTGATTCATAAATATCGAAACAATAAACAGGCTATCTCCTGAAATATTGCCCCTAGACCCATACTTCCAATTGCAAAGTTTCATAAAAAAGGTGAATTTTTGATAAGGTAAGTTAGAAATCTATGTTTTTTTTTTTTTTTTTTTTTTTTTTTTTTTTTTTTTTTTTTTTTATCACGAAAATTAAATTTTTATACTGCCCCCAGAGGATAAAACTTCCAATTAGAAAAATTTTACTTATCCATTCCTGAATTGAACAAAATAAAATTCATCACGATATCTACAAATTCCCGAAAGATATTAAAATCCAAACTTTTCAAAAATTCGTGACTTACACCATTTATCCATACCTCTGAGCGCAGCGATATCAGTTCATTTGAAATACAATTTAGGGATCGGCCATAAATTTACGCATTATTAAATGTCTATCATAGACAATACTTCAACTTTTAGATATAAAATAAAAGCGTATAGGTTTTTGCTTTAAACTTCCTTGAAATATGCTAGATGTCTGCAATAACTCGAACTTGGCGCCAGCCTCGTAACTGGCACGACCCAGTTTAGGGACCGTCTTATAAAACACTTATTAAAAGTGTTATAAAATTAAGTGATATTAATTAAACTCTCATTAAAAGTGTCTTAAAAACTTATTGTCGCAGGCAATAAGTTTAGTAAAAATAATCAATAATGACACTTCTATTAACGAAATCATTGGAAATATATTTTAATAAATTACACAGAAAATTTTTAAAAATCAACTTTTTACTTTTCAGCTTCAAAATTTGTGATGGTTTTAAACCTATTTTTACTTTTTTTCTAGCTTTACAAGAAGAAAGTATTGGATTCCTAAAAATTTTGAATTCTGGTTTTCGACGGATTCACACGTTTTAGGACTCAGAGATACTGAAAAACATGTTTTTCACAAAATGTCTCTCTGTGAGACACTGTCCTGTATCTCTATATATGACATAATTTTTGTAAAAGCTCTATCTGAAGAGCTTATCCACAGAATTTAATAAAAAATTATATTTACTTAGTCCTCGATGTCAATTGGTGCTGATTAGTTTTTGGTGTGAATCGCTTAACAAGTGGCCCTACTGTACAGGCTTTTGTGGGATTTCCGCAATAGCTGCAATAGAATTATGCGCCTACTGTCGCCCGTAATTTGAAGCACCTTTTACGCATCCTGCAATAGCAATTTTAACAAGAAAAATGTGAAGCTGACAGGGCCAAAACAATGAAAAAAAAATTAAATCGACGTGATAAAAAAATGAGGTTTAAATCAACAGACGCTTAAACAGTAATTAAAGAAGGTGAGAATGGCAAAACTTAAACAAAATCTGAAATTGAAACTATACAGGACGGAGTTAATTCTTAGAAACTTTTTAAAAAGATTTAAACTTTAGGAGCCCATCTTTGTTTAAAAATAATTGCACTTTTCTGCATCAAATGTTTTATTTAAGTATTTCTCGTTTTTAAACTGACGTAAGTCAATAACCTTCGGTTTCGGTAATAGCCCAGTGAATTCAATAGTTTTTTAACATCTCAACTAAAAGAAAATGCCCAACGCACTTTTAAATATATGATTTGTATACAAGGAATAGCATCTTTTTTAGGTGCGTTCGTAATTATGTAAATACGTAGCACCTATTGTTGTCGCTCAGTCCGTCCGTCTGTCTGTCCGTCTGTCTGTCCGTCTGTCTGTCTGTCCGTCCGCATATAACAACGCAAAAACTACCCAACCGAATCGTTTGAAATTTAAAATACATAATTATAACATAATTTTGTCGAGTCATTTCAAATTTTATGAAAATCGGATAGATAGATCAATTACAGGGACAATCAAAAGAATTCTATTACATTACGGCCAATGGGGAAAAAAGTTTCAAATCATTTTAATCGTTTGAAATTTAAAACATATAATTATTGCGTAATTTGTCGAGTCATTTCAAATGTTATGAAAATCGGATGCATAGATCACTTACAGGGACAATCAAAAGGATTCCGTTACATTACAGTCAATGGGGAAAAAAAATTCAAATGCATTTTAATCGTTTGAAATTTAAAACATATAATTATTGCGTAATTTTGTCGAGTCATTTCAAATGTTATGAAAGTCGGATGCATAGGTCATTTACAGGGACAATCAAAGGTATTCCATTACATTACGGTCAATGGGAAAAAAGATTCAAATGCATTTTTATGATGTTACACTCATTCGAACATAATAGAATTTGCATGAATCTATGAAATATATACTAAAATATGTATTCTGTACAATCTGTGATGCAAAGAATTTTTATTATTAAATTACAGGGCCACACAAAAGTATTCCACTACATAATGCTATACGGGGAAACATTGTTTGGGGCGTGTTTTAATTATATTCAACTATTTCACATATTATGAATAAGATATACGTTTCTGAGGTGCAATAAAAATTACTTTCTGCATATTTACAGAAACACGAAGATTTCGACTACTATACTGTATCCGAAGTACACTCTACTATATCAACAAGATCTGCATATTTTTAAAACTTCGTTATCGTACGAACGCACCTCATTTGCTACGTTCACGTGCAATTTCCAACTTGTTTCATATTGCTTTTTTAAATACTTTTATTTAAAAAAAGGAATATTATTTAAAATGCTGAATCAAAATTAAAAATTAGACATTTTCTTTTAATCAAAAGAGAAAAATTGAACGCGACAAATAATATTTTGAGTTATAGCAATTTTAATTTACTCTAAATTTTTTGAAAAAAAAATATTTTATTAAGAAATCTTATGATTTTATAATGCTTAGAAATTATATGGTTAACCATCACAATACATTCAAAATTCTAACTCTATAAATAAATAAATAAATTAAATGTTTCCTTGACACATTACAGCAACTTTGTTTCTTCAATTACACGCATTTCAATTTGTGCCTGATAACTTGAAACCTCACAATTTATTAAAATTGTCATAACTCTCTCAGTTTTGAAGGTATCGAGATGAATTTTATTTTATTTTATTTTTTTTTTATTTTTTTTTTTATTTTTTTTTTTTTTTTGTTCTATTCAGGAATGGATGAGGAAAATTTTTCTAATTGGAAATTGCATCCTCTGGAGGACATATAAAAATTTAATTTTCGTATTTTTTAAAATAGACCTCCCATGGAGTTGCAATTTATCTAATAAAAAAATTCATATTTTTTAATGAAACTTTGCAATTGGAAGTATGGGTCTAGGGGCAATATTTAAGGAGGTAGCCTATTGTTTCGATATTTATGACTCACCCTGTATAGCAAGTTGCACTAAATCTTAAAAAAAAAAAAAAAAAAAAAAAAAAAAAAAAAAAAAATAATAATAATAATAATAATAATAATAATAATAATAATAATAATAATAATAATAATAATAATTACTTGAAAGTATACCGGGTAAATCATACTCAATTAATAAAATTTTCCTATTTTATGAAAAAAATAATAAATGTGTGTGATCAAAATTCACACTTACCATGTTAAACTAAAATCTAAACATGTCCCGATATCGTTTAAATGTGCCTATTTATGGCATGTACTTGCTTGTATGTATGTTCTTTTGCAGGTATGTCTTACCCTTCAACCTATAACTACGTATGTATGTCACAAATCTGTGGAATGTATAAATATGATAACGTACTGATGCGGGTAAGAAAAATGATTATATGAACAAAAGGAGAAAAATGTATTTCAGATGGTAATTTTTATAAATTATGTAATTTCATACTCTTCAAAAAGAATCGAAAAAAATTACTACTTAGAAATCGGAAAACAGCGAAATAACATATTATGTAGAAATTAGAAGTAGTAATAAAAAGTTTGCTTCTACAGAAAAAAAATCAGCTGTTACTCTTCTTTATTTGGAAATTCCTTGTAGTGCATTTTAATAACATACAGTTTTTAATATAAAACGTTATGTAGATGCAATAACATATGATTCCTAAGCTAAAAAAGATGCAAAAAAAATGGAAAAACATTATAAAAAACACAGAAAAAAGCATTATATTATATGGCTTGATTGCCTAAAAAAGACGGGAAGAAACATAAAACCTGAAACGATTTTTTGGCCTACATTTTTCAGACCTACATACATGCGTGTACATACGTTTTTTTCATGATCGGTTTCTTCACCATGTTAAAAATTTAAATTGTTATTGACCAAATTTTAAGTTATTAAGCCATTTGAGAAAAAAAATGTTCAAACTTGGAACATGTCTTTTTTTTAATATTTTACTTTAATTTAGATTCAGAAAAATAAGAGCTATGTTTACTTTTGACAATATAATTTTTTTTTAAGTTAGATCTTGTTTTTTTTTTTTTTTTTTACTTTAAATATTTTAATTTTTATATAACTTAATCTTTTAAAAATGCTTAGTTAAGATTTAAGCTTACCTGTTTTTATTTATTTAAATGAAAAAAAAAAAAAGAAATTCCTCAAATAATATTTCGAGTTACAACGATTTTAAATAATTCCACTTTTTTAATGATATTTTTCATTTTTTTTATAATGATACGTTTTATCATGTGATTTTATTTACAAATTATTATGCAAAACATTACAAAAAACCCCCAATATTTTAACCAAGTAAATAAATGTTATTTTAAAATATGTCCTGGACTCCATTAAGCCACAAATAAAATATGTATTTTTTTGCGGAAAAAATAACTTTATTTGTATTTAAGACGATTTTCTACTTGAAACTTTTTAAAACTATCGAACAAGAAAGGTTTTTGAATTGAATATGTTATTTTTCATACAACTCTAGTAATAAAATACAATAAATTGCACAAATTATTTCATTAACGGAATGTGCATATCCCTATTTAGTGAAGATTTAACATACTTTTTAAAATAACAAAATTTTTAAATTATTCCTGAAAATCTAAAAAATAAATACTGAAAATACTTTATACTTATTTAATAGTTTGCATGTCGAAACAGCTATGTGATATTGAATTCTCACTGGATTAAATATTTCACTCCCCTCAAAGTTGAATTCCGTGAACAGCTAATGTGTATGCATTTTTTTTTCTTTTTTGTTACAATCATAATGTTAGAAGTGGTTTTACTAAATTTAAAATTGAATTTAAACTGTATATTTATTCAGCAAAAATGATATTTGGCTTACCGTTGATAAGGTTAATTTAATAGGTTTACAATGAACAGCGGTATTTTTAAAAATTGTTCAAATAAGATGGATAAGTAATTTTTCAAACTGTTCAAATAAAAAAGGTCAACCAGTGTAAACAGAGCTCCGTAACATTTATTTTATACATAATATTAATGAAAATGCTTATAATGTTTTTACATATAAATTCAAATAAGTAAGTTTTAATTCACTATTTTAAAATCTTAAAATAAATATCTCAAAGTAATTTACTTATTTGATTAAACATTTGCATGTCTAGTAACTTTTTGAAATATAATTTCAAATAAAATAAAAATTAAAAAAAACAAACATTGTAATAAAATTGTTTGAAAATTTCAAATTTACGAAATATTTTTATTCAGTTTATTATTTCATTACGATAATATTATTTAAAATATCAATATTCGCTTTAAAAAATAATAGATGACAAAAGGCAATCAGTGCTACTAAAAAGTGTTGGCAATCAAGAAATCATAATTTTTAAACAATGCAAGAGACGACAATTCTTATGGTAAGATTTTGTAAAGTTGGAGAGCATTTTTTAAAGAACAGCCTCTCTCAAACAATCAGAAAATCCCATGTCAACGGGTGGTAATTTTTACAAGTTAATTTCTCTTTACCTACTACGATAAAAACGATATTCACTATTACAGTAAAACCTCTAAATAACGGACACCTCGGGAAAGCAGAAATTGTCCGCTATTCTGAGGTGTCCGCTATTGAGAAAACCTCAGAGATTTAAAAATAGCTAAGAAATGCTTAATGTTCCATTAATTAACGTTTATATTTTTAAAACCTATATTATATGATTAATCAGAAATTAAAATAATTTTTAAGCAATAAAACTGAAATGAAAATGTGCATAGCTTTATCTACTCTTTATTACATTCTTAGGAAAAAATCAGTTACAAAAATTCATTTTTGCTTGCAATTACATATAATTTGTTTTTCAATGCGACGTTATTGGATTCTATATAATTCCGGGTAGGGGGAGGAATTGCACTTTTTGTCTATTAAAACCATAAAATCTTCCGGTGGGGCATTGCAAGCAGATGTCCCTCCCGGAGAACCCTGAATTCACACTAAATGCAGGGATGGGGGAAGAAATTTTCCCTAGCCCATCCTCTACATTTATCTGTGATCACAAAGTTTGAGACACATTGGTCTGATAAAATTAGAGGCCTTTTTACTCCTTTTCTTTTTTAAATTCTGGATAAAAAATTATTTTCTCGTGCTTTATCGCCGAAAATAGTGTCCGCTAATCGGAGTGTCCGTTAATCAGAGGTTAAACATACAAAAATTTAGGTTTTGGGAGTGGGGATTGGAAAACTGTCTGTTAAATAAAGGTGTCCGCTATTCGGGAGTGTCCGTTATGGAGGTTTTACTGTAGAAAGTAGAAGTAAGATGCTGGAGATATGTGCTTTTAAAATTATATTCTTAAAATATAAGTGTGACGTCATGTTACTTTCGACATCACATATCTGGGAGAGATATGTGATGTCGGAAGTAACATGACATCATATATTACTAGTAGCTCCCTTTAAATAAAATTAAATTCTCAAGTTTAAAATTAAAATTTTATTTCACAATATCAAATTAATTAAACCTCCCTTTTACTTTCTAAAAAGAATATATTTATTTCTTTTCTCTTTACGCATAATTCCAGCTACGTAGGTTCACTCATGCAGCCGAGGTCGTTAATAAAATAAATCATAAAAACAAATCTTTTCTCATCCTAAATCATTACCTTTGCAAGCATACTTGCTTTCGATCAAAGAATATATTAAAACATATTCTTAAACAATTTGTCTATTGCAGCTGCAACTATACATTTGGTATTCATTCACAGATTAATAGTCATTAGAAGTCTCCTTTCGGCTTAAAATATTAAGATCTGTTTATATTAAGGTTGGCGCCTGTCATCCGTGTTTTGCTTTTCAAAATAATTTTCCCAGCAATCGGTGTTGGCATGCATATTTGTACGTTGATATAATAGACGCCAAATTAACGGTCCGGTTGGCACGTTTTTGATTTAAACTTTCTTTATCTGTTTATCTGTGGAGTTACAATAACTTAAGAAGAACCAGATTTAGCTCGACGCATTTTGGCTATCAAATCTGATGGTCACGAATCATTCTATCTCTGATTGCTATCCAGGAAAGATTTAGAACGCCTGTATAGCCTTTACCGGAGGTCACACCGCGAGAATGTGATATTCCCCACTCATTAATAAATGCCACTTACATTCTTGATTATCTTTTCCGTTGAGTCTCTCTTTCCTGAGTTGTTGCTTTTACGCAAAGCAATTTTAGTTACTACGGCTGATCTAAAACGTAAACAACTGTTGATCTTCAATTCACCTTTTTTTAAAGTATAAATGAAAAAGCTACTTTACAATAGGTACTTAAAAAACTTTATACGCTTCAAAATTTCCATTTGATGAAAGGATTTCATCTTTTTAAAGTTAGTTAAAAATTAAATACACAATCTTTTAAAAAGTACACCATCTGCATATGCCGTCTACATTCTGGGGTAAAAATTGTATTTTCATTATTATATTAGATAAAGATTAATCGCCCTTTAAAAATTTCTTATAGGTTAATTAATATGGGACGACATGGATAATTAGGACGACAATTGGATAGGACAATTTCAATTAAACGCTCCCTCTAAACAAAGAAATAAACAAAATTTCTTACCGGAAAAAGTAAAAGAAAAAAATCATAATTTAATTAATGCATTGCTGTGAGTTTAACCCCTTAAAGCGCAGTGTTGCCGGGTCGGCAACACCTAAAGTTCCCCCTGTTTAGAAACACAAAAACTCAGTGAGAATATTTTAAAAACCACTCTAATGGCTACTTTAAATCTTTCTTATGAGTTCTAGATGGCAGCACCGCAGAGATCAAACTGTACTGTTTTTAAATAATAGGCAAAATGTTATACTGTAATACGCGCTTCACAGCAATGCTCCTCTCACTGCGCTTATCAATGCTTTACTTATGGGAGGTTACCACTTCGGCAACATCTGTATAATTGAAATGGTTAGTGCAATCTTTACAAATCAATACCTGTGTACTCCTCTAGGCCTAAATAGATTGCCTAACTTTTTTTTTCTTTAAATTCCAACTTTAAAGAGTAGTGCGCCGGAAAGGGTTAAAGCATTCAATATTTTAATTCTTCTCGTCAAATATCTCGTCCGTCTACGAAGTGGGTGGTTAGATAGTTCAAAACGATAAAAATAAAGAACAATGCTATCTAAAATAGCCATGATTCCCAACCATATAGTGTCCGCGCTCTTTCGGTAAAATCCCGATATCTCCTCCCCATTCTTCACGCATATCTTCTGTAATTTATAACTGCTTACCTTTTCAAAAGTGTAGAAGTGAAAAAAAAGGAAATCATGCACAGTTTTAAAAATTATTCTTTTCACATTTTTAACTTATCATAGAAATGAAATTTTTTGCCACAGTTATGCTTTTAGCATATTTTTTTCAATCCTAGCCTTTCTATGTGCGACACAACTATAATCTTTAAATATAGTCACGGCCAAATTCGATTCTTCCCCTTCCTTAAATTCAGCCCTTAGTTTCGGAATCTGAAAATAACTGTAATCGCCGGTTGGTGGCGTTAATACAGATTGTAAATAATGATTATTAATGTTACTTTTACACACAAAAATACAAAAAACGTATCTGTGTTATAAAACGTATAGAAAATATACGTATATTTAGTGTCGGTGTTTTGTATACTAAAAACAGGAAAACTGAAAAATTTGAAGATAAAATAAATACAGTAGAACCCCGCTAATTCGGACCCCGATAATCCGGATCTCCGGATAATTTAAATAGGTTTGGTCATTTTTTTTTTTTTTTTTTTTTTTTTTTGAGTTTGAGAAGCGATTGGCTAATTTCCATAACATTAACTTCTTTCATCGTCGTATTCTAAATTAAAAAAACTTTTTTTGGCATGTTTTCGGAATAATTCAGCAAAGTACACATTATTACTGTCTGCAAATATTCAATAAGTTTAACATAAAGGTGATTTTCTGTTAGTATGTTATATTTTATTTAATTTTTTTTCTAATTCTCCGGATAATCCGGATTTTCGATAAACCGGATTGGGTCCGGTCCCAATTAATCTGAAATATCGGGGTTTTACTGTACATACATGTTTTAAGCATACGTAATTAAACATTTTATTCAATAACACGCTAATATAGCACGGGAAATAATGATTATCAGTAAATTTCTGCTTTTAATTACATTTAAATTCTTGATTGATTGAAATATTGAGAATTTTGACCATAAAATATACAATAATTTTTTTTAAATAAAATTTACCAGTTTCAAAATATAAGTAAAATAATAAAAAAATTCTCCAAAAACCAAACTCATCTCTAATCAGGATATTTTTTTAAATAATTGAATTTTTTTTGCACCAGTCTTGGGATGGAAAAAATAAGTACATAACGTTGTTAGCGGGCATCTATTCAGCAACAACGAAAATGAAATGCAATGGGAAATAAAATAATAATAATAATAATCCAAGATTATTATCATGTTTAGAAAAAAAATAAAAAATATTAAATCAAATATTTGAATTTTTGACAGTTATACTATAAGAAATATAATAAAAAATGTTTACACAATATTAAGATAATAAGCAAGTTCGCTAGTATCCGGCAACCAACTCATAAAGAAATTTTTTTTTCAAAACAACGTAGTAAATTTCGAAATTTACATTTTTCTGTAAAGGGCTATTTCAAAACTTTTTGCAGAGAAAGGAGCCAGAAATTTAATCGGACTTTTAATTGAAAAAAAAATGGTAATGAGAGGTATTGTAGATTCTTTTCAGGATGAATAAAAACTCTTTGATTTATTTTGTAGACTGTTATAAAAAAGTACAAAAACAAAGACAGGCATATTAGTGAACAATCCACGTGTAGCTCCAAAGAGATAGTCTCGAAGAGCTTTCATAAATAGAAATCATTTTCCTTGATTTTATGGATTTTTGTAATGTTATAAATACCTAAAATATTAGATGCCTGATAGAAAAACTATACTATTTTACTCCTATTATAAAACTGCAATTGACCAGTGTAACGACATTAATAATAACATCAACATTAAAGCTGAACTTCCATGCACGAAGGAAGTGGGGGGATGCGCTTATTCTGCTTTATTTTACATCATAGTATGTTAAAAAAATCTTTCCAATATTTTATCAATTTCTATCGTCTTAGTTTCCGTCACATTTTTCATAAAGAATACTTATAAATTAATGAAGAAACTGATAAATTTATATTATAAGTTTGCATTTTTCATGCCTGAAAACTTACAGAGAATGTCATAAATAATGATAAAAATAACTCCCAATCAAATATCAAGAATTTATAATGAGAAATATCAAGTATATCATGGATTTTTAAAGAAAAATTCTTAATGGAATTTTTTATTTTAAAATTTTTAGTAACAGGTAACCTGTTGCACATCTCTGCCGTAAAGCATGCGAAAATGATATTGGTTAGGTACCAGACAAATTTTATTAGACAAGTTTCTGTTTTAATGTAGCTAATATACAGATGATAATGCAGCTACTAATAATGTAGCTTGTAATTTTTAATTTGACTACTGTAAAATTATTTAAAAATTTAATAAAATATATTATTTGTTTCATAATTCCTTCTAAAGTTAAAGAGAAAAGAAACTCCTTAGATTTATTTAAAAAAATCCAGAAATCTTATGAATCTTATGAATGTATATTGTTATTTACTTACACTTGTGATGTGCTTTTGATAATAAAATGTCCTTTTTTACACATATTTAATTTCAGAACCCATAAAGTGTGATAGTAATATTCAACTGCGTAAAAAAGAGAAAATATATTAAAAAAAAAAAAAAAAAACAGGCCAGTACAACAGTGACTTAATAATAACTCAATACAATTCCTTTTAGTGTGGATTAGAGCTGTCGCAAACCGCCATAGTCGTTTCTAAGAAACGGGTATTTTCTAAAGTACGCAGTACTGAGTTGTTACTTAGAAATACGACTCGTTATTCGTTACCTGGGGTGTGCGAAGAGAAAATTGAGCCCGGGGCAAAGTTTGAATTGGCACTCCCTCCTCCCCCATCTCAAAATGACATTGGTTGTATAAATTTAACGCCCCCTAAATTTCTGCACCCGGGGCAATCGCCCCCTTCGATCCTTCTTTTCGCACCGTGCTGGCCGTTACCGTGTCGTCAGTACGAAATCGAACAAAGTGAAACCAACTTCAAATGCTGCTTACTCGATCCCCCCTTTCGCACAGCGTTGGTCGTTACCCGTTTCATTTCAATACGCTACCGAACAAAGTGAAACTAACTTCAAACGCTGCGAAACACAACCAGTGTTGCCAGTGGGCTACTTTTTTTCAATTCAGATTTCGTGAATGGCACCACTTTTTTAAAAGGATGAAATTCCCCTTGTTTATTCTATGATTAAAATGTCATTAAAAAAGGCGCATTTTACTGTTTCAAAAAAGTGGTGCGAATCAAGAATTTAAATTAAAAAAAAAGTAGCCCATTTGGCAACACCGAACACAACGGCAATCCTACCAGTCGACTGCTAAAACGGAGTTTTAAATGTTTTCTAGCACGATATGACTTGGCAGATCGACTGTGTTTTAATATACGAATCGAGTGTTAAATTATTATGGAATATCAAGTGTGAACTCGATGAAGTGAATGTCTATACTGCCGACAATGTAACTAATTCCAGTTGATTTGTTATATCATATTTACAGTTGTGGCTATTTTAAAAATAACATTTTGAATTCAGTTTTTCATTTAACCCATTGAGGGGCGGTAGGATATATTTTATCCGCCCTAATTTAAACAAGATTCGCACCATGATTTTTTGACTAAATTTTGTCTTTTTGACTTTGGAGTAAAATTGAGGCGAAATTGCTTTTCTTTTCTTTAAAAGAAATAATTCTAATTTTTCCGGTGAGAATTCAGTATTAGAGAGACATTATTGCTTGTCCCTGAAAGGGTTAAGTTACTTTTTAAATAGTCTTAAACATAAATGTGATGTAACTAACTAACCGGAGTAGTCTATATGCTTTCATGCATTGATTGTGACAACGTATCTTTAAGACTTAAAAAGCATGTTGGTGCTTTTAAAATGAGAAATTAAGTTCTCAATTAGAACGATATGCTTTTGGAACGGACAAAACAACATCCTTAAAAAATTCGTTGATTTTGAAAAATAACTCCAGCGCTTATCGTTACAGATTATTCATGGAAAATTGGTTCACTAGACTTACTATCCTTACACACTGAACTAATCTGGTTTAGGTATATTTCATGTTTTTAAAAGAATAACCTTAACTTTGACTGCGTCCAAGAAATGTTTGATATCCTTTTGCCCGTTTGATATCCTTCGTTACAGATTATTCATGGAAAATTGGTTCACTAGACTTACTATCCTTACACACTGAACTAATCTGGTTTAGGTATATTTCATGTTTTTAAAAGAATAACCTTAACTTTGACTGCGTCCAAGAAATGTTTGATATCCTTTTATTTCAGATATTTGTACTGACGAAGCTGTGCGTTTAAAGGATCATTCGAGGCGAAAGCCATAGCTGCTGTGGGCCTCAAAGCATTGTTAATGTCAAAAACCAAAATATGTGCGTTGTGCAGCGTAACGTCAATTTTTTGTGCATTTTTGTTTTTTAATTAAATGTTTTTTTATATATATACTTATTAATTTAGACGCATGTGTATCTTAAAATTTCTTTTTTTTTCGTGAAATTTATTATTTTATCACTTATTGTTTATTACAGACTTCGAAGAATTTATATGTTAATATACTAATATTAATGTATTATATAAGTATCTTTTTATGCATAATTTAATTTCAATTTATATATATATTTTTATAATGAAGGGAATGAAATAAGTGAGAAAATGAGTTGGGTGTGTTATTTTTAACATGGAATTTGTTTCTTTATTTCCATAGATTAGACACATAAAAAGTAACTCAAAATATACTAATGTACTTTTAACTTATGAGAGAATTTCATTTACTTTCAAGAAACATATTATACAAGAATATCCATATGAACAACTTAATTTAAATTTTACTTAGAATATAAAAATATGTTAACACCAATGGTCTATTTAATAATAGAAATATTTTTTCTTTAAATTTAAAATAACAGAGGAATTTTCAGCGATATTGTTTGTTTCTATAATGCATAAATAGGGAGATATTTTGTGTATTATTTATTCATACTCTAATTAAATACTTAGAATGTGAAATGAAAAACCATCTATAAGATTGTAGTTCTTCTATTTATATGCAAATCCCATCTCAAGCCAGATTTTATATGCAATTCCATTAACATTTTTAAATAATAAAATAGATAAGCTAAATATATTTCTTTCTAGAAACAAAAATGCTTTTTTACAGTGGCAGTAACTTCCAGCACCATTTCTGATTTCCAGATTGAAATTGCAATTTACATTTTGTTATGCATAAGCATTATTTTTAATTTGAAGCATATAAAAAAAATCACTATACTTCATCATATAAGAAAAAAGCTAGATATTAACAGATTTATTCTAAGTTTATTTATGTTCATAGTCAATTGGGTAACACGAGGATGAAATATACATTAAGTCTAAAAAAATATTATATTTACAGCTAAATCAACAAAATATTTCATTATGAAATATTTACACATAATTGCACGAAATATTCGTAGCTACACTTGCATTCTGACTCAATGTCACCGGCACTTCATCGCGCGTGGTTGTAAGAGGAACAACTATATTTCGAGTTTAAAAGGTTACGAAGCGGCTTGAAAAGATAAAGGAGAAATAGTAAATATAACGTTTTAACTTAACAAATATTAGTGATATGTTATTCTTATCTTATATTATCCTTAACAAATATTGCGTGAGATAACAAAAACCAGCTTAAAATGAGAGTAAAATAGTTTCAAAGCTATATGAGGTAATATATCAATGCTTATGATATTTACGTATTAACGTTTAAAGGTTTTAGGTGATTATAACAGTTCTAGAAGCATTTAAACTAACTCAAAGGTTGCTGTTTTAGAGTCTCTGCAGGTGATATCAAGATTAAAGAGGTTAAATAATTCGACGGCTGGAATTGAAAGCACAGAATCTTCTTTCGACGGAATAAAATAGATTTCACAATATGTTAAAACTTCACTTATTTTTTGACTACGTATTGCTTATAAACCAAACTTTATCATATTTCAGTTAATCGTTGTTTGTGGAAAGAAAAAAATATTTTTTTTTTATTCGTCTATTTGTTTCAATAAATGTTAGTGTCCGTCATTAAAAAGAGTTACAATCTTTGTGGGAAATATTCGTAGCTACACCTGCAATCCGAATGAATGATCCTGACGTCTTATCGTGCGTGGCTGTAAGACGTAAGAAGGTATTTCGAGATTAAAAGTTAACGAAACTGCGGGAAAAGAATAGAATTAAAATGTAAATAGAACATTTCAAAGAATTCGATGCCTGATGTTGAAAGTACAGAATTTCCTTTCGACGGAGTAAAATAGAAGATTTGACAAGATGTAAAAATTTCACGTGGTATTTGACGAAGCATACTTTATAATCCAAAGTTCGTCGCGTTTCCGCTAAACGTTGTTTGTGGAAAGAAAAAAGTTTGTTTTTCCGTTTGTATTCGTTTATTTGTTTTCAATAAATATTAGTGCTCGTCATTTAAAAAATTTATAATCTTGAATATGGAGCTTCGCGCCCTGCATATTATTATAAAAAATAGAATATGCCTCTATTTTTATTAAAAAGTAGCTGTTGTGCAACTTAAAAATGTTAGACATTCAAATTAAACAAAACAGGATGTTTTGATCCGGGCCAAACCGCACAGAATAGATATGGGTCTCCCATAATAGCAATTTTCGAAAAACAAAATGTTTAAAAAAAAATACATTAAAATAAAAAGTTAAAGTAAAAAAAAAAAACACTTGGCTGTTTTTTAATATAATAATTTAAGAACACATAAAATATAATTTAGTTTTATGTGTGTTAATGACACATGGCATTCGAGAGCAGATTTTGCAACAATAAGGAAAGAAAAAAATCTGCCTGAAAGTGAGATCACACGTGATTCCTTCTTGATTATGCTTGCAAATGGCTAACAGACAAAAACAATATATTATTCTGCGTGCTATCATGCTGTCATCTGGCGTTCATCAGCTAAATAAATTTTTAAATACAAAAAAGGATAGGGGGATCAAACCTCCCATGTTTTCCTTTTAGATGGAATAGAATCCCCTATCCCATATTTCCTCCATATCTGCCTTCTATTTTATATATAAATATATAATAGAGAAATATAAGTATGCAATGTTCATGTGCATATTTCTTCTTAAGCGGCAGAAAAATTTCAATGTACACAAAAAGACAATATATAATTATAAAATCTTAAAAAAAAAGTATTAATATTGTCCACACTGCCTCACAAAAACGATTTCTCAATAAAGAGAATTTCTCTATGTTATTTTAATTTTATTTATGTTTTAATGTAATTTTTTTCCAGATTAAAAATCGTAGTTATCATATAGTTATTTTATTTACTTTTTATGGAAAATATCACGCAATGCCATTAAAAAAAGAAAGAAAAATAACTTGTTAGATTTTCCCTTAAAACCAGTACATAAAATACTATTTTAGATTTCTTATTTCTTTGATTTATTTTAGATATTTTTTTTACTCCCCTTAAAACCTTTCACTCCCTGGTATTATGCCAAATAACAATGAAAATATTTTACGGTTCATGGCTTCTATTCCTTTACAACTTAAGTTTATCATCGATTTTATTTCTAAATCTTTTTTCATAAATATTATGGCTCACCATAATCAGAAAACAGCGATACATCCTCCTTTAAAATTTAAATTTTGCCTTTTTGTGATTAATCGAATCTTTATTTTTCAACTTTTACTATCACTGATGGGATTCAAATGGTTTAACAACCGGTTTTATACAACAGGGAACACAATCCATTTTAGTTCCGAAAAGAGAATATTTTTAGTTTAAAGGGGACTCAGGAAAAATATTTATATTCGAAAAAGAGTGTAAAATTATTAAAATACTGAACTGTTTCCATTTTCTCTTGCACTCTGTCGATTTCTCTTTATTACTACTTTGAGTATCTGTTTTATCTCCTACCACTCTGAACCAAGCCTGTTATCACAAACCTTCTCATATATGGCATCTGTTTACAGACTTTGTTAACTATGGGAGTGAAAAATCATATTTTATGCTTCTGCTAATGGACTATTATTTTTTAATTGATATTGTCAACTATCTTGTTCTAGGATTCTGAACCCACTCAATTATGCTTATAAACTTTTATATAGTATGCTCTAGTACATTTATATAGAAGAGTTAGTTATAATGCAATACTGCAAAAATAAGTTAATAATTAAAAGTAAATACTATTTGCAAAAATAAATAAATATTTTTAATCAATCACATTTAAAGAACGACTTTTCAAAAATAGCCAAAATTGTTTGCAATCTGTGTTTTGAGTACTTCACACCTGAGATGTTTGTTAAATCAGACAGTTTTTCTACACTATAGAAAATTACTTTAGATAAATCTTGCATTTTCTGTATTGATTTTTAGATAAGATATTTTAAACACCTCCCAGAAAAACTTAAAGTTCTTATCCGAAAATGCTTTTGTAGAACAAAGTCGTGAGGCGAAAATAAACAAGTGTAAAATAGTACTACATCTTATTAGCCTCCGATGCTATTTCTTTCAGACAAGCTAAAGATGTCGTGTCATCAGCCCTGAAATTTCTACTCAACCGATTTTGATAATTATTTTTTTAAATGAAAGCTATTTATTTGTAGTCGTGCCCATTTTAGCTATTTTTTAATTTATTTCCATTTTTATAATTTATTTTTAATTTTAAATGCTTTTTTACGATATTTATTCAAAATGGTGGCAACTCAGTTTAGCTTTTCTCTCGGTAATAGACGATTTCCTCGTGACGTCACACGATTTAAAGAACAACTGGCGGTAGACAAAACAAACGGACTCTACGAATCACTATACATTGTCCAGCATTGAATTTTTCGTTGTCATCGTTTTTCCATTTAATTTTATGCATATATATATATTATTTCCTGTAATTTTAGCCATGGTAACAAGTTGTTGTGCAATCAGTTGTACATTCAGATATAAACAAGTTGGAAATTGCACGTGAACGTAGCAAATGAGGTGCGTTCGTACGATAACGAAGTTTTAAAAAATATTCAGATCTTGCTGATATAGTAGAGCGTACTCCGGATACAGTATAGTAGTCGAAATCTTTACGTTTCGGTAAATATGCAGGAAGTAATTTTTATTACACCTCAGCAACGTATATCTTATTCATAAAATGTGAAATAGTTGAATATATTTAAAACACGTACCAAACCTTGTTTCCCCGTATAGCATTATATAGTGGAATACTTTTGTGTGGCCCTGTAACTTAATAATAAAAATTCTTTGCATCACAGATTGTACAGAATGCATATTTTAGTATATATTTCATTGATTCATGCCGATTCTATTATGTTCGAATGAGTGTAACATCATTAAAATGCATTTGAAACTTTTCCCCCCTTGACCGTAATGTAACGGAATCCTTTTGATTGTCCCTGTAATTGATCTATGCATCCGATTTTCATAACATTTGAAATGACGCTATAAAATTACGCAATAATTATATGTTTTTAATTTCAAACGATTAAAATGCATTTAAAACTTTTTTCCCTATTGACTGCAATGTAACGGAATCCTTTCGAATGTCCCTGTAATTGATCTATGCATCCGATTTTCATAACATTTGAAATGACTCGACAAAATTACGCAATAATTATATGTTTTTAATTTCAAACGATTAAAATGCATTTAAAACTTTTTTCCCTATTGACCGCAATGTAACGGAATCCTTTTGAATGTCCCTGTAATTGATCTATCCATCCGATTTTCATAAAATGTGAAATGACTCGACAAAATTATGTTATAATTATGTATTTTAAATTTCAAACGATTCGGTTGGGTAGTTTTTGCGTTGTTATATGCGGACAGACGGACAGACAGACGGACGGACGGACTGAGCGACAACAATAGGTGCTACGTATTTATATAATTACGAACGCACCTAAAAAGGGACCCCGATAGGCATATTTCGGATTCCGAAAGATGAAAAAATAAAAACATTATGGATAAAAGCCATCAAGAGAGACAAATGGACTCCTACTGCTTCCTCTCGTATTTATGGACAACATTTTCAGACAGGTAAAGATTTAAAATAGAATTAAATATCAGATTTTAAACTGCACAGACTTTTAAACTGGTCTTTTAAATTAGATTTTTAAACGGACCCTTTAAATTAGACTTTTAAACATGCCTTGTAAATTAGGCTTTTAAACCTTCCTTTTAAATTAGACTTTTAAACAGATTCTTTAACTGATGATACTTTTAAACTGAACTTTTTTACTAATTTTCGAACTGGACTTTAAATAGCACTTTCAGATTTTAAAATTTCAATTTTAAGCCTTATTTTTAGCAGTAACATCAAAAGCAGACAATTTATCAAACCCAGCAACTATTACTAAATGATTTATTTAAATAGGTACCAGTAATTGGTGGGAAAAAAAATGTAAAACCTTTACTCACCAGAAACAACAAAATCATAAGCAGCCACCGATTTTGTATTCAAACCGGGGCAATTTGTTAAATAAGCTGTTATTTTGGCCGCAGTAATATTTGGCCATGCGGATATGTCATTTCGCCAATCTATTTTTTTTATTAAATATGGGTCGGGAAGATAAAAAATACTCCCATTCGGCAACAGAATAGTTAGTTTTTCTCTGTATCTATTCTTAGATACCTCATCTAACTTTTCTGCGTAAGCAGATAAAATTAATGGTAATTTGGAATAATTATGTTCCGCTAGCGCCATAGTTTTAAATGCTGGTTCCGCTGTGTTTCTGCCTACCACAGCTAGAAGATGAGTTGTTTGTTGATGCTGGAGGAAATGGCCTATAAAAAATTTTTTTCCATTATCACTTTCCTCCAGTCGAACATGTCCTCGCATTTAAAAGAAAAAAAGTTAATTGTTTTTGTAAAATTTAACCACAATAAAAGGATTGCGTATAATTATGCACTAATTGAGGTAAAAAAATATATTTACTAAGAAATAACATTAGTAATGTAAATAAAATTACAGAAAATAATTTATGATAAAAATTAATGTCTAAAGTGAAATAAGAAAAATTTCAAATGAGAAAAATGATGTCATTCAGCAACCAGATAAATGGGATTTACAATATTATTACGGACGTCTTTTCATATTACTAATAACGGTAACTTTTAAAAAACATTTGAAGAGAAAATGACGTCAGTATTTAAAACATCGCATT
The DNA here is from genome assembly GCA_964019185.1 of Maratus speculifer. Taxonomy (NCBI): domain Eukaryota; kingdom Metazoa; phylum Arthropoda; class Arachnida; order Araneae; family Salticidae; genus Maratus; species Maratus speculifer. The sequence continues at coordinate 145,844,208 of OZ025300.1, forward strand.
TTTACTCATAACGATATTACATTTCAATATTTCTTTTCATTATGGACACTGAGATTCAGATTTTACTTTCAGATGACTTCAGTTAGTGAAAATAATGTCATAGTAAAAATGAAATTAGTTTGGTCTTTTTTTTATTATTATTAATAAAACTATTTTTTTGTGAGTGAATATAAAATAAAACTTTTGGATTTCGCCGGCACTCAGATTACAATTTTAACTAAAGATGTATTTTTAGATTTTAACAAAATTGTAACTGGCAAACTTGATATTAAGTTTGGAAATATATTTATTATATATTGATTCAATAATGTAATTACTTTTGCTTTTTTTAAAACCAAATAGATCGGGTCTTTTAAACATTTCATTCGTCGAATTCGAGGGTATTCCACTCGTTTTATTGTTAAAATGCATTTCCTTTTTCTCAGAGTTTATAAAAAAGCGTTTAGACTAAAGAAAAAATCTGTTTTTGATGAAGCTAGGCAATGAAGAAGTAGCACGTCAAATTGTATCTCTTTATTATTCCGCAATTCCAATTTCTCAGAGAGACATTGCTAATCAGTTGGGTATTTCACGTCGTTCTGTTTGCTATTATATTGATAAACACAAGAAAAATGAAGTTAGTCCATTGCATTCTAAACGGGGTCGCCCTTCTAAAAAACCTCTATCGATTTTTTTTTCTAATTGGAGGCGAAACTGAATTCTGCAATGGCAGAATCTACATTCAACTTGTTTTTATAAGTTTACTCAGTCGATTTATGGACTTAGAAAATATTTAAAGTACTATTTTTAACTAAATTTTAAAAATACTTTTCATTTGTCTTCATTATTTAAACAAAAATTTTCGCTTTTTTCAGCTTGAAATCAAATTATAAATGAGGCTAGATATTTAAAATTTTTATTTTAAGAATTACAAAATTTTCTATATATTATGTACACAAAAACTATAAATGAAAGAATACGAAAAATACACATTAATTCTACCTCTGGATATTAATTTTTTTTAATTTATTGAACAATATTTAATTTTTTCGATGTCGAAGCAAATAATAAAATTATAATTCACACTAGATGTATGATATTATTTAAACAATTTACTTGAATTCAAAGTTTATTCTTTTAAGTTAAAGTACTGTAATCAGGTTACATGCGATGAATTATAAAAATATTTAAAAAAAATAAATAAAACTCTATACATTAAGATGCGGTTTTTATAGGCATTTGCAAATGCATTTCACTCCCTATTCGACTATATGCAAACTTAGATTGTGTATGTTTAGAGAATTAAAAAAAATGCAGTAAAAACGAAGTTTTTGGTCAGGTGTGGCCAACGTTAATATGACGTTAGCGATACTCACGGACATATTTTTTCTTTATGATATTCATATTTAAAATGCTATTCTGTCGTATATCTTTCCAGTTTGAAAATAAAAAATACGCGGTCACCGCCGCAGACTTTGAATTTTTTTATGACCTGGAGTATTTTTTCACCAACATTAAGAAAACTACGGCACACAAAAATATGAAAATTGGTGATATTAGAAAGAAATGTGTGATAAATATGTTAATACAGACAGTTTTTAAATCGAACTAATCGGAGTTTTTATCCCGTAAATATACTTGGAAATTTATAAACATTATTGACGTTTATCCTGGCATGCACCCTATTTCAAAAGAAATCTCTGCATGATTAGTTTATGTACAGAGCTAATTAAGAGTTTATCGTTACATTACATCCTTGAGAAAAAATCATTTCAAATGAATCTTAAAGATGTTTTACCTTGTCAAACATATAAAAATTTGTATGCATTCACGAAGTGCACTAAAATACACATTCTATAATATATGTGGTGAAAAAAAAATATATTACTCATTTACAGGGCCACACAAAAGACTTCCATTACAGAATGGTAAAGGGGAAGGAACTGTGATATATCTAAACCAAAAGCGACAACAATTTTTCAAATGGGTACTACACTGTAAAAAAAAATTCAAGAGGTTACTAAAAATTTCTTAGTAAATTTGTATTCCACAGAATTTTTTAGTAACCATTACAAACTTTTTTTTACAAGTGAAACAAGCATTTCTTTTGAAGACTGAACAAAAGAATTTTTTGTATAACTAACTTAAAAATTTTTGGTATGAGCCACCAAGCAAATTATAGTAATAGCTCCAAAATTATTTTTAATAACCATTACGTGCGCCCGAAAGGCAGGAGCTTCCTTCGAGCTGCATCCAAACTTCTGAAGCGGAAGATTTTCGACAAAACCGCAACAGATGGCAGCACCAAACATTCCTACCCGCTCCGACAGGATTTTCATAATCCCTTTATTAACGAGACACTACATATATTCGGGGAGTATTTGGCGGTGACAAGTTTCGAACCCGGGACCTTTTAGCCTGGAGTCCGTTACTATAACCACTATGCTATCAAGGCCACACTAACTAAGTTTTAGTAAGAGCTATTAAAAAATTTATAAAACTATTAACTCTATTCGTTGCTAACTTTTTTCTAGTAATTCTTACAGATTTTTTTGTAACCGACTAAGATTACTAAAAATTTTTTAGTAATTACAAGGATCACTAAAGTTTTTTTAGTAGATCGACCCTTTTTTTTTACAGTGTAAGCAACTACGTCAAGTGCCTCAGAGTATTTAAATTGGAAATGAAGGGGACTATGGCTACATTTTGTGTGATATCTCAGTTAATAATTATCACACAGTTAAGAGATCAGTAACAATTTATTCAAAATACTGTAACCTTTCTAATGATATAAAACCCCCAAAATAGATTTTTTTGATCATTTTAAAAGTGTACTGGCCCCATAAGAACGCAATTTTGTTTAAAAATATTGGTTAAAGTTTTAAAAATATTGACTAAAAGATGCTTTTCACATGTCGGCAACCAATAGAATTTTATATATTTCTAAAAAATATTCTCAATTTTTGAAAATTTCGTCTCAAATTAGTTGCTACATTTCAAGTAGGTGGAGTCATCGATAATTTCTGATGCAAATTAGAATCTCATTAAAAAATTTTAAAACAGAATCATGAAATCATAAATATCAATAATCAGTACAAAAGTATTCAAATGTCACAACTAATTTGGAACAGAGGGAGTAATAAATCTGTTTTTATGCTATCACTATAAGCTGTATGTTTTAAACAGCCTAACACGAATTCCAGAGACGGAAGTATAGAGGATGTTGTTCAATCATTTTGTATTTAAATTTAAAACTATGTTTTATATTTTTTCTGGTATCTTCTGCCTTTTAAGATAAATTTAATTTTCCAGAACTGTTGTGTTGTTTAAATATTTTTATACTCGCAAACAGAGTTGATTTGAGGGGCGTACTGTTAGAGGAACATTTCCTTCCAAACAATGAGATGTGCCCGCTGCGGAAGAATTAAGATTTTGCATTTTCAATGTTAAAAAGAATGTCTTCCCACCTCGGAGTCACTGAAATCTCTCCTGGAGTAAAGTGTCTAAATACAACACTGCTCCCAAATAATTATTGTAGAATATCATTTCTTTATTGATAATACTTTTAATTGCAACAAACAACAAAATGAAAGATGTGAGAATTTTCTTATTTTATTTATTTGTTTATTTATTTATTTATTTTATTTGTGAAACATTTTAATTAAAACGCTCGTCTGTATCGAAAGGATTTTTAATTATGTAGTACAAAACTACAGTATATTTCCCCACAAAAAAATATTAAAGTCATTTTAAAACCTAAAGAGTGTTTGGTTACGATTCATAACTGTTATCGCAACATAGATTTTTAAAAAATTACGATATATGATAAGATTTCGTGTTTCTGTTTCCTGTTCTATATTTTTTCAGTTATTTCGTTCTGCTTTTTTCTTTTTATATTTTCTTTTCTTTTGCAATCTGCAGCGATTGATATTAATTACAAAATCACCATTTGATTGAAGAGCTAATGTGGTAAAAGAATTTGAATTTAAAAGAAAGAGTTTACTATATGATTAAAAATAATCAATGGTCCCAACCAGTAAATTACTGTTTCAAAAAACTTAATATTCACAGATATTTTAAATGAGAAAGGAGGCAATTGAAAATAAACAAAAAGAGATATTTTGCACTTTACAACTCACTTTCTCAAAATGGCGATTGTATCATTTATAAAAGGCTAAGTGCCTTTTATCATCTCAGATCTTCACATATCTAGAACATAAAATTTGAAACTCTGTAACATATCATATAATGATTTACTTATATTATATGTTCGAATAGAAAAAAACTAATAAACTAATGTGTTAAAGGAGAATGCTGCGCTAATCAACGCATTATGTGCGTCTACTGGCGAGGAATAGTTCATCCTCAATAAAATAAGGTAACAAACAATTCCTTAAAAGTTTTTGTATTTTTTCTGAAACATTAATGATTCATAATATTAGTTTCTTCAATTACAATGAGTTCGCATTTTTTTTTCTTTAAATGTGTTTTATCTAAAGAATTTCCTGCCTTTTTTTTTTTTTTTTTTTTTTTTTTTTTTGTCAAGCCCTTTTTTAAAATGAAAAGTAGTAACATTAAAAGATCACCTCTGTGTCTGTCCATCATAACCATTTTACTCGAAAGTATAGGACGTTGAAATTTCAAATTGGGCGATTATATTTAAAGATTATAAATCTAAATGAAGAGAGGTTAATTAAATTACTTAAAAAAAGAAGAATTTTTTCTTTCAATATTGTATTTTGTACCGTTTGAAAGTTTTCGTAATGCTGAACTTAAAAATACATTTCTTTTAATATTAAGTACAATATTTTCAGAGACATTGTCGAAAATGTAATACAAAAATGTGCCCTCCTCCCTACTTCTCCCGTCTATTTCCGAAGATACTGAAACTAAAATTATGAAAATATTGGAGGTAGCAAACATTATTTCGAACTTTGAAAGAAAACTATAGCGATAAGCCTAGGTCATATAGTTTTTGAGATAATCGCATTTTCTCATTACACATGAATTTCGATTTACAGATATTTATAAGCTTTAGCAGTGTTGAATTCAGACACTTTGACTTCTGTGTCTCCGGGAGAGACATTATACAATTCCGGGGAAGAAATTGATTTTTTTGTATCACTGTAAAGAAAAAATCCCAAATTTTTTGGCGGGATTTTTTTTACTATTTAAAAAATATTTCTCTTTTAAAATTCATGTGAAAATACTTTTGTTGAAAGTAAATATTTTTATTTGCAGCACATTAAAGTTGGCAACAATAGTTTAATCCTTCCCTATATGGTATGCCACATCTTACACATACCTAAAATCATTGTAATCCTCATCATGCGTCATGAACTCGAACAATAGGATCTCTGTAACCCTTAAAAAAAGTTAAAAGAATGGAATAACCGTTATTTTTTCCATGTCAGATGGCTACGTTTGGCACAAAAGTAGAATTTATTCATTGGAAAGGAAAACAATTTTGATCAAGCTATTAAGGCAAATTTTACTTTTTTTCTGAATACTTGAAAATATTAATATGAAGAAAAATGCTGAGTATTAAGCAGATAAAAATAATTAAATTAAATTAAAGCCCATTTGAATGCAAAATACAACAATACAGTATTTAAAAGCCCTAATTATATGTATCGAGTACACGCCATAAAATATCTAAATATAGCTGAAAATTTGATTTTTTCCCTTACTATTTTTCCCATTATTAGAACGATTAAAAAAACGATTCGAAACGATTCGAAAAATGACTTCGATTATTGAGAGATTTGCGCCATATTTAGTATATCATCCGATAATATTGTGTTCGATTCCTTCCAATGTGACCATAGATATTATTATTTAAAGACGGATTCAGTTACAGTCAAAAATCGTTAAAGCCAACACTCAAGGGAACAACTCTTTTTTCTTGTAATCCTAAGTTCTTGTAATCCTAAGGAGTTCTTGTAATCCTAATTTGAAAACATTGCATACAATCGGACGAGATAATCAGAATATAAAATTCGCGTTAAGCGTGTTCGTATTAACGAGGTTTGACTGTATATACAAGTTTTGTTAGATAGAATTCACTGTATAAATCCATCTATTGCACGTACTGCATTTTATAACGATTTATAAAAAAATCAACATGTAAAAAATATTGTTACCGAAAAAATATATAAGACTTTTTCAATTAAGTATATACAGGCAAATTGTCTTTGCCTGTTATATCCAATTGAAAATAAATTCTTGCAACAGATCTGTGGTAAAAAGCGGTCTGTCAATAATTCTGAAATTATTTCCAATGTCCGACAGTGACTACTGGAAAGTATAGCTCTCTCTTTCCTGATGTTGGTTGGATTATGAACCTAGCATATAGAAAAATAAAGAAAAGCAAGTTTTAATAAATCGATATTGTAAAATATTTTACCTCTATTTGCCATTTATCTTAAGTTTTTCATACGTCGGAGTAAAACCAACATTGGTCTAGCATTGCCAGTGTGCTACATTTTTTTAAATTAAGCTTTCTTCATTCGCGCTATTTAATTCATATGGTAAAATTTCCCCGGTTTTGGTTTAATTAAAGAGTCTTTAAAAAAGTGAATTTTACAATAAAAAAAGTGGTGCGTCTCAAGACATCCGATTTTTAAAAAATTGTCATCTGGCAATACTGCTTCAGCTTCAAGTTTCAATTAAGTCGGTGTCTACTTTATATTTTAATTTCTTGAAACTATCAGTTTTAGACAATAATTTTATGAGAAGCAAAAATATTATTCAATTTCTCTTGGCATTCAGAATAAATTTGTATTTTTGAAAATAAAATGTAACGTACAGAACGATGTTTAAACACAAACATCGTTCACATACAAATTTTGTGTGATCAGTGTCATTTTCCTTCAAAGAAGTAAAATTTGATTTTGTCACTACTAAAAAGTAATCAGTATTTATTTTATTTTAAGATATATAAAACGTGTTGCATAATTTGTTATATAGGTATTAATTAAAAAATATTTTTATTTTACATTGCCAGGCGTGATAAAAAATTACTGTTCATAGAACCGAAAATTCCGAAATCGGTAAATCGTACACGTGTCCTGTTGCAAGAAAGAAATTCAAGAAAGACTGTATACAAATTTATTACTCTGCAAAAATTATTTCATGTAATGATAACGATACATATGGATCAATAATGTACCAAAATACAAATACACAAACATAAGTACATACATTCAATGACGTACAAGAAATTAGTTTTCTATATATTAACTAGAAATATGATATTTATAAAAAGGATATTTTGAATATTTCAAATTAAAATTAAATAAAATTGTTTATTCACCGAAAAATTAACAATATTAATTGCAATAGTATTAATAAATGTAATAATAATATTGTTCTTATATAAATATTAATAATAAATCGAATAATGAAGTTAATTGTTTAACCAGACAGATTTATGGATTACCAAACAGATGAATGACATTAGCATGAAATATAAAATTTAATAAAAAGCAAATTATACTGAACCATTACAGGAAATATGTGATAGTCAATTACATTTGCAAAAACAGGTTTTAATAGATAATATACTTTTTTCTTTGACATCAATATATTTCGACAAAAGTATAAAACTGTTTAAACACACTTACAATGAATAATTAATGATGCTCAATACACAACTCTATTTAGAAAGGTAAATTGCTTTAGAAAATACATTTTATGTCCTTCTCTCCTTCCCTCTTAGTTTTATTTTCGAGTCAGAAGTACTTCCTTTTGGAAAACAAATTTAAAATACCTTTTAAACTTTATTAAAACATTTTACACTTAATGAGATGCAAATGTTTGAAGTGTTGTCAGTTCCTTTCGTATTCATCTTTAATTAAAAACGAATATGGTTTCCGTTCAGAGATTCTGTTTCTATTTAGTTCTATATAATTATATCAATTGTTTGTAAAACCATAAAATTTTGGAAAATCCTATTTAGTAACTTACTACTTAATAAAATTAGTTGAGAGTTCAATGAATTTAAAGATTTACATTATGATTATAATTATAAAGAATGTTTTGAATATTGCAAAGCTACAAATGGTATTTTTAAGTAAACAAAATGCATTCATTTCGGCTTCAAAAATCTCCAAATAATAAATTTTTAACTGCATTGCCCAGTTCCAGATTTTTTGAACTACATGTATAACATTTGATGAAATTTTACACATTTTTTTCAAATGACGTAAAACATTTTGTTTTATTTATTTATTTTTAGATTATACATGTTTTATTTTCCCTTTTGCATCAATCAGTTCCCTAACAACTCTATTTTATAGCCTATGAAACACATTTAAGGTTCTCAATTAAGAAAAATCAAGTAGAAAGCCTAGCTGAAGCATATAAAATGTAAGTTAACCTTTTTTTAATCTGGTCTGCAACCATGGTTCATAGAACATAGAATGACGTTAGTCGAATCATACTTATACATTCAATGCGAGTAATGTTAAAAAGTTTTAAAGAATAATTTATAGCTCCGTATAACGTTTGCTATTTAGTCAAATAGCAATAGGCAGGATGATGAATAATCACCCAATAGGTTTAAAAGTCCCAAAACATAGGTATTTTTGGCTACTGTTAGTATGCTATTGGTATTGAGTATATTTTGGTGTACTTTAAATAATATCGTGCAGCTTTACTTCAAAATGACCATAAAAATTATTTTTCGATATCAAAAACTGTAAACATATAAGATTTTTAAAAAAGATATAAACTAGGACTTCCCTCAGAGGGATTAATCTGAGCGATATTGCTAAGAATACACATTTAATAACTTGCGATAAGTAAAGAAAATGATATGTTACCTTTAATTGGTCATTCATTGTGATAAAATATGATGAAAATAAGCATATTGAATCATAGAATTACAAAATCTTATATATAAAGTTTGCATATACTATATTTATAAAAGAAAAGCAAACCATGCATGGATATAAAATTGAAAATATGCAAAATGTTAAAAGTAATACAGAAAATAAAACACCAAATTTTCCTATATTGGAAATATAACTTTTTGAAATGATGTCATGTGCATAAACAGAAGTTTCGCACCGATACCCGAAGTCCATATAACAGCAAAGTAACGTGAAGCGTATTAAATACAAGGTAGTAAGACACTTAGCCAAACGCAGGTAATAAATCGCCAAATATTGTTCTTTTCGCCCTCTCTCGAAATGCATTTTTTCCGTACATTTAAAAAACACGATTTTGAGTCATCTTATTTAAAATTCAAATAAATTAATAAGAGGAAGCAATAATAGCATAAGTAAAAACATTTTATTTCAGCATCAAGGAATTGTATCGTAGTTACACATATGGAGAAAAGCTGCTTTTGGCCAAAAAAGTACCGTGATTAATTAAAATGTTATAGGCAATGCTGCCAAGTCTCCGGCATTTTAGATACCGGTATTTTAATCCAGAAAATGTTTTATTAAATTGGAACATTCTTCGGATTTAAAAAATAACTTTTCCTATAAGAAAATTCTGCTATGCAATAAGCGGGGACTTGGCATCTCTGTATAGGAATATTTCGTAATCTACTTTTTAACCTTAAAAAAAGCAACGACCATTTTTCGGGTACAAAAAGTATTTCTAATTGTTCCATTTTGCATACGAGGTACTGATTGTAATATTGATACATCTATGGTGATAAATTTCCAATAATTTTTCAAATCTCATTTATTTCATTAAAAATATAAATCTTTTATTCATTTAGTTTAAAATAAATGGTTTTTAACTAATTTCATGATACTTTTGAAATATCACTTTTCATTGGCCATTTTTTTAAAGCATTTAGAAAATGGTTGTTGTTTTCAATCAAATAAAGACTTTGGTCTGTCCGCATTTTATTTTATTATTATTATTATTTATAAATGGTGGAGAAATATTCATACTTAATCCATAACGTACATAATATATGGCTCTGTTATTACATAAGTCACCTTTTTATTATCATAAAAATTATGTTTTTACTGATTTTTATTAACTCAATAGGAAAAATTTTGTGCTTTGAGCAATAGATGTCCGCATTTCATTTATTTATTTATTTTAACAAAATTATTTGTATTTAGAAGAATTTTTATTTAAATAGGAAATCCAAATGTCGCTGTTAATAAAGAAGAAAATTACAAAAAAAAGTTACAAAACTAGTAGACGGATACTATCAAATATAAAAAAACGACGAATCCAAAAAAAGACGTCGTATGAAATATTACCTTTTAAAGCAAAAAACACGAGGTCTAATTATCGAGCCTACTGATTACGAAATGTGCATTACATTAAAAAAAATACTGCAAATATTGATTTTTTTTCTTCTTTTGTGCAGTTTTGGCTTCGAAAGGTGCGCTATGTTGCAAAAAAGATATAAGCGACTATGAAAACACACTTGGTAAACGTTCATGCTCAGTTTTACAAATAACTATGGCACATATATGCTCTATACACACCGAGGTACCTAATTGGTGCCAAAATGGCGTTCAGTTGCCTAACATGCTATGGTTATCACATAAATGTTATAATAAATTGTTTGTTCTAAAAATATTATCATTTATTGATTGTTTGTTTTTTTTAATAACAGAAAATGTTTCGTTTATTCCTTTTTTTCATTTTGAAATAAATAAATAACGTGTTATTTTAGCATGCTATATGTATCTGGTAATCAAAACAATGTTTTCGCCTAATTGGCATAAAAAATCTCGCCAAACCCGGTGCTTATATCTCTAGTATATTATCTCAAGTATTTTATTTATGTATACTATAATTGTTTTTACATACCACTTACTTCTTCTTGTATATAAAAATAGGTAAGTGGCTCCTTTATGCAGTATAAATTGTATAAATCTTTAAAAAATAGCCCCCGTTGCCCCTTTTTGGATCGAATTAAAAAAAAAATCAATGTCTAATTCCAGTATTGCTCCCAGGTATGCATACATATTCAAAATTCAAAGTTGTATGCCAACAGGAAATGGATAAAAAATGGGAAAAGGTGTCACATATGCACCAGGGTACATAATTGGCGTCAAAATGGCATTATTTTACATGAGATGGTAACCCGGCTTTATTTATTTATTATTTGTTTATTTACTCATAAAATGTTTATTTACTTTCATTTCAATTTTTTAATTATATAAAATATCTCTTTTTATAGTTATTAATTATTATTATTATTTTATTTACTGTAAGTTCTTTTTGAAAATAGAAAATTATTTAAAAATGTGTATGTAAGCGTTATTTGAAAACGGACTTTTCGCCAAATGGGCTTTGAAAAAAATTGCGCCAAATCTGATGCGCTTGTGATGGTATCCGTGCCGAAAAATTAGTGACCAGAATTGACTTCCACACACAAACAAAATATAAGTTAAAAGAAAACATGCAATAAAAATAAATATAAAGGGAAAATGATGTCATAAAAGAAACTTTTTATTTAAAAACGTAATTGTTTCTTATTTTCACACGCGAAATATATAAAACATTCTTTTAGCGATCAAAAAATGCTATTAAGAGATTATCACAAAATCTCAAAATCAAAGTTTTTATGACATTTTTTTAATATAAAAAAATCACAGTTTTATTTTCCTGCATGATTAAATTTTAAAATATTTTATTGCATTCAATATTTTTGAGTGCGTTAATGATTACTATTTACTCCATGTACTGATTCGGTAATCTACGAAAATATCCAGCTGGTGAAAATCACGCACACCAAATTTCTGTGACGTATGCAAATAAATTGTGCTTTTTTATCAGTTTTTTTAATATAACTTTTAAACTATTTGGAACTAATTTTTCGTATGTAGTGCATTCACCAGATTACCTTCATAGGTACCTATTGGTACAAACAGAATCAAAATCCGACAAGTACTTTTTGAGATTTGCTTGACGAAAGAATTTTTTTGACTTTTAATATCGTTTCGTATCTCTGAGTATAAAGACTTCGCTTCGCTCAGACAATCAGATATATATAGTGAATTCAGTTTGCATTTACATCTTTCTTATATGAGATTTTTTTTTCAACCTTTCGATCAGATCTATATGATTCGTGAATTCCTGGTAAATAATTACCTCGATAAATACAGGGTACAATATGTTATCTATCGCCACCTTTAATTTCTCGGCCGTTGGTCGTGGACATATAGTTCTAATTGTAAAAAAAATGTTTCAATTGAGGTTAACATTCTTATTGCGGTATCATTTAAAGTAAAAAAAAATCAATTTTATTAAAACTTGCAAAATCCAACTTTTTATACGTTCCCTCGGTCCCTTTAATTATGTTTATTAAGAGTTTATAAGTATCATAAGAGATAACACATAAAAAGTTTAACTTCTCTACGACAAAAATTGACAGAGTTATTAACTTTCAAAGTTTGGGATTTTTGCACATGAGTTTTTCTTTCATTCGGGAATCATTTAAAACATTAATTAAAGTAATTCGAGATTGAAATCAGGTGCAATGTTCCTTTTTTTACAGCGAAACCATTTTTAGTCGGTATCGCCATATCAGTGTAACACTAAAGAGAGTTAATTCATCTAAAAATTTCAGTTAACTTTAAGGGTATTAAACAACACTCAAAACTCAAAGTAGATATTGTTTATTATCGTAAAATCCGAGCAAAACCATAAATCATTAAGTTTGAGTATACATCAGGTTAGTATTGATTTTAGGGGTATCCTGCATCAAATCAAGCAGTAAAATATCAGTAAGTAACACACCATTTCTGATTGAAGAAAATTCCGTATATTTATTCTTAATATTAAGATATGATAACTAGTATTTTTGTAGCTCCTGGATAAAAAAAATTTTGTCAAAAACTATAATAATTTTGAAACCTTGCGTATGTTGCATTCTTGATATATGTATTGTTGCATTAAATCTTGATATTTTAATGCGTAACTCGAACCGGAATCCCCCTAAATTCAAAAGAGATCTCATTCATGCTCAAAACCGTTTATGCTTTACCTCGACCTTTACAGTAACAAACAATACCTATTTTGACTTTTAAGTGTTATTTGACCTTCTTAAAGTTAGCAGAATTTTTTTAGATAAAATAACTACCTTTGGTGATACTCTGATATAGCGATACCGGCTAAACCTTGTTTCGCCTTAAAAAGAAAAAAAAAAGACTTTGCATTCTAATTTCCATTTTGAATTATTTTATTTAATTTTTTAACTGATCCCCAAAAGAAATAGAAAATCATGTGCAAAAATCTCAAACTTTCTACTTTAATAACTCTGTCAGTTTTTGTTGAATAGAAGTAAAACGTTTTGTGTTATATATCTTATGATATGTCTAAACTTTCACTAAATATATCTAGAAGAACAGGGGGACCGTATAGAAAGTTAGATTTAATATCTTTTATAAAATTGATTTTTTACTTTAAACAACTCTACAACATGAGTTAATATAAATAAATTGAAATTAAAAATCAAACTTTTATTACCCAAAATATCCGTCAGAGTAATTCGTTTGATGTTATATCTGATTTTATTAATTTTAGTCTTTAACCCATTTGGGATCATAGGTCAAAGTTTATACGGTTTACGGAATTTTCCAGGAATGTTACCAGTATTTTGTTACAGAAAATGTAATCTAAATTAAAGGTGGGGAGGCGGGAATTTCGGCTCCTTGTATGAAGAGATTTTCTATGGGAAAATATTGCAGTGAAGTTGTTTCTCATCTGCAAAAGTCTTTAGGCGTACGAACTCTGATGGGTGCATATAATGCACCTTCACGAAGAGCATATGCAAATTATTTTTGTCACCAGTAAAAAGTTGTAACTCCTTTTTTAAAAAATTAGAGCATTTTTGTGATAATTTAAAAAAGAGGGTAACGATTTGAAAAACTAAAAAAAATGCAAGCGGAATGAAATTTGTGCAAAACCCGCTGATCCCGAATGTTTAAAAAAGATTTCAAATGCTATACACTTCAACTTAAATACACCAAAATCTAAAAACGATTTAAAACGATTTTGCTACCGACAATTTTATGTCTTAATTAAAACTCACAGTATATAATATTAATTAAAAGCTACAACATGTGGAAAGATATTTTTCAACTAATTCCAATTATATTCATTATAAAAATATTTTGATTTGTTAAAGGAAATCTAATTCTTTAGAAATAATCTCTTTAAAAAAATAGTAATTATAAAATATTTTTATTTTATTGCTCTGATTGAAAAATTAATGTTTTAAGTACCAGATTCAATTTATTTTTATGTAATTATTTTTCAAGATTTTCTATCATGCCTCGCTAATGAAACACTTTATTTCAATTTTATTATATACATAATCAAATATTATTTAGCTCCTATAATTTTTGTATAATTTTTGCCTTAATGAATTCTAAAAAGTAATTATGTATTTAATAAATCTTAAATATTCTCAAATAAGCTGTAATAATGATACCTATTAAGTCAAACCCGAGTACTAATTAGATAGAAAAAATATTAAAATTAATGTAGGTTTATTAACTTTAATGATTTTGGTAATAATTTTAAAAGTAAATTATATGATGACTACACAATTGATTATTGTAATTAAATAAATTTTTAAGAATATATTTTTTTTTTCAAGAATAGATTTAGGCATGCGTACTTATAATTTGATATTTTATAATTATTTATCCACAACTTTAATTATCTTTTTTTTATTTTATTAAAACGGTAGCAATATTTTATTCAACAGTTCACTCGAAAATTGAGGATAAAACTGCAGTATTTGCTACAGTTTTTTTAAATTTTTGTTACAAAGTATTTGTATTGTATTCAGGATAGACTCAGGATAGATTTATAAAAAACAAGAAAGAAGAATCATGCGTCTTAAATTTGCTACGAAACACTCTTCAGTAGTTTTTATCAGTAACGATGTATCGCTGTTTAAAATGGTAAAATAAAATATATATAGGGTGATTCAAAAAAACGTGGACAAATTGATATGACAAATCAGGCACACGGTAAGGATAAAAGTTCACATGAAACATAGGGCCGCAAACCACTGACTGAGTCACAAATACAGGGTGTTTCATTCTAATTTAATTTGGGTTGACGGTAATAAATTTCAGAAAACTGAAGTATATTATAATAAAATATTTAACAGACATTCTAAGATTTGTTTTATATGTGATAACATCAAACAAAAGTGGTAGAAGTTTGCATTATGCGCGCCAGCATTATGAACTTGGTACCTCACATTTTGGACTGTGATAATCAGTTTATACGGTATCATCGATTGCCTGAGCAATATGTTTTTCCACATGTTTTTGTAACTTTATCACATTTCACACAAAATAAGGTACATATCGTTGCATTTTCATTACAGTATTTTTATTTTCCCCGAAATTATTACTTTCAAACCGGGTGTAGCTAGAATGAAAGACCCTGTATTTGTGACTCAATAAGTAATTTGCGATCCTATGTTCCTATGTGATTTTTTATTCTTTTTATATGTTTGATTTGTCATATCATTTTGTCCATGTTTTTTTTTTAAATCACCCTGTATATAGAAAAAACTTCCGCAATACTCATCAATTTCATCAATTTTGAAATAGTGTAACATAATTAAAATTGTCTGAAAATAATGTTTTCTCATCGTAAACATTCATAGGCCTTTTTTTGGTGTCGCTTTAAGTGGATGGTAAATACTATGAATTTTATCTCATTAAGGAAGAATATTTTATTGAAACTGAATAGTGCACACCAATTTTATTTTCATTGAAATTGTGTAACCTTATTGAATTGTACTATGCAGGTTTTTCCCATACTATAGTGAATGTCATTTCTGTGTTTCTGTAAACAATAATCGTATTTTTTAAATGTATTTTTCAAACTTATAAATGGGCAATGTATTTATCCTTTATAGTGGAAAACAATAGCTATATCAATTAGTCAAATAAATTTATTTCGATTCAATGTTAATGAACTAATTACAACGAAGAAAATACGAATAAAAAGAAAAATATATTCTAATTGAATTTGAATCTTTTATTTGACTATTAATAGAAATCGCAGGTGTTTATTCATTAACCTAAATAAACTTTTATTCTACACAAAGCATTGTCTGTTTCATTTTGTTTTGTATATATTTGAATGACACTAATTTAAAAACATGAGCATTGTGAGAATTTTCAAATTATTGTTAAATTATTTCAAATCATTGTAATTGCTAGTTTACATATAGTTAAAGTACATTTATATAAAAAATTAATGTTTTTATTTATATAATTTTCAAGTGAATTCGGAACATCTTACTAAAATCATAATGTATTTTTATTCACAACTGAACAGTAACTAAACTGCATTACAAAATCATTTTTCTTATAAATTATAGGTATTAGTTTTTTATAAAGAATTAAACATGTAAAAAATAAAAGTTAAAATTCTTACAACCAAACTTTACTCAACGTAACTTCTGAGAATGAATAGATTATGCTTTAGTAAGATCAAATACGTTTCCATTCTTGTTATTAAAATTAATGTTAGACTAACCTTCTTATTCAGCGATGTGTAATATTTGCAGAAGATTTCCGAATTTCAACCAAAGAGGTCAAAGATTTATTTGGCATTTAAGAACATTTGATACAAAGACACTTGACGTTATTAATTCTGCATCCTTCTGTGAATATATCAAAATCTTAAGAGCATTTGTTTAGCGTCTCTGATAGTTTATGATTGATATTTCTTGGAATAAAGTATGATGAATCGATATTATACACTTGCATTTTTAGGTATTGTATCACTATCTACTATGTTTAGTTAAAAATACAATCACTATATTTATTTAAAAACTAATGTAACTTAATTTTTAAAAAGATACTTTGTCAAATGTAATTTTTTTAGTTTTAATTTTCCGAAACAAAATTCATGAATAAAAAAAAACATGCTTCAAATTTTTATTATTTTTTTCTTTTTTTTTACGATTTATGCTTTTTAATAATTTAAAGACTAGAAATGGAGAAGAAAAAACATACCATCATGCAGAAAAACGAATGTAAATATTCAAACAAAGATTGTTTCCTAATAAAAATGTTTAAATGCTTTAAAAAAAAAACTTCAAGTTTTCAAGTTTAATGTAACTCTTTACTCCAACTTAAACATTCGATTCAGTTTAACTTTTGCCGTTTCCACCTTCTTTCTGTACTATTTAAATGTCCGTTCAGTTATTTAAAACAATGCTTTTTCAAATAGGCGGATTAAGAACTTTTTCATAATTTTAGCTCTTGTTGCATCATTTTTTTTATCGTCCCAACGATGCTGTTAAAATATGCCTGTGTTCTGGGACGACACCCTGGACGTTACTTTTTCTGAAAATTCGGCCAGGCCGGAGCTAACGTCTTTCTTTTATACTATACCGGGAATATTTTTAAAGCATACTGGGAATTCATTCCTTCTTCCTAGGTCTGAAAGGGACGAAATTTTTAGTCCCGGTCTCACCACAACCCGTATTAATTTCATTGTGTTTTACTGACAAAATAGATGCATAAAATAAGTAAATTTTGGCTCAGTTTAAATATTTCAATAAAAACGCATATATTTTAAATGTCCTTTATCTTAAAAAAACTTTGAATTTATTTTTTTAAAGAATAGTAAATTTAAACGCAAAATAATCACAATACAATAAAACCTGCCGATAACGGAACGTTATCTTAAGCGGAAAAATGTGTTAATATATACGAAACTTTTATATTAATATCTGACAGAAAAATAGGCTACATTTACACTTCTTAAGAAGAAAAAAATGCACATAGCGTACTTTTTAATAGCATAGGGCTCAAATGGCTGTTTCAAGGTCTCAGATTTGTAGTCTAATAAGGGGAAAACATCTTTTATTTGCCCATTATATCATAACAAGAACTATTTAATGATTATACATTTAACCATTCCTGTAATTTCCATATATACTCCATATTCTGTATATGGCATTTAGTATAATATGCATAATCTGTTAGTCGTATCTATGGAACTATTGAGAAAAAGGAACTGATATCTCCTTAAAATTGTGAAACTTCAACCATAAGTGCTTTCACAAGAATTCATTACCACCGCCCAAAATTCCACCAGAAAATTTATGCACATTTTTTTTTTAAATATAAAAGCCACTTTAATGAAAAATCTGATTTAAAACTAATGGCAAAGACTGATACATATTTTTACTAGTAACACTTCCTTTCGACAAAAGTTCATTTCAACAACAGTTCATTTCGACGTAGTTCCACCACATTGTGACTACCAAGACCACCTCCTCTGACTGCCAGTGAAAAAAAATTAGATACCTCAGCAAACTGACACCAGTAAAAATAACGAGAAATTTTTTACCAGATTTGTAAGAAAAAGTGTTCAATTGTAAGGCGCTAAAATAAAACGAAATTTTCTTTTCAAGTTTACTGGTAAACGTTTTCACCAGCAGTAATCAAAAACCGTTGTAACGATTAAAAGAAACAGACGTCATCTTGTGACAGTCACCCCAGTTAACGTCACTCTTAACTTCTAGACCAGGCATGTCAAAAACGTGGTTTGCCATTTTCGCATGTTTGATTCAGTTCTTAGTTGATGCAGAAAATATACTTTGCATTGCAGAAATAATATTGATCGTTGCAAAATTAGATAATAATTTTATTCAAAATACCATTATTTCAGAATATTAATCATTATTACGTTTAATGGCAGTATATTAAATTTAATGATCAGCAATTAAATTAAGAAATGTTTAAAATTTTAAATTAATGGTTGTTATTTTGGATGAAAATTTTTTACAGTTTGGCGTAGAAGATGCAAACAACACCTATTCAACATTAATGTTGCATAAAAGATGCAAACATACTGTCTTGAATATGATCAAATCTAATTCATTTTAAAATTTCGTTTCCAGGTGACAGAATATGCAAAATTATCTATAAAAAAGTTAAGAGCATATCTTAATCTGAAAATTAAAAAATATATAAAAGTTTTATGTTATTTTTTTCTTCTATGAGTTTATTAAGTTTTTTATTTTGAAATAAATAGATTATTTTATCGCTCTCTTTTATTCACTGTGACATTACAAAGTAATGCATGGTATTCGTTAGGTATTAAAATGTATCGAAAATCAATTAAAATACGACGCTAATTTCTAATTAAAAGGCTTTAAAAAATCAAGAGAAATAAGTAGTTTTAAAAGGGAAGTGACACGATTTCTTGTCTTGTAAAATAATAATAATAATAATAATAATAATAATAATAATAATAATAATAATAATAATAATAATAATAATAATAATAATAATAATAATAACAAAAAATTGTTACCCTGTTTTTATTATTTGGCTGCATGCATAATCGAAAGCGAGCATTTTGGACATAAACTCATTAATTAATTTTATCCTTAAAGGTTTTAAAAGTATTGTTAAATTTAAACAAATTTTAAACTGAAACTATGTTGAAAAAAGTGTGTTCGTGAAATATATAAAAAATAATCCATCTGCGTTTAAAAACAAAGATTGGATGCATTTGCACGCAACTCGAAATCGCCCAGGTTAGAATAAAGTATGTCCAGAATAGTTAAATCAATTTAAAAATATACAGCGGCATTTCTATAAATATTCATGATATAACCAGAAATTTCAATAATCGCATGAAATCAATAATTTCAATATGTGCTGCTATAGCTGAAAATTTTCATTAAACTAACAGATTTTCTTTAGTAGACAGTAGCCACCCACAAATATTTTTTGAATAGCCACCTTTTCTTATTTAGAGCTCCCATGGCCGGTGGCGAGCGTTAATTTTGCTCTTTAACTTAAAAAATAACTGAGGAGAGTCAGAAAATTATTCCTATGCCAGATAAATAACCATAGATAATATATTTTAATCAATTATATATAAGTTTTTATTTCATAATATTATATTGTAAATAATTGTGTTCTATCAATGATTGGTTTTATAAAAAGTAGCAATTAGAACATAAAAGAAAATTCAGATATTAGGATTACAAAATTATTAATAAATTTCTGTTTAATCTTGATTGCGATTTAAATTTTAAAAAGTTCAATATGTGTTTAAGCACGTTTGTATTTTTATTTTAACTTACTTTTTCTTGCATTTGACAGTGTACTTATCTTGTAAGATACTTTTGTTACAAATTTGTTTTTATTTAATAAATATTTTTAAATCTTTTCTGGTGCGTGTTTTTAATTTTTCCAAAAAATAGTTTTAGAATTTTTGTATGCATTTTTGCTTACTTGTTTTTAAAACAATGCTATAATTTTAATGTACAGTTTTCATTTTGCGCGATAATCATCAAATTAATGTGCTTATTTATTTTCGATAATGTGGCCCGCGGCTTTGTGTGGAATGCTAAATCTTGCCCGCGGTGGTAGACGAGATTGACATGCATGTTCTAGACAATACGCTATATGCCTCCACCTCTTTTTACAAAACTTCACTACCATCTCATGCATATCCTGAAAATGCGATCTCGTATTACACTGGTTTCCAAAAATTAAGGAAAAATCACAAAAATAGCGATAACTCGTTCAAAAAGAAAGCAATCCGTTTGAAATATGCATATATTGTTAAATAAAAGATGCTTAATAAAAATACCAAATGCAAATTAGTGGCGCTGCAATCGCATTGTGTCATCCGTGAGGCACACAAAAATGCACGTTAGAGAGTAAGGCTGCATTTGTCGCTTTGATAGTGATATTATAAATCTAGAATAGCCAATTCATTACAATGTCCTCGAGGCATCATCTGCCCGCAGAACAGCGATTTAGAGCTATTGGGAGATTGGAGGCAGGACAAAATCAGGCAGAGGGGCTAGATGGCTAAATGAGAGTCCTTCGGTGGTTCATAGGCTTTGGCAACAATTTCAAACCACTGGTTTGGGTTCAAGAAGGTTCAGCCAAGGACGGCCAAGGGTTTTGACAAGAGCCGATGACCGATATTTGCGGTTTTGTGTCGAAGGAATAGAATCGCGACCCCATCTCACCTTAGTTCCTGCCTTGCTGCATCCACTGGAAGGTTGGTGTCAATGTTTACTGTGCATAGAAAAATTCACGAAGGTGGACTTTACGCGAGGCGACCAGCAATTTATGTGCCGCTCACCTCACGTCACCGGAGGGAACGTTTGATGTGGGCACGTCAACATGTCCACTGGACTGTTGATCAATAGAGGCGTGTTCCCTTCACGGATGAGTCCCGGTTTAGCCTCCAAAGCGATAGTAGGCGTTGTTTGATTTGGAGAGAACAGGGAACACGCTATCATCCATCAAACATTCGTAAAAGAGTTTCAGACGGAGGAGGTAGTGTCTGCTTTTGGGGTGGTATCTCTTTGGGTGGACGCACAGATCTCCATGTCTTTCAACATAGAACCGTGAATGCTCACGTCTGTAGAGATGACATCCTTGATGCTTATGTGCGACCTTATGCCGGTGCAATAAGTAATTATTTCCTGTTACAGGTTAACGCTAGACCGCACTAGAGTCCTGTTAACGCTAGACCGCACAGGACACGCATCGTGGAAGATTATCTTCAGCACCAGACAATTCAGCGCATGGAATGGTTAGCTCGATCACCGGACTTGAATCCCATCAAACATGTTTTGGATGGTTTAGGGAGATGTTTCACTGCTCTCAATCTCCCTCCTCTGACCCTTGCCACGCTTACAACTGCTTTCGAAGAGCAATGGCTCTTACTTCCCAGCGAACTCATCTACCGCATAATTGACAGTATGATACATCGCTGTATGTGCTGTATAGCTACTAGGGATGATCACACGGCATATTAAAGATACTTTTCCTATACCAAACTGGCAAATTGATTTTGTTAATTTTATAACAATGCTATTTTTTAAAACACCATAATTGTCTGGTAATTTCTTTTCATGTTATTTTATACTATGCGTTGTTTATTATGGCTGAGTTTCATTAAAATCTACATGTAATATTTTGAATTATCACAATTTTTGTGATTTTTCCTTAATTTTTGGAAGCCAGTGTATATGCATTATATGAATAATTGTATAATTGTTTAAAAGGGAGCACTACTTTAAATTAATAAATTTAAATTTTGACACTTGCTTTAGGAAAATCTTTGCATTTCCATGTTTTTTCATACATTGAATTTTATAATTTTTATTAGTTGATATTCGTGTACAATATCTTTCGTCAAAATTAATTTTAGATAATGCTTTACACAATTACCTTAGACTTATTTACATTTCTTATTCAAATACATAAAATGAGTATGAATAAAAAACCTAATTAAATTTAAAAGAGCATACTATAGTTTAAAAAGTGCTCTTCAGCATTTATTACTCAAATATAGTACCACAACCGATTTCTTTTCTGTGTGCCCCTTGCAATGAATGCTCTTTTTGAACGTAATCGAATTCTTTTGAGTGTACCTAAATAAACCATTAATCGTATATACTTCATATGCGATACCAAACATGATTTGTTGACTTTAAATAAACTTTATCAATTGCACGAAAATCCGACTATATTTAAGGGAGTTAGAGCGCGGACATACGGAAAAAACTCCGATTGCACAAGTACTTTTCAACATTGTTGAAGAGAGCTAAAAATAAAAGTTTCTCAGTTCAAATCTCTTTATAAGATTTTTATTAAACTCGAACGGAACAGGCTAGAAAAACAAAAAAAAATTGGAAGTTAGCATTGTAGTGGAGATCTGTATTTTAAAGTATTGCGACCAGGTTCTTTTCAAAAAAATGCATTCGCTAGAGTTGTAGGCTGTGATCAATAAAATAAATGCCTTTTGAGAACTTTGTTTATTTAAGGTAGAGTTATAAAAATTAAATCATTTCTTACTGAAATAATTAGGGATGGTGCCTGTAACCATTTTTCAAGAGACCTTTGTTACATGACTGAGTGCATGAAGCGAGAGAGAGGCAATTGAATTTTCTCGTTCAGAATTCACACATTGGCATCCAGAATTGGCGAAAAGGAGCATATGAAAAGTGAATGATATCATAACCATGAAATTTTCTGTTACGCTTTAAACAATTAAGATGATTTTGAATTTAATACAGGGCAACCAGAAATGGGCAGTCCTAAAAAAATACGCCAAAAAGAATTCGCGCCAATTCGTACGTTAGGACTCTGTTTTGGGAGAATGTTATCAATAGACAAAATACAGAACATGTACGTGAAAAGTTTTTATGTAATAAAGAAGTTAGGCTCAACATTACGCAGAGAGAAACGATTTTTCGCTAACCGCAAGCAACGGGGTTCTTTATTCTTTCTTTATTTGTTTCCAGCAAGGGTGAAATACGCATCTTAATGAATTCTCTTTATCTGATAGCCGTTTTTCAGTAATAAGGCAGATGCTAGATGTTTTTCTTTCTTTTCTTTTGAACGGAAAGTTATTGTGGGATCGAAATAAAACATTAAGATAAACTAGCTATTTAATTAAAGATTAGCTTTAACTGTAATTTAGAAAAATGTAAAATTTAAGAAAACTATATGTGATTCTACATCACAAGCATCTCAATGATTTATTAGAAATTTTTGTGTTATAAGCCCATTTATTTGAGAATGTCAAATACATTATGTAAAATAATCGTTAAATACAATAGAATATCTTCATTAAAGTTTGTAGAATTATTATTTTTTTCCTTTCTTGCTTATCTCGATGTATCTCAACTGACGTCTCTGGTCATGAAAAGAAATTTATCGTAAATAGGAGTATTAAGAAAGGATTTTATTCTTGAAAATTTCCGAAATCTAATCGTATTTATATATTTGAGGGGTCAGAGAACCCGAAAAATATTACTGTCTAAAGTGTCTGTCCGTATGTATGTGACATAAATTTTTCTCTGTCTTAAGAACTAATGCATAGAATTTAATGAAATTTTAGACATTGTTAGTCATTGATATAAACTAGATTTGATTACTTTTTGATGTATACCGCTCTTGTGTATGACTATTCAGATTTTGAGCTAAAAATTTAAGTTTATGTCTAAGCTTCCGTAAATATTTAATGAGATGCAAAAAATAACATAAAAAAATAGTTGTTCGTTACTCCAAATTTTATAGCACCCTCAATCGGCATTTTTTGAAATGTATCTTTATAATTTATGTTCAAGAAAATACCGACATAAAGACTAACCTTCTTATTCAGCGATGTGTAATATTTGCAGAAGATTTCCGCATTTCAACCAAAGAGGTCAAAGATTTATTTGGCATTTAAGAACATTTGATACAAAGACACTTGACGTTATTAATTCTGCATCCTTCTGTGAATATATCAAAATCTTAAGAGCATTTGTTTAGCTTCTCTGATAGTTTATGAATGATATTTCTTGGAATAAAGTATGATGAATCGATATTATACACTTGCATTTTTAGGTATTGTATCACTATCTACTATGTTTAGTTAAAAATACAATCACTATATTTATTTAAAAACTAATGTAACTTAATTTTTAAAAAGATACTTTGTCAAATGTAATTTTTTTAGTTTTAATTTTCCGAAACAAAATTCATGAATAAAAAAAAACATGCTTCAAATTTTTATTATTTTTTTCTTTTTTTTTACGATTTATGCTTTTTAATAATTTAAAGACTAGAAATGGAGAAGAAAAAACATACCATCATGCAGAAAAACGAATTTAAATATTCAAACAAAGATTGTTTCCTAATAAAAATGTTTAAATGCTTTAAAAAAAAACTTCATGTTTTCAAGTTTAATGTAACTCTTTACTGCAACTTAAACATTTGATTCAGTTTAACTTTTGCCGTTTCCACCTTCTTTCTGTACTATTTAAATGTCCGTTCAGTTATTTAAAACAATGCTTTTTCAAATAGGCGGATTAAGAACTTTTTCATAATTTTATCTCTTGTTGCATCATTTTTTTTATCGTCCCAACGATGCTGTTAAAATATGCCTGTGTTCTGGGACGACACCCTGGACGTTACTTTTTCTGAAAATTCGGCCAGGCCGGAGCTAACGTCTTTCTTTTATACTATACCGGGAATATTTTTAAAGCATACTGGGAATTCATTCCTTCTTCCTAGGTCTGAAAGGGACGAAATTTTTAGTCCCGGTCTCACCACAACTCGTATTAATTTCATTGTGTTTTACTGACAAAATAGATGCATAAAATAAGTAAAATTTGGCTCAGTTTAAATATTTCAATAAAAACGCATATATTTTAAATATCCTTTATCTTAAAAAAAACTTTGAATTTATTTTTTTAAAGAATAGTAAATTTAAACGCAAAATAATCACAATACAATAAAACCTGCCGATAACGGAACGTTATCTTAAGCGGAAAAATGTGTTAATATATACGAAACTTTTATATTAATATCTGACAGAAAAATAGGCTACATTTACACTTCCTAAGAAGAAAAAAATGCACATAGCGTACTTTTTAATAGCATAGGGCTCAAATGGCTGTTTCAAGGTCTCAGATTTGTAGTCTAATAAGGGGAAAACATCTTTTATTTGCCCATTATATCATAACAAGAACTATTTAATGATTATACATTTAACCATTCTTGTAATTTCCATATATACTCCATATTCTGTATATGGCATTTAGTATAATATGCATAATCTGTTAGTCGTATCTATCGAACTATTAAGAAAAAGGAACTGATATCTCCTTAAAATTGTGAAAGTTCAACCATAAGTGCTTTCACAAGAATTCATTACCACCGCCCAAAATTCCACCAGAAAATTTATGCACATTTTTTTAAATATAAAAGCCACTTTAATGAAAAATCTGATTTAAAACTAATGGCAAAGACTGATACATATTTTTACTAGTAACACTTCCTTTCGACAAAAGTTCATTTCAACAACAGTTCATTTCGACGTAGTTCCACCACATTGTGACTACCAAGACCACCTCCTCTGACTGCCAGTGAAAAAAAATTAGATACCTCAACAAACTGACACCAGTAAAAATAACGAGAAATTTTTTACCAGATTTGTAAGAAAAAGTGTTCAATTGTAAGGCGCTAAAATAAAACGAAATTTTCTTTTCAAGTTTACTGGTAAACGTTTTCACCAGCAGTAATCAAAAACCGTTGTAACGATTAAAAGAAACAGACGTCATCTTGTGACAGTCACCCCAGTTAACCTCACTCTTAACTTCTAGACCAGGCATGTCAAACACGTGGCCCGCGGGCCACAATTGGCAAGCCTGGAACTTCTCTGTGGCCCGCCAAGCTTTGCCATTTTCACATGTTTGATTCAGTTCTTAGTTGATGCAGAAAATATACTTTGCATTGCAGCAATAATATTGATCGTTGCAAAATTAGATAATAATTTTATTCAAAATACCATTATTTCAGAATATTAATCATTATTACGTTTAATGGCAGTATATTAAATTTAATGATCAGCAATTAAATTAAGAAATGTTTAAAATTTTAAATTAATGGTTGTTATTTTGGATGAAAATTTTTTACAGTTTGGCGTAGAAGATGCAAACAACACCTATTCAATATTAATGTTGCATAAAAGATGCAAACATACTGTCTTGAATATGATCAAATCTAATTCATTTTAAAATTTCGTTTCCAGGTGACAGAATATGCAAAATTATCTATAAGAAAGTTAAGAGCATATCTTAATCTGAAAATTAAAAAATATATAAAAGTTTTATGTTATTTTTTTCTTCTATGAGTTTATTAAGTTTTTTATTTTGAAATAAATAGATTATTTTATCGCTCTCTTTTATTCACTGTGACATTACAAAGTAATGCATGGTATTCGTTAGGTATTAAAATGTATCGAAAATCAATTAAAATACGACGCTAATTTCTAATTAAAAGGCTTTAAAAAATCAAGAGAAATAAGTAGTTTTAAAAGGGAAGTGACACGATTTCTTGTCTTGTAAAATAATAATAATAATAATAATAATAATAATAATAATAATAATAATAATAATAATAATAATAATAATAATAATAATAATAACAAAAAATTGTTACCCTGTTTTTATTATTTGGCTGCATGCATAATCGAAAGCGAGCATTTTGGACATAAACTCATTAATTAATTTTATCCTTAAAGGTTTTAAAAGTATTGTTAAATTTAAACAAATTTTAAACTGAAACTATGTTGAAAAAAGTGTGTTCGTGAAATATATAAAAAATAATCCATCTGCGTTTAAAAACAACGATTGGATGCATTTGCACGCAACTCGAAATCGCCCAGGTTAGAATAAAGTATGTCCAGAATAGTTAAATCAATTTAAAAATATGCAGCGGCATTTCTATAAATATTCATGATATAACCAGAAATTTCAATAATCGCATGAAATCAATAATTTCAATATGTGCTGCTATAGCTGAAAATTTTCATTAAACTAACAGATTTTCTTTAGTAGACAGTAGCCACCCACAAATATTTTTTGAATAGCCACCTTTTCTTATTTAGAGCTCCCATGGCCGGTGGCGAGCGTTAATTTTGCTCTTTAACTTAAAAAATAACTGAGGAGAGTCAGAAAATTATTCCTATGCCAGATAAATAACCATAGATAATATATTTTAATCAATTATATATATGTTTTTATTTCATAATATTATATTGTAAATAATTGTGTTCTATCAATGATTGGTTTTATAAAAAGTAGCAATTAGAACATAAAAGAAAATTCAGATATTAGGATTACAAAATTATTAATAAATTTCTGTTTAATCTTGATTGCGATTTAAATTTTAAAAAGTTCAATATGTGTTTAAGCACGTTTGTATTTTTATTTTAACTTACTTTTTCTTGCATTTGACAGTGTACTTATCTTGTAAGATACTTTTGTTACAAATTTGTTTTTACTTAATAAATATTTTTAAATCTTTTCTGGTGCGTGTTTTTAATTTTTCCAAAAAATAGTTTTAGAATTTTTGTATGCATTTTTGCTTACTTGTTTTTTAAAAGAATGCTATAATTTTAATGTACAGTTTTCATTTTGCGCGATAATCATCAAATTAATGTGCTTATTTATTTTCGATAATGTGGCCCGCGGCTTTGTGTGGAATGCTAAATCTGGCCCGCGGTGGTAGACGAGATTGACATGCATGTTCTAGACAATACGCTATATGCCTCCACCTCTTTTTGCAAAACTTCACTACCATCTCATGCATATCCTGAAAATGCGATCTCGTATTACACTGGTTTCCAAAAATTAAGGAAAAATCACAAAAATAGCGATAACTCGTTCAAAAAGAAAGCAATCCGTATGAAATATGCATATATTGTTAAATAAAGATGCTTAATAAAAATACCAAATGCAAATTAGTGGCGCTGCAATCGCATTGTGTCATCCGTGAGGCACACAAAAATGCACGTTAGAGAGTAAGGCTGCATTTGTCGCTTTGATAGTGATATTATAAATCTAGGATAGTCAATTCATTACAATGTCCTCGAGGCATCATCTGCCCACAGAACAGCGATTTAGAGCTATTGGGAGATTGGAGGCAGGACAAAATCAGGCAGAGGGGCTAGATGGCTAAATGAGAGTCCTTCGGTGGTTCATAGGCTTTGGAAACAATTTCAAACCACTGGTTTGGGTTCAAGAAGGTTCAGCCAAGGACGGCCAAGGGTTTTGACAAGCGCCGATGACCGATATTTGCGGTTTTGTGTCGAAGGAATAGAATCGCGACCCCATCTCACCTTAGTTCCTGCCTTGCTGCATCCACTGGAAGGTTGGTGTCAATGTTTACTGTGCATAGAAAAATTCACGAAGGTGGACTTTACGCGAGGCGACCAGCAATTTATGTGCCGCTCACCTCACGTCACCGGAGGGAACGTTTGATGTGGGCACGTCAACATGTCCACTGGACTGTTGATCAATAGAGGCGTGTTCCCTTCACGGATGAGTCCCGGTTTAGCCTCCAAAGCGATAGTAGGCGTTGTTTGATTTGGAGAGAACAGGGAACACGCTATCATCCATCAAACATTCGTAAAAGAGTTTCAGACGGAGGAGGTAGTGTCTGCTTTTGGGGTGGTATCTCTTTGGGTGGACGCACAGATCTCCATGTCTTTCAACATAGAACCGTGAATGCTCACGTCTGTAGAGATGACATCCTTGATGCTTATGTGCGACCTTATGCCGGTGCAATAAGTAATGATTTCCTGTTACAGGTTAACGCTAGACCGCACTAGAGTCCTGTTAACGCTAGACCGCACAGGACACGCATCGTGGAAGATTATCTTCAGCACCAGACAATTCAGCGCATGGAATGGTCAGCTCGATCACCGGACTTGAATCCCATCAAACATGTTTTGGATGGTTTAGGGAGATGTTTCACTGCTCTCAATCTCCCTCCTCTGACCCTTGCCACGCTTACAACTGCTTTCGAAGAGCAATGGCTCTTACTTCCCAGCGAACTCATCGACCGCATAATTGACAGTATGATACATCGCTGTATGTGCTGTATAGCTACTAGGGATGATCACACGGCATATTAAAGGTACTTTTCCTATACCAAACTGGCAAATTGATTTTGTTAATTTTATAACAATGCTATTTTTTAAAACACCATAATTGTCTGGTAATTTCTTTTCATGTTATTTTATACTATGCGTTGTTTATTATGGCTGAGTTTCATTAAAATCTACATGTAATATTTTGAATTATCACAATTTTTGTGATTTTTCCTTAATTTTTGGAAGCCAGTGTATATGCATTATACGAATAATTGTATAATTGTTTAAAAGGGAGCACTACTTTAAATTAATAAATTTAAATTTTGACACTTGCTTTAGGAAAATCTTTGCATTTCCATGTTTTTTCATACATTGAATTTTATAATTTTTATTAGTTGATATTCGTGTACAATATCTTTCGTCAAAATTAATTTTAGATAATGCTTTACACAATTACCTTAGACTTATTTACATTTCTTATTCAAATACATAAAATTTAGCATTATTTTGAATGTTCCTTGATGATTCTCAATCTCTATGATTTTAGAGAATACAGTTGTAATGATAGCACCATAAAACCCTATTCAAACAACCAATTGCAATACAGTATTGTGTGGACATATGAGGTATTTCAATAAAATAAACAAAATTTACTTAGATTTTCCTTTCATTTCTACATCATTAATTTTATCTATTCAGTCACTACAACTTGTTACCAACTCCATATAAAGCATGGCCTTTCTAACTAATTTTCGAAAGTAGAAAAATAATTTTGGCTACGGTCATTTTTATCTATCGTTTCCGTTAAGTAACGTCTGTTTCACTTGTGTATTAGATTAAAAAAAAGTGCATTCTTTAAGTTCGTTAGTTTAGATGCTTGAAGATATATTAAGATCTCTTTGGTGTAGGCGACGTTCGCAAGTAATTTATTTCAAAATAATGTTATTTGTTCTCATGGTAAAACTAACTTGTCGTGACAAACAACTGAATTATTAGAACAATTAGTTGGATTCTGGGCATTCATCTTGAGATTAATCCTTTCGGGTCTGGTGTACTTTTAATAGTGCATGTCTTTTCATCGAAAATCGTTTTGTTTCAATGATAATTTTGTTATTTTCTACAGATAAAAATGATAGTATATGTATGTGCCTTTCTTATTATGACTTCATTTATGTTTAAACATTTAGTAATAACAATAATAATAAAATAGTACTTAATTATTTCTGCACCGTTGGCAATTTTTTTATTTTATACATACATTTCATGCTTTAAATTTAATATATAGGTTACTTTTCTGAATGAATCATGCATGATAAAATCCAAAAAGGATTAGAGAGCTAAACGTTGTTGTAATAAGATATTTTCCAAAACTCTCCAAAAACTCTTCCTTAGCCTATTATCATATAAATATGAATTGAATAGTACACAAAATAAGTTCATTTGTTGCTTTTTAGATGACGAGAAAATCTTTAAACATCAGTAAGTCTATTTGGAAAGCTCTGATTTACATTACAAAAGTAATAATAATTTTGTTCTAAAAATGGAAATAAAATTGGAACCGAAAGGGTTAAGGGGTCAGGTACCTTTGATCGATTAAAATAGAAGCAAAATTTGCATACAGTATTGATCTCAATATCTTTAAATGTATCGCTTTTAAGAACTTCAAATTTTTAACACATATTTAAATAATCTTCCTGTAACTGTTACAGGTCATGGAATATTTTTATACCTTCACCATAAAATTAAATTAAAAAATTACAAAAGGTCTTTTTTTCTCGAAGAAAAATCATACATAGTCTTGCGCGCAGCTTGACATGTATAAAAAATATCATAAAGACCTAAAATCACTTTATATATAAAGAAAAATAGTCAATAATCAAAATGACGAACCCTAGTTACTTTAAATTCTGTCTTTGTATAAAAAATACATAAAAATATGAAAAATAACAAAATTTAGCACTTTTTTTGTAAATAATAATTCATAACTTAAAAAATTCATACACAAAAGTGATAGTAGTTCGTCATTTTAAGCATTTATATGTTATGTAACTTCTGTAAAAATTTCATCAAATTCTACCCAACCATTTTCGAGCAATCATGCGCGCAAGTTGAAAAAATAGCATTTTGAGAAAATCCAATTTAAAGATAAAATTTCTTTTTAAAACATATTATGCAAAATATCTTTAGATATTTAAGTATACATATATTTATTTACTTACCTATTTATATAAAAACATAAATTCAATAAGTTTCATTATAAAAAAATAGTAAATAGTGTGCTATAAAACATGCAAAATGAATATAAATACACAAATAACATATACTGATACAACATTTTTCTATATATTTATTCATTATTTACAAAATTTTTACATGAAACTGGTAATACTTCATCATTTTCAACATTTATATGCTATGTAAGAGATGTTAATTTTTTATGACATTTTAGACAACCATTTCGGAGAAATCATGCGCGCATTTGAATCGTAAACGTAAAAACGACAATAATTTTTCATCATATCGTTCTTCTAAGTAACCATTCATTATCTAATAAATCCTTACATGACACTGATAACAATTCGTCATTTTCAACATTTGAATGTTTTGTATGAGCTGTTAATTTTTTATAAAATTTTAGCCAACAATTTCAAAGAAATCATGCGCGCTATTGAATCGTAAACGGAAAAACGAAAAAAAATTTTCCTCATATCATTCTTCTGAATAACCATTCATTATTTAATAAATCCTTACATGACACTGATAATACTTCGTCATTTTCAACATTTGAATGTTTTGTAAGAGCTGTTAATTTTTTATAAAATTTTAGACAACCATTTCGGAGAAATCATGCGCGCTATTGAATCGTAAACGTAAAAACGAAAATAATTTTTCCTCATATCATTCTTCTAAATAACCATTCATTATTTAATAAATCCTTACATGACACTGATAACAATTCGTCATTTTCAACATTTGAATGTTTTGTATGAGCTGTTAATTTTTTATAAAATTTTAGCCAACAATTTCAAAGAAATCATGCGCGCTATTGAATCGTAAACATAAAAACGAAAAATTTTTTCCTCATATCATTCTTCTAAATAACCATTCATTATTTAATAAATCCTTACATGACACTGATAATACTTCGTCATTTTCAACATTTGAATGTTTTGTAAGAGCTGTTAATTTTTTATAAAATTTTAGACAACCATTTCGGAGAAATCATGCGCGCTATTGAATCGTAAACGAAAAAACTTTTTCCTTATATCATTTTTCTAAATAACCATTCATTATTTAATAAATTCTTACATGACACTGATAACAATTCGTCATTTTCAACATTTGAATGTTTTGTATGAGCTGTTAATTTTTTATAAAATTTTAGCCAACAGTTTCGGAGAAATCATGTGCGCTATTGAATCCTAAGCGTAAAAACGAAAATTATTTTTGTGAAAATTCAATTGAAAGAGAAGATTGACATAGGAACTTATTATGAAACATTATTTTTAAGTATTGCAGTAATTTATATAATTATTTACTTATCTTATTTATACACATGAATTTAATAAATATTAAAAAATAAATATTGTGTACTAAATCAAGAAAAATAAAAGTAGAAATAAAAATAAATTTACCTTTACAAGAACAATACTACATCATCTGTTTACTTAGATTATTAGGTTGATAAACTTTTTAGAAGACTTGTGAAACAAAAATCTATAAATTCATTCTGTTGTTTTCTATTGCATGACATAAATAAACCTTTTAGAAATTTGAACACTAATTTACATACATATACTTTGATAACTATCATCGCATGGGATAACAGATGGAAAAAAACTTTGCTCAAAGATTTTCACAAAACTTAACACATTTAAAAAGCACCGGCACTGTAAATTTCACCTTCCTCCAAGAGAAATTTATCTTTCTGAGCAATTTCTTTCATTCGCTTACTTTTTCTTGCTTCTTTTGTGTTTTGAAGAAAGCGTAAATTAGAAGTTGCAATCCTTTGGTCGTCTAACTGTTTCAAACATCCTCGAGCATGTGCACCAACTGTCAAGCCAAATTCTTGCATTACATTCATTTTTCCTTGATTGCCATCTTTAAACAATATAACTGCTTCATTTGTAGCAATTTCCACAATCCTTTTACCTACTCCTTGTGTTTTTGGACATAATTTCCATATTAAAGAATTTATCGATTCATTGTTGTTCTGGGTCTTACCTCCTAAGCACCTAGACAGAAGTTTTAGCTGCGATAAGTCATTAAAAATTGGTTTTATAGTATCCATTACACTAGTCGGGACTGTGTTCTTGTGTTTAAATGTTTTAATGGTACCACAAACAACTGCTTTATTATATTTGCACCAAGATTCACTTCCAGTAGGGCAAAATGAATGTAGAGGCTCGGCATCCGTTGAACGAGTATGAAAATATGCAGCCCAGATAGCTTTACGCATTTCATGTAAATTGTTTTTATTCTGTCGAATTGCATTTCCATAATAATCTGTTAGCTTAGTAATGATGTTGTCCGTAAGTCTACCTTTTCCTCCAAGTGCTTTACCTTCACTACATTTTACTTTGGTTTGTTTAAGTTTTCGTAAGCGTGTGCCCATTCTCTTTTGAATGTGACCCACGCATTCAATTTTTTCAACTTTTGTATCAGAACCATATGGGCTGGCCTCTGATATGGCTTGAAAAGTTTTGGCATCACCATCAGCTATATATCCAATGTACTTTACGTTTCTTGTGGCTTCTGAACGTTGAAATATTCAAACCATACCACTTAGTTCCATTTTTCCAGCAGATCCATCGTGGTTATTGAGGCAATCATTTTCATGGGTTTTTTTCCATGAATTATATTCATGCGTCCCTTTTTTTAGTTTCCATGCATCACATGACTTGCAAAATGAGGAAAGGACTTCAGTATCAATAACTTTGCCGCTTTTGTCACCAATGACAGTGCACACACCTATTCGTGAAGTATGACCCCGAGTTTTCCATGTACCGTCACCACTGATGTTTAAGCATGAAGAATCAGTCAGAGTTACTTCTTCTGAAGCTGCAGATATCATAGATTTTTCTGCGACAGATGCAGAGCATTTCTGTAGCACCTTTATCGCAGCATTGTAAGATTTTTTGGAAACCGGTTGAGGCAGATCCATGATTCCACAAAACAGTTTCATTGCTGCATACCCCAGTCCAATTGATCTAATGGCATAAATATATCTGTTGTTAATTTCTGAAATTTTGTTATTTTCGCCGATCTTCTTAGAATTCTTAAATTTAATAACTTCAGCACAATTTTCACATAAAATCGAAATTTTAGATGATAAGCCACATTCAATTTCTTCTGTTATACTTACTTCACCACCACAAGCTTTACAGCATAAAAATTTTTCCAGAATGGAAAACATGTGACTGACATCCATAATACGATATCCATCAAAGCTAGAATTATATTCAAACTCCTTGTTTACAGAAAGTTTTCTCTGTGAAGCACTGTTATTCAGTGAATCATTTTCACTTTTCGTCAACTTTCTAGTATATATATTACCAGTAAATTTCCTTTTTTTCGGTCGTATCCCAGAAGCTCTTTTAGGTGTGTTTTCGCTAAGAACTTCACTCATTGTAGCAGAAGATTATTAACGAAATAAATAAAATTAATTTAAAGCTAAAATAAAACTTATTCGCAAACAAATCACTATAAAAAAAATCAGAAATTCAGCATCGAAAGAGTAAACAACACAACGTGCATAGATTTATTTCTAAATCAAGCTAACTAGCTTGAATGTAAAGTTGAAGTAGCAGTTGCTAATTTCTGCTTGATTTCCTGAAAGGAAAGGGAAAATAAATAACCACAGAGTAAAGAAAAATAAGAGTAGAAATCCTTGAATCTTATCAGCTACGGCCGGCGCCTGCTGCGTGAAAAATGTAAACAAACAGTCTAGCCCTTTAAATATCGCTGTTTCATGAAAAGAGGCCTTACTATTTTGCCCATAACTTCGTTTCTAATGAGAATTTTTTTATGGGGCTTGTTTTAATATGAATCTAAAAGATTATACTTTCATATAAAGCAATAAAAAAAAATCGAAATTTTGACCATTTGAAAGGTACCTGATCCCTTAAGACGAAGAAATTCGTCTAATACAGTGGCGGTTAAAAGTTTCTGGCCAGTTAGTTTCTTTGATTTATTTACCAAAAAGTTTCAGCAAAGAAGAAGCACAATTTCTTCAAAAGTTAGGAATATGTGAATGACCTCTGACCACGTGATCATTTTGATTGGATACTGAAGATGTTTCATGCAAAGGGATAAAATTCGAAGTTCGTGTGTGCAAAATTTTCCGGCCACTTATCATTCTTTAGTTTTTTCCTATCGGTAAACTGTTTTTTGGTTGTGTTTATAAATGAATCAACGTGTATAGCATAGTCTGAATTCAAAATTGAAAAGTTCAATAATTATTGTTCATAAATGAGTGATTAATTTGTCACTAAAAGGCCAATCTTCTCGAGGTATTGCGGCAAAGTTATCGATCGTTAAAATCGACCGTAAACGATATTTAAAAATTGTATGAGGATGGCCGTGTCATTCAGGACATTTAGAGGTCCGGGAGATCCCGAAAAAATTACTATTCCATTTGGACAGAATTATCAGGAGAAAAAAAATTGATAATCCGCATAAAAATTCCGCTGCAATATACTGCGATTTACGGAATGAAAATTATGCTAAAATAAGTCCGTATGCTATATCAACATGCTGACGTGATGCATAACTTTATGAAAGAGTCGGTGTTAAAAAATTTTCAGAGTTAAAAAAAATGCAAACGTATCCGACTGGCGTTAAAAAAAAAAAAAAAAAAAAAAAAAAAAAAAAAAAAAAAAAAAAAGTCTCGTCAAGTGAAAACTGGAAAAAAAGTTATATTTTTCCATCAATCTAATTCGAAACAGTTTTGGAAGTGATGGCAGACACAACGTCCGATGACCTAACAACAAAAGATGTGATTCGACCTACGTTATTCCTACAATGAAGCATGGCGGGGACAAGTTATGCCGTGGGGAGTAATTTCTTCAAAAAGTGTCGGTCCGTTATTTGAAATCCACAGCCAGGTGAATGATACAATGCATAAGGATATCTAGCAAGACCATTTTCTGCCTTATTAGAGAAAAAAATTTGGTCGCAACTATTTTTCTTAACATGATAACGATATAAATAATGTTTGCAAACCTCGATAAGCAATGGTTTTCGCACAAAAAATTGCGTTTTTGAAATGATTAGTCCAAGCGTTCAACATGAATCCAATAGAAAATCTTTGAAAAGAAGTTCATAAAAATCTTCGGAACTATAAGTATTCCAACACAGTCGAAATTTCGCCAAAATTGCAAGAAATGTGGGGAAAACGTACTATAGGCAATCTGTAACCGTTGATTGCATGAATGTCACATTGCTGCGCCGCAGTACTTATTACTAAAGCTAAAAAAATAGTATTACGATAAAATACTAATTGTAAATGTTGTTGATCACTGTAATTTTCTATTACAATACCAATTTTTTACAAACTTGTGATGATGGCCGGAAACTTTTAAGAACATGCGTTTTCCTTTGTACTTAATTTTGTCAGTTAAATTTCTTGATATTTACATGTTATTCTATAAATAAGTTCCTAACTATTATGGCTATAAAATGTATAAATATCACTTTAAGATTCCTCTTCATATGGATATATTTACAAATTAATTGATAATTTTTTGCTGGCCTTAAACTTTTGACCGCCACTGTACGTAATAAGAAACATCTTCTTATAGAAATGAATGCTTCAAAACAGATTTATGCGTAATAGCAAACAATATAATTCCTTTTTTAAAAAAAATTACTTACGTGCAAAATATATTGAGCTTTATCTGTACCCCGAAAAACATTTTTTAATAGTTATAAAGATTTTTCTCATGCTTTGCACTATGAGAATATTTAATTTTTATCTGCACCAGGACTAAAATGAAAAACTATTTTAAAGAGAATGTAATTCGAATGTTCGATAGATTTCGAACATGTGCAATGATATTACGAAATACTATTTATTTACAAAAAAATTCTTATTTTTAATCTAATATATAATTTATTATTAAATATTTTCCTTTATAAAGCTAAGTTTTTAACACTTGAATAAATATGAATTTAAAAAAAATATATAAAAAACCCCGATTATTTTAACCGTTAACAAAATACTATACTGTTTTCTGTTCACTATAGAATGTTAAATGGCCTTACTTAATTTCTTGAATGAAAGAATAGTTCTTTCATTCCAAAGAACATTTTTTCGGACAAACATTGAATGAGTTACTTTGAATAGGAAAGGACTTTCCGTTATTGAAGTAACATCTTTTGAATGCACAATAAGCGTATTCTCAATAGAAATATTTTCATTCAGGAAAGAAAAACTACCAGTCTTAATCACTTTAAAATTATATCTACTAACACCTAATTAATGTCAAAATTAAAACTCTTTATTTTTAATTTAAAATCCTCAAACGAATTAAAATAAGATTTTTTAAATATTTTACAAACTTATATATATTTACAAAATATCTAGATTCCGAAACTATTATTCATTAATGCAATTTTTATTCAAAATATCTAGAATAAAAGGCATCTGCATGTAGTGTTTTATTGAGTTAAACGATACATACACTCTTTTCCAAATTAAGCACAATACAGCTACGTAAAAGATATATCTAGAACGAAATAAATCAGTCGAAACCAAGATTTTTTCTTATTGATTCCGATTGTGACTTAACGAGTTTTACCATATTAGAATGTTTATATTAACTCAGAAAAATTGCAATATGTTTAAGAATGCAAATAATAATTTATTTCATGTCATTTTATCAATATTCTCCAATTGTTTATTGCGATCGCCCATTAACAGAAATTGCTCAAAATAGTCTATCATTGTAGAAAATGACTATAACTTCGTTGAACAGTCGTGTGCATCTGTGTAAGAGTCGCATATGTACTGGT
Organism: Maratus speculifer; assembly: GCA_964019185.1. Taxonomy (NCBI): domain Eukaryota; kingdom Metazoa; phylum Arthropoda; class Arachnida; order Araneae; family Salticidae; genus Maratus; species Maratus speculifer. The sequence goes on from OZ025300.1 coordinate 145,882,596, forward strand.
TGAGGTGTTAACGGTTGTTTAAAGAATTCATAAGTTTTTTTGCTTTTAGAATATAGCTATTTCTGCCAAATTTATCGTCACTTTTAGAAAGTCTGAAATAGAACAGCATAAACATCATATGGTAATTAAAACATCAATATATTGAATATTTGGTGAGATACGGGAATTTGCATAATAAAATTATGAACTCCGCATGTATGAAATATTTCATAATTTTCATTTTATATTTTCGACATCAGTTATTGAAGGAGCTTAAATAAAAAATTCAGTGAAATATCACCAAAATTCAGAATGATAGAGCGTGACAGATAGTTAATTCCTAAAAGAAGGTATTTTCCACAATTTCTCAAGCAGATTACTATATCTTTTTCAATTTCACACAACATTCAACTGGTCTTCTTACATGAGTTGTAGTGAAGAACTTTTTTCGAAATTTGTTTTCTTTTATAGCGTACGAATTCAAGAAACACATGACTCCTAAATTCTGTCAAAGAAAATGAACAAGATGGTACAGAAAAAAAAATATATTAAACCATTTATTTAAGAAAAATACTTGGTGGATTTGCGTGGTTACGCGGAATCTTTACAATTAGAAAACACTTATCTAAAATGTTTATTTTATAAATGTACTAAACGGCCATTATTAGCTACTGAGCGTCTTGTAAACAATCATTTGTTTAATTTCTTTACGTACCTTTTATTAAATAAATATTTTTTGCCGTAACAGTTCAGCATATTCAAGTACGTTACTCTTTGAAATCCTTTTTGAACCCATAATTTTATGCAAGAAATTATAATATAAAAATACACTTACAATATTTTTACTAATGAGAATATTTCCTTATTTTTTCCATCACCTTACACGGAATTAATGTGGAAAAAGTTTATAAAACAAATTAAGAGCTGTGAAAGTTTAATGAAAGCAAATATCAATGATTTTTTTTCAAGATGAAAGACTATGTAAATTCGTTATTATTGAACGTAAGTTAATATTTATTTCAAGACGTAACAAGTAAGAAAAATCATGCGTTAAGCATAGATTATGAAGCACTTTCCAACACTTAATGAAATCTTTAACAAAACTTTGTTATTTAGGGAAATAATAGTGTATAACCAAATATACCCAAATATGTATTCCAGTACATTAGAACAGCCCTGTATTTCATATGTCAGTTCATATAATGGGAAAATTTAGCTTAGCAAGAAAATATCCAGTAGCTTGAAATTTCTTTTTCAGCAATTCATACTATTAGATGGAAACATACTTGAATATTTTTGTTCAGCCCTGTAGTTTACATTGTACCTTTATTACACGTCAGCATTAGGCTAAAATTTATTGTAAACTAAAACACTTTTAAAACAACTGAAATCACATTCTCATAAATCATCATTCATAGGCGTCTATGTACCGAATTCTTTGCGTGGCCCTGTATATCCCTTTATCTATATTCTGCAAACATTTCTCAATAAATTAAATGCAGCTCAGCGAACAAATGCATAGCTTATTTCAGAACCATGTTTAAATAATTTACGCTCATATTCAGTAACGTTGGTGAGCTCTTTTGGGGAGCCCTGTATATCAACTATAACATTTATACGCACCATATAATGTGCATATATTTAGCGAAATATAAACGCGAATATCATAATTAAAATGCATTTCATCATCAGACACATATACGGTACTTCGGAAAGAATATACTATTTGAAATCTTTTGTATGGCCCTGTAAATGCTATGTACTTCATATTATGCAAAACAGTAGCGTATAATTTATATTAAGCTTCAGTGACATATATCAATTTTATTATACATGAAAAATCTTAATATATTTAAAATATGTCATACACAATTCCCCCTTTTACCATTATCTAATGAAATTCTTTTGTGTGGCCCTGTAAATGAATAATAGCTACATTTTCACCTTATATTTTATAGAATGCATATTTTAATATGTTTGACAGGGTATAACATCTTTAAAATTCCCTTGAAACATTTTTTTCCCATAGGCCGTAATGTAATAGGAAACTTTTGATTCGCCCTGTAGATAAATTAATCATGGTAGAATCTTCATTTTCGATAGGACTTGTGCTAGGGTAAACGTCAATAACGTCCTAAAATTTCATGGCAATCCGAGTATATTAACGATTTTTCCCCATGGGCCGTAATGTAATAGAAAACTTTTGATTCGCCTTGTAGATAAACTAATCATAATGGAAACTTCATTTTCAATAGGGTTCATGCTAGGGTAAACGTCAATAACGTCCTAAAATTTCATGGCAATCCGAGTACATTAACGATTTTTCCCCATAGGCCGTAATGTAATGGGAAACTTTTGATTCGCCCTGGAGATAAACTAATCATGGTAGAAACTTCCTTTTCAATAGGACTTGTGCTAGGGTAAACGTCAATAACGTCCTAAAATTTCATGGCAATCCGAGTATATTAACGATTTTTCCCCATAGGCCGTAATGTAATGGGAAACTTTTGGTTCTCTCTGTAGATAAACTAATCATGGTAGATACTTCATTTTCAATAGGGTTCGTGTTAGTGTAAATCTCAATAATGTATAAAAATTTCATAGCAATCCGAGTATATTTACGGGAGTTAGAGCGCGGACAGACGGACAGACGGACAGACAAACCGAATGCATAAGCACTTTTCAACTTTGTTGGAAAGTGCTAAAAATCATTACATTTTCATTAGCTGAATATAATTAATATTGCGGTAAGGACTTTCAATTAAGTGGTAAAATATAAAAACAAATCACATTATGGACTTAATGCTCGTTGAACAATTTGGACAAAATTTTACTTAAAGTACATTGTTAATACAAATGCTGTGAAAATATGTAGAATGGTGAATAAAAAACTGATATACAAAACAGGATTATTTTTTATCTTTAAATATATATTTAGTTATCAGATTTTTTGTATAAGGACATAAATAAAAAGATAAAAACTTTGCATTTATGCAATTTTTGCGATCAATGGGATTTAGTGGCGTAAAACCATACAAAAATATATACAAATCATTTATTTATTAAGTATTTGATAAAAAATATGCTTTAATCCCTAAACACTTGATAAAATTCTCACTATACAAACATTGCTGCCAGTGTATTGTGTACACTACATATATTTTTATATGCCCCAGAAAACATATATGTTTACCTTTTTCAGCATCTCGCAGAATTCTTTGTATATGTTTAACGATTCTTAAAATAAATAAATATGGAATGATTTGTCATGAGAAATCGTATTTGATTATTTTACATACTTATTTATATTATTCATGGGTAACATTTAAACCCTCTAAATCTCAGGCTATATGTAATACTTTCTGGAATTTCAATTCAAAGAATCTAAATTTCGATAAAGTAAATTAAAAAGAAAGGTTCAAATTCTCGAAAATAAATGGCGTAACAGCAGATAAGTAAAACCTCCGAAGAGCGGCCAGCGATGGGACTGTGTAAAAGTGGCCTCTTATTAGAGGTGACGGGTATATGGAGGTTTTGCTTCAATTGATTAGAAAAATAACCAAAACTATTTTTTTCAGAAAATGCATATTTTTCAATTATTTTTCACAAACGATATTATTTCTCAAGCTAAAATTTTCTAACCAGCCATTAGAAGCTTTGAAATTACTAATACCAAATTCTTTGGCAATTTTCAATGCGGTTTCTTACAAAATCGGCCCTGAAATCGGTAAATTTTTAGATCTACAATTCCAAACCATTCAAATAGCATTTCATTAATTACTTCATTCCCAGTTATACGACATTTGACTTTGTTTTCTAGGTTTTTGCCTCCAAGATGTTTCTCAAGATGCACTTTTTTTATTCTTTAAAATTTCATTTATTTGCGTTCTTCCGCAACGCATCCATATTTTTCTGTTAATTTCCGTGAAATAATGCCCTTCTTACTATCATCAATAGCCTTTAATTTTTCACTATATGATAAAAATTTCTTTTTATAATTTTTACACATGTTCGATTAAGAAAACTGGAGACAAATGGTTGGCGAATAGGTACCGACTTTTTTATATTCGTAGACAGGGAGGAACCATATAGAAAAGATAGGGGTGAAGGCATCAACATGGCCGTATTGAACAAGGGTTTTCAAATTTGATTTCTCAGATATGACTCCACAGAAGTGTGTAGAGGGGGAGAGGGGAGTGAAAAAGGTGGGCACACTATTAGACGAAATAAAAAGTGCTCCTCACTAGTAACAGCCAAGAGAGAGGGGGAGGGGAGCAGACTCAATAGAAGGATACTCTACATAAATAAAACAGGTGAGGGCCGTGTCGGAGTGAATTTACCTGGCCGCGGCCGGTTTTCAGAGATGACGGTATTCGGAGGTTCGATCTAATATTATTTCAATACGACTCATTCCCTTCTATGAAAAAATGGGCGGTTGTTAGAGGTGACCGTTAATGGAGGTTTTACTGTACTTCCATGGAATATTTCCATATATTGTTCACAAAACGCAACATTTAGATTCAAAGACATAACAGAATACTGTATGTACAACTTTTAATCGCAATCTCGCGTTGTGTGCGCAGTATGGCAATAATCCGTATAGTTGTCTGCAGTAACGCTCTTTATTGTGAAGAATTTGAACATTTTTTTATTTATTACTTTCTTTTATTTTAGTATATTTTTGGTGGCATACAAAATCCCATACCATGCAAAATATTTATCTGACAACTGATGCATCTCCGACCCATAGATCTTTTGTTATCACATTTGCTTTTGCACCGAACTTTGAAACGCCCTTTATTTATAATACTAAGAAATAGTACATGGAATACTTATAGAGAAATTGATAAGGGAACTTTTACCATTACCGCATAAAGCATATTTTTTTTAACTGTTCTTATTATATACTTAACACTGTTTATTTAACCCTTTATCTACCGACGGTACTTATAAATACCATTAAAATAAATTATTATAGAATTCTTTTAAAACTTGTAACACTGTTTTGAATGAATTACAGATACATTGCTTTATCTAGTTCCAAAAGCATTATTGGTATACAAAACAGAGTAAAACAGAGTTTTTTAAAACGAGAATTTCTTTTGCCTTTGTATCTTTTCAGCTTTCTTGGCGCTGAGGGAGGGGGATAAGGATTTTTCAATGCGGAAAATTTCTATATTTATATTGTAAGAACATCGTATTTGTAAATTTTATAATTCTACAAAATACCAAGAAAATAATTAGAAATAAAAAAAATGCGTAAGGTTAAAACATTTTAGGGTTAAAAGTTCAAATTTAAATAATCCTTCTACATCCTTCAATCCTTTTAAAATCCTTTAAATATTTAATAAGTGATTGTGTAAATCTTTTAATTTAGTTTAAACAATTTGCGTAAAATGCTTTAGAATGTAAAGTGTTCATGAATTCATAGTGCGGTAGATAAAGGGTTAATGCAGTATAAATGACATTATGATATACCTTATGAAATTAAATTAGAAATGCATTATTATGTAACATTGCCTTTCTCAAGTTTCTGTAAATCTTAGCTATTCCATAATTCGTATATTAGACTAAAGTGTACTTAGCAGATAAGAATACGTATATGCTAATTACTTATAAGAAACTTACTTAATCTCTAGAACAAAGAAGTCATAGTTATCGCAAGTATTAGTTATATTAAGTTTATTGTTATTTGTATTCTTAAAAAAATGAGTCTTTACTTTCTGATGCGACTTTTCTTATTGTTACATATTCGTAATGTTTTTATTGTTATGTTACATATAATTATTAATAGAAAAAGCCATTAAAATGTATCAGGTAAAATTACTTAAATTTGTACAGTAGTTCTACGATTTATGACCCCTTGAATTAAGCCACCCCGCATTTAGGTTGTGTGTACTAGAAATAACACTTAATCTTGACCTTATTTTAGAGGACTTTAAATTCTATGAAGATACTACACTGTAAAAAAAAAAAAAAAAATCTGTGAAGGTACTAAACATTTTCTAGGAAACTGGGATTCCAAGAACTTTTCATGTAACGATAACAGGAAAAATTTATGTAATCGATTCTGAAACTTGTATTTTTGCTGTTACCGTTACAGGAAAAATTCTTGGAATCCCAGTTTCCTAGAAAAGGTTTAGTACCGTTGCAGATTTTTTTTTACAGTATAGAATACTGTGGTACTAGAATCGCTGGTAATCTTATCAGTGATAATCAAATTAAAAAAAATCAATTGAAAATTCTTGGATGGTTCATTCTGCTCTTGCAGAGAACTTCTAACAATGATCGAGAAAGAAAAAAAAATCATGCATCACGTACAGATTATGAAGCATTTCCCAACACAATCAGAAAAATGTAACAAAGCTGAACGGTTTAAGAAATTAAAATATTACATCTCATTTCAACATATGGAAATGTATAACGCATGTCAAAACCGAATTTCAGCTGTTCCCATCTACAATCGGAAAATTAATTATTTTCCGATTTTTTAACAGCCCTGTATATGATATAGAGATTTGTACCTATTACAACATGCATTCTAAAATTTGGTTCATTTAAGAGATATATATATTTCAGTTTAAAATTCCCCTTCACCAATTTCTTTTTATAAGGAGAATGGTATGCGAACACTTTTGTTTACCCCTGTATATGAAGTACAGAAGTTACATATAAAGGGTAGTATAAAAAAAACCTAATTAAATTTAAAAAGCATACTATAGTTTAAAAAGTACTCTTCAGCATTTATTACTCAAATATAGTACCACAACCGATTTCTTTTCTGTGTGCCCCTTGCAATGAATGCTCTTTTTGAACGTAATCGAATTCTTTTGAGTGTACCTAAATAAACCATTAATCGTATATACTTCATATGCGATACCAAACATGCTTTGTTGACTTTAAATAAACTTTATCAATTGCACGAAAATCCGACTATATTTAAGGGAGTTAGAGCGCGGACATACGGAAAAAACTCCGATTGCATAAGTACCTTTCAACATTGTTGAAAAGTGCTAAAAATAAATGTTTCTCAGTTCAAATCTCTTTATAAGATTTTATTAAACTCGAACGGAACAGGCTGGAAAAACAAAAAAATTGCAAGTTAGCATCTCAATGATTTATTAGAAATTTTTGTATAATAAGCCCATTTATTTGAGAATGTCAAATACATGATGTAAAATAATCCTTAAGTACAATAGAACATCTTCATTAAAGTTTGTAGAATTATTATTTTTTCCCTTTCTTGCTTATCTCGATGTATCTCAACTGACATCTCTGGTCATGAAAAGAAATTGCTGACGTAAATAGGAGTATTAAGAAAGGATTTGATTCTTGAAAATTTCCGAAATCTAATCGTATTTATATGTTTCAGGGGTCAGAGAACCCTGAAAACATTACTGTCTGAAGTGTCTGTCCGTATGTATGTGACATAAATTTTTCTCTGTCTTAAGAACTAATGCATAGAATTTAATAACATTTTCGATATTGTTAGTCATTGATATAAATTAGATTTGATTAGTTTTTGGTGTATACCGCTCTAGTGTATAACTATTCAGATTTTGAGCTAAAAACTTAAGTTTATGTCCAAGCTTCCGAAAATATTTAATGAGATGCAAAAAATAACATTAAAAATAGTTGTTCGTTACTCCAAATTTTATAGCATCCTCTATCGGCATTTTTTGAAATGTATCTTTATAATTTATGTTCAAGAAAATACCGATATATAGAATAGTTTTAGTGAAAACCACAAATCAATTAACCAATTTTTCCATTTTTTATAATCATTTGAAATTTGAGCCCTCTGAACATAGTTCAGTTTGTGCTACTTAGCCTCTCCCAACTATTCAGATTTTGAACTCGAAATTTAAGTTTAAGTCTAAGCTTCCGAAAACATTTAATGAGATGCAAAAAATAACGGCAAAAAATAGTTGTTTGTTATTCCAAAGTCTGAAACACCCTCTATCGGCATTTTATGAGATTTATATTTATAATTTCTTTTCAAGACAAAACTGACCTCAATAATAGTTTTAGTGAGAACCGCAAATCAATCGACCATTTTTTTCCGTTTTTATGATAATTTGAAATTTTGGACCCTAAACTTTAATAGCGCTATTTCCTTTGGAAATCTTTTGGAACCCTTGGTTTTTCTTTTTAATATCGTTTGTCTTGATATGTACTATACTCCATCTTTTTTTGTAAAAACAATTTAGAATCACCCTGTATATATATTACGCTATCGTACGTTGCACAGAAATTGAGATTATTTCTTAACTGTCTAATGGCAACGCTCAAATGAAACGCACCTTATTGGTTAATGTAGAAATCCTTTACCAGCATTAAAATTTTGGTAAATTTGGTTTGTTTACGTTTTGTTCTTTTGTTGCAATTATGAAACTTCAAAATATAATTATTTTTGTTTTTTCTGTTCTTAAAGTAAATAAATAAATAAATAAACGTCATGAATTTTAGGCGTTCCAGTTTCACATTAAAGTTATGTATTACAAATGAAATTAGTTAAAGGATTATATTATTATATTTTAAATAAAATTAAGGAAATAAAAAAAAATGTCATGGGTCCAATATTTCGTGATTTATCATCTGCACCAGGCTAGCATACAAATACCGAGATTTTAATTTATCGGCACAGATGTCATATACTCATCACATTGACGCGATTTTTGCCAATTTTACGCGAATTTGGCGAAAATTTCGCTTTCAAATACCACTTACATATATATTTCTTTAAATATTTTCTATTATTTAAAAAAAATACTAATTAATAAAAAAAGTTTAATTAAAAATTACAGAATAAAAAAATTACATCAATTAAAAAAAAGAAAATAATAGTATATAAACAGTTTATTAATAAATAAAGAACAGTATCCGGGTTATAATGTGAGATATATAATTGCCATTTTGTTGCAATAGCGTCAATGTAATACGTATATGATATCTGTGCCTATCTCTCGGGCAAAATCTTCTAATTTTGCAAAATAATGAGCAATTAAAATAAATTATGAATATAAGAGCACTATGATTAACGCTGAGAATACGTTTAAAGGAGAACAAATTCATCGCCAAGGGTCTATAGAAAACATGTTGTACTGTCTCTCAGCGATATACATCAACTTCTTTATAGGAAATACCGCAAAATCACTACAATGTTCGTAAACGATTTTCTTCAATACACCATAATGTAAAGATAAAATTTCTTGTGTCCTTGTAAACAAACTATAAATGTAGCATATGCTACATTCCACAAAATGTTATTCTTAAAATCAGTGATGCATATCAATTTTATTATATTTAAAATATTATAACGTAATTAAAATGCACCTCCTCTTAGACAATAACACACCTCATGGTGTAGTGTAACAGTGTTGCCAGATTGACGAAAGCCAATTTCCCCGAAATTTCTGAAAATTTCCCCAAATGAGGGATTTTTTCAGAAAAAGTCCCCAGCGCAATTTCTACTGAAAAAGCCAAATCCTCAATTTTCAATTTTCTGTTATAAAAAATTTTAATAAAATTAAACTCAATTTTTTCCCCAAATCAATTATTCTTTTGAAAAAAATCTCCATTTGCGAGACTCAAGAGACTTTTTCATGTATATTCAAAGCTAACTGAAAAGAATAGGCAATACATTTTACAATGACAAGCGCGTTTACACTTGTTATTTAAATTGTCGACAATCGATGATGCTGACCGATCATTACATAAGCTCCTTCTACACATTTTATACCAATAATTTTTTCAAGGTTAAGACAATCTCTAATAAGTTGGGGTTTGAATGAATCTGAGATGATGTTGGCACTATCTGCTTCTACCTGATTTAAGCTATGAAATATTATTATTAATTTTATCACCCCTAAATAAGACATATCTAATGCGAAGCATCTATTTTGTATCAATCACTGTGATTATATTATCATTTTCCAAATGAAAATCGAATTCAAAACAGATTTAGTATTGGCAAATGTCTGAAAGTAAAGAATGTAATTGCGAAAACAATTCATAGAGTTTTTCCCCAAAAATATTCATAGTCCCCAAACACGTCCCCAAGAATTTCTTGTTCCCAAAAAATTCCCCTAAAGGTTTAAAATTCCCCCAAAATGGGGACAAAATACCCAATCTGGCAACACTAAGTGTAGAATATATATTTCTATTTATTTTATACATTGACAGCAGAAAACCTCTGTCTGTCACGATTAAGTAGAAAATGAGAAAGAAATAATCACTATAAATAACTGTTCATTACTTAATTAAAAAGTTTCATATTTTTTCTGGTTTGTTTGTTTAAAGTTTTAATTGCTGTCATTGTAATAAATACAGGGTGATTCATAAAAGATGGGCAGAACTTTAAGGGGTTATAGTACACTTAAAGACAAATAATATTAAATAGGAGACTAAGGGTCCCAGACGTATTCCCAAGGAGATAGGGGGCATTAAAGTTTAGGGTCCGAAATTTTAAATGATTATAAAAAATGGAAAAATTGGTGGATTCGTTTGCGGTTTTTGCAAAAAATTTTCTTTATGCCAGTATTTTCTTGAAATAAAATTTTAAAGTTCAATTTCAAAAAATGCCGATAGGGGGCGCTTTAGACTTTGGAGTAACAAACAACTATTTTTTAACGTTATTTTTTGTATTTCTTTAAATGATTTCGAAAGCTTAGACTTAAACTTAAATTTTGATCTAAAAATCTGAGTCCTAACGTGTAGTTAAGTAGCGTAAACTGAAATTTGAAACCCTTTCCCCCCCCAGAACAAAAATCAGTTATTCCCGATCTTTGTGTCGTAGATTAGGCTCTAACTACTGCCGCGTTTTGCTAAAATTATTCTTTATGTCAGTATTTTCTTGAAAATAAATTTTAAAGAAAATTTCAAAAAATTCCGATAGAGGGCGCTTTAGACTTTGGAGTAACGAACAACTATTTTATACCGTTATTTTTTGTGTCTCATTAAATGCTTTCTAAAGCTTAGACTTAAATTTTCAGCCCAAAATCTGAATCGTTAGACGGGTTAAGTTTCTGGGGAGAGGGGTTTGAAATTTCTACTCCTGAGCACAGTTCAGTTTACCATGTCCACACATTGTGTGCTGTGATACGAGGTAAAAAGACACAAATTAGGATTATGTTACCAAAGCATATTTATTAACATGTAATTACAATAAATGTTCAAAATTGTGACCACCAGAGGTTATGCACGCAGAAAAACGGCGAAGAATGGAACGGCGAACATTCGCGAAAACATCAGGCTTTTCGAGCACTTCCCCTACAGCGGCGGAAAGTCTGGCGACCAGTTCCTCGGGGGATTCAATGGGTGTCTCATACATAAGAGCCTTCAATTGTCCCCAAAAAAAGAAATCGAGGGGTAAGAGATCTGGCGAGCGAGCAGGCCAAGCAACAGGACCACCTCGACCAATCCATCTGTTCGGAAATGTGATGTCCAGATAGTTGCGGACGTCTCGTACGTAATGGGCTGGCGCTCCATCGTGCTGGAACCACATGACCCGCCGGATGCGTGGAGGAACAACGTTTAACAGGTCTGGCAGCACATGTTGCAGAAATGTGAGGTATGTTTTACCGTTGAGGCGTTCAGGAAGAAGGTACGGTCCGATTAGGTGGTCTCCGAGGATTCCTGCCCAAACATTGATGGAAAAGCGTCTCTGATGAGCATGTGGATACGTAGCATGTGGATTGACATCCGCCCATACATGTGCATTGTGTGTGTTAAATGTACCTTCACGTGTGAAGGTACATTCATCGGTGAAAAGCACAGTTCGTCCAAAATGTGGATTTAGCGCGTTCTGCTGCAGAAACCAGCGGGCGAATTTAATACGATTTGGATAATCCCCTGGAGACAGTTTCTGGACTCGTTGCACATGAAACGGGAGCAAATGTTCATCCTTCAGTACCCTCCAAGTCATGGACTGTGAGGTATCCACCTGCCTAGCCACTGTTCGTGTACTTGTACTTGGCTGCGCCGCTACTACATCCAGAATGGCTTCTGCAACAACTACTGATTCGTCCTTTTTTGCACGACCTGCAATCGACCGGGAAGCGAGAAATGATCCCGTCTCACACAACTGTCTGTGCAAGCGCTCGAAAGTTTTGCGGTTAGGCAACCGCCTGTTGGGAAATCGCTCTCCGTACATTCGTTATGCCTCTGCACCATTTCCATCTGCCGCTCCGTAAATTAAATGCATCTCAGCCTTTTCCTTATTCGTGAAGGGCACCATCTTCCGATTCATTACTACAGCGACTTACACTTGACTCACCTTTCAGTGGTTTTTATGCCTGAATCGTGTCGAAATTTTGCATACGTGTTCTTCTTCTTCCCCATTTGACATTTGCATACTTTCTGTCTCCTTCTTCACCCGGTGACTAGCGTCAGGAATGGAGCTTTAACGTTTGCATGAGCGACGTTTCCAACTGTGCCAGTGCCTTTATGAGTGAATTCCGACTATGCAGTCCTTGATTAAAGTTGTATTTTTGCCTCGTATCACAGCACAGAATCGTTGGGCATGGTTAAGTAGTGCAAACTGAACTATGTTCAGAAGTTGAAATTTGAACCCCCTCCCCTCGCTACTGAACCACGCTCAGCGATTCAGATTTTGAGCTGAAAATTTAAGTTTAAGTCTAAGCTTTAGAAAGCATTTAATGAGACACAAAAAATAACGGTATAAAATAGTTGTTCGTTACTCCAAAGTCTAAAGCGTCCTCTATCGGATTTTTTTGAAACTTTTCTTTAAAATTTATTTTCAAGAAAATACCGACATAAAGAATAATTTTAGCAAAACGCGGCAGTAGTTAGAGCCTAATCTACGACACAAAGATCGGGAATAACTGATTTTTGTTCTGGGGGGAGAAGGGTTTCAAATTTCAAATTTCAGTTTACGCTACTTAACTACTCGTTAGGACTCAGATTTTTAGATCAAAATTTAAGTTTAAGTCTAAGCTTTCGAAATCATTTAAAGAAATACAAAAAGTAACGTTAAAAAATAGTTTTTTGTTACTCCAAAGTCTAAAGCGCCCCCTATCGGCATTTTTTGAAATTGAACTTTAAAATTTTATTTCAAGAAAATACTGGCATAAAGAAAATTTTTTGCAAAAACCGCAAACGAATCGACCAATTTTTCCATTTTTTATAATCATTTGAAATTTCGGACCCTAAACTTTAATGCCCCCTATCTCCTTGGGAATACGTCTGGGACCCTTAGTCTCCTATTTAATATTATTTGTCTTTAAGTGTACTATAACCCCTTAAAGTTCTGCCCATCTTTTATGAATCACCCTGTAGTTATCTATATCTATATTATGAAGAAGCAAAGTTGGTTTATTTGAAGGGGTAACCTTCGGAACAGCCTGGCCAATTTCAAAAGTCATAGTACCAAAATGATGGTGTTCGCCACGAATCAAACATAGGCTATATCTTATGTTGATGATACTAACCCAAATGGGGTGTAGGAGCAAAAAAGTTTCTAAAAATACGGTTTTTGTCTTAGTGAAGGGCCTAGAAACAGGGAAATTTGCCATCTTAATTATTTATAAATAGTCTACATATGTGTGTATATAATGGTAAATGTATAATAGATTTGAAATATTTAAGTTAAAGTTCCGAATTTTGAGAAAATATTAGTAGATTTTTTTATTTAATTAACAAGCAAAAAATTTTTTTGCCTATACGTCGAGTGAAGATATAGAAAGCTTAATTTTCAGTGCTTTCATTTAATTTATTAGTTTTTTTTAATTTCTAAAGCAAATTTGCAGGCACGGTTTTATTCTGAAATTAATTATTGTCTGACATTTATAAGATAAATCTCTTCTAAAGCCGTCATATTTGGCGGATGTTTAAACGATGTAAAACTGATCATAAATTTTCTGATTGGCATTCACGTTAATTAATGAGTATGGTGGATTGAAAGGTGGATTGAAGTTTTCAATTATTTTTATTGCGTTAAATGTAATTTCATCAAATTTAATTCAGATCATACTTTATAAGTAAACTGAAAAAATAAAATTGTACACATCAATCTGATACAAATCAAAGAAAAAATTAGATGCTACGTAAGAAGTCACTTCTTATTAGGTCTAGCTAATTTCTTTATGTGTTAGAAAGAATGTGATTGTTCTAACACATTTTTGCTTTCTTACAAGAAGAAAGTTTTGGATTCGAGAAAAATTTCGAATTCCGGTTTTGAACGGATTTAAAAGTTTTATGTGCTAGAAATCCCGAAAAACATGTTTTATAAAATCTCTGTGTGTGAGTATGTGACTTTGTCTGTCTCTATGGGACATTTTTTGGGGGCACATTTATCTCCAGAACTTACGAACGGAATTAAATAAAACTTTAGATTCAATTAGTCCCTAATATGAATCGGTCAACAAGAAGCGGTGGAATGCAGCCTTTTTTCGCAATTTCCACAGTAGCTATATCTCAAGAACTAATGCATAACTCTTCACAAAACATTAAATTCCGTTACTTTTTTTATATTATTTGATGTTGATTACTTTATTATGGATATCGAGCAACATCTGGTGCAGCTGTTATATATTATTCATGATTACTGCAATAGCTCTACCTACGGAACTCCAGTACAAAAATTTCTCAAAAATATGTACTCATCAAATTTCAGATTTAGTTAGGCTCTAACATATTTTTGTATGTTTTAGGTTTTGTGTAAATCGCTTGACATGCGATGCTGCTATTTCTTCATTTTCCATGATTTCTGCAATAACTGTATCTCAAGAAATAATTCATGAATTTTCATCTAAACTCAGACACAGTTAGTTCCTGATACAAATAATGCCAGATAGGTTATCGCCAAATAAATGGCGCTCTATGCAGATTTTTTTTTACCATTTCTGCAATAGCTCTATTTCAAAAACTAACACTTGGATATTCATCAAACTTCAGATTCAGTTAGATGTTGTCTTAATAATTCGCTAATTAGAAGATTTTAGGGTAAGGGACCTAACCAGTGATGTTGATATGTTGCATTTTTAAAATATGTATGAGATTATAGAGAGCTTTGGATTGCCACGTTCGACTAATTTTATAATCACTTGTATTATTGGATATTGAGTACTAGATATCATACATATTAAAGCTGCTCGTTGGAGTATAGTAATATTTAAATAATCCTTTATTTGAAACCTATAACAATAGTAAAGATTCTATTTTGGTTTATTTTTTGAAAATATTTAACCGAAAATGCATGTACATTAGGGTGTTACACGAATTTTTTTTTTTTTTTTGAAATTCAAAATTTCAAATTGATAAAAAGTTGTTACGATTATAGCATATTTACTCTCTGAAACATTTTTGAAATTAAAAAAATATTTAGGTGTTTGAACATGAAGTTTAAACTTTTTATCCTAAAATGTAGTTTTTTCATATTTTTTAAATATATGAATATAAAGTAATTGATTTTTTCAAAGTACAAAAACATAAAGTTTATACAGGCATCTGACATTAAAAAAAATTCGTTTCTGTCTTTATTTTTAAAAGTCTCCCGGAATAATTATTTTACCAAATATCGAAGATTTTCAATTTATTTCGTTGATGGTATAAACTTTGTTACAGGTCATTTTTTTTAATCTGCAAACCTCCAAACAAAATGTATATTAATTTTTAGTTAGTTTATTTGTCTCATTTGTTTTGGTTCGTGACATTAAAAAAAATTAAATGTCACACACACACAAAAAAATGTAACAGTAAAACTTAGAAAGGAAATAAAAAGGTTACAAATACAATAGTTATACTTGAATTTAAAAAACATTATTCAAAATAAAGCGCGATTTCATAGTCTGTTTATGTTGATGGTTTTAGGCAGGGCACCAGAAGTGTAAGCAGATTTTTCAACTTGCAACCAAACTTTATGTTCAGGCCGGTTGAAATATATAATTTATATTGCAGTGAATTACAAATATGCTTATTAAACAAAAATATTAAATTAAGTTTATTAGTATTATAATAAAAAAATAAATAGTGAATTAATGCTAAAGAGAAAAAAATTACTTGTTCTTTTTTCTTGAACTAATGTAGTTGCAGATGTGAAGTTCCGCTTCATTTCAAACTTTGGAATTTAATTTTCGTCTAGTAATTTTGACCTCATGAAGCCATCTCGACCTTTGTGTGTTCAGACAAACGTGCTTAGATACTGATATAGCTTCCTTTAGAATTCTTTAAATTACCTGTGTATATGATTTTTTTCAAATTCATTTCTATCACTAGTTTCTGAATCAACAAACAGTTCAATGTATTGTTTTCTCATGTTAGTTATAAGAAATGGTTCCGTTTCTATAGTAGATTGAGAATAAATACGATCGTTGTAGTCTTCTACCTCATAATACACTTGTGGTGGTTTTAAAACACCCTTTTCATTAAATTCGGTTTGTCAAGATTTTTTTTATCTTTTCGCTTCCCAGAGAACTCATATATTTCAGAGAATCAAACAACATTCACTGATGAAAATGTTCTGTGTGTATCGTAAAGGCATTTCTCTGTAGAGTTGATTGAACAACAATCTTATATTCATCTTATAAGTACTTGATATACAGTACGGTTTTAAAAAGTGTTGTGATGCATAAATAATACTAGGCTGACTTTTTATGTTAAACCATGAGGAGGATAAACGTTCAGTAAAAATTAAACTGTTTTTTTCAGTTGTGGAGTTGGAAAAATTGATGCAATCAATAAACGCAAGATTCTGTTTGTCGTTGTCAGGCATCTTGCATGGGAAACGTTTCCAGGTTTTCTGTTTGCTAATTTCGGTAATTCTGCTATCAGTACAGTTTGATTAAATATTTCTTATCCGTGCTCAAATCTTTATCATTAACTTCTGGAAAAATACTATCTATTTTGCGATACATAACGATAGGTAATTTTTAACAGTTTTTTAAACTTTTACTTATAGAACCACTGGAATGCATTGGGCCATCTACGACAGCAACATTTTCTTAAGAGGTAATTCATTTAAAATGAAACAAACAAATCACTACTTGTACTGTGTGCTTTAAAGCACACTAATTCAGTACAATTTACCCATTAGAAACACCAGTACTTGTTGCCTACAATACACCCAAGAGATTTAATAGTTGTCACATGAATGTAATTACATTTCATGTATTTTGGTAATGATGATACTATGTCTTTCCCAGAACTACTGTCTGGAGTTACATAGCCAAAACATGTTGATCATGGTTCCTCTATATCCATCAAAATAAACAGACATTGAAAACGAGATTTTCTTTGAATAATACTTTTATAATTCAATGCTAAACTTTTGTATTTGCAACCTTTTTCATTTAAACATTAAACTTTTTAAATTTTACATTTATTTGTGTGTGTGTGTGTGTGATTTTTTTAAGAATTGTTTCTAATGTCATGAGCCGAAACAAATTAGACTTATAAATTAGTTATATAAGTCTTAAAATTAATATATATTTTATTTACATTATATCTGGAGGTTTGCCGATTGGATGTAAAAAATTACCTGTAACAAATTTAAAACCACCAACAAAATAAATTCAAAATCTTCCATATTTGGTAAAATAATGAAATTCTTAATTGGATTCCAGGAGACTTATAAAATTAATGACAAAAATGAAATTTTTTTATATGTCAAATGTCTATCTAAAGTTTATGTTTTTGTACTTTGAAAAAATCAATTACTTTATATTCATATATTTAAAAATTATGAAAAAACTACCGTGTCTGGCAAAATTTGGGCTGTTTAAGGAAGAAATCTTTTAGTTTATCATTTACAATAGCAAATTATTATTGACTGAAACCATCCCGGAAAATTTATCAATGGAATTCACATTGTCTTTCGTTTAGTACAAGCTTTTAATAAAGCTAATCTTTCATAATCGGGTGGATCTCATTGTGGAATTATCGACTATATTTCTAAAGCGAAATAGTGTAGAACGATAAGTACTATATACTAAAAACTTTCCTGAGAAATTATCTAACAATCACTGTTAATTCTTTAGAAATCAACACAGTTTAATCTTTTAAAAAGTTTAATCCCTATAAAATGTATTCAGTTATTAAAGAACTTTCGCAATTAATTCTAGAACAAAGCAACTTAGAATGATGTGTATGATGTGTGATCCATGTAATAAAACCCATCTTGAAAATGTAACTAACTAGCAATGCCCGTCCTCTCTCAATCAATTCAAAATAACTCAATTTACAAGTGGTTGGATTTAATTTCCTCTTTTGTATTTTATATATTTAATATATAATTAAATATATTTTTCAGTTTCGCGTTGACCTGTTTATAAATATTTTAGGGACGTAGTGTAGGATATACGTCGTATACAGTGTGTCCCTCCGAAATAAAGCCACCGTGATTTTGTAAAGTAATGTGACGGGAAACAAACCAGTGAAAACAAAACAAATATAATAAGGAAATTTGTATATCAATACATATTTACAAGGAGTAACTCCCTACCTGCCCCACCTAGGCAGGAAAATAAATAAATGTATAGAAAAAGGGGAGAAAGTGTCCCGTAGATATAAAGCCACAATAACAGATGTAAATTCTCTAACAGATGTAAATTTGGAAAAATTACATCTGCTATAATTAATTTACCGATTGAATAATCGCGTTTAAAATTAATCTAATGTAATTTCGTACACAGCGATTTTCTGCAGTTCTATATATTGACCTTCGATTTATTCTGTTGAGCTAATCCAGAGTATCAGACCTGATTAAGTGATCGTTGAGGTTGATTGGGTGAAATAGTCCTCCAGTGTCCGAGATGGCTCAGTTGGAAGAGTATTGGCGGCTTCAGCCAATAATCCCTGGTTCGAATCCTGGCCCGGACATTTTTGACCCAATTTGGAAAATTTACATCTGTTATAATTAATTTACCGATTGAATAATCGTGTTTAAATTTAATCTAAAATAAAGCCACTATATCCAATGTATCAGCCATTATTATTTATGACATTGAATAAACGATGTGGCATATAATTTACCAACATCGTAGACAGTAGACCCGATACTATGCCAGGCTTCAATGATGGCGACTTTTTAATCTGCCACAGATTGTATGCAGTTCACTTTTACAAGTCTAACCCGACACATTTTCTTGAGGCATGAGATAAAAGTACAGGGCACGCCATTCCATGATATGCACTCAATTATCCAAAACCTATTCCTAGGAGGTTTTTGGAAAGATTGTGAGGCCATTGTTCTGCTGGAAAATTAACGTATGCCATACATTCTCTCTGCAAATGGGAGAAAATATGTCTCAAGCATTTATTGGTGATCGTTAGCTTACATACGTTCTGAGTGAAAAACCAGGTTAAGTTCATCACCATAGTCGAAGCGTCCAAACAACTTTAATAAGACTCCCCTACCAACCACATTGAAAGCTATCCATAATCAAAGTATAGTCGATATAGCCAAATATCATCAGACCACAAAGGTCCAATGGCATTTGTTTTCTCAGATGAGGAAAAATTTAATTAAAATTTGACAGACAGCTTTGCTTCCTATTGGCATGACGTGTGGGAAGAAGAAGCATTTTTCTTCAAAAGTCAGCACAATGGAATCTGATTAATAATTTTGGGACGCCTCAACTATTGTGGTAAACGTAACCTGGCTTTTCCCTTAGACCTCACGTACGCTACAGTTTATTAAAAATTACTAGAAACTAATTTATAACCAATTGTAGAGAGAACTGGTGGCTTAAATTCGAATTTTAGCAGGAAAACACCCTCATAACCTTTACAAAATCCTCCTAGGAATGTTTTTTGGATATTTGGTGTATGTCATGGCATGATCTGCCTTATATGGACATCTCAGTCCCCAAGAAAATGTACGGAATATCCTCAGTAGAGTTTTAAATGTCAGTGGTAGACAGTTCAATTCGGTGGATGAACTGAACACCGCCAACATTGGAGCCTGGGATAATTTTGATGCTATTATCTTCCAGAGATTGTTAAATGGTAAATTCCAAGTCATATATATAAGCATGGCGGATTTATTGATTATTAACAATAGTTGCTTTATTTCGGCTGGAGATTTTCTCCCCCTTTTTTATTGATTTTTTTCCCCAGACCAAAATTGACTTATCTAACGAATTACTCCTTCAACATATGTATTTCTATGTAGAATTCCTTAATACATTTGTTTTGTTTTGTGTACAATTACTATATAAAATAACGGTGACTTTATTACATTGGGAAATTTTGTACCTTTTGGATTTTGTCTAGAAATTTTCGAGACCTTCTATACATAAAATATATATTCTGTGGCATGAAATCTCTAAATACACAGTTTATCCGCTTTTTTGCGATTGCATCTGGAAAAACTTTCCTCATAGTCCCATAACTAAATGTGTAGAATGATCTGTCAAATATTGAAACAGTATATAAATTATCTAACTGTGCAACCCCAATAAAAAATACGTTCAGTAGAATTTTTATTAAACAGTAATCTTTCATATTCGTGTTCATTTAACTTTAGAACTTTTTCTTGTATCTCCATAACAACGCAACGTAAAACAATGTTTTCTACATTGAAAAATTTCTAAAACAAATTACCTTTGATTTTCATTTTGTATTTATTGCAGATGATATTGAGATTTTTTTTATGTGTTTTCTGTGATGAGAAGAAAACTTCGCTACAATTATACCAAACATGCACAAACAATTAACAAATTGCAGTGTGAGTTTTATCAAAACACATTCAGAGAAACGACATTATAAATGGTCAAAATGAATACAAATGAGCTTTTTGTATAACTATAGTGAATGTATTTTTATATCGCTTTCAAATTTCTTAATCTCTTTTCGAATAGTTCTCTAAATAAACAGCGTATTAAGAAATGTTGTTACAAAAACCATTAATGTAAAATTTGTGTGTTCCATTTGATGAAAAATCTGTCAAAATTTAAAAAAAGGTCAAACTTCAATAATCATGTTCACTTAATTTTTTACTTTTTGGTAAAATAAATAATTAATGGCAAAATAGTTATAAACTTGGATTATGTATTTTGTTGGTGAATCTATAGACACCGATCGTCAATCAGTATTTTTTTTTTTTTAAAGCAAACAGTTTTATTCGCCTTTGTGAATTATCTTGCATGCATGAAGTTTTTTTGGTGTCCTTTTTTGATAGTTCTTCTGAGTAATATTTTATAAAATAACTTTGCAAATATTCAGTAGGTAGTTCTGGCTTATAATGAGTGCACGTTTTTCGATTTCTGAAAATAATGTTTGAAAATTACTCTCTGTGAATCCAGATATTTAAATAGAGAATGTACGAGACGTGGACAAACTACTTTCCTATTAGTCCGATGAATTTCTGTGGGTCAGAAATTTTGCCACGATCTTGACTAATAAAGGATGTAAAGAAGTTCTCTGGACTTAGAGGTAACATATGATTCATTATTATAATCCGTTCTAAACAAGTCCCATGCTGATTGACTCACAATGACGAACTGAATACCCTGCTTTTAAATTAGCACTCAACGCACATTAGAGTCTTTTCATTCATTCATTTTTACAGTACTGTGTAATCCAAATTGACCCCAGGATTGTTTATTATCCAATAGAACCAACATCTAAAAATTGATAGAAAATTATTTGATTACTAAACAACACACAAAATGGTATAAAGCAAACACTGAAAAAGGTTAGTTAGGACAATAGTTGATTTTCCACGCTTAGGAAATACTGATTAGAAGTTGCTCATCGCATAATAGGTAAAAGTTAAGAGCAAATGATGCATATGCAAATCTGAAATAGCGACAGTCAAATTTGAAGAAGATAAATATATAATATCTAATTCATTTGAAAATTGTTGTGGTAAAAGAATCCCCAATCACTATGCACTTAACGGGTGCAATCTTCGTGAAGATATAAACGACTGCATAAATTCCACTAATAGGCCCTTCATTGCATTATATTGTTTGCTTTCTTTTACAAAAGCAGTAGAATAATATCTAAAGAAGATTACAGCAGCAACATCCAAATGCTGTGGATACCAAAATGTACTAGGACTACACTGATACATACAAAACTTGCGCCTGTCTCTGATACAGTAAAAATTGCGATTCAATATATAAATAAAGCATTGAGTTCAGATGGTAGGGTCGTCGAGATCATCATTTGTCCTAGATAGTTTTAAAAGTAACTAACTAAGTGCTATATACTGAACAACATTTATTTGTAACACAGAATTTTAATTACAGATGTTTTTAAGAAAAAAGTTGCCAGTTTTACTCTATTTATACAAAATAAATATTTTGTTTTATCTCTTAAATATGTTCAATCTTTAATAATAAAAATTTAACTAACACTCTTAAATAATAACTAGCTCTATGGAATTTATTTTATTTAAAAAAATAATAATATCAAATCCTATAAAAAAATGACTTTTGGATCAAAATTGCAGACAGTAGCCATTTTTGTTAAGCAATAAATCTGGATACAGTTAATGTACTAGTATCACTGTCTATCTATTATATAGTATCGCACTCTCTACGTTGTCTATGTTACTTCTCTTAGTCATATCCACTGATTTTCTTCGTCTTCTTTTCATTGGAGTTGCGAACAAGCCTAGTCGAAGTGTTGGGAAAAGACTAGTTTCAACGACAGTTGAAAATAAATTCACTTCACTCTTTCATCTAAATGTTCCAGAAGCTTTAAATAAAATGCTTTAATAAAAAGAGACAATATTCATCAAATGAAACAACTCATCTTAGATTTAACTCCACCGTGATTGCCATACCTAATATAGCTCTGTTTTTAGACTATAAATTCGTTCAGTATAAGTAATCTACTCGTAGAAACTTTAAGTATTTTTTTTACAACAATATTATATTTAGATTGACTACAAGACATTATAGAACCAAATATATTCACGCTGACTACCTTTACCGACAACACCTTTGCCTTTTAAAATTAAACCATATGCATTTAAATATTCTGCATAGAAGTGTAAAAAAGGGATATTGTAGGGGGAACTGGGGTACATTGATACAGTTTTTTTCTAAGATTTTTTTTGGTGTCAAGAAAGGAGAAAATTCAAGTTTTTTTTCCATGAGGTGATAGCAAAACTGGTGTAGTATGTTATAAAAATGTACAATCATTGTTTTATATAGTATTTTTGCATGTAATTTTAAAAAAATCAAAAAAAGTAATTTGTATCAATGTGCCCCATCCCCGGGGCAGATTGATACGTTTAAGAAAAATGACGACAAAATAATACCAATGCATATTTTTCATAAAAAATGAGTTAGAAAACCATTTTATATTTATTTATAAAAATTCAAATCACTCACAATTTATTTTTAAGCAATATTAAAGCAATCAAAATTAAATATATTATGACCTGATGTTCTGGCTGTTTCTTGTCTGATTGTTGGCTGTGGTAACTTTGTCATATCTAGCACTTCAACCCCAGCATTATTTTCTTTCTTATGAAAGATGAAAAAAATACCAGTTTTTCTGTTTATAAATAGGTTCATAAACAGAAAATAAAGGATAATTATATTAAAAATTCTGTTTATAATATAAGTATCATTTTCTGTTCCGCAGTTTGTTTCTCTTACTTAACATTTCTCATGTCGAAAATACTTTTTTCTCTGGAGAATCGATATAAATTCAAGATTTGTCAGAATGCCGTCTTTTCTTTTATAAGTTCTACTAGCACTAGATGCTGGGTAAGTTCCTACGTCTTCTGTTTTCAGAAATACTATAAAATGTTCTAATATAAAGAAATTAGAGCTATTTCACTTCAAT
Organism: Maratus speculifer; assembly: GCA_964019185.1. Classification (NCBI taxonomy): domain Eukaryota; kingdom Metazoa; phylum Arthropoda; class Arachnida; order Araneae; family Salticidae; genus Maratus; species Maratus speculifer. The sequence continues at coordinate 145,906,341 of OZ025300.1, forward strand.
AAAAACTAATATTAGAAATTTTTCGTGAAAAAAAGGTTGGATTAAGGAGTGTATGGTAAAAAAAAATAATAAAAGATAATGAAAATATGAACTATTAAAAGATTTAGGCTGTATCAATCTGCCCCGTCATAAACTGTATCAATGTGCCCCATACAGCGATTTTGAATAAAATGAGTCTCAAATCCAACACTTCACAATATATCTAACAATAAATAATGAGGAACTGATAAAGAGTAGCTGTACTTACCAGGGAGAGTATTCATTTTGGTTGAAAATACTGGAACAATTGTATAATAGCATTTCAATTGTACAACTCAAATTTACTTTTGAACAACAAAAACAATAAATCACCCGTCCCATTTCATCAAACTGCTGAATCATTCCAAGATTTTCTGTATGTAGTTGAATACACTAGCATCACCTTTTGGAGCTGTTGTGAAACTTCCTGTAATGACCCTGTGAGCGGTAGAGGGGGTGTATCAATGTGCCCCATGTATCAATGTACCCCAGTTCCCCCTACTTGTTTTAACAAAAGGCCATTTACAGTAAAATTGAAAAAAATAAATAATTCACTAATAAAATGTAAGTATTAGACATTTTTTAAACATTTATTACTCTCTAGAAATAAAGAAAATCGATGAAATAGGGGAAAAAAAGGCTTTACCTCGCCCTTTTCCATCTTCACTTAAGATAGTTCAATTAAACCATAAGAGGAGAAGGAATTTACGAGACAAAAAAGAAGAGTTAAATACATCTGTGTCCGGAGATTTAAAAAAAAATAACAATATTCTTACTCCTTTTATCCAAATTCTAAGAAGAGAATAATTCGTTACATTTCTTATTTATCTTTACTTTAGAAAATTCTCACAAATAGACAAATAATGGCCTTAAAGACGAAATAAAACTATATTAAAAAGATAAAATGCTATAGCTATACTTTTGGCGATTAATATTTAATTCAAATTAAATTAATTGTTCATGAAATACATTTATTAATTTCTAAATAAAGTGAAGTATTACAGAATTTATTTAACAGTTACATTTTAATTCTTCACCAGTTATTATACGTTTTTTAAATTTGAAAAAAATACCAATGATCATACAGCTTGTAGGCATACGGAAAATTTTTTTGAAACATTTTGACATTTTGTTTGTCCTCAGGAGCTAAAACACTGATTACAGATCTCAAAAGTAACACTTCAGTTCCAACTTGCTAAGATAATAACTTGATTTATTTATTCATTTGTTTGAGTTTTAATGTTTTTAAATATAATATGAATATTATTAGATATTTTTTATTTAAAAAATTTATTTTATCCAAAATTGACAAATGTTAATGATTTGTTAAAAAATTGTTTTTGACACGGGTACAAAAGAAAAAAAAGTATGCTCTTTTTAACTAGAGTATTTTTGTTATTGTGTAATTAGAAATAACTTCTTTTGAAAAAGTATTGTGGACTGACTGGAATTTGAGTAAGAGACGTCGAAATCGAAAGGATTTATTATGTAATATACAACTTACTGAATGAAAGAAGTAATGTTATTAAGTAAAACAAAATTTTATCGTTAAAAATAATGGTTAAATTTTTAGCTTTATTATCCGCGAGCCAAATTTTAACTCATCCTGGAAGAAAATCTATTTAAATCTATTTAAGGCCTGATTAAACCTTAAATGAAACAAATCTAAATTACTAATGACTAAATTACACTAAATTTAAATTCTAAAACATTTAACAGGACTTAAGTTCCTCTTTTCTCCTAGAATAGTTATTTATAGTTGTCCATGATAATATTTTTTATATTACTCCTCGTAAAAAAAATACATGCTTAGCAGTTTTGCGTAAAATAAATTGAGTGTTTCTTTCACAAAAGTATTCGACAGTGTTTAAAAAATATAAAATTGCGTTTAAAAAGTAAGAACTATCAGCGTCTGCAATCGTGTCGCATAATTTTCTTATTCTAAAAATATTCTGTAATATTTAAAAAATAAATACCCTGCGTTGCATAGTACGTTAATTTAATAAAAAGTTTCTTCTAATAAACTGTTACATTAAATATTGAATTAAATAATTTTTTCTACATTTGAAATAGTTGTAAATTTTTCCTTTCACTTTTCATAATTTTTCATTAAACATAAGCAAAAAGTATTTTTTATGGGTTAAAATTTCTCACTCTTTCAATGCAAAAATGCAAAGAATTATATTTCAAATTTGCGTTTCAACATTCTTAGCTCCAGTATGTCAAAATTCACTTTCCAATAATACAAAAATCTATTTAACGTTGCATTTACGTCACGTTGTTTAAAATAAAAAATGACTTTTCTTTTAAATAAACTCTTGTCCATCTACATACTACATACAAAGAAAATTCGAATTTAAATCATTTTATCGATTTTCATGTATATCTGCAGACGGCTTCAAAATTCGACGAGCAAAACATACAATTTATTGGCATAAATATTTACATTTGATAACAAGCAGCGATCTTTGTTTTGATATTCATGCAAACCAAAGTCGATGAAGGTAGCAAGAAATTTATCTATATTTTATCTGTTTGTTAAAAATATCTTATAACTTTGGCATAAATATTTTTTTCAATTTTTGTAAAAATATTAGAAGTATGAAACCTTATTAAAAAATGCAACACTTTTAAAATATTTAGATTTAATATCAATATTTTCTGAGCATGTTTTTAAGAAAGTTTACAAATTAAATCAAAAGCTTAAACATGCATTATTTACACATTTTGCTGGTTTTAAATAAAATCCTGAATTGCGTGTGATTTTTTAATTGATTTTTAATGACAATAATCTGTCATTTATTGAAATAATTTCCTCCAACGAGTGTCATATTCTGAATGCTTAGACAGCGTAAAATTAATCGTAAATATTTTGCTTGGCATGTACTGTCAAGAAAAAAAGATAGTTAATTAAATAAATGAGTTTATCTTATTTTTTGTTTGTTTTTACATATACACCAAATTTATTTTATAAAAATTAGAACAAAAATGCTTAGGATATAAATTTTTTCAAGACTTTTATAGAATTGAAATGAAACAACGCTTAATTGAAATTCTTTAGCAATTTTATAGGTTGAAGTTCTCTTTTTTTACGTATGTTATCACCGATTGTTCATATTAATGGTTTTAGAATTACTCATCGTAAAAAATATATATATTATCTGTAAAATACATTGCACATTTTTTAAATAAATGCATTGGTGAGTGTTTAAAAATAACATAAAATTAAGTTGAAAACTTGTCGGTTGTGGCAATCCCAAAATTTCTTCTATTTAACATAAAAATATATATCTTAATATTTCAAAAACTATTTATTAATGTTAATAATTCAATATTATTAATATAATACTAATTCATCATTTTCATACCAATCAACAACTGTACAAGTTTACCATCAATCAACAACCATACAAGTGTACAACACAAAACAAATCATAAAAATTTTCAAAAGTCAATATGTTTAGTTAAAATAATTTTAACAAACATGTCATCCATTCATTTTAGCGATTTAAATTTTAAAAGTGAAACTTAATTTCAACATTTATCATGTAGACATCATGGCTTGGGACAAAGTATCTCGATAGTAAACAGAAGGTTCTTAATTCGAGCCCCGGTATTGTAACTTGACATTTTCACGCTAAGATGGATTAAATTAAAATAAATTTCGTATTTTTTTGTCAATTTAAAGTGTATTATGTGTTTTTTTATCACTGATATTCATAATATTTTTTGAAATTCAATTTTCATCTCATTTTAAAGATTATTACGATTTATTAATGATTCAGTATTTTAAATGTCGTTTAAATATAGATTTTCGTTCATAGAATTTCCTTTAAACATTTTTAGAAATTTAAAATTCCATTTATATCTCCGCTGGATTTTTTTTTAATTTTCAGATTTTTACGAGCTTTAAATTTTGAATTTTATTTAAATAGTTTGATTTGATTATTTTTAATTTGATTAAAATTAATAAGGGTCATTCTACGAAACCATTTAGAACCATTTTTCTGCAGTAATTTTAGTAATAGAACACTAGAAAATATTTAAATGTAACATTAACATGATTTGTTAATAAAACCTATCTATGGATCAATTTGGATAAAAATTACCTAAAAAATTATAGATAAAATTACACTTTATATCATAACTTACATTTATTTTTCAGTAATGGCAGTTACCAAAGTAAATATAACTACCAAAATTTAAAAAATAATATTAAAATTAAATAATTTTGATCTAAATTGGGCTTTGAATAAGTTTAATTAGCAAACTATGTCGTGTTTACATCTTGAATAATTTATTTGTGTGTGTTATGTAACTAAATTTGCTGAAAATAATTCTAAATTTAACGTAAGTTACGATGGAATGCCCCATAACTTCTTCTAATAATAACACATTGCTCAGTGGTGCACAAAACAGGAATTTTAATATACATTAGTACATATTAAAATAAAATAAAATTTTCAACGTTTCGCGCCGTCTTCTGCGGGCGTCTTCAGGAAAATATGAAATGGAAGGACTACGTTTGCATCTTGTTCGAGAGATATTTCTACTAAATTAAAAATTAAATGAATTAAAATTTAAAAATGTTGCCAATTACACGTGAGTAAAAATTAAAATATTGCAAGGAAATAAAAATTTTAAGGTTTTATGATGTTATGCCATATTTTTGGTATATTGTAGGATAAATTATCATTACATGGTTTATTTTCACGTGCTATGATTTCGATGGATTCTATTATTTTACCTTGAACTGGGTTATTGCATGGAACTATGATTTTGGCTTCCTCAAAATTAATATGGTTACCCTTGTTTGCCAAATAGAAGCGAGCAAGGGCAGTATTCTGTTTATATTGTTATATATCTCTACGATGTTCTTTAATTCTAGTTAAAAGTTTCCGCGTTGTCATGCCGATGTAGACTTTTTAAAGATTATTAGATAAAGTGATGGGGATTTCATAAATACCAGATTTTTGATCTATTGGAATTTTGTCGATTTTATCTGTAACGAGGTCAATGAGATAAGGAGGAGGAATGGCGACAAGTTTTATGTTATATTTTTGTGCGATCTTTTTTACTTTTTCAAATATGTAAGGGATATAATGAAATTTTCTGTAAACTATAAGTTTATTCTGTCGTTGGCCAGATGTGGGAGGAGTATTGTACTGTTGAACTATGTTATTTATAAATTTTGCTGGAAAACCATGGTCAAAAGCTATTTTCTGTATAAAATTAATTTCTTTATTTAATGTGTCATCTGAACAAATCATAAAAGCTCTTTTAATAAATGACCTGAAAGCAGATATTTTGTATTCGAAAGGCATGTTGGCTGAAAATGGGATAACTGTATTTTCTTTTATTGGTTTTCTATAAACTGAAAATTTTAAACTTGAATTGCATCTATTAATTTGAACATCTAAAAATGAAAGGGTGGCGTTTTCTTCGACTTCAAGGGTGAAATTAATACTATTGCTTAATTTATTGATATCTTGTAGAAAAACATATAAATCAGCTAAACTGTGGTTCCATAAGATGAAAACATCATCAACATAACGGAACAAACATTCAGGTTTTAAATTAAACGTATTAAAAAATTTTTGTTCTAGTGGTCTTAATGCGAATTCAGCAAACAAACTGGATACTGGTGACCCCATCGGCGCACCATGCAGCTGTCGGTAAATATTCTTATTTAAAATGACTTCTTTTTATGTTTATTTTTAAATTGAATTTAATGGTGCTACCATCTGTGTAAGAGTTTGATAATTATAAATTAACAACTTGGCTTGGTTAATTAAAGGATAAATTACTTCTGAAATATATATTAAACGATACCGTCTGTGAGATCTGCAATCACACATATCCACGTGTTTATTGAGTAATTACGAACATTGTAAAATTACGCAAAAACATTTTAATAAAGAATTTTGCCTTCTTTATGTGCAATATTTATGTGGAATTATTGTAATGAATAAAACAAAATTGCATTATGTTTTGCTGATAGAATTTCACACTTTTGATAAGTATTTTGCATCAAAATGATTCTCCAAAATGGAACCCAACGCTGAGGGAAGAACCAAAATACACAAAATCAATGGTCTAATGGTTAATGCTGTGTACACTGATACTTCTCAGAAAATCAAAAGCAGCATAAGAAACTTTGTTTTCTCAAACTTTTTATTAAATCTAAAATAATATATATAGGAAATGAAATAGAAAAGTGTCAATTTGAAGAGGAAAATAAAATTAATTTTAGGATATATTTAGAAAGCTTCATGCTTTTATGTTCTATAAAAAATCCAAATAAGAAAGCATTGTAAATTACTGTTCTCGAAGTTATTTTAAATTTGGTTAAAATAAATAACTTCCCTTTATAATTATTTTCAAACTGAATTCATTGGTGCTACCAATTATGTAAAAATTTAATGATTTTAAATTATCAATTTGGATGCATTTATTAAAGGATAAGTTATTTTGAAAGAAATATTAAACGAAACCCTCTGTGCGATCTTCGGTAAAGCTTACTTACTTGTTATATTATTATTTTTTTTTATCCGAAAGAGAAAAGGGCCCCTCTCTTGTGAACTATTTTACGCGTGAGTATAGTTTCTATACATTCCATGATACTCTTGACAAGAATTCTCGAATGACACCCATTTTTATCAAAATCCAGAACTATCAAATGCGATGCTCCCTACAGACTGGAAAGCGACAACACAGACAATCAATTCATCGAATTGATTCTCTTTGTAGGATTAGTTAAATCGCGATTCGCATATTAAAATGCAATCTGTCAGCCAAATCATACCTAAGTGGAAAACACCTAAAACCCCAATTTTAGCGGTTTGAGCAGTAGCTTTATTATTGTTCTTTCCTGTACTCAGAAGTATGAAAGCATGCAAGATTGGAAGCAGGAAAACCTAAAAATAAACCTATGGGTCAACCGCTAAAATTGAATCTGTAGGTGTTTAACAGCAAGATACGACTTTGCAGACCAATTGCCTTTTAATATGCGAATCGAGATTTAACTAATCTTAGTTTTTCATCCGTAAATTCGATGAGATGTTTGTTTGAGCTGCTGCCTCCAAGTCTACAATTTAGTTTCTTTGAACAGTAGCCGACACGTTTGTCAGAACATGTATAATGTACTTTTAAGAATAACTTACCATGTGAGTCTATAATATATAAAACTTTGTATTTATTTATTTATTTTTAATGTGAATGGTTTATAATATGAAGAACATTTGCGAGAACTTTGTATTTATTCACATGGTATCCTATCAAGATCGACCAAACTCCGCGCAGCAATCCTTACTTGGAGTACACAAAAAATACCAGAAGAATTATACCCCTACATTGCGAAGTTTTCGAAAAACTGTGAAAGAAATGTTTTTCGTCATTTCTGGTGAACAAAAAAAAACCTTATCGGAAACCGGATCATCCGTATGTTCTTATTTTTCACTTACGGAAAGGCTGAATACTTACTTTTACACAAAATAAAGATAAAACGCATGTCGCAATATTCACGATTTGAATATATTATCACTATGCCTACATTACTTGTAGCTACTGTAGATGTAGCCTTTTAAATACGATTAAAACAACGACTTGACGACATTGAACGGCGTGCACATGCATGTCTTGACAAGCCTGGCAGATATTTTGCGCATTTTCAATTGCAAACATACTATGGAGACGTCTACGAAAACACGATTTTCATGTTACCAATAATTTTTTTATCTTTATCCGGATGTGACGTCATTCTTTTCTTTTGATTTTTCTCGAAAACTAATGGTTGTCGATGTATAGCTCTTTGATCATACTTTTTTTCACTTTCCAAAAGAAGAATTTGGCTGTGCACAATTTAGACGATCGTGATGGGGCACACTGTATATTACTATATAAAAATATCTATTTATCTATGCATCTATCAATTTACCTACCTACTTATATTTCAATCTATTTCTATATTATATATTCCATATGCACGTTATAGAAATATTACTCATTTTTATAATTTGAGGGGAAAAAATAGAGATTTATTCATTCGAAACAGAACGTAGTTAATTTTAAATATAGGAAATATTTTTTAAAAAGAAAGAAATATTCTTTCATGTTTAGAAGAGTGCGTGCCTTTGACAGGGAGCAGTCATTTTTCATTTTCTTCGTTTTCCGACTGCATGCAATCGTTTATTTTAAGTTTAATAATTGATGTTTTCTAAACAGTTTACAGTTCAAATGATATTTTAACCATTTTATGTTTGATGGAAAAGAACCTGGATCTTAAATGTTGTTTATACTTCATATTAAGTGCTTTTCTTCTTTCAATTGATATGTTACATACCAAAAATGAAGCACTGCGATGTTGAAAATTTCTTTCAAAGACTTATCTGAAAAATTTATAATTTATTTACAAATTATTAGAGGAGAAATATTGAGAAAAAGGAATAAATTTTACTTCTATATAAAGAATCTCACTCATAAAATTTACAGTTTAGATTTATATCACTAATATATGTTTATTATCCTAAAGGAGGTGGATCAATAAGGGCTATTTTTCGCCCATCAGATATCCGAAAAAAAAGTTTCGAATTCAGATGATTGTTCTGTGGCTTTGTATAGTTAAAGATATGTATTTTTGTTTAATATAAGTTTTACGTGATAAATAAAATAGTAAGTCATGGAAATTATAGCTCGAAAGTAGAGTGTTTTGACTTTTTTCTGCATTTTTGACGTTTTTTGCATTTTTGAATTAATTTTTTACTAAGAACTGCTCGAGGAACCCAATTAATTTTGACATGCAATGATTCTGCTCTTTATAATCTTTTATATGAGCATTATTTTATTTGGGTTCAGTGTGCGCTTCTACCTATAAAAGAAAAAATGTACTATGTGAGAGAATCAAATGCACTACTATCGGAGCGCGTTCAGACTTCTTTTGTCGTACTTAAAAAGTATTAACGTTGTTCAGACGTCAGTGTTGTTTTCTAAAATTGTTTCGTAAATATTTATTAAAGAAATTGCTAATAAATAATGCTTGGATACCAATGTCATTTCTGTGAAGTCTCGCAGAAAATTTTTCGTATCTGTTCTAACAGTAAAGTTATATTGATACTAGATGTTCGAAAAACTGAGATTTACAGAGTGGTTCTAAATAGTGTTCTAATTGCAGATAATATGTATTTCGTGCTCTCCAGGCTCTAAATACTTCTATTTCTTCTTCTGATGTAACAATAGGATATTATACGTCAAAGATTACTGTCGATGAGACCGCAAATAAGAAACCTAATAATCATTTAAAATCAATATCTCATTTTCACAACTCTAACACTTGTTGTTTAATATGTAAAGGTAAGAACTGCCTCGTTATTGTAGCAAAAGCTATTGAAACTCAACCCTCTATAGAAACTAATATCTATATTTTGTCGCGAAAACGATGCTATAAAACTCATATTACTTGATCGGTAAATTGACTCTGCAAGATTTCAGTCCTGTAAGTGAGAATACATCGATGTAAAAAATGCAATGCATGAAAGTATTTAAACCAATATCAGAATAGTAGCAAAGAAGGCCTCGATTTTTATACACTGGGACACTTTTCCGAAATCTATTATTATATTATCATGGGTATATTTATGTCTGATTTTAACTATATCTTTAAACTTGTAAAGATACGTTCCTCAATAAAGAGGTCATCTCGTACTTACTTTGCAATGTTATTTGTAAAACTTAGAACTGGTCTCTATCATGATGTTCTGTCTACATTACATAATATAAGAAAAATAATAACATCTTCTGTCAAATATGAAAACTAGGCTTTGATTGTGAACGTTGTTCTAAAACACCGTAGAATGGAACACATCACCAGAACACAAGTTATTGAAAAATATACGAGGGCTTCAGCAAGAAGATTGTTTATTCCGGATGACAACAATGACACTGTGATGATTCCTTTCGATGGTACACACGTTTATATCCAGAAGAGTGTGAACTATTCCTTCCAGAGACATTCCTTCTGGCTATACAAAGAAAGACCTTTTGTTAAGCATATGGTATTCGTCATTACTTCAAATTACATTTTGGATGTCTTCGTTCCTTACTTCGCGGAAACAAAGAACAATTAGGATAACATACTTACAAACACATTAAAATATTCACATAATATCAAAAAGTGACTGAAGCTAAATGATGTACGATGATGATGTGAGAGTACTGATAGATTTTTCAGGGATTGTTTGAAACTTCTGCACGAAATTGATATTTAGCATGAAATGCCAAGATTCTTAATTAAGCAGCAACAGTTTTCAATTGATGATGCTAAGGGACAGCTCTCGTAACCAAAATTTTATTTTTCAGCGCACAATTTCTAATACCTATAATATTTGGATAAAAACACAGCTAAGCATTATAACATACTGGTACTGTCAGTGTAAAATACGAAAAAGTGTCGTAGAGTGCTGGGTGCTTGTTGTTTTTATATTATGGATTCTATCTTGCGATACTACTGTAATGTACCATCGCTCAATCAAAATTAAAAACCAAATATCGAATATGTTCATATACTGTACAAGACGCGGGCGCTGGATGGTCCATTAGTGATTCTGGTGAAGCAATCAATAAAGAAAATAATCTAAAACACATTGTCCAAAAAGTCTGAAACTGTATTATTATTATTATTATTATTATTATTATTATTATTATTTCCGATATTTAATGTATTAAAATAATAATCTTAGTAAGCTCTATTTATCTTAATTTTACGCTTATTGTTGTGTTTACTATAGATTATATGGATTAAAACTAATGACAATTGTGTTTATGCTCATTAAAACATTTAATATTTACTTAAATCTATATTTTATTTTTCTATCAATTATTAAGCTTTCATTCAAGATATTATTATTTTCTTACTTATTAGGTATACTAATGAAAAAAATGTATGTCACGTCTAGGTGCTGATGGGCGAAAAATGTGCCTTATTGACCCACCTCCTTTCAGAATTTTATATTCAATTCCTTTTAAGATATTAATGAGTGAAAATATTTGATTTAAATCCGCTTTTGAAGACCTGTGCAAGCAAAAAGAAAAATGTTTTCAGGATTGAACTGTTGAGAATAAGTAGTCTTAACCTCTTCAGACCTGAGCATAAAATAACTCTACAAATATATATTTATTGCTTTTGCATAATCGAAATGACACTATAGATGACAAAATGAGTCATTTTTATGAAATCAGTACTTTAGGGGACTGGTAATTTAGGCTTATAAATATGGATATAAAAGTACTGATATACCACTCTTGTAAGGTCCTGACTTGGCAGAATCCCAAGCCGATTCCATTGAGAGTTTGGGGAGAACAGCCTATGAGGCCGAGAATATTTCTACGTATTCAAGGAAATGATATTAAATATTGTTTTCTATTTTTTGTTCTGAGTAAAATCTTATTTTAAATTAAATAGATTGTGCACCTTCTATCAATTATGTATATATTTTCTCTTACATTTTTGTGAATATTTAATAAAAGCATGTTTTTTTCTTTCTTTCTTTCTTTTTTTTAACATTTATATTTATGGCTAAAATGCAGTTTTAGCGATTGCTTGGCATCTGACTTGGCGGCTATACAAGAAATTCGCCAATTATAACAACCTAAATATTCAGGGCACATGTATATCATATTCTCACTGGGATTTACTTGACGCCAAGATGGCATTATTTTGCCGAATATGGTAACCCTGATATTGTTTATTTTTTGATAAACTGTTTATTTACCTTAATTTTTCTTTTACTGAAATTATATAAAATGTTTTTTGTTCTATAATTATTAGTTTTTAAAATTTAATATATTTAAAAAAATTTTCATTTATTGTAATTTTTTTAAATAATAGAAAATAATTTAAAGATGTATATTTAACCAGTATTCGAAAATGAGGTTTTCGGCAAATTGACATTGGAAAAAAATTGTTCCAAACCTTATAAGTATATGATATCTGCGCATATTCATATCAAATGCATGCAAATAATATAAATAAATAGTGTACATAATAATGTAAAGAAACATATTTAAAAAATCGCTAATCTGGTATGTTTTAAAATCACGCCAGGTTGCCGTTACTTCTAAAAAGATGCGCTATATTGCGAGTGAAAAGTTATTAGGCTAAGTTTAATAATCATACCTTTAAATCGTCTTTTTTATTATACTTGTCTTTTTATAACTTATTTCATGTAACAGAATTACAATGTAATTTTAAAAACGGATAATTCAATTACAGAAACGAAAAAATATCCCCCCCCCCCAAAAAAAAAAAAAAAAAAACTCGACACATCTAGGGTTGTTTAATAAACAAACTCATCTCGAGATGGTACTAACTTCCCCATTTTTTGACATGGACTCGCTCTTTTCGACCATGCGCAGTTCTGTCCAGGTTCCTCTCAAACGTGGTTCATCAGTACTATTCCCCTTAAAACATCAATTTAACCATCAGTAATATAAATTTGCGCAATAGCAAAATTAAGGTCTTTAAATAAGTAACTGATCAGCAAATCCTCAACTTTTTTTATTGTAACGCATTTAAGTTAAATAATCATGAACATTTCTTACTTTCTTGCCCCCAATGTCTCATCCACACTCAGATAAAAATATTATTTATTTTATGAGGTAATATTCATCAGTGCTGAAATTTATTGGTTTTGTTTTAAAGCAAATAGCATTCAACTTCATAGAAATAAAATAAACATGCAAAAAAATCGAACAGTTTAGTTTTTATTAGGGAAAGAATGGAGGTACTCATTTGTGTATCTCAGGTCTGAAGAGGTTATACAAGATGTGTATCAGTAAAAATATTTAAGGCGTGTCTAATTTCCTTCAGAAAAACAATGACAGTGTTTGACCTTTTATTTTTTCGGTATTCAACATGTTTTTGACCTACATCTTTACGCCAAACATAAATTTTGTAATTTAATAAAATGTAGACATTTTCTGCTCAATATTTGAACTGAAATAACTACTGATTAAGTCATTGAAATTCTATAAACTCCCATGAAAGAGATTTTTTATTGTTTTTATTATATTTTTAATATTTCTTGCTTATTAATATTTATAACTTATTTACTGTTATTGTATGTATTATCTCCTTTGCACTTACAAATGGTAACTGATATTGTAACATTATTGTATTTCTTTCAGCGAAATGCTCCTGCCTAATTTTAATTCGCTATTTAATTTGCTCTTAACTATTTTTTTAATCACTATTATCCTTTATATTGTGTTAATTTTCTTTTTCTCCCATCTCATAGCTTCCTGGGTTTGACAGTTTTATTTCAAAATTTAACTTTTCTAAATTATTAGATTCCTGTTGTCTGAACTTGTAGTTTTATTTAACTATCAATTTCATACAAAGTTTTGGGGAAGGGGGATAATATTACAAATTAAAAAAAAAAAAGAATTCGCCAAAATTAACCTTTATACTATATTTATTTCGTTATAACAATATTCCGTACTTAGTTCAAGTTATTAAATTAAAATGTTGTTTCTAGATCTAATCTAATAATCTTTATGGAAACGATATAAATTTATAATTCGCCTTAAAATCATTTATTCCAATACGCGTAAATTTAAAAGATGGCTCTAAATTAAAAATATTCTTAATTAAACTTTATTTCTTAATATTCCAAATAAAACTCATTTTTTCTATGTTTTTATCAACCCTTTTTAAGAAAGTCTTATTAAATTTATTCCAAAACCATACCTTTCAAAAAATATCATTATTTTTATTTATCTGTTTATTTATTTTTCCTCCTTCAACATTCGATATGTGTGCATATCAATAAATTCATTTCTTTTCTTTTTCTCTTAAAATTAATCGTCTGCAAAAATATTTCGTTTGCAGGATATTTGAAATTCTGAGTCAATTATAAATTAGTTAAAAAATATTTTTTTAAAAAATGAAATTATCTTCTGTGGAATAAAAATCTCGACTCTGGGCATGAGTTATGTTTACATGGAAAAATGATGGTTAGAGAGTACAGAATTTTCTAGAACTTTGTTTTTAGATTTAAGAAAGGAAGCCTGGAGGTGAGAGGGGAAGATTCTTGGTTTTTTCTTCGATGAGTACGGCTTGCTGAAATAAAGATGGAATATTCTGTTTGATGTTTCGGTTAAAGACGGCTTGCAAAGGGAGCCTTTCCCTCTCTTATGACTACAGTTTAATAAATTAACTTGCAGCAGCCAATGAGTAATTTATTGGATCTTCTACATTTATTTATTTATTTTGTTTTTCCCTCGCTTGCCATGACTGTGTGTTTTTTAAACCAGTGAACCAGTGAAAATAATTCGAGTTTCTGCTTAAATCGTCACACACAAAAACAAACACACACACACACACATATATATATATAAACAGTAAACTGTAGATTAGCCATGAATGGACTGTCAAAGTTGTGGCTTTTGTGGGGTGGTAAAAATCTCAATTTTGAATGCGATTTATTAAGCTGATGGGAAATAATAAAATGAAAATTAGTCAAAGGCAGTGCGGTTAAGAAATGTTAAAGCGCAATTTCATCTGATGAAGAAAATGAAATATTAACCGAAGAAGGTGAAACTACTAACTTGTGAAGAAAAAGCTTTGAAGATTTAGGAAAGTAAATCGATTTTGAAAATGCGAAGGAAGAAGTAATGCAATAACGGAATAACTAAGAATAAAAATTGGAGTGTTACGAAGCTTTAAGTGACGAATACATTGTATCACGTGTCGCTTGTGGTTAAAAAAAATCAAGGAGTTTCGGAAAATGCCCTGAAAGTGATGAAGTAAATTTTCTAACTCATCTAAAATAAGTCACGGTGATAAATTTACACCAGGCTGAGTTGTTGCTTAATTACTTGGAGTAAGAAGATAAAAACACACCTGTTGAAAAAAAAATGAGAAATTTTAGCAGTGATTTTAGTCGAAGAGCAAATGAAAAAACGAAAACAGACCTTTAACATTTGATTTCTCCTAAAAGAATGAGGAAAAATGAACCTGCCTTCTAATTTTTATATTGTACGAATTGTAAAGTTAAATAAATTACAATTTCTATTCACTTGCTTTCTTTTGTATTAATAAACTTATGAATGCCTTATTGTATAATGATTTGACATTTTCTATCCTTTATCAAAAATTTTTCGTCAAAATTTGCTCATATTCGATTACCGGGAAACATTTCCTAACCAATTCGGTTAATCAAGAATCTACTGTATATTTTAATATCACTGTTATTTCACTTCTGCAATATTGTGCATCTTCCTTCAGCTCACAACACTGTAAAAATTTTTAGAAGTGTTCCTGAAAGTATCTGTGATCTTTGCTGCACGATACAGATGGAAAGATTTCTGATTCGAGCAGAAAATAGTTTCGGATATAATACGGATCCTTACCGTTTTGCAATGAAAAGTTTCTGAATATATAGGACGCCTTTCATTGCGAATAGGAAAGCTTTCTAATACACGTGAAATCTTTCTGAAGATAGGATTATTTTAAAATTCATATAAAAAAGCGCAAATGACTATACTAAAATTACTTGCAAGTGCATATATATAATATGAAGTTATTTAAAATACATTAGATATATCTTTAAAAAAGCATATAAAAGTATAAAAAAATTAATGGTTTTAATGTATTTTTAAGATCGAATATACATTTTAAATAATTTTATTTTATACGTAATGTGCCTGCACATAATTTTAGATTATTTATTTGTGCTTTTTTTATGTACATTCTCATTATTTACTCAAAGGCAATTTAGCACTAGTATTTTAATTTTCATTTATTGAAGATTATTTTGTGAAAGGAAATTAGCTTTGTAAAATGGATTTTGTGAATAAATCCGTTTTATTAAATGAAATTTGATAAAGGAGTCTGTTTGAAATAAAAGAATTTATGAATAATTTTTTTCTGAGATTGTTTTTTTTAAATACACTTGCTTGATTTTATTTTGAAGAAAAAACAATATTATTAAGCTTTTTTTAATGTTGTTATTATTTATTATGCTTTAACATCTTTCAATGATATTTTTTAACTATGCCGATTAACATTTAATATTGACGTTCCAGAACTATTGTAGCAAATGGAACGATAAATACTTTCGAAAAGTGTTTTTTTAAATCATTTATAGCATGATTTAAGAATGTTTTTACTTATTGTTTTAGTCCTTTGTTAGAATTTCTTTGTTGCTCAGATATTTTAATATAAAATATCTTATTGCTATTAAATTACATGCGAATGTAAATAAAATATGAGGGAAATTTAATCAATAATCTAAAGTCAATTTAATAAAAATTCATTTTAAATCAATACTCTAAATTCAGGGAGTGAGAAATGTAAATGGTTTAAACAAAATAGTTGCAAATGGACAGCAAATCATCCACATTCTTCGTTATAAAAGATTCAACTTATATATTTATGAAAATTTCTTACATTCTTGGCTACACTGTGTTGAAGGAATATTAGAAACACTGATCAAATACCGCGTAATTAATGAGAAAAAGGCATCAGTACTACTATTTATTATTTTTATTTGAAAGCAAAAACATTTCACCTATGAAGAAATAAAGTAAAGATGTAGAAGCAAAACCGAAGAAAGTTTAATTTTTTTAAAGGAAACAAGAGAGGCACACATTTATATATCTGAAGTCTAAAGTGTAATCGATTTAAAAAAAAAAAAAATTAGAAAAGTATTAGAAAAAAAAAATGAATAAAATTGACTACACTTCCTATTATCACTATGTCACTTATTAATAAACTAAATTCGCGCAATTTTAAATTTAAGGTCTTTATATAATTTTATGATTTATTTCCTCAAAATTCTTCATTATAGAATGGTTTACGTTAAATAACTATGGATATCACTTTATTTTTTTTATTTTTGGCAATATCGTCTAGAAGGCATCCGTGTTAATATTAATTGGTTTTGTTTCAAAGCAAAAACATTTCCGGTATGTAAAAATAAACTAAAAATATACAGAAAAAATATTTCTTATATGAAAAATAAAAGAGGCCCAAATTTATATTTCACAAGTCAGAAGCTGCACATTATTGTTCCAACTATAAATTGTATTAGGAAATAATAACAATTAATAAAAAAATCATATGAGATGTTTTAAATTGTCAAGAAAATCATCGAAAATAATTTGTTCTGCTTAGTTTCTTTGTTATCTCTCCTTTTTAGGTGCGTTCGTAATTATGTAAATACGTAGCACCTATTGTTGTTGCTCAGTACGTCCGTCTGTCTGTCTGTCTGTCCGTCTGTCCGTCTGTCAGTATGTCCGTCTGTCCGCATATAACAACGCAAAAACTACCCAACCGAATCGTTTGAAATTTAAAATACATAATTATAACATAATTTTGTCGAGCCATTTCAAATTTTATGAAAATCGGATGGATAGATCAATTACAGGGACATTCAAAAAGATTCCGTTACATTACGGTCAATAGGGAAAAAAGTTTTAAATGCATTTTAATCGTTTGAAATTTAAACCATATAATTATTGCGTAATTTTGTCGAGTCATTTCAAATGTTATGAAAATCGGATGCATAGATCAATTACAGGGACAATCAAAAGGATTCCGTTACATTACGGTCAATGGGGGAAAAGTTTCAAATGCATTTTAATGATGTTACACTCATTCGAACATAATAGAATTGGCATGAATCTATGAAATATATACTAAAATATGCATTCTGTACAATCTGTGATGCAAAGAATTTTTATTATTAAATTACAGGGCCACACAAAAGTATTCCACTATATAAGGCTATACGGGGAAACATGGTTTGGTACGTGTTTTAATTATATTCAACTATTTCACATTTTATGAATAAGATATACGTTGCTGAGGTGTAATAAAAATTACTTCCTGCATATTTACAGAAACGTAAAGATTTCGACTACTATACTGTATCCGGAGTATGCTCTACTATATCAGCAAGATCTGAATATTTTTAAAACTTCGTTATCGTACGAACGCACCTCATTTGCTACGTTCACGTGCAATTTCCAACTTGTTTACATATATAAAAAAAATTCCTCTCACTTAAAGATAAAAACATTATGTCTATAACAAAAGATAATGTTTTAGTGCATTTAAGGTTCCATAAAAAGACATATTCTGAAACACAAAAGAATCGATAGTATATTTATTCTTTAAAGTTTCCAAATAATTTTTGTTTAGCCATTGAAAGATATAAATGAATTAAAGTATTTAAAATCTCTTGCGACATAAGAATGGTTTTTTAATTAAAGGATTATTTTGCTAATGAAGTGGAAAATATTTTATTGGATACAATAGAATCTTTTAATATTTTTTTTCTTGGAAAATTTATAGTTCTATCCAAAAAAAAAATAAAATTGTTTGAAAGTTAAATAATTTTTTTTTTTTTTTAGTCAGTATTATGAAATCATTTTTCAATAAAGCCATACTGATATTGGAAATCCCCAAAACCATTATAAGGAAATAATATTTTTCTTAATTTTTGAAGCAGGAGAAAAAAATGAAATCAATTACACATTTTTTAATTACATTTTGTCATTACGTTTACTAAATTGTCTATAAAAAGAAGTATCGAACAATGCAACGTCATTGTCATAACAGTTTATTAATGTAAAATTTAAAATAATATATAAGAGAAATGTTTCTAAATTAAAAATCTATATTAAACATTTTGTCAGGTTCTGATGCCACCTCGGCTAAAGAATGGAATTTCTACTATGTCTCTATTTCAATATTTCGTATTGTATGGTTGTGTACAAAAATTTCCAAGGTGACATTCCTTCTTTGTGAAAAGGGGAATTGACAGATAATCCCATGCAGGTGGTGAACAAGAGAAAGAGAAGATTGCTGACAGGCATGTCCATCTGTCATTGAGATATGCGGATGGTCAGCAGATTAGCAGCATGTCACTAGGCAAAAAAGGGTGGGGGAATGTGCCCAATGAGGAAGCTCCAGAGGAGGTTAACATTCGTGTGACCCAGTTAGTTGAGAAGGGCATGTTTGTCTCAGATAAGTCATTCCGTTCCTGGGTCTCGTACCTAGAAGGTGTATGGCAGAGGTTCTGGTAAAGTGTGCTCTGTGTTGTAGAGCGTAAGGCAGTGCGTTTTCTGGTGAGCAAAGGACACAGACGTCCTAGTGTTTAGTGCTCTGGGCTAAGAAGTGCAGTCCTAGTATACTTGTGTTGGGAGACTCAAGGTTGAGCTCCGATAAAGTGAATTTAACGTGTATTGAGTGTGAGGTGGAAAGTGTAATTGGAATAGTACACAGCCAATCTTTACTGTATATAATTTAATGTTGAACCGGATCACCTATATCTGAGTTGTAGTTGTATATATTTGTAAATAGCGTATTTAGTGTGTACATATATTCTTAATAAACTGATAATTCAGTTACGTGACGGCGTAAGTCTTCATTTACACAAACCTCACAGTGGGTGACCGATATCACCTAGTAATATCGGTGGTGGCAGCTATATCTACCACGGACATTCTTCAAAGTTGTGTGGACTGAGAGGAACGTCCGACACATTTTTTAAGTGTTTTGTCCATTTGACGAAACTCTATTCATATCACTCCTCTGTGTATCTGTCCATTAATGGGTCCGTACACAAAAACTGTATATGTCAGAGACTTAAACTTTTGTGAGCTTACAGCTGAATGTCTCGTGTCATATGACAACTTATAAAATTTTGAAAAGTCTATTATTTTAATTAAATTATTTTTTTTTCAGTATCATCTGTTCATTTTTGCAATTTAAAATTTAAAAGAAAATCTTAATTTCAACGATTTTCTTGTGAGCATCATATGTTGGAGCTAATATATCTCGCTAGTAAAATATTTTTTTTTACAAAATGACTCGGTGAGACTGGGAGTCTTTTTGTTTGTTTGTATTTGACAAAAAGTTTATGGTCGCTGTATCTCAAGAACTGATTTACGGAAATTTACAAAACTTTAGATTATGTTAGACCTTGATCTGAGCTGAATCTGATTGTGTTTTGGTACATATCGCTCAACAGGTGGTGTTTCTATGCTGAATTATTCAAAATTTTTACACTAGCCATACCTCAAGAATTAATGCATGGATTTTCATAAAACTTTAGATTTTTTTAGTACATGATGTAACATTTTGGTGTAAATCTCTTAACCGATGGCGCTGATATAGAGAATTCATGATTATTGCAATAGCTGTATGGCAAAAAATCTAGGCGCCAGCAGGCAGTTTCTCACCACAAAATTTATCTCGTTTTTCTTTGTCTAATTTTTCGTGTAAAATTCCTGATAGAATGCTATTAAATTTTGAGCGAAAAAAACTTTAAAATTTTAGTGGTGAGAGACAACCCTCTGGCGCCTAGATTTTCGCACCCCAGTGTTAGTCCCTAATAATAGTTTTTAATGTATTTCTCAAAACAGGTGACGCTGCTACTCAACGTTATTTACAATTTTCACAATAGCCATATCTCAAGAACTAGTTCATGGATTTCCATAAAACTTTATATTTAGTTAATACTTGATATAACAATGTCATCCTTATGTTTTGGTAAAAATTGCTCAACTCGCTCTGCAGTTGTGCATTATTCGTTATTATCGCAATAGCTATCTCTCAAGAAATAATGAACGACATTTTCAAAAACTTCAGATTCAGTAAGTCTCTATTATAGATTAATGTTGTTTAGTTTTTGGTGTAAATCGTCTTACAGATGCGTTGGTATGCTGCATTTTTCACGATTTTTCATTAAATGTATCTCAAGAACTAATGCATGGATTTTATCAAACTTTATATTTAGTACCTAATAAAAAAAATTGATCCCGATTAATTTTTGGTGCACATCACCCAACATGTGGCGCTGTTATGCAGTTTTTTTAGAATAATACCTCTTATCTTAAAAACTAATGCAGATATTTTCTATCAAATTTCAGATTCCGTTATAAATTGACATAAATTCTTGCTGACTAGATTTTGGTTTAAACCACCAAGTTGGTGGCGCTGTTATGCTGCGTTTTATAGGAAGTATTTACATGCGTAAGCTAGAAGAAAGTTTTAGGCTTGCCACATCAGACTAGTTTCCATTTATTCTTTTCATTCTCTTTTTTTGAATCCTTCATTAATTCAGAAGCATGCATATTTTATTGAAACAGCATAGTGTTAATCTTAATACTTCAATGCTGTAATTTAAATTCTACGAAGAAATATGCAGTACCTTATTTCTATGTGTTCTATTTCATTTTATTTTACTTTTAATTTTGACTAGATATTTAACACACAAAGAAAAAAGACATGTTTGTGGATATGCAAATGTAACGTTATGAACTCTTTGGTAGTTTTTGATCGCCTTCTGTCCCTAACGGTATCATAAGTTATCATCTCTCGAATCCGACCTCCCCTCCGGTAATAATATCGTTATCAAGGTGTAATTTATTTTAATTTTTTAAATTTATTTCTTTTGATTGAAGTGATATACAAAACTAATTAAATTGGTTGTATGTTTTTTTCGAATACTTTATTAATTCAAATGAAGAAAAATCAATAAAATATCACTTTATATAAAATGACACTGTTACTATTTAAAAGTATTTTATAATAGCTTTTTGTTATATGACCATTCTATAATAATGATGTCTTGTTGAATTTGCCATGAACAGTGGAGTGGCGAGGAGATCATAGAAATTCTTATCAACCAAAGAAATTGACGACATTCTTTCCCTTTTATTTATCAGTAAACACAAGATCAATTTCAAATACACTTTACGTATGGTTTCTCGAACCGAGATTATATATGCATACAAATATGAAGAAGAACAAGTCAAACTTTCTAGTATACCATATTTTAGAATTAAATTTATAAGAATAAATTAGAATTAAATTTATAAGAATTTAGTGATTTTAATAATAGCTTTGTATTTTCATAAAAATATATTAAAGTTAAAAAAATAGCACGTTATAAACCAAAGAGCATGTTATAAATAAAAGGAAAAATTTTTGGTTTTACCAAAAAAGGTACCGATAGCAAAAGACAAAATCCCCAAATCCCCTCTCCTTACAAATATATTACAATATCAACTAATAGACCTCACCCCCCCCTCGCATCTAAAACTATAACGTTATATATGCACAGATCCTAATCAGCAGTAAAACGAATACTATGCCCTTAAATTCTAGCAAATAACTTATATCCAAAGAATCAAGTAAGAAAAATTAAAAACATTCATATTTTTTATTCAACAATATAAAAGGAGATACTTCAGAAAAATAAACATTTTTATTTTAGAAAATTTATTTTCAGAAGTTTCTTTTAATGTTATAAATATTCTCAAGCATTATCTATTATTATTTCTATTATTCTAGAATTCACTACAGATAAAAAAAACTGTTGCAACCGATATAAAATGTAGAATACATTGCCAAGAAATCAACTCCTCCATATTCTACATTTATTTTAGAAAGGATGATTAATTATTTAAATTGTTTCATAATGCATGAGATGTAACGTGTGTGCTTTCAAAATTTTAGCTTTTATAAATTCTTGGATGATGTTTTCTGCACCACATAGATTTAATAGGAATTTTTACTTTTCTAAATCGTCGTAATCTGTCCACTGAATATGGCAAAATTTTCTATTAAATTTTTGTAGCGCTAAAGAGCGTAAGATGGCGGCAGCAATAGGTAAGCCATTTTGAAATCAGCTTAACTTAAAAATTGCAATAATCTATGCATTTTAAGAGCGAAAAATAAGATTTGTTTATAAACTCGTAAGTTTCATTATAATATTTTAATAATATTATAGCAATGTTACATTCCTAACAGAACTTCTGTTATTTAAAAATCCATTGCACATAAACCATCCTTCATTACCAACAACTATTTAGGTTATTTAAAAATTCATATACTTTACATACAAAATCAGTTTTTCTACATTTAATTTTCTAGAGATGATTAACAGTTGTAGCTATTCTTAATGCACTAATTCTAGTTCGAATATCCCCAAGGAAAAATAACGTCTATCTTTCTCTAAGTTTACAAATGAACTGCTTCGAAGCGATTTTAATTTAGAAATAACTCTGAACTGCATGCAATCAGACAAGACTAAATTAAGGAAGCGATCTTAATACAGCTTTGTTGATTATAAATCACAAGAGAAATATTTCATCTTAGTGTTTTATTTTAAGAAAATTGTAAAACAATTAAATGTGTTATTACTGGAAGCTGGACAGAAAAGGGAAATTAGCAGTATATATTTTTACGCACAGTATATATTTAATGTATTTAACATTTCCATTTTGAACATTCAAGAGTGCAAAGAAGGTTAAGAAACTAAGACCTTTTTTTAAATAATAAATTATATTTACTCTATAATTAATTACAGAATATGCGTATAATGTGTATAAAGAAGTAAAATAATATGTCTTACTTGAAGATAATGTGTTTAACCTCTTCAGACCTGAGGTACGCAAATGTGTACCTCCATTCTTTTCTTCATAAAAACTAAACTATTCGAAATTTTTACATTTTTACTTTACTTCTATACAGCTGAATGTTGTTTGCTTTAAAACAAAATCAATAAATGTCAGCACTGACGAATATTATCTCATTAAATAAATATTGTTTTCATCCGAGTTTTGATAATATCTTCAAGACATTTTGGCCAAGAAAGTAAGAAATATTCATGATTATTTAGCTTAAATACTTAAAAGTAAAAAAATTTGAGAATTTGCTGATAATTTACTTGTTTGAAGACCTTAATTTTGTTATTGCGTAAATTTATATACTGATAGTTAAACTGATGTTTTAAGGAGATTAGTACTTTTATAACCATATTTGTAAACCTAAATTACCAGTCCCCTAAAGTACTGATTTTATAAAACTGACTCTTTCTTCCATCTATGGTGTCATTTCGATTATGCAAAAGCAATAATAATATATTTCTAGATAATATATTTTCTGCTCAGGTCTGAATAATATGTAAAATGAATCGCCTAAAACGAAGTAATCTTTAAAAGCAGTTAAAAGATTAATTTACGTATTAGTAAAACCTATTTATATGTTTAAATAAGAATGAAAAAAATCGCACGACACGCATGGAATATGAAACACTTTCCAATACATCCAGATAAATGTAACAAAACTGCATTGTTTCAAAACTTAAAATATTAGGTCTAATTCAAACATATGGAAACTCATGAGACATTAGAAAACCCCATTTAACCACTTTCCCGATTTGTCCGACGTCATTCGGGCAACATGATTTTGCCATTCGTAATTTGTCCGTACTACGTACGGGCATTCATATTCCGATCATGATTTATTATTCTCACCAGTAATTTTTAATGTAAATTTTGCATTATTTAATCCAAACATTTTTTTGATTTCATAAGACAAAATATTCTGTTTTGAAAAACCTGTGATAAAGTGTTAAAAATTCTGTAAAACATGATAAAAACAGACATTTTTAAAAGTTTTTTTTTTTCAAAAAGATTGATTAGTTAAGTGGTTAAGATGTAACCGACTACAATCGGAAAATTATCCGAATTCGTTGAGCAGCACTCTATATAAAACATAAATGTTTATCTATAACCTACACGCATGCCAAAATTTAATTCTGTTAAGAAATACAAGTATACTCTAGTTTCAAATACCCCTTCAGAAACTTCCGCTCTTAAAACAAGTTGGAAATTGCACGTGAACGTAGCAAATGAGGTGCGTTCGTACGATAACGAAGTTTTAAAAATATTCAGATCTTGCTGATATAGTAGAGCGTACTCCGGATACAGTATAGTAGTCGAAATCTTTACGTTTCTGCAAATATGCAGGAAGTAATTTCTATTACACCTCAGCAGCGTATATCTTATTCATAAAATGTGAAATAGTTGAATATAATTAAAACACGTACCAAACCATGTTTCCCCGTATAGCATTATACAGTAGAATACTTTTGTGTGGCCCTGTAATTTAATAATAAAAATTCTTTGCATCACAGATTGTACAGAATGCATATTTTAGTATATATTTCATAGATTCTTGCCGATTCTATTATGTTCGAATGAGTGTAACATCATTAAAATGCATTTAAAACTTTTTCTCCATTGACCGTAATGTAACAGATTCCTTTTGATTGTCCCTGTAATTGATCTATGCATCCGATTTTCATAACATTTGAAATGACTCGACAAAATTACGCAATAATTATATGTTTTAAATTTCAAACGATTAAAATGCATTTAAAACTTTTTTCCCTATTGACTGTAATGTAACGGAATCCTTTTGAATGTCCCTGTAATTGATCTATCCATCCGATTTTCATAAAATTTGAAATGACTCGACAAAATTATGTTATAATTATGTATTTTAAATTTCAAACGATTCGGTTGGGTAGTTTTTGCGTTGTTATATGCGGACAGACGGACAGACGGACAGACAGACGGACAGACGGACAGACAGACAGACGGACAGACGGACGGATTGAGCGACAACAATAGGTGCTACGTATTTACATAATTACGAACGCACCTAAAAATGGTACAAGAATTTCTTTTCTTTTTTTTATATTGGTGGAATCCCGTATATGAAATATAGAATTTATACACAACCATAAAATGCAAAAAAAGAAGTTACATTTAAAATCTCATACGGAAATTTGAAATTCATTTCCAGCAATTATTACACACAGACAGTACTGTAACTGATTTCATCTATGTGTACTTGTAAATAAACAACAAAAACTACGAATACCTCAATCTATAGTAATCATCATGTAGTTAAATTCTGTAATTCAAAACAGTTTGAATAGATTTAAATAATCAAAATACTCTGCAGACATTTTACCTCCGTATACTATAATGTAATGCTGTTTGGGATGTTTCTCTAAATGATGTATTAATCCCACATACTTCATATACAATATCAAACATGACCCTAAAGAAGGCTTAACAATTGCATTAAAATCCAAATTTATATATGGCAGTTACAGCGTGGACAGCGGACTGAAAAAACGAAGCCTTAAACACTTTTTAAATTTAGAAATTTCTCCCTGAAATTAGATATGATATTTTCCGAAATATTTTGTAATTCTCTTCTTTGAATAATTTTCTTGTATTTTTATGCGTAATTGTCGAGTCCTAAAATTTTTATTTAATTTATCTAAACGCAGAAGTATAATCACACAATAACATGGCTGCAAACAGACTATTTATAACGTTTCATAAGGTACTTTCACTCCAAATATATGTGTATAAAACAATTTGATTAATTATGTATGCATTCGTTAATGATATTTTGTAAACATTTATTTTTCTTAAAATCATATATTTAATTAAAAGTACAAATTTCAAATAATAGGTGGCTCTATGATTTGTTTATTGTGAAATTTTAAACACAGAAATGGACCGTTCCGAGGACTGAAAATAATGAGAGAAATTTTAAATATCATGATAATCTTTCGTAGATGCTTAAACTAAAATATTGAGACAATGAGAGATTTATTTACATTAGCTGCAACCACTGATCCTGATTGGAAAGTAGGTCCTTTTAATATCATATGTATTATATAATAGGATTGTGTTTCCAAGAGTGGCTTATCAAATATTTAACTTAAAAAAGATTGATATTGGTTTTATGTCTTTTAAGAAGTGCTACTCCATATTCGGCTTTACAGCAAATTGGGGTAGTTTTGAACAAAGTTCTTTTGGCTATCTTATGGTATTTTCCGGTTTTACCAACATCTTGCCAAAATGTATGCTAATGTGTCATTTATGCCAATCCTGAATGTTTAAAGTATTTTTATTGGAAATTACGCCAAATATTATAATTCTCTATAAATATAGAATTGATACCTAATCTATTCTTTTATTTTAAGAATATTTATTTAATGTTATCCTAGCAGACCTTAGCGAATAGTTTAGCAATCTGTATAATTTGGTGAAATCGACCGACAGAATAGATAACAAGTAAGAAAAATCATGCGTTAAGCATAGATTATGAAGCACTTTCCAACACTTAATGAAATCTTTAACAAAACTTTGTTATTTAGGGAAATAATAGTGTATAGCCAAATATACCCAAATATGTATTCCAGTACTTTTGAACAGCTCTGCATTTCATATGTCAGTTGATATAATGGGAAAATTTAGTTTAGCAAGAAAATACCCAGTAGCTTGAAATTTCTTTTTCAGCATTTCATACTATTGCATGGAAACATACTTGAATACTTTTGTTCAGGCCTGTAGTTTACATTGGACCTTTATTACACGTCAGCATTAGGCTAAAATTTATTGTAAACTAAAACGCTTTTAAAACAACTGAAATCACATTCTCATAAATTATCATTCATAGGCGTCCATGTACCGAAATCTTTGCGTGGCCCTGTATATCCTTTTATCTATATTCTGCTAACATTTCCCAGTAAATTGAATGAAGCTCAGCGTAAAAATGCATAGCTTATTTAAGAACCACGTTTAAATAATTTACGCTCATATTCAGTAACGTTGGTGAGCTCTTTTGGGTAGTCCTGTATATCAACTATAACATTTATACACACCATATAATGTGCAAATATTTAGCGAAATATAAACGCGCTATCATAATTAAAATGCATTTCATCCCTCCATCAGCCATCATCGGACACATATACGGTACTTCGGAAAGAATATACTATTCGAAATCTTTTGTATGGCCCTGTAAATGCTATGTACTTCATATTATGCAAGACAGTAGCGTATAATTTATATTAAGCTTCAGTGACATATATAATTTTATTATACATGAAACAGCTTAATATATTTAAAATATGTCACACACAATTCCCCCTTTTACCATTATCTAATGGAATTCTTTTGAGTGGCCATGTAAATGAATAATAGCTACATTTTCACCTTATATTTTATAGAATGCATATTTTAACATGTTTGACAGGGTATAACATCTTTAAAATTCCTTTGAAACGATTTTTCCATATAAGCCGTAATGTAATGGGAAACTTTGATTCGCCCTGTAGATAAACTAATCATGGTAGGTACTTCATTTTCAATAGCGTTCGTGCTAGGATAAACGTCAATAACGTCCTAAAATTTCATGGCAATTCGAGTATATTAACGATTTTCCCCCATAGGCCGTAATTTAATGGGAAACTTTTGATTCTCTCTGTAGATAAACTAATCATGGCAGATACTTCATTTTCAATAGGTGTCGAGCTAGTAACATCAGTAGTAGTAACATAGTAGTAGGTAAACATCAATAACGTATAAAAATTTATAGCAATCCGAGTATATTTACGGGGGTTAGAGCGCGGACAGATGGACAGACGGACAGACAAACCGAATGCATAAGCACTTTTCAACTTTGTTGGAAAGTGCTAAAAATAGTACCGGAAATCTTAGATTCTACGTGAGTGAAGTCATGGTTTAAAGCTAATAATAAAAAATATTATAGTGAACAAATGTCATAGTGAACATATTATTATTAATTATCTAAATGACGAAATTTCTTTATAAAGTGCAAAATATCACAATATTAATCTACGATGTTTCGATGTTTTCGATGTCTACGATCTTTATCTGTACCTAAATTAACTTTGATTCCGTTTATTTTATTTGAAAGTATTCTTTCCATCTAATCTAAAGAACATAAATGTTGACATGATTTTTCGTGTCATAAGCAGAAATACATCTTTCTCTCTCCATATGTGATATAAATGTTGTCACACACATGTGATTTTGATAATTGAAATGCTTGCTTTGCTGCATTGATCAAGCATTGTGAAAGTTATTTTTGCTTAAGAGAATGCAATATTGGATGGAATTTTATATTATATATTAATAGGTAAACTTCTCTTGTTACTAATAGGCAGTTGTCAAATTAGGAAAAATACATTTTAATAAGTTTTAATTAAATGACGCGGTGAAAACAATTCAAAAATGCTAAATAGATAGTTTCAATAATATTCTTTTTCAACATATTGCTGTCATATCATATGACAACTTCCGATACCCAGGAGTAAAATGAGAAAGTTTCAATTTGGAGTATGAAAGTTAATTGACGTTAAAGTTCAACATCAATAATAATTGACTCAATTCATATAGGGAATTTCTACTTGTTTCATAGTGGTCATTGAAATCTTATTTCAAAAACTGCGAAAAAAGTGGAGTACAATTATTTTTATATTTATAATTAATTAATGTTGATTACTATTCGGAAAAAGTGGTTCATCTCTTGAACACGGCTCATAATTATAAAATCATTTGTATTTTTTATCTGAAAAGCAAAAAGGCATATTTCCAGGTCGTCTGTGCACTTAGTTTATTTTTTTTCAATTTTGTCACCTATACCGTTAGTTTCTAGGGTTATCCAATGTAATAAAAAATTTTAAAATAACAAATCTATAAATAATACAGTAAAAATAACAGTAAAAGCATTATGTGTCCATCTTGAAAATCGTATATTTTCTTGTACTCCTATAATGTTCTTAATATTCTCGATTGTTCGGATTTTTTTCTCAAGAATTTAGGTTATCATGTATAAATTGCGCGTGAGCTACGGACTCAATTATACATGTATATTACGGCTCGTAAAAAAAAAGTAAATCAATTATGAAATATATTATTCTTGCTACATTTCATTTTTTAAAAAGGCAAGAAAAAAAAAAAAAAAAAACATTTAGACTATCTTTTTAGAATTTCTAAAAGAATATTTCAGTGTATAACCGTAACGTATAAAACATAAAACATTAATTGATAAAAGCATATATTTTACTAATTATTACGCGTTTTAATTTTTATTTATAATATATTTTCTATTTGTTAGACTTTAAAAGGTTTCATTATTGCAGTTTTACATATATTTTAAATATTTTGACGAATAATGAAATCCATAGTTACATCAACCTTTATACAATTGCATCTCTCAGTTGTTGTACAAGTACAGTCGGCTTTCGTTAATTCGAATTCATCGGGGCCACAAGAAATGTTCAAATTACCCGAAGTTCGAATTATGGAAAATATGAAATGAAAACATACTTAATATTGGTGAAGATATTGTACAAAGGAATTAATGTTATAGTGTTTTTTTTTTAATTTATTTCGTCTTATCATTGGAATCTTTATTATCTTTATTTCGTCTTTATCATTAGACTATGACTTAATATTAAATTAGAATGTATAAATACATAAACTAATTAAAAGGTTAGAAACAAGAACAATCGAAGAAAAAATTAAAGCGTCACTGATAGATAGACGGGACACTAAAAAAGTGGATATAAAATGCATTGGATTATATGTCAACTCGTTCGGAACAATTTTCACAAAAAACAAAGAAAGAAAGTTATTCAAATGATCTGAAATCCGTGGCAAAGAATAGAAAAATGAAAAATCGGAATTCTAGTTAGTTCGAATTTAACGAAGTCAAGAGAAAATCAGTTCGAATTAATGGGATTTTTTAACGTTATTCTACCATTGACAATTTCGGGACTTCATGTTTAGTTCGAATTAACCGAAGATTCGGATTATCCGATTTCGAATTAACGAGAGTCGACTTTATATTGTTTTTTGATTGATCAACATACGAAAAAGCGACACAAGTAATTTTGTTGCTTAACTTTTTAAGTCTGTCTGTGGCTCTTGAAATGTGCAATTGAGGATTTTCTCTTGTATGAAAACTTCGTTACATTTATCAATCTGCTGCGTATAAAAGCAGGTTCGAAAGTTTCAATTGATTATCTTCCACTGAAAAAAAGCTGCAGCAGAGATTTCAGACAATGTCCGTAAAACAAAGGTATTTATATCTACATCAACAGACTTTGCCATTGCATTAACGGTATTTGCCCGTAAAACACAAAAAATTACGGAAATTGACCATTTATGTGAAACAAGTGACATATTCCGTAAATTTACTGACAATTCACGGTAAAGTACTGTAAATTAACATTTTATTTTACAGCGTAGTCGAGTTTTATCGTGAGCAATTGAGTTAATATCAAGAACGCAGCACATAATGAAAAAAGCACTTATATTTTTTTAATCTGAAAACAACAAAAAAATCATTTTTCCAGATCGTCTGTGCACTTAGTATTTTTTTTTTCAATTTCATCTCTCATAAACCTTGACTTCTGAGGTCATCATATATTATAAAAGACAATCGCGTCGTGCATAACACTGACGTCATTTTTGTGACTCTTGTCGATGAAATTTCAATTTAGAAGTTTTCGATACTGTTTTTTTTTTCCTAAACATAGCACATTTTGAATTTTTACGTTGTCATATAAAAAATAAAATCTATTTAAAATAAATTTTTTAAAGCAGTATTTTAATCGGTTGATTCATTAAGGAATTTAAAATGACTATAACCTATAACTTCCTCAGCCCTAATATGTTCTGTAGGTGGTACTATAGAATACTACTTTAAATTCATTTAAATACTTCTAGAATTGTTAAAATTCCTTCTAGCTTTTTTAATAGTAGAAAAATAAATAGTAAAAAGTATTTAACAAGAATACTTAACTTAATCGATTTAAAATTTATATGTACGCAAAAATTTAATAAAATTGCATGTTCTATCGTAACGAAATTATTAACAAATATCATAAAATAATATGTAATTATATATTTACATAGCATATTTGACAATTTTATTTTAATACGAAGGTACTAGTCTTATGTTTTTAAACCAAATGGAATTAAATTAATCTTACACAATGAACTCATTACAATTATTACAAATATTCATGTTCATTGCTCCTAAAGTAAAAAAAGCATAATTTAGCTACTTAAAATAGAAATGAGGAAAAAACAAATGCGACTTATGAATCTTATTTTGGTAGTGAAAGACAATGAGTGTTTTCAGTAATTTTGTTTTACCTATAAAAATTATTTAGTTATAAATTAACTTAATCTAAAATAAAAAAAACATTCCTGATTCAACTATTCTAGAAATAACGAAAGAAAGCAGAAAAAATAAATTCTTTCAGAAAACGACTTATAACAAAAATATGAAGATACAATAATTTGGAAAATTAATTAGGAACATTTTCACAAAGCTAAGCGTTTAGAAGTTGACTAGGTTAATTACTGTTATTTTATGGCCTGCGGACAAATGAAAATAAGTAAGTTTATTGTTTCATTTAAAAAAAGTCCCTAATTATAGTTCATTTTTTTAATTATTTATTGCTCAGTAATTCATTCAATGGAAACAATGAACATTGATAAACGATTTTTTTCGTTGTTTGATATTATCAGATATCAGTTTGAAATTATTATTTTCATTTATTTATTTATAATTATATTTCATTTTAGCTTTTATTTCTTTTTTCTGCGGAGGGGTCATTTTTCCTAAAATTTGATTTTATTTCAAACAATCATATACGTGAAACGTCTTCGGATTTATAAAATAATGAAATAATATTTTTTAGTGTTTCGTTCATCTGACGAAACTCTGTTCGCCTCTCTGTTCAGTCTGTCTGTCCCATTATTTGTTCTTGAAAACTGTATAAGTGAGAGACTTGAAATTTTTAGATTAACGAATATCTTCGATCACCAGACAAATCATAAAGTTGTCGAAAAATCTCTCATTATTTAATTTAAATGATTTAATTATCATTGATATCTAATGGTATCCCCTTCGAGCGAATATTAAACAAAACACACTGCGCTATCATCAAAC
Organism: Maratus speculifer; assembly: GCA_964019185.1. Classification (NCBI taxonomy): domain Eukaryota; kingdom Metazoa; phylum Arthropoda; class Arachnida; order Araneae; family Salticidae; genus Maratus; species Maratus speculifer. The sequence continues at coordinate 145,939,015 of OZ025300.1, forward strand.
ACACAAATACTTATTCTAAATAATCCTGGTAAGTATTATACGCGGGAAATATAGATAGTTGGCCATTACTTTCCTTGGTGTAATTATAAGAGAAAGAATAAAGGTGAACTATCGCAAGCTAAGTTAAAGTAGTGTGAAACAAGATAGCTTTCCAAGAAATCGATAAAGGTGACAAAAAGCAAAAGAAAGGGAAGTCGAAAAAATAATTATATTCCAACAACAACAACAAAAAAAAGACAACAGTACAGCCCAACAACACTGTCAAAGGAAATTTGAAACAAATAAAAACAATAAGTCCTCTTAATGGAAAAGGGAGTAAGAACGTCAATAATAACCAAACACAGCGAAATAGGAACAAATAGATCAAGTAATAGATAAAAATATTCTTGAACTAACAAGTTAGTTGAAGAATTTAGTCCACATTAGACGTTTTAGTCTGTGTTACCCCGCAGGCCGCAATTTTAATATAAGTAATGCAACTCAAATAAAATATTTTGTCTTACTTTTTGGCGCAAAAGTCTCTTAACAAGTGTAACTGGTGCACAAGGAACCGAGAGGTTCTGCTCTCAAATTTGTTAGATGGGAAGAATATATTTTGATGTACTGAGAGACACACAAATTTTTAATTTCCATAAACGTATCAATAGAATTATATGATATTTGAGCTTGTTTTCTTTATTACAGGGATGCCGTGCCTAAAGCTGCTATTAGATCCAGGGATTTTTAGGCGAGACAAACTTTTCAGCGGATTTTAACTCCAACATCTTCCCGTTCAAAGGGGGACAAGGGTTATAATAGTCTTTCAAAAAGTCGGAAGAAAAGCCGGAAAACCAGTTTCTACTCGTGCCAGGCGTTAATATTTATCGCCTACTCGTACCAATCGCTTATCTCTGATCCGTTGAAACGTTCGAAGTTGGATGAAAAATCTGGGCTGGCCTAGACTTTTTTGCGACTGCCGAAAAAAGTTGGGGAGACATTGCAGTTTGCTATTAACCGGGATGCTGGGAGGACATTTCGCAAAATGTTGGAGGAAATCGAGTGTTGGCTCAAAAGTCTTACAGAATGTTGGTGAATCTAATAGCAGCTTTAGGTGGCTTGTAATGGTGCAAAAAAAAAAAGAACAAAACGGATCAGAGACTTTTATTTACAATGAATAACACGTTTTAGACTGTATTTTATGTTTTATTTGTTTTTTAAAAAAATACTCTTATTTTGTCATAACATGACGTCATATTAATCACAGATGTCACGTGACCACTGTGCCTTGCAGTATCATCATTGAAAACCATCCTAACTACACGGTATAAAATAATTAAACGCTAAGTGAAAAATAATTTAAGAATCTCGCATGTGAATCCCTCGCCTCTTACCTCAGTTCCTTGCTTAAAACTATTTTTAATTCCATTTTCTTTCAAATGTATATGTCTGTTAATTTAGCTGAAATGAATGAGAGTGGGATGGAAGAGCAGAGCATCTTCAAATAAAATACATAAAAAGGTTTATATGTATGTATATATATATATATACATATATACATATACATTGAAAATGCTGTTATAGTATTTTATTTATGCAATGGAATTAGTAAATTAAAAACTATACCCTTTAATTATACTTAAGCCTTCTATACTTATTTTAACGTCTTTACATTTTAAAGCCCCACAATAGTCACAGAAAAAATACTCAAAAAGACCCGGATGATAATGTAAAGTCTATGGGGGCGTTCTTTTCTAATATCTCGCTCAAATTTTAATACTTTTACATGATTTTTTTTTGCATAGGATAGCTGAGAACGCTCCACAACCGGCCTAGTTTTTACTTTTTCGATTTTGGTTATATATTTTTTATATTATGATTGTTTCAGTTTCAGAACCGGTTTAAACCGGTTTTGAAAATTAAAGTTTTTTTTTTTATCTAAAACCAAAATTGAAAAAAAAAAAAACTAGGCCGGTTGTGTATCGTCTTCAACTATTCTATGCAAAAAAATCATGTAAAAATATTAAAATTTGAACGAGATATTAGAAAAGAACCCCCCCCCCCCATAGATCTTACATTACCGCTGAGCTTTTACCGCGTGACTAGTGTGTGCTCTTAAGAGCCCACAATAGTCACAGGAAAAGTACACAAAAAGACCCGGATGACCATGTAAAGTCTATGGGAGCGTTCTTTTCTAATATCTTGTTCAAATTTTAATATTTTGACATGATTTTTTTTGCATAAAATAGTTCAGGACGATCCACAACCGGGCTAGTTTTTACTTTTTCGATTTTGGTTTTAGATTTTTTTTTTTTAAATTACTTTAATTTTCAAAACCGGTTTAAACCGGTTCTGAAACTGAAACTATCATAATATAAAAAATATATAACCAAAATCAAAAAAGTAAAAACTAGCCCGGTTGTGGATCGTCCTGAACTATTTTATGCAAAAAAAATCATGTCAAAATATTAAAATTTGAACGAGATATTAGAAAAGAACGCTCCCATAGACTTTACATGGTCATCCGGGTCTTTTTGTGTACTTTTCCTGTGACTATTGTGGGCTCTTAATCCCTTTCTGGAGCAGGACACTCTCATTGCGAAAATGCTGAAATGAATAAATAACACCGGAATTATTATATAGATGTATTTTAAATAAGAAAAAACTATTTTTAACCTACATTATAAACGGAAAATATTTATATCAGATTTCTGGCGTCTTTGAAGCATTTGGAAATTAAGTTGGATGTTCATGTAATGGATTACTGAAACACAAAGGATAAAAATATATCAACTTAAAATTTTTGTAAGACTCCTATTAATATTCCACGTATTTTTTAACATTTGCATGGTTGTCTGAGTTTATCAGTCGATAGCAACATAGAGACTGAATATTATAAAGTAAATACACACAAAACAGGTAATTGTGTTGTACTAAATGTGTAATTTTTTAGACAAGTGGGTTATTTTGGAAATTTACTCACTAATCTGAGTATATTATAATAATATACTAGTTCGTGTAAAAGCAGATATTTTCTACATTCGCCCTTTAATTATTATTATTTGTTTAATTATAACAATTTACACACAGAGATTTATCAACTAAAATACACAATAAAACAAGTACAATTTTGTAAAAGGTGAGTCATTTTTATGGTAAGTGTGCATTTTAAGATTTGCAATTACCTAATTTACATATTTAGTTTTCAAAGCGTAGGCCATGTCCAACGTTTCTGGCGCCATGGATTAATCAGGCAATTTTGCCTAGTTGCCAGGCATTTCAACCTGTTCAACTGAACCATACCATGGTAGGTAAGGGTTTTTAATTTTTTAATATTTAATTCGAAGAAACATAACCAGCGAAGCGTATGTGGGGTCACTACGAAATTGAGCTGAGTAGCTCATTTGGAAATATTAAATTCATGTTCGTAAAATAGACAATATGAATATCTAATTTTAAGTAAATTATGATATATTTATCGCAACAGAAATCTCCAATAGTTCTGTTAAATTTTTCAGCTATGAAAAAACGTGATTATTAGTAGCAAACCGGAATTTTTCACTGTATTATATTGTACTGCATTGCAACTTTTTATTGAAATGCGAATTATTTATTTAAAAACATAAGTAATATATTTATTTTTTTTTTGTTAAGAATGGACCGTTTGTATAACAAAGTCATTACCGTCACGTGAAAACATTTAATAAATGTTAAGTTTTGTGAAAACCAATCGATAGCACTCATGATTTGTAATTGGTACTAAAAGTCATGATTTATGTCAGATTATTTCATTAATGCTAAATTAGGTATGACATTGTTAAAATAATTGGTCACCGTCAACATGATTTAGGACGGATTCTTTCACAAATTTAAATCTGAAGCATGGGCCTTACAGCTTCGTTTACACCAATAAATAATTTCGAAGAACATTAGAAAAAGGGGGAAAATGTATAAAATTCTGAGATTTAGAAAATGATGATTACTTTTGATTTGAAAAATCGAAATAGATAATAAAATTAATGTAGATAAAAAAGCAAATTATTTCGATAAAAAATATTCTGTTTTGAATTTTAACTAAGCTAGTTAAAAAAAAAATCTGAGCATTTGTCCAAAATGAAAGATATTTTATTTAAACACGATACATTATTTCAATAACCCCCCCCCCCCACACACACACACACACACAAAATTAGTTATGCTAGCGTTTGGAGCATTGTCATCACCCGAAAGAATAAATGAATATTAGATCTTATGTTCAGTCGAAAAGTGGATTTTAGAGTTAAGTTTATTGACCAACGGCATTGAAAGAATATGAAAGTCACATGCAATAGGAATATATATTGCAGAAATAAAGCAAAAATGTGAAAATAGTGAATAGAAATTTAATCAAGAAAAATATTTATATAACACTTTTGAAAATCTAAAAATGACACTTGCGATGTCGCAATTAACAGTTTATTATATTTTTTTGGAATTGGAATATTTCAAGAAAATAAACATCAAGTAAAATCGACGAACTACAAATAATTTTACCGGAATTTACCAAATCTGTTATTCATGTCCCAGAAATAATTGCAATGTCTGTTTTTCCTTACTAACTATTTGTCAAATGCTCTTTTAATCGAAATTTTCAATCTTGTTTAGCTTTCCCTAAAAAAGATTACTCACACATATTTGATAATAAATGTATCCGTTCAATCTCCTTCTCCATAACATAAGAGAAAAATTCTTTAATTCCATGCACTGGTAATAATATGCTAGATATCCTATTTTTTTCTTTTGTATTGCATAACAATTTCTTAAAACATCCATCGTTCAAAAAAATATTTAAAAACTGCAGGAACCGAAAGTGAATGTTTTTATAAACAAGAATTTTAATACATTTTCTTCAGCTCAAATCTCATGAATTTTAATGATTTTGAAATAGAAATAGAAATTAAAATATAAGTAATAGATACATGCTCGTGAAATAAGAGAAAAATGTTTTCAATGGGAAAAGCACGAAAAGAGCAAAAGGAAAAAATAAAATAATCCAGCAGACCTAATATCATAAAATTAATCCTGAAGCTATCGCAAAAATTACTTATAGTTCGTTTTTGTGTTTTCTTAACAACAAAAACAGGATCAAGAAATCCCTAAACCTAAAATCTTATTCGAATGTAATTTAAGTACGAATTTAATTCAGAAAATAATTTAGGTAATATGTGTATTATGATAATTAGAAATGAAAAGTGCGAAAACATGTGTTGATGTGAAAATTATATTAATTAAACTAGATCATAAACTCTGAGTTTGGTTTCTTCGCAAACATATTTCAAGTAATAAATCCTTACATTCGTTATATTATGCTATTTTATAGTTATATCTTTTATTGTGGCTATTCAAAGTTCCATACTGTTTATTGTACAGAACATAGGCTATGGACAGTAAAGCTTCTCTTATCCACGTGTTAAATATTTCCAAGAATGTATTTTACGTGATGATGAAGTGTCATCAATACACAAATTGTCGGATGTGGCAATCGAAATCTTTCTTCTATCTTATACTTGTTGAAAAATGTTAACAAAAGCCACAGTTTAGATTATTTACACCAAAATCTGATCAGTCGAAACTTAAGTGAATAAATTTCTAACTGAATCCGAAATTTTTTGATGCAGAACCATTGCAGAATTCGCAAAAAGAGCTGGGTAGAAGCGCCACCTATTGAACGATTTACTCCAAACACTAAAGAACACTAATTTTTATTAGGAACTTACTGAATCTGACGTTTGATGAAAATGCGAGCATTAGTTCTTGAGATAGAGATATTGAGGTAATTATAAATAATATGCCCTATAGCACCCCTTCTGTTTAACAATCATATATTAGTGTAATGCAGTGCTCAGTTACTAATTCATACATGATTTGTACGGAATCCTCTGTGGACGAGTAATGTTCGCACTTGACCGGTTATTCATTAATGAATCTTTTAAAGGGAGACATTTAATAGCCAAATAAACTAGACGTTAGGGATCACCGAAATACTTACCCATTATGGCTATGCATAGTATAAAAAAGGAAAATAAAACATGTGTAAACTTTTAAGAAAATGCATTGCAATTCCAAAATAAAATTTAAGCGTGTATTTAAATATTTTTAACAAAATATGACCATATTGCATTATAATGGGAATCAATGGAAATTGGTTAAATACCAGAAATAGTGCCAAGTTGGCTTCAATTTTGGCGAATATTGTTTTCGCCATATTTGGTGATATGTCATTAAGTTGGCGACTCATTTTTGGTTGACGAGATAATGAATTAGTACCGAAATTCGTTAAAGAAACACCCTTATAACTCTTAAAAGGATAATCATATTAGCTAATAATGTACTGCTTCGGATTAAGCATCTTATTTCAGATTAAAATATATTTTTGAATTCAAATTTAAAGAAAATACAGGGTCATGAAAAGTCGAAGATTGTCGAAAATAACATTACAAATATCTCTGCCACTAATTATACGGGTGACTTCTTTTTTAATGGAAAATTTGCGTTTTTTAATATTTTTTAAATCCATTCCTTGAAATAGAAGATTTCGGAAATTTTTATGTACATTTTTTATGTACCCCGAACAAATATTTCAAGAGTACGAAAAACGTTCCAGATAATCGAGGTTACTCCATTCAATAGACATCTTTCATCATTACATTCAATACAAGTTAAATTTCAAATCTCTATCTCAATTTGTTCGTGAAATAGAGAGTTTACAGAAACACACACACACAACAGACATACACAGATAAACGCGCAGCATTTTTTTCCTTCTTAAAATAGGCTTTTCGCAATCTCTAATATCTAAAACGTGTAAATCCGTCAATAAAAGTTTTCGATTTTTAAAGCGATTACAAAACCATGCTAGATATTATGGGTAACTAAAAATAGAGAATTTATATAGGTAAATTCCTATTCAAACAATTTTTTACAAGTATAAAGGATTATAAATTATGACCAAACTGTGTAGTTTTGCTAATACGCAAACAATTTCTAATCTTTAAATAAAGTAAAGCAAACAATGATATGCGTTTGGTTTTATTCAGTTTCATACTCCTAGATTAAAAAAAAGTGCGCTTTTCAATTTTTCCATTTTGAGATGGGAAACATTTAATTAGATTAAACTCTACTAATTTGCTATCTTCTTTTTTTCTCTTTTTTGATGATACAGCATAATTAAAAATCTTCGAGAAATAAAATTGCGTTAGTTGATTAAATTATTTGTTTCGAATTTCTCATTGTAACAAGGTAACTTTACTCTCTTAAAACGAAAGAGTGGATTTGGCTGCTCAAGAAAGAGTTCTAATTTATTGGATCGTGAATGAGTTGATTTTTAACCGATTCAGTCATCTTGGTTTGATTTTTTCTCTTTTTAATCCACTCATACAGCTTTAAAACTAAACAACTCAACTCAATAATGAAACAGCTCTTCTCCCGCGCTGATTTTTGCCGCTGACTCGTGACGTGACCTTGCAAGATAAGATGGAGACTTCCGCGTTCGCCGTTCGCTAAACAATTTGCTGAAAATGCCTTTTTTACGAAGTAAGTTTTATATAAGTATTTTATTTTAATTATGCTTTCTTTTAATAAATTTCCCTTCTCTTTTTAACAGACTAAAATTCATAACAGTATCATACCTTGAAATTAAAATGTCGTGTCACGCGGTAATATTGAGGATGTGTTTAATGCATTTCTATATTAATAAATGGTGTTACAGTGCTGCTACAAAACTTTCGTGCTTTAATAAAATAAATTAGTATATTTAATCAGAGTAAAAATTGTTAATGCAATGTAAATATCTCGTTATTTAATTGCCTTGTATTAAAGTTTTGTAATTATTATATCTTTATTCATAGAAATTTATCAAAACATTGTATTTACTTCTTATTTGCAGTGTCTTGGTAAAAACGTGCTCCGGATTACATATATATTTATATATAGAGGCTACATATATGGCATAATATGTAGTTTTTGTACACATTTCTAAGATTTTTTTTTTTCATTCTTAATGTTGAACTTGTGTTACTGTTTTGTTTGGCAATGTTTCATACTGTTATTGGGCAAAATTATTGCATGCATGGTCTGTATTATAATAATCTGCTTAATATTTATAAATTGTTACATAATGCATGCAGAAATAATAGTTTTCTTGTGCCTGCCTCCCAGGTAGCTTTAAATGAGAATTTATAAATAAAACGAAAACAGTGGACAAAAGTTTGTCTTTCTATACTGGTAAATGCAAGTATTTCCTAAATATTATGCAACGATACCAAAAAGCAAATCCTCTTTCTCTTTAGAAAATACCTTGTAATATCATTGCTTTCCCTTTCCCTTAACATTTTTTATGCATAGCCCAGTGGTAGAATTGATTTTTAAAAAAGTTACTGGTTCCAAAGGCCAGTAAGCATGAGAGTTTACTGGTCAGAAATAGTCATCAGTAGCCCGCTACATAAAATTCTATAAAATACTTTTAACCGCCCCCCCCCTCTTCACACACACACTCCTACTAGAATGTAAAATAAACCAAACTTCCTTTGCAGTTATACAAAATTTTTGGCATAATAAAATGGAAAATTACTATTTTATAAAAAAAAGTATGCAGTATGTAAACTAAAACTATAAAATTGTGTATTTTATTTCCGATCATTTATTTAACAGATAGTAAGGATTAATGCAATATTTTCTTATAATTATCTTTTCAAGTAATATTTTATGGTTTGTGTTTGGTACGGTTTTCTCAGGCAGGAAAATTTATTTACTTGTCAGAGATGAAGTGGATGTGCAGTGGTGTAGCTAGGATGGGTGACATCCCAGGACAGATGTAAAAGGTGTCAAGCCTCCCCCCCCCTCCTCCTCTGTTCCAATCTGTCATATTTTTTCAATCTCAATTCTACATTCTTATAAAAAATAACCTTACCATTCCTTATTTACCTTTTGTCCTGCATAAAAAACCGCAGAAGTGAATCATCACTCGACCCATAGTCTGCATAAGTCAATGCCGTGTCTATACGTAGAAGAAAATTCTTTCTTTTAAAGTTTGCTTTTGTTACCCACTCGTTGAATAGGTGGGTTTTTGTTCCCTGGTGCATACCTTATTTAGACACACCATTCTGTATAAAACTCCACTTTAGCAAAGAAAAGAAAACTAGCTGTATTGCATCGTGAGTTAAAAATCTCATTTTATTTCCTAATTAGTCTCCAAAATCTTATAAAATTGTATTTTTTATTTGCAAATAAAGATTTGGTGTCACCCTTTAGAGGATGACACCCGGGTAATTTCCCTAATCAAGAAGAATTTCTTTTACAGCTTGACTAAAATCTTAAAGATCAATGAGTTATGTGTCTCTCTTCAGAATCACCATGCATATTATGACAGATTACTTAAATAATTTGCTTTTTTAAAAAATATTTTACACTAAATATTATCAAATGTTTTTAATCTATTTTAAGTTTGATAAATTCACATGTTTAAGCTTTTTCTTTAGAACAATAGGTATGTTCATCAGCACAATTTTAAACCTATCAATACAAACGCAGGAATAGTGTTAAAAATAGAAATTATTTATATCCAATAATTTGAAACATTTAAATTAAATATAAAAAGAGAGAATGTCATTATGTTTTTATTAAAAAAGAAAAATTTTTGAAGGAAAAAAACAGTTGGTTTAAACTAGGGGTGCACAATCTTTTCAAGAAAAGGGCCACTTACAAATATGCCTGGAAAAAAACCTATCTTTTTTTTCATAAAAAACCAAAAAAGTTTTTTTTTTTGGTTTAAACCGGGGTTTTTTAACATCCCTTCTTATTACATTACATGCATATTTATTGATAAAAATGGACATTGGATTATAAACTGTAACTTCATTTTAAAATGATTTAAATTAAATATTTACAATGAATTTATCTAAAAAATAAAAGAAATTAAATTTAAACAGTATTAGCAAACTGTCTTATGTTCTAAGAATAAAGTGCTGTATACAGTGAAGCATTGATACTCTGAAAATCTTTATAACTAATCTTTTAATTACTAATAGTAAACATTTGAAAGTAGTCTGATAGATAAAATATTCTTCTCCATAGCTATCCAAATAATAAATTTCAAATACTTCTTGAGATTTTGTTTCTTGAATGACAATTTGAAGTCAACATTTTTGTCATAGATTCAGCAGATAACTAACAGGGGGGGGGGGATCACTATTATTAAAATGCTATAAGTAGCATCCAATCTTTGTAAACTCTCTTATTCGACTTTGTATTTTGATTTTAATGCTTAAGATAACCTCCCCAATTAAGATTGGGGATTTCTTTTACAGCTTGAAATCTTATGGATTGTGTTATATTATTGCGTTAAATAATCTGCAGTTTTCAAAAAATTAAGATATTTTCTATTAAATATTGAATATTTTTATCTAATTTATATTAGATCAATTCACATGTTCGAAGCTTTTTCTAAAGAGAAATAAATATATTCACCAATGCAGACTGATTTTAATCCTATACCCAAAAAATGATCTAAACCTGCTACATCCAATGCTTATTACTGATATAAAGTGTTAAAAATAGAAGTTATTTATATTCAATAATCTGACATAGATAAATTAAGAAAAAGAGAAAATGTCATTAGATTTCTTCTGAAAAAAACATTTTTTTTTTAAACCAATTGGTTAAACTAAACCGTTGTTTAAACCAAAAGGAGTAAACAGTTGTTTAAACCATAGTTAAAACCAATTGGTTTAAACCGTGCCAACCCTGGTCTAATTGTTGTAGGTTCTATCTTGTATTATATAAATATGCAAATATATAGAAAAACAACTAAAAATCCACAAAAACCTGTATTGGTTGGGTATTTGCCAGCGCTGATACATTTTGAAAGTAGCAACAAAGGTGAATTTTCAACAAATGTTGCTTTAAGAACTTTCATTTTAAATTTGTTTTTAAAATGGTGATTTATTTTAAGATTGTATCAGAAGTAACACCATGATTTAAACAAGCAGATAAGTGTAATCGCACAGGATTTATTTATTCTATTTCCATTTTATTCATGATTGGCCGAATTTTCAGTAGTGTAATATTTATAAAGCTAAAATTTTTAGTGTATGGTTCATTTTTTGTTTAGACTATGTATGGGAAATTTTATAAAACATTTAATCTGAAAGCTGCAAAATATTTTAATATGTTCATAATCATTCCTTAACATTATATTTATTGCTATTTAACTTAATTTCAATATTTTCTTTTAACACAGGAAGATGGTGATTTCATGGAGGAGTAAAATTCTACTGTGGGGAGTCAAATTCAACAATCTTATTTAATCTCAAGGATCTTCAAGAAAGTGTCTATTTTGCCTAAGATTTTAAAAGTTGGACAAACCAGTGGACGAATTACAATATGCTCTTTATGTATTTAATGTTTAATGCAAATGGACTGTTATACTTATAAAGGTCCTGTTAAAGATGTTATTGAAACTTGTTTATCTGATGTTGGAAAGAATTGTTATCAATTAATGTTAGGTTTATTTTGTTCTTGCTAAATAAAATGTTTTTGTTGTTAAATAAAATTAGTTTTTTTTCTTTCTTGCAACATTCTAAATTGCACATTTGGCTCTAACTTTTGACATAAAATGCTGCAGTCTTATGCTTTTATATTTATTTAAAAGTTAGTTGATTTAAGAAACATTGAATAAAAGCAAAAATTAAAAGATTAGTTAAGAAGAAATAAGTTATTTTTGAATATAAATTCAAGTTTTAACAAATGTTTTAAATGATATAAAGAATAATTGCACATGGTCAATAAATCCATTTCTCAGTTATTTCTGTATTTAACTTTTGTACTACAATATTTAGTGGAAGGTTCTTCATACAATAAAATAATTGTCCATAATCAAAATTTTAGCTATACAAGTTTTTTAATGGCATTCCTCCACATTTCCCAATTGCAATGTGCTTATATAAATGCTATGGGTAACAATTATTTTATCTAAGATTTGAAACTAAACAATTAAAATATTTTTTTAAATTTTAGTCAGTTTAAGAAATATAAGATTTTGAGTGAGATTTAAACCGAGGAATAATTACAACAAGGTATCATGGGTTGATGTTTATCCATTTAAAATATTTTCAATTTCATTTATTTAAACCCTGCACTGTCCATGTGTGTGTGTGGGGGGGGGATACTTTTTTAAATTTAGGTTTTATGTTTTTTAATACTTTCTTTTTCAAAACTGGTTCTGAAACTCCTATTAATATTAAAAAAAAAAAACTAACCAAAATTGCAAAAGTAAAAACTAACCCACTTACAGATCATCCTCAAATATTTTATGCCACCCCCATACCCCCCCAAAAAAAAGGTAAACATTTTAAAATTCAAACAAGATATTTGAAAATAACTTCTGCATAGGATTATCTAAACTCTTAAGGGGAACAATCAGCTTCTGATATAGTGGTGCTGAAGTTGAGTCGGGCTGATATCAAGTTTATTTTTTCAATATTTTTTTAGTAAGATGCCTGAGATTGGTTTATTTAATTGAAATCGTAAATTTTTAATAAAAAAATAATTGTTATTTACAATTAAATCAGAAGCTAATGAAAAAATTAAAATTGTATATAAGCATATCTGAAGCTATAAGTATCATTGGAAAATATGTAAACTTGAAATTGCCCAAGAAAAGAAAGGAAAAATCCCATTAGCACCACAGCATCAGAAGCTGATATTCTGTTTAATGTTGTTCGGGTGCTGTTGTACAGTTATGCAAATTTAGGCAGTTTGCATGAATAAGTGTTTTCAAATTTGCAATTTTGAGATCACCAGTATTTTTAATTTAATGAATATATGTACTTTTAAATTGAACAAAAGAAAATACTGATGTTAAAAATTTCTGATTTGACAGAATAATAAAAAATTCATGTAAGCTCTATTTAATTTTGTATAACGATTCAATTACCTTTTCCCCTAAATTGACATAGGGAACAGTTTCATTGATTTAGAAAGAAAAAAAAAATGTTTTTATGATTCATTAGAGAACTTTCAGTCATGTAAATTAGAATTTTTTAAGTCTTGTTAATTAAAGACTTGGAAGAAATATTGGAGAATCCATGTTACAGTTTTCCAATCTCTCTCTCTCTATATATATATATATACCCTTGTAATGTCAATAAACAGAAATTTAAATCCAACACTTGAAAATGTGGCAATAATTCCATGTTATATTGAATTTCATTGATAAAAATTAATCGAGGATTACTGAATTTAGTTTTAAATGATGCGATTTTATTTAGACGATTTAGAAATCACTTGAAGATTTTTGTAATTTTAAGCAATTTTGCTTTTCTTAGGAGTGAATTTATTCAATTCTACAAATTCAAGGAATTTTGGATTAACTCTTAAATGAGTTGATTTCATTCATGTATGAATTGGTTACAAATCGCCTAAGTGCTACTGGATTAAATCAAAAATGACAACATTTCACTCCAACTTGAATTGATAACAAATCACTCAAGTGCTACTGGATTTGCCTTAAATTATTTCACTTCACTCAAATACGAGTTGGCTGCAGCTAACTCAAGTGCTACTCGATTTAATCCTAAAGACTTCATTTCACTCAAGTATGATTTGGTTACAAATCGCTCAAGTGCTACGAGATTCAGTCTTAAATAACTTCATTTCACTCAAGTATGACTTGATTACAAATCACTCAAGTACTACTGGATTTAACCTTTATTGATTTGATTTCACTCAAGTATGAGTAAAATAGAGATCACTCAATCATGAGTTGATTAAAAACAACTCATTCACTTGAGTTATTTCAGCTCTTCTTGAGAAGGTTCCTTTCAACATGGGAAAAGAGTGGATTTCAGCTCAACTTGAGTTATTTCAGCTTTTTCGTTTTAAGAGAGTATTTTTTAGAGGAAATTGTAGTATTATTTCTTTCGTGATATTAATTTAGAGAAGTTTGCATACTACTGTACTTTTTAAAATCGAAGAATAAAAGAAATATTCCATCTGATCAGATTTGCACATTTCTAATATAACATTTTCTGGTAGTAAATAATATTCTCATTAATTTTCTATATGAATTTACAATTACAAGTTGACAAGATATCATATGAATGAAGTTAAAAAAAAGAAAAGAAAGAAACTGTACCAACCACTGAAGTTATAAAGTTTGTGTCATAGGGAATCGATTCTAAAAATCCACTAAACTGGTGTAAGTAAGTTATGATAACAATTATGGTTAACAAAGGATCTACCATACTTAAATTACATAAACAAGGAATAAAACAACGTGAAAATGTTCAACGATTAATAGTGCCTAAGCAGACGGTTTGATACACAATCAAAAGGTTTAAAGAATTCGGACATGATGGTGACAGGCCTAGATGCTATATATAATGAATATGCTAGTATGAAAAATCGTATAGCAGAGATTATTTTTAAAACATGATAGCAGATTAGAAGACTAACACATTGGAGCGTACAAGTCTCAGCATACAATAAAACAAAGTTGCTATAAAATGTTAAAAATGTAACAATTAGTAAACAATAATGCATCGGTCAGAAGTAAAGCATGTTTTTTTTGTATTTATTATTATTATTATTCCAGTAGGATTTTCTAATGCTGTAAGCATAGCCACCCACAGGTAATATTTTGCTTTTTTCTTTTTTTTTACTGTTTTTGTATTTGAAAAACTATAATTTCAAATGGATTCTAAAATATTTTCTGATAATAGATTGAACTTACCTGCTTTGGTGCTTTTTGGAATTTTAATTTAAAATCACAATAAAATCCAGCAGCAGTCTATTCAAAAGCTTTTTTTTACACTGAAGAACCCATTTCGTTAGGGATTTTTCTTTCATTAATTAATAAAAAAATGCACTGTTTTTGTTACGGTTATTTTAATAAAGCTACTCTTTATCTAGTGCTACCTCAAATTTTCCATTTAGTAACAGCTAGGTGTTTTTAAAACGATCGTTAGGAATATGCCCTTCAAGAACATTGGAAAAAACGACCGTCTAAAACGTGTTATATGTACTGACTCTAAAAAGTTATAATTTTATGGAAACTTTCTTTTAGAGCTACAACCAAGAAAAGAGCTATTCAACAGACATAAATTGTCGAGAAATAAGGAACATAAGCATTGAAGTCAATTGTCAAGATTGTTTACAGGGTGTTGTAATGACCTTCTGTATAAATGAAAAAACAGAACATCTATAATGATCTTTTTTTTTTATAAATGATATCCCTGTAAATGTCGTACAGTCTCAAATATGAAGGATTCTCAATCTTTTTAGAAGATGCATTAAAATATGTTCTATTTACTCTCACAATGAACTAACAATAAAGGTCTCCATACTGGGCATATTCAGATTTTTATGAAAAAATTACTAATTAAAGTACTTATGTATGTAATAAAGGATAAGTCAAAATTAGCGGCGGAATTACATTAGAAAATATGTAAAAAAATAAAATATTTTCGAACATTTGGCGTGAAAAGATGAAAGTGCCACTCGATTTGGCGAGCAGCCTTTTTCCTCCCCAAAATCAAACGATTATAATGTAACTCAAAACTGTTGGATATTTAGAATGCGCGTAAATGATATTCAATGAATTTAAACATAAACAATGAGAGACTTTAATATGTTATATACATATATATAAATACATATTGTATTACATATAATATATTACTTGTTGAAGTAGTTATTTAATTAATCACTGGAAAAAATGTTTTCATAGATAAAAAAAAATCATATTAAGAAAAATTATCTTCATACATTTAAGTGTATTTAAAAAAAGTCCGTTGTTTCTATACCAACAAAATCTAATCAACAATTCTCAAATGGACTTTGAGCTTGAAAAAAATTTAATTAATTTAAATTATAAATTTCGTTTTCAATCTCAAATTATTATGATTAAATTTGAATATAAATGCATATAAATATCGATATAACAAAATACATAAAACAAAGTAAAACTTATTAAACTTATTTAAATTAAATTTATCAAAACAAGTTCAACATGAAACTTTTTTTTCCTTGAAATATATTTAACATAAAGTATTTTTTGAAATTACATTCCACCGCCAACCGGCGATAAATCGCCAAATAACGAAATTTTCATTATTTTTTACGGATACTGAATGGAGCTTCCGCCGAATTTTTTTCATAGACGTATCTATCCAAATGAGAAGTTCATTCTGTAATTTTTTTCAGATTTTTCGGGGTATGCCCGTATGGAGACCTTCCTTGTAATTCTGTAAACAGATATCGAATATGAAAAAAATCTGTGTAAACAGATCTGATTTCACTGTGGGAGTCGAAAAAAATAATTTTGTGCACATTGTGCATGGCCTATCTCGTTTTTAGATGCGTTCATTGTTCTGAAAATACGTAGTACCTGTAGTACCGTAGTACCGTAGTCGTCGTTCAGTCCGGCCGTCTTTCCGCATATAACGGAGCAAAAACTACCCAGTCGAAACTTTTGAAATTTAAAATAAATAATTATTGCATTATTTTGTCTGGTCATGTCATATTTTGTAAAAATCGGATCCATAGTATAATTACAGCGACAATAAAAAATATTCGTTACATACGGAAAAGGTAGTTTCATGTGCATTTTAATGATGTTTGAACATTTTGTCTAACATAAGAAGGTGTCATATATAGGTGTCAACCATTCGAACATAATAAATTTTATATGCATTTCTGAAGTATATACTACGATAAAACATTCTGTGCAATCTGGTGTGCAAAGTATATTTTATCTTAATTTACAGGGCTACATAAACATATTTAATACTCCATTACATAATTGTATAAGAGGAACCATTGCTTAGGGCGCGTTCTAATTATATTAAAATATTTTACATTTTATGAAGATGATATACGTTCCTGAGTTTTACTACAAGTCACTTCCAGTTTAATAGAGATCAGAAAATATTTACAGGGACACTCAAATTATTTCTGCTACTACAACCCTTGGCAAAAAGTTTCCGATCATTACATCAACACTACCATCTTTTGTAAGAAAAGATTATTTATTCTCACTGCATAAAAATGAAACAACTATTAACGATAAAACATTTGTTTTTCATATAATGAACAACAATATGCAGTAAAGAAAAATCACCATTCATCAATTTATAAACAGAAAAACTGTGATTGAAATTTAGGCACCAAAGAAAAAATTATCCGATCATGCTTTGATTTGGAAAAAAATAACCGATCACTGTAATTCTATATTTCGTAAATCCACCTTTATTTCGGATGACAGTCGAAATTGTTAGTGGAATGGACTACATAAGATTTTTACACTCATTGGGAGCAACTTCACCCCAGCATTCCTTTATAGCTTTACGCAAGTTCTATGGCATTTGTAATTCATCGAAAATCGATTTTTCTTTTTAATATATTTCACATATTTTCGATGGGATTAAGATCCGGACTATTGGGCGGTCACATCATGGTTTGAATTGGTATATTATCTACATTTTTTAGAAATTTCTTCATTGATTTGGTGCGTTGGGGAGCTAATTGTCATCTTGAAATAAGAAGTCATTTTGATTTCCGAACTATTGATCGATGCTGGGAATCAAAAAATCCACTAAAATGTCAATATAAACTTCAAAGCTTACTGTACGTAACACAATACACAACTTGCCGACACCTTGTGATGTAATACAACTCCAAACTGCAAATGCAGGTAAAAATTTAGTCTTCGTATCACTTATCATTGATTTTTTTACCAACTATCCTCCAAACAAATGTTCCACAGTCATCACTTTTACCGATAGATATGCGAAATTCATTGCTAAAAATAACTTTATTTCATGTATCAAATGGCTAGTGCACATGTTTTTTACACCATTGCAGGCGCTCTTTTCTATGCTTCTTTATCATGTAAGATTTTGTTTTAATTTTACAAGATTTAAATCTTGCTACATTTAGATGATTACGTACTGTGGTCACATGCCTTTACGTTATACTTAGACCATTCGGAATTAAGTTGTTTTGAGGTTGCTCGCCGCTTTCTTTTCGATATTTTCAAAAGTTTTCTTTTACTTCCTAGGTATTGACATTCGTGGTCGTCCACTTCGAGGTAAATTTTCCACGCTATTAGTCAACTGATGTTTTTTCCAAATATCGCATACTGTACTTTGAGCACAATTTCATAAATCAACCACTTTCCATTGTGAATTTACTTCTTCTAATAATTAAATCATGCGGATTTTTAAGTCGCGAGACAGGTTTTCCACACGAGTCATTTTCCAGCACTTCAGAGCTACTTTTGATCTCGCAACTGGAAGATTTCTTCTTTTAAATAGGATTCATATATCATACGCATGCGCAGGCAGTCTAATCTATCTTCAATATGCAAATTTCAAACTTTTTTCCTCAGTGATCGATTACTATTTTCCAACTTCGATCTTGATCGGATATTTTTTTCTCAAGAGGAAACATTTTTGCCTGCATTATAATTATAAATTATATGATTGCAATATTGAATTCACTTTTTATTTATATTTTAACATTCTTTCTTTTATTTGGCATATTGCAAAACGTTCCTATGCTCTTGAATCGCGAAGTATAAGCTTCGAAATACAAAACTCATAAACTTGATAACAGTGATCAGAAACATTTTGCCAAGGGTTGTACACAAATCAGAAATACAAAATACTTTCATATCAAAACCGCAATGTTTTTTAAATTTCGTTATATTAAGAATACACCCCCTTTGCTACACTTGTTGTACAATTTCCGACTAGTTTTTCTATAGGCTTATTCATTTTTTAATTAAAGTCTGAAAGCTATACAGATTTTATTGGAACACATTGTATATTAAATTATATATTACATCTTATATTGTATATGTAATACAATTTTTAACAAAAATACAAAAAAACATACATAACGTTGCTTGATAATCCTGTTATACCAAAAAGATATCATTTATTTGTAATAAAGGATTTCTTTTCCTTGGATTTCCACGACGTTTTATTAAATAGAGATTTCAGATAATAAATGTGATAAATGGCACAACCATCATTTTGAAAATACGAGGTGTCTCAAATCTATTTGCGTGCAATGTCAACTTCCTGCATTATTAATTAACAATCTCTGTGTGTTTTAGGTTTTATTTAATAATAATTTAACATATGGTAGAAGACCATTGATTATTATCAATCATATTTTTGTTATTACCATTTTTTTGTCCATACAGAGTATGTAAACATGAGTAACCCTTCCAAAGGAATGTATGTGTTGATTGTAAAAAGCTTCAGAATTTCTTCCGAGCATTCGCTACCAACCAATATGCTTCTTTTTTCTTTAAGATTCATATTTACTACTCGATAATTAAAACTAATAAGTTATATTCAAAAAACACTTTCAAATTACAAATTTTAAAATTTTGTAACTAATTTTTTTTTTTTTTTAATCTGCAAAATGAAGCATACCAATCGACTTTACTTAAGACAATTTTAATGTAAATTATTCATTTTAATTGCAGACGAACTAATATTTTCAAAACATTTTTTAAAGAGCACAAAAAAATTAATCATTCATCAAAAAAAAAATGTAGTTTTTTTCTGCACTAAACAATCTAGAACATGTTTTTTTATCTTAACTTTAAGAAGATGCTTTCTGTTTTTCACGATAAAACAATCAATCTTCATTTTATACGCATTCCGCTCTGACCACCATAAGATGTAAAAGGTCAATTACTTTCGGTATCTAAAAATTTTAAGGCTCACATACTTTTTTTCCCTAATAATTTGTTAGTGAACTACCGGAACATGAAATAAAGTTGATTTTACTAAATACTTTAATTCTGAAAGTGCCAGAAATTTCTCTCAAGTTTAATTAAAAAAAAAAAAAATACATACATTAGAATTTTCTTTTACAGTATTTTAAACTATTTTTTAGCTTAGTTTTTGGCGTGATATACATATTTAACTCTTTTTTTAAATATTTCTGGTTAAAACTGGTATTATGTGGTAGCAATCAAATTGTCTGCTCTCGGCGCTTCTAGCGTTAAATTGAATATTCTTTTTTGTATGATGTGTAATATCATGTTTAGAAAAAAGTATAAAAAATAGAATTAAATGATGTTTTCATTGATGTGTGTTTTTCTGTATTTTAAGCAAAAATTGATATAAAATTTGTTTTTAACGATTGTATTTTGAGGTGATCAAAAAAATTGCAAAAATGTATTACACATATTTTAAGGAAATTTTGCAGAAAATGATTTTACAACGTTCTGAAATAGAATTTAAGTTCATGTGATAACATAACTATTTTATAATTACTCGTATATAAATAAATGGTATTGTTTCATAAAAAATAAGTAGTACTATCATTTACCAGATTATTTCATAATTATGCAAAATATTAGCACTTGGCGTTATTACCCCGCCTGGCGTTATTACACCAGACCACCTTAGTTAAAAACCCGCAACTATTTTGTATTTTTGAATATATTTGTAGGACATGCATAGGCATAAAAAATACGAACATTTCTATATTATTTTTATAATACAAAGAAATCTGTTTAATATTATTAAATTAAGATCTTAGAGTTCAATATTAATTTAGCCCTTTTTTTCATGAAACAACATAATTAAGAAATTTCTTGGAAAAGATTTTAGCTAATTATTTAAATTACTCATTTTAGTTTCCTATTTAAAATAAAAAATAACTTTTTTTTGTAAGATTATGCGTAATAATTTTTTTCATACATTTTGGAGCCAAAATATTGTTATAATTAGATTTTGTCTGTCTTTATTTTTATCCGCGAATCATAATTGTTCATAAATAATATTCACAATAAAATTTAAAATACCACAAAGTAATTAATTGGGAAACATTAGTTTTATGCATTTAACCTTAATTTTTTGTGGTAAATATCAAGTACATACTTACTTAGTTTCCGATTGCGTTTCCTTATTAGTAGACTCATCTTTAGCAATATAATATTAATTTACATCCGTCCATCTATCCGACCTTCCGTCTGTGTCCTACTCTATCTGCCCATCCATCCGCATATAACAACGCAGAAACTATCCTATTGAATCGTTTGAAATTTACAATATATAACTGTTGCATAATTCTGTCAAGACATTTCAAAACTTATGAAAATAGGATGTATAGCTCAAGTACAGGGCTATCAAAAGCATTCCGTTAGATTATAGTCAAAAATTGGTTTCAAGAAACGGAAAAAAATGGTTTCAAGTGCATTTTAATAGTGTTACACTCTTTCGAAGATAATAAAACTAATATGCATCTATGAAGTATATTCTAAAATATATTCTGTACAAAGTGTGGTGCAAAAAATATTTGTATTACTTTACAAAATCACACAAAATTATTCCTTTACGAAACGGTATGGGGGAGGGAGACATTGTTATGTTGCTGAGGTTTGCTTCAAGTTACATCTTGTACAATAGAAAACATATAATATTTGCATAAACACACAAAAGATTTCGGATACTATATTGTATCCGAAGATAGTATTTTATTATACCAAGATCTGAATATTTTTAAAATTTCGTTAAAGTACGAAAGTATCTCATATGCTACTTTTGCAGTGCAAATTCCGATATCTTTATTTGTAAGCTTTATTTATAAATCTATAAATTTATTAAATGTTTACATATTGTTATTATTTTTAAACGGATAATTGTTTATTTTATCCTTTCGTAAGATGATTATTTTTTAACTAAATAAAAATATATTTGTGATAAATCTGCTTTATTACTCATTTTTCCTGAGACATAAAATATTTGTTCGGATTAATTTGCCTTTCTTTTTTTATTAAAAAGACAAAATATATATCCTTCATTTAATATTAATGCATAATTAAACATTCAAATACACTCAATAGATTAATTAGAAATATTTGTGTAATTTTCTTTGTATGATAAATAAATGTAATATCTTTCATATGAGTTAACCAGGATTGATATTTAAGCGCAAGTTGTTAAGTTACAATATTCTGATAAGATTCATTAAAAAAATTTAACTCCTTAGTCAAAATACCTTTAGTTCCATTTCAATAGATTTAACATAAAAAAAATCATACAGATTCAAGAGTGTACGATATCAAAAGCAGTTTTGCCATCGACATTGCTTTCGTTTGGACAAATTTTAATTTTGGATTATAAAATCAAAACAAACTGGATTATGCTTAGCATGGTCAGTGTATGATACTAAAGACAAAGGAGATTAAACTCATGATTCGTTTGAAATTATATTCGTTTAAAAATATAAAATCCTACAAATTTGAGTCTGTATTAAAAAAATATATAATGTATACATAACTTTAGATTGTAATCAAAGCATTTTATTTTAAAAATATACAATTCTTGAATAATGATTTTAAGAATATTGAAATTTGTCAATACAAACTTGGCGGGTCACATAATTCTAAAAATGTAGAAAGTCTATAATGTGTACAAACTGTTCGAAAAAATAAACTATTAAATTAATAAAAAGCAAAAGAAATTTGAACATTTCGTTTATGTAACAGGTATATAACAATTTCATTTAAGAATCAGAAATGACGGAAATTTTGAGAAATTATAAGTGCAATTATTTTTGCAAAAAAGTTCTGTTGTTATTGTGACATTGTGAAGTAAAATTAAATGTTTTCATAACTATGCCACCGTCCTTGAAAAACGGCATTGGTTTCTTTTTTTTTCAGAAATGCTGTTATAAATCACTGTAATGAAAAGACTGAAAAAAACATACATCACTAATCTTTACTATGAAACATATATTAAAAAATTAAACTTTTACATTTATCCTGTTTAATAGAATAATCCACTGAAAAAATGTAATTCTACAAATCTAAAATTATATGTATGTCTTTTAAAATTTTATCTGCACACTGTATAAAAAACATGTAATTTTACAAAACTTGTTTTTGTCAAACTACAGAAATGTGTAGCTTTACCAAAGAATCTACTAAAATTACACTAATCTTATTAAAATATTATTGATAACCCTGAATGCAGTTACATTAAAAATTCTAAGCATTCCAGTTTAATAAAACCTTCTTATAATCTTACAGATTTTTTTTGTTTACAGTGTAAACGTGTATTTGTTACATGAATTTGTTGTTGCCGTTAAAAAGAAAGTTATAAAAATCCCATTTTCCTAGAAAAACTAACTTTACAGAGTTTTTTACAATGTATATTGCAGGCAATTTTGTATTTTGCAGATATTAAGTAAAGTATGAATTAAATATATTAAACATTATTATCTTGAGATGTATTTAAAGTGAAAAAATACAGCTAATTAGGATAAAATAATTTTCTAATTATATGTTAATAGGATTAAATGCATTTTCTTATCTTTTTTAAAGAGATCAAAAGCATTATTTAAATTAGGCATTTAAAATTGCTTTTAATCTGAACTTTCGTTCACCAATAGTAGTGGTAGTATATTAGTTAATGAAAACATACATAGATCGTACACTTTTTTCCGCTTTATATTAAATAAACCCCGTAATATCAATTATGATATTACGGGAAAAATCAAGTAATTACTTGATTAAATATTAATGCAAAATGAAATATTCAATTATACTCCAAGTAATGAGATATATTTTTATGATTAAAAAAACATTTATTTTTTACTTAATTAAAGTTAATCATTTTGTAAAATATGATATACAAAGTAATAATATTTTCACAAGATATATTCATAAAATCATACTTGATTTCTTTAAGGACATTATTTTGTTTACATTAATATTTACATATAAAAAATAACAGCTAATGTTTTTACGATTTATAGATAATTGGAAATACATTTAAGGAGCTTAATTTATGCAACAGTGAATTAAAATCAACTAATTAAGAAGCAAAACGAAATTTTTGAGTTTAACCCCCCCCCTTCACTTATTATACTATCAATTAAAACAACTTAAATGTAAGCTCTTAAAATAAGTGTGCTGCATAAATATTTATTTAAAGATAAAAAAAAAGAATAGATAAAAAATATGTTTAAGGCTTAGCACTGATGAATAAATTTAATTGACTACACAAACAAAAGGCTTTGTCGCCAGATACATGTATATTTTTTACAATTTATCATTATTGGAAGTATAGACAAAGCCTATACTTTATGCAGCATTAACATATTCTTCTATTAAGAAGAATTAAGTAATTAAATGAAATTTGCAAGTATAGTTAACTAAATAAGTACATTCCATTACTAAATACATGTATACTGACACTAAAAATGACTTTAAGTTATATTCTTAAAATGCGTATGTACCACTAAGCTTTATTTTATTATAAAATTTTAATTATTTTAAAATTATTAAATTTTTAAAACAATAAATGTATGTTTAACCTATCCACAAATTTTCACAGAATAGAACTTCGTTGCTGCTATACAGAAGGAAGATTAAAAATAATGTTTTCACATTGACACTGTTAGATGAAATTACAGATTAATGTAATAAATGTTTTTTTTTTTTTTTTTTTTTTTTTTTTTAAATTAACCATTTCAAGTATTTTTCTCGGGAAAACTTCTGAAATTTGAGATGTTCATCACCCCCCCCCCCCGAAACTATAAGGTTTCATTATACATATATATATATATATTTTTATCAGCAAATTATTTAAAGCTTTTCAGAGGATTTCATTTAAAACTACACGCATGAAATTCAAGAACATTATATTACCATCTGAAATGTCATTTATTTTGTTATTATACAATATTTAGCATACAATACAAACCAAGTCCAAGTACAATCCAGTCCAATTTCCATGTAAGGTACCTGTACCCAATACGGACACCCTAAGGAAAATGTATTTTTTCCACCCCCATCTACAAGTCATAGGACTCCAAAAATATGTGACCACTATCCTTGGACTATTGACTATCAATATTAAAATTAGCGACCTTCTAATTATTCTGGTTTAATTTTAATGATAAAAACAAAAACTGTTTACAAGTGTCCATATAAGGAACTACCTATCCCTATTATGGACAGGTGTTTCCTTATTGACTTTCTACACAGAATGCATGGAAGAGCCACTTTTCCAAGGGATTTTAGAGGAGAGGGAATAAAAAAAATGTATCTTAAAGTATTCGGAAGAGGAGGGGGGACAGTAAATATCTTTTGAACATGCATTTTAGAAAGGGGGGGGGGGCATTCTCGGTTTTTACCCTTCGAAGACCCATACAAAGCCCCTTAGTTACTAGTAAATATTATGAAATAATATTGTTGTTTTTGCTTAGCTTTATTTCATCTGTCTGCGAATTTACATCTGTTATTGCTCAGTCCTCACAGCATGGACAAATAGAAACTTTTTCACCATGGGAAGTAAGTCCCACATAATCCTCATGAACATATCTGCCACATGTAATGCATGGCCGCATGTTTGAAAAAGCATCAATACTGCAAAAGCAGCAGTACCAGCTCTCCTTTGTTGAGGAAGTCATACCATTGGTACCTACGATTTCGCCAACAGATATCCTACTGGGGAGGGACTTCTTTTTATTTTTCTGCAAGGGTTTTTTGGAGGAAGGTTTTTGGGAGATTGTTCAAATGGCATCTTGTTGAACAAAGATTTTACCACTTTGATGCCTTTTAAATTTATTGCTTGGCAACGTTGAATTTTCTTTTTTCTTTCAGTTGTAGTCGATGGGGACATAAGCTGTCCGTATGGGGAACCGGGCGTAGTTTTACTAAATATTGTAATAAATGAATAAGGAAAATATTTTTAAGCAAAATATGCAATAGCAATCGAAAATATGCTTTATTAGCTTTTTAAAATACTCCACTTTTCAGCATTTAATGTAATTTTACCATATCTAATAAGAATTTAAATTTACAAGTAATTAAGAGCAGCACATCTCGAAACAACAAGTTTCCTCCTAAAAAGCGAACAGCGCGCTTTTTTACACTTTCCAGTCTTAATTATTTTTTCAACTGCTTTTCTTCGCGAAAATGTTGAGTCATTTCTCGATCAAAATTATTACCTTTAAAAATATTAAGGGTGTCCATATTGAGAGCCCTATCCATATAGGGTACAAATACCTTATAAACATTCTATAGTGATTTATGCAATTAAGAAATATTCTGATTTTAGATTTGCACCTGCTCTTAAATATATTTGTAATTTCATGTCGAAGTGCAAATAATATGAATGTGCTTACACTACTTGGATTTTCCAAAAGTTCTACATCAATATTTCGGTTTTAAATGTATGCATGTATACATATCTAGACACACGGCAGTGTGTCAGCCAAGTTCACAAAGTAAAAGGCGACACACCGGCCGTGGGTTATATTACCCTAACCATTTCGAACCACTTTTGACCCCTCAATAACTTAAATTCTTTTTGACCTACACACTTGCAATTTTTTGTGTCGTGTAAGACCATCTTCTAATTTCCGAATCCAAAATTAAAAAAAAAAAATCTTTTACCGATGACGAGAAATTGACGCCTGAAAACCACTGTTTTTACCACTGACTTACTGACTCACTCACTCACTCATAGAAATGTTTGACTACTTCCACGTGACTTAGGAAGTTGAAATTTGGTGTGAAGGTAGGTTATTGGATCTATAAATAGAAAAAAATCAGAAATCACCATTAATTAAACATTAATGGTTGGTTAGAGGATAAATTATTGGATTACAATGGAAGCTTATGAGAATTTCACAAAATACCAGTAATAGTGCCAAGTTGGCGTCACTTTTGGCGAGTATCAGGGTTAATCTCTAAAACTACCGAACCGATTTCAAAAGTAATGGTACCAAAATGATGGTATTCGCCCCGGTTCAAACATAGACTATATCTTATGTCTGTGCCACTAACCAAAAGGGGGTTCAGAAGCGAAAAACATTCTAAAAATGTGATTTTTGTTTTACTGAAGGGCCTAGAAGCACAAAATTTGGCATGTTAATTATTTATAAGATGTAAATGATCACTAATGACATTTGATAAAAAAATATCAAATTTAAATGGGTGAAAATCCGCGAAGAGCGTTCTAAAAAAGTTCGAAATACCAATTTTAAAACAATCTCAGCAAACAACAAACCGATCTTAAAAGTAATGATATCAAAATGATGATGACAGTCTTTGCACCAACATAAGATATATCTTATGTCGATAACAATAACCCAAAGGAGGTAAAAGAGCATAAAAACATTCTAAAAATGCGATGTCTGTATATTAAGGGACTAGACTGGAAACATAAAGTTTGGCATTTTAGAGTTATTTCGCGAAATATCAGAAATAGTGCCAAGTTGGCGACACTTTTGGCAAGTATCGGGGCTAATCTCTGAAACCACCGAACCGATTTCAAAATTAATGATACCAAAATGATGGTATTCGCCCCGGTTCAAACATAGGCTATATTTTATGCGTATACAATTAACCAAAAGAGGGTGAAGAGGCAAAAATTTCTAAAAATGCAACTTTTGTGTTACTGAAGGACCTAGAACTATAAGATTTGTCATGTTAATTATTTATAAGATATAAATGATCTCTAAGGGCATTTGATAAAAAATACGGAATTAAAAAGGGGTGAAAATGTGCGAAAATGTGCGAAAAGCGTTCTAAAAATGTTCTAAATTGGAATTTTTAAGCAATTTCAGCAAACAACAAACGATCTTACAAGTAATGATATCAAAATGATGGTGATAGTCCTTGCTCCAATATAGGCTATATCTTATGTCGATTCCACTAACCCAAAGGGGGTAAAATAGAAAACTAGTCGTTGGGGACCACCGTAATACTTACCCATCATGGATATGTATATGAAAATAAAACATGTGAAAACTATTTATACAATGCATTGCAATTCATAAACAAAATTTAAATATTGTTAATATACATGGTAATGCTCTATTAAAGAACTGATGATTACCGATTTCGACAAATTATATAAAACGCCAAACTACTCAAGTAGTACCGAACTGCGTAAAAGAAACATCCTTATAACTCCAAAAATAATAACTCTATTAACTAAAAATTAACTGCGTCTTATGTCCAATTAAAATATACTTCTGAATTGAAATTTCAATCAAATACAGGGCCATGAAAAATCGAAGAATGTGGAAAACAGGATTAAAAATATCTCAGCAACTAATAATCCGATCGACTTCGTTCTATATGCAAAATGTGTGATATTTTATTGCCTTTTACGTCCATTCCTTAGAACAAAAAAATTCGAAAATTTTTATGTACCTTTCATCAGAACGAAATTTTCGAGAATCCGAAAAAAATAGTTCCGGATAATCGAGGTTGCTGATATTAAATAGGTTTCGTCCCATTCTTACATACTAACTACATACAAAATTTCAAGTCTCTATCTCAATTCGTTCGGGAGGTAGAGCGTTTACAGACAGACACACAGAAGGACGGCAAAATTTTGTTTCTAAAAATATGTTTTTCGGAATCTCCACTATCTAAAACGTGTAAATCCGTCAAAATTTTTTTTTCGATTTTCAAAACGATTGCAAGACCTACCCTATACTAGGTATGATGGGTAAGTAAAAGCGTTCTAAAAATGCGATGTCTGTATGTTAAGGGCCTAAAAACATAAAATTTGGCATGTTCATTAATTATAAGATATAAATGATCACTAAGAACATTTGTTAACAAATACAAAATTTAAAAAGGGTAAAAATGCGCGAAAAGCGTTCTAAAAACTTTCTAAATAGCAATATTTAAGCAATCTTGGGTAGTTAGCGAACCGATTTAAAGAAAAAAAAAAGATGCCAAAATGATGGCGACAGTCCTTGCTCTAACAAAATTATTGGATAAATTACCAGATTACAATGGGAATCTATGGGAATTTGGCAAAATACCAGAAATAGAGTCATGTTAGTATGACTTTTGGTGCGTGATTTTTGTCGTCAATATAGCGATATTTCGCCAAGTTGGCTACAAACATTTTTGGTCGACGAAATAATCAAGTAGTGCCCAATCACGTAAAAGAAACATCCTTATTAGTGGAATTTAAAGGAACATAAGCAGTCCTAATGTTAATTTTTTTAATTTGACTGAAAAAACAGTGAATAAATGCAGGAAAAAGCTGAAATTAATATTAAATAAAACTAATTTAACCTACTTATTTCAAAAAGGAAACAAATACCTACTTATTTGACAAAAAATAATGATATCCTATCAAAAACATGAATGTGAAAAAATGCCAAGTTCGTTAAAGGTTTCGCTCATAAAAGAAGTGATTTGACAAAAAATAATGATATCCTGTCAAAAACATGAATGTGAAAGAATGCCAAGTTCGTTAAAGGTTTCGCTAATAAAAGAAGTGAGATGTAACTGCAAACCAAATTCTTTCGGAGCTCCTTAAATCATAACTCCTGTCATGCATAATATTATTCAATTGCTTAAAATGATTTGTTAAGTTACTTGTTATTCAATAGAGCGACTTGGCAAGTTTTCAGTTACCAACTTTAATCTTTAAGTCGGAGTACAATTTAATCTAGAATCTGATTAACAAAGATTTAGTCAATCGAGTGTTCGAATAAGTATATTGAAGTTAAGGTACTGATAAATTAAGGAAGGGATCAACTTTAATTTCTGATCAACTAAATAGAAAAAATTGAATAAGAGAAAACTTGCTAAGTCGCTCTATTGAATAACAAGTAACTTAACAAATCATTTTAAGCAATTGAATAATATTATGCATGACAGGAGTTATGATTTAAGGAGCTCCGAAAGAACTTGGTTTGCAGTTACATCTCACTTCTTTTATTAGCGAAACCTTTAACGAACTTGGCATTCTTTCACATTCATGTTTTTGACAGATATCATTATTTTTTGTCAAATCACTTCTTTTATGAGCGAAACCTTTAACGAACTTGGCATTTTTTCACATTCATGTTTTTGATAGGATATATATATACATATGCAGGGTGTCCCTAAACAAATGGTATATACGCTAGGCGGTGATAGACCACATCAAGACGAGTAATAGTAAATAGGAAAGCAAGGGTCCCAAACGTTTTTCAAAGGAGATACCGCCATTAAAGTTTGGGGTCCAAAATTTCAAATACACATAAAAAACGGAAAAATCGGTCGATTGATTTGCGGTTTTCACTAAAATTATTCTTTATGTTGGTATTTTCTTGAAAATAAATTATAAAGATAACTTTTGAAAAATGCCGATAGATGGCGCTTTAGACTCTGAAGTAATGAAAAACTATTTTTTGCCGTGATTTTTTGCATTTCATTAAATGGTTTCGTAAGCTTAGACTTATACTTAAATTTTGAGCTCAAAATCGGAATAGTTGGAAGCGGTTAAGTAGCACAAACTTAACTGTGTTCAGAGGGTTTAAATTTCAAATGATTATAAAAAACGGAAAAAATGGTCGATTGATTTGCGGTTTTCACTAAAACTATTCTTTATGTTGGTATTTTTTTTAAATGAATTATAAAGATTAATTTCCAAAAATGCCGATAGAGGGCGCTTTAGACTTTGAATTAACGAAATAATCCATCCTAATACTATTTTTGCCGTTATTTTTTGCATCTTATTAAATTGTTTCTTAAGCTTCGATTTAAACTTAAATTTTGAGCTCAAAATCTGAATATTTGGGAGTGGTTAAGTAGCACAAACTGAACTGTGTTCTGAGGGTTTAAATTTCAAACCGAACAGAAAACTATAAAAAAACGGAAAAATTATTCGATTCGTTTGTGGTTTTTGCTAAAACTACTTTTTAAATAAGTGTTTTCTTGAAAATAATGTTTAAAGATAAATTTCTCAAAATGCCGATAGAAGGCGCCTTAGACATTAGAGTAGCGTACAACTATTTTTAACCGTTATTATTATTTTTTTAATATCATTAAATGCTTTCAAATGCTTATATTTAAATTTTGAGATCAAATTCTGAGTCGTTGCGGGTGTTTAAGTAGCGGAAAAGTGAAATGTGTTCGAGGGGGGGGGGGGTTAAATTTCAACTCCTGAACACACTTCAGTTTGCGCTTCTTAACCCCTCCCAACGATTCAGAATTTGAGTCCAAAATTTAAGTTTAAATAGATTTCGAAAACATTTAACAAGTTTTGGAAAGCATTTAATTAGATACAAAAAATAACGGTTAAAATTTGTTGTTGGTTACTCTGAAGTTTAAGGCGCAATTTAACGGAATTTTTTGAAATATATCTTTAAAATTCATTTTCAAGAAGATACTGAATTAAAGAATAGTTTTATTTTAAACCGCAAACAAATCGACCAATTTTCCCGTTTTTTATTATCATTTGAAATTTAAACCCTCTGAACACAATTCAGTTTGTGCTACTCAACCACTTTGAACTATTCAGATTTTGAGCTCAAAATTTAAGTTTAAGTCTAAGTTAACGAAAACATTAATCAGATGCAAAAAATAACTTTAAAAGTCGTTATTCGTTACTCAAAAGTTTAAAGCGCCCTCCATCGGCATTTTTTGAAATTTATATTTATACTTCATTTTCAATAAAATACCGACATAAAGAATAGTTTTAGAGAAAACCGGAAATCAATCGACCAATTTTCCCGTTTTTTATAAACATTTGAAATTTAAACCCTCTGAACACAATTAAGTTTGTGCTACTTAACCGCTTCCAACTATTCAGATTTTGAGCTCAAAATTTTAGTTTCAGTCTAAGCTTACAAAACCATTTAATGAGATGCAAAAAATCACGGCAAAAAATAGTTTTTCATTACTTCAAAGTCTAAAGCGCCCTCTATAGGCGTTTTTTGAAATTTATCTTTGTAATTTATTTTCAAGAAAATGCCAACATAAAGAATAATTTTAGTGAAAACCGCAAATCAATCGACCAATTTTTCCGTTTTTTATGTGTATTTGAAATTTTGGACCCCAAACTTTAATGGCGGATAGCTGCTTTGGAAAACGTTTGGGACTCTTGGTTTCCTATTTACTATTACTCGTCTTGATGTGTTCTATCACCCCCTAGAGTATATACCATTTGTTTAGGGACACCCTGTATATATGTAACCATTATATAGTACTACAATTCTACAAATACAATAAATATCGAATAAGCCAATATATAACAAACTTAAACGAGACAAGAGGAGATATCAATATTGGAACAATAGCGAATAATAATGGAGATTGTGGTACATGGCTCGCTTTCGAGGACCATGTAGATACAACAATTACGATTAATTTCTGATTAGAAATCAGGAAAAAAATTAAATATGATTTCTAGATTACCCTATTAATCGTATCCTTAAAATATAAGTAAAAGAAAAAACAGGACATATATTAGACCATTAAAAATAGAAAAAGATAAGAGAGAAACTTACAGTATGCAATCGCCGACATGTGGGGAGGTTGAATTCAAATGTGCAAGCTCATTTTACTGACTGTTAATATATGGGAAACAATTACGGATATACTGTAAAGAGACTAATAATAGAAAGAAAATATATCTATATAATTATTATTTTAATTAAAAAGGACTATTATTAATAATATTAAATTATTAAAATAATATTAAATACGAAATTTATGCAAATTAATGAAAATAATGTAGTTTTATCAAAATAATAAAAAGTTTTAAATTGAATTAGATTAAAATTTGTTAAGACGAAGGAATTTTAAAATTTTTTTAATGGCACCATCTACAGAACATTTGGAGTGATTAGTAGATAAACGGAAAAAAATTGCATTACGTGGAAATTATATTCATTATAAGTTTAAAATAAGAAGTTATCATTACATTTAATCTTAATAAACTAAATGAGAATTAATAATATATTTCAACATCTATATAAAAAATGTACTAGCAATATGGATAGTTTAACATGATAACTTGTTAAATTAAAGACTATTAACAATTAGCAAGCCACAATTTGAATTGCGAATTAAAGCCATTAGGCATTATCAAGAAATGTCATTACATTTCTTGATGTCATTGAACAAGAAGAACATGAAACATTGTTGAACATGAAACATTTAGTCAACAATATGTATATACATACATCATTCCAGTTATAAAATTATATGCACCCTGTTACATGTACTTAAAAAAATATCTTTTTATTTCCTTTAGCTTTTTCTGTATCAAAATCTTTGCCAACGAAATCTAAATATTTCAATTAAAAAATCCCCAAATTCTATAATTTTTACATGCGGCAGAAAAAAAAAAGCTAAACTCAATATCCATTTAAGAATTTCCTTTGTATGTAACGATATATATATATATATACATATAATTCTATGTTGTCTTTCTCGAATGAAAGATTTAACGCTTTCAAAATTTCCATAATCAAATACAGACTACTTTTAATTTAAAAATTTCGAAAAACTTTAAAGTAAATATAAAAATAAAAATATGCAAAGGTACTAAAACTTAAAAACGTGAAAGGCATATGAAAATTTATCTTTATATTTTATATTCTTAGAAATGACATTGTTATTGCTTAGAAAACTTTTGGGAAAGATTTTGAGAGAATAGAATATGTTTGAGATTTGTTACAAAGTAGAATTCTGATGTAGAAAATTTATAAATGGCAAATTATCTTGTATGGCATGTACAATTTTTGAACAGACACAAATTTAAGTACAAAGATTCAAGTATCTTATTTCAGTTTTTCTAAGGAGCTAAGAAAAGTATATCATATATATTTAAACAATTTTTTATAACACTTAAAAAGCTTTTTTTTTTAATGCATTATTCGTGTTCACTTATAAAATGAACTTTTATTTATTTAATAAAAATATACCGTTAACTACAGCGTACGTCACGCATTGTCCAAGAGCCGACAGCACAAAAACCTATGTTATCGATGTTTATTCTGTACAATATATATATATATATATATGGAAGAGTTGTGATAGGGGAATCTAACGATGCATGTCTGGTAGAAGTTAAGTGGAGCATAAGCCAAAAATTGATACCACCAATTGTTTACTCCTAGGTTTAACATTGTAATTTCCGTACAATCAAAGGTATGAAAACATGAAAAACTGGGAGCAGGAAAACATAATGATAAACCTACGACTAATTAACCTGCGTATTAATTTTTGGCTAATGTACTACTTGACTTCAGTCCGACATGCATCATTAAATTCCCCTATTACTACTCTTCCAAAAATAAAAATATTTTTTCTTGTGCTCGATAACATAGGTTTTTGTGCTTTCGACTTTTAAAATAACACTTTTAATTAAAAAAAAAATTGAAATTTAAAGGGGAAGCGTAACATCCCGAAAAGAAAATAGGTTAATTTAACTATCATGAAAAGATGAGTATAAAAATTTAGACTTCCACAAGCACCTTAAATACTGTTTATTTAAAAGAAATTTCATTACCTTATGAGCATAAAAATTTCGATTTTCGTGTAAAATGAAAACCTCATCATATTCATCTTCTGTTATTACATCTTCAATCTAACTATTAAGAAGGTATTTATTAAAAATACAAATCGCTCAATTGTGCACAAAATGAACTTGTGCAATTAAAGTAATAATATGAACTTGTGCAATTAAAATAAAATAAAATATCAACGTTTCGCTCCGTCTTCTCCGGCTTCCTTCAGGAAAATATGATATTGAAATGATTAAAAGTTTGCTTCCTGATCGAGAGATCATATTTCTAATGTAATTAGAAATATTTTCTCTCGATCAGGAAGCAAACTTTTAGTCATTTTAATAACATATTTTTCTCAGGACGGCGCGATAC
This sequence comes from Maratus speculifer, assembly GCA_964019185.1. Classification (NCBI taxonomy): domain Eukaryota; kingdom Metazoa; phylum Arthropoda; class Arachnida; order Araneae; family Salticidae; genus Maratus; species Maratus speculifer. The sequence goes on from OZ025300.1 coordinate 145,973,695, forward strand.
GTTGATATTTTATTTTATTATACAAGCCGATCTTTTTTTTTTTTTTTTTTTTTTTTTTTTTTTTTTTTTTTTTTATTGGCGTATTTATTAGTATAAAAGATTTTGTTTTACATTTTCCACAGTCTGTGCTTGAAGATTTTTTCTTGATATAAGGTCTATCTAATATCCTTGCAAGACTTGGTATGACGTCTCTGTATTTTCATCTGCAGATTTTTTAGGTGTCGTGTTAATATATACTTAATGCATATTGAACTTGCTGTTTTCGTGTAGATGATTGTAAGAATATGTTGAGGTTAAAACAAAAAGAATGGCATCGTCGAATCAATATCAAAAGGATAAATTCCAGTCTTTTTAAATCCAGGTCTTATATTTGTTTGAGTAAATGATATCGGAAAAGCTTTATCAATTAATGCTCCTTATCAATTTTAGTAGTTCTCGTTGTAAAATAATAATGAATATTTGAGTTCTATACTGGTTGCAACTTAAAAAAAATCTATTAAATTTCAAATATACAAGTGTGCAATATCTCTCCATTATTAATGTACATTTCGTCCTGTCATGACGTTTTAGATTTTCAACCACTTTGTATAAATGCAGTTACATAATAACTATCTACTTTACAGTAAATTTAAAACCGTCAATTAGATACGTAAATAAAAATATTACAGATAATTATCTCTACAATAATAAGAGTTGTGAAAAAGAAATCAGTATTAAAATAATACTTTGCTATTCCAAATTTCTTCAAAATTAGAGGAAAAACACTGTTGTCATTTCTTCACTGCTAACAAGGAATAATTCCTAACTGGGTATACTTGTACTGCGAACGTATGTAATGAAGAATCTGTGAAATTTTCCGCAGAATTTCAGTAGAAAGTCTATAAAAAATGAAATATTTTCAAATATTTGGCGCGAAAATAAGAAAACAACACGAGATTTGGTAGGATTTTTCTTTGCCAAAAGAAACTGTTCTAATTGCATCTGAAAATTGCTTGTTAATTGTCGCTTAGAATCCTTCATTATCCCCACAAGCTATTTTTTATTGCAAAGTTTACCTTATTTGATCAGAACATTTTCGTGATTCAATATTTTTTTTTTTCTTTTTTACAAAAACTGGTGATAAAAGATTAAAAATTAAGCAAACGACTCTCGTCGTGAAGAGATTTAAGAGTATTTGATATAAAAGGGTATTTTTTTAAATTCTGTTTCATTGCCAATTGCTGATAAATCATCATATAAACGAAAATGTCATTATTTTTTTTATAGACCCTCTATGGTGGTCAAAACTGCATATATTTCAAGCGTTCCAACTCCTATGGAAGAGCTGTCCGAAAGATTAAAGGCGGGGTCAAGGCATATGCCATCTAGCGGCAGGGGTGCATAACTAGAGGATTATTAAGTACATTGCAGTTTCTTTTGTGTGAATGGCAACAAAACTTTTTTGTTTCTATAAAATGTTACTTTAAAATATTGCGTAGAATAAGTTTTAGGTTTGAAATATTGTAAATAAATATAGAATAAATAAGTGTAGTATGACTAAATATTAACATAAAATATACTAAGACGAAATATCATTTAACTATGCAATACAAATATCGCTGATTAAAATATGTTCGATTTTAATTATGTTTTTAATGTAATGAAAGATGACTCATTAAATTTAGTAAGCAGTATGAAAAATTTTGAAATTGTGTCACATTCTACTAAATTCTTGATGAGCTAAATTATACAAAATTGTATACACCGTTATATTCTCTTTGATAATATAATGTTTATCAATATTTAGAAATGTACAGAATTTAATACTAAATAAAATATTCAACTTTAGCTCCATTTTTAATTTACCAATAGCAGACGATAAAAATCCGATGTTTTCTTGGTCGTATCGACTTTTATTATTTAACTTGCAAACATTTCATGCTTTTTATTTAAAAACCTATTTCATTATACGTATATTCCGAATAACTTTAATTTTAAATGTATGTATTAAATGTTGTTTTGTTAAACAAAGAAATATTGTTAATTTATTTGTTTAAATATTTAATGTTCTAGACAATCATTTTTCTAAAATCGTAGATTAGACTCTCTCTTTCTCTCTCTCTCTCTTTTTCTTTTTTAACAGACAAAGCTATTTCGAGAATTTATATTAAAAATTAATATAGATTAAAATTTAAATACTGTATGCATATATATTAAAAATGTTTTCCTTTTAACCTGAATAGCTTTCATGAAATTTAGGTCTACAATATTTACAATTTCAAAATTATATTAAGAGAAACAGACAAAACCATTTTAGAGAATACCTGTTAAAACTTTAGTCATGAATTTCAAATTTTCACTCAACCATGAATGATGAATTTGTTGTTTACCAGATTTAATTCAAAATAATTTTTGTTACAGCTTGTTTTGATAAAAATATGTGTATTTAAAAAATAATCGCAATGTTGTTTTCGTTTCGGGCAAAAAGCAGTGTTTCTGCTGCATTAAGGTACTTTTTTTCCCCGAAATTAAAATGATATTGTGAATATATATATATATTTGCATATTTTTATCAAAACAAACTGTAACAAAAAATATTTTGAATTAAATCTGGTAAACAATAGATTCATCATTCATAGTTGAGTGAAAATTTGGAAAATATGCGCAAGAGATGCGGAGATAATAAGCATCTGGGCATATGTGACGTCAAACCCGCGCATTCATTTGCACCCCTGCCACCAGCTGGCGCAGCTTGTTAACTTGGAACGCTCTAGCAGCTCTGATGGTGGTTCCGGCAAAAAATCTATTCTAAACGTTTATATCCCCATGATAAGAAGAATCTGTAATTTTTTCAGATCTTTCTGAGCATGACCGTATGGAGACCTTCCTTATTAGTCCAGCTAATGATGGCCTCTGAAAATAACAGACGTCCTTACATGTTTCAGAATGACTGTTAATGCTCCCAGTCCTCCATGTTTTCATACGCTTGGGCAGGATTCTCGCTCTCTTTTGAACAACGTTAGCTATTTGGTGAATAAGAAATTAAAAACATTAGCCAAATGAAAGGAAATTTAACAATATAGATTCGGCATGAAAAATTGAAAAAATTAACTTTAATTAATTATCGTACATGCTTTTTAGGTGCGTTCGTAATTATGTAAATACGTAGCACCTATTGTTGTCGCTCAGTCCGTCCGTCTGTCTGTCCGTCTGTCTGTCTGTCTGTCTGTCCGCATATAACAACGCAAAAACTACCCAACCGAATCGTTTGAACTACCCAACATAATCATTACATAATTTTGTCGAGTCATTTCAAATTTTATGAAAATCATATGGATAGATCAATTACAGGGGCAATCAAAAGTATTCCATTACATTACGGTCAATGGGGGAAAAAGTTTCAAATGCATTTTAATCGTTTGAAATTTAAAATACAGAGTTATTACATAATTTTGTTGAGTTATTTCAAATTTTTTGATAATCGGGTGCATAGATCAATTACAGGGACAATCAAAAGTATTCAATTACATTATAGTCAATGGGGAAAAAGTTTCAAATGTATTTTATACGTTTGAAATTTAAAATACATAGTTATTACATAATTTTGTCGAGTCATTTCAAATTTTATGAAAATCGGATGGATAGATCAATTACAGGGGCAATCAAAAGTATTCCATTACATTACGGTCAATGGGGTAAAAAGTTTCAAATGCATTTTAATCGTTTGAAATTTAAAATACAGAGTTATTACATAATTTTGTTGAGTTATTTCAAATTTTTTGATAATCGGGTGCATAGATCAATTACAGGGACAATCAAAAATATTCAATTACATTATAGTGAGTGGGGAAAAAGTTTCAAATGTATTTTATACGTTTGAAATTTAAAATACATAGTTATTACATAATTTTGTCGAGTCATTTCAAATTTTATGAAAATCGGATGGATAGATCAATTACAGGGGCAATCAAAAGTATTCCATTACATTACGGTCAATAGGGAAAAAAGTTTCAAATGCATTTTAATCGTTTGAAATTTAAAATACAGAGTTATTACATAATTTTGTTGAGTTATTTCAAATTTTTTGATAATCGGGTGCATAGATCAATTACAGGGACAATCAAAAGTATTCAATTACATTATAGTCAATGGGGAAAAAGTTTCAAATGTATTTTATACGTTTGAAATTTAAAATACATAGTTATTACATAATTTTGTCGAGTCATTTCAAATTTTATGAAAATCGGATGGATAGATCAATTACAGGGGCAATCAAAAGTATTCCATTACATTACGGTCAATAGGGAAAAAAGTTTCAAATGCATTTTAATCGTTTGAAATTTAAAATACAGAGTTATTACATAATTTTGTTGAGTTATTTCAAATGTTTTGATAATCGGGTGCATAGATCAATTACAGGGACAATCAAAAGTATTCAATTACATTATAGTCAATGGGGAAAAAGTTTCAAATGTATTTTATACGTTTGAAATTTAAAATACATAGTTATTACATAATTTTGTCGAGTCATTTCAAATTTTATGAAAATCGGATGGATAGATCAATTACAGGGGTAATCAAAAGTATTCCATTACATTACGGTCAATAGGGAAAAAAGTTTCAAATGCATTTTAATCGTTTGAAATTTAAAATACAGAGTTATTACATAATTTTGTTGAGTTATTTCAAATTTTTTGATAATCGGGTGCATAGATCAATTACAGGGACAATCAAAAGTATTCAATTACATTATAGTCAATGGGGAAAAAATTTCAAATGTATTTTATACGTTTGAAATTTAAAATACATAGTTATTACATAATTTTGTCGAGTTATTTCAAATTTTATGAAAATCGGATGCATAGATCAATTACAGGGGCAATCAAAAGTATTCCGTTACATTACGGTCAATGGGGAAAAAAGTTTCAAATGCATTTTAATCGTTTGAAATTTAAAATACATAGTTATTACATAATTTTGTCGAGTTATTTCAAATTTTTTGATAATCGGGTGCATAGATCAATTACAGGGACAATCAAAAGTATTCAATTACATTATAGTCAATGGGGAAAAAGTTTCAAATGTATTTTATACGTTTGAAATTTAAAATACATAGTTATTACATAATTTTGTCGAGTTATTTCAAATTTTATGAAAATCGGATGCATAGATCAATTACAGGGACAATCAAAATTATTCCGTTACATTACGGTCAATGGGGGAAAATGTATCAAATGCATTTTAATGGTGTTGCACTCATTCGAACTTAATAAAATTTATATACAATATAAAGTACATATTATAATATACATTTTACATAATTTGTGATGCAAAGAACATTTGTTATTGATTTACAAGGCCACACAAAAGTATTCCATTACATAATGGTATAGGGAGAACATTGTTTGATGAGCATTTTAATTGTAATTCACTATTTACAATTTTATGAGATTGATATATGAGAGTAATATTTTTAAAACTTCGTTATCGTACGAACGCACCTCGTTTGCTACGTTTCACGTGCAATTTCCAACTTGTTTCAATATGTTATACGATATTCTAACTTTTGTGACTGCTTATAAAATAAAAATTTTGCGACAGTCTTCGACAGAGATACTATAAAAAATAAGTACAATCTAAAATAGTCCTAAATATGTAAATGTTTCAGATACTATTTTAGTAGACTAAATAAATTATATAAAATTTCGACTTGATCATCCAGTGATATTTAGCATACAATTATATATATAAAACCCCTCCGTGTATGACGATTCCAGGGTCAACACATCCACGAGAAAAAGAAACTTATTGCAACTGCGTCCACATTTGGCTTAACTATTCCGAGCCGTCACAAATATTCTAATTGTTCAACTTATGAAAATACATGTAAAAGATTTATCCATTACTCATTTTCTTTAAAACCTACAAAAACTATTTAATTATAATGTTTAAGTGCTAAATAAAAAACTAGCAATTACGGAAAAAAACAACCAAAATTATGCAAATTAATACTGTTGCCATTCAAGAATGACAAATTCCGTGAATGAATCTTTAGAATGACTCCATTGTAACATCACGTCTCAGGAATGATTGGGTGCGTTCGAGAGCTATGCGCGCTGAGCGTGCGTGCTCAGGCACATGGAGTGGATCTTACAGCGGATTTAGTACTCGGAAGCAAAAACTCCTGAGCTCTCGCGCGCAGCGCGTGTGTGTTCCCCAACACGTTTATTGTTTACTCTTTATTGTTGACATTTGTTTCCGATCTTATCGAGCGTTTTCTTTTAAGTATTAGCTAAAAAGTGGTCCAAAATAGGAATTTTTTTTAATACATTTTAGATATTTTTATTATTTTCTGTCAGTATTTTTATATATTATTTGCCTGTAGTTTCACAATATAATCTTTTATAATTGATTTTTTGCCTTACTTTATTCTTTTAAAATTTATGTATTTACGATTTGTTCATTACAATTCTCCCATCCACCAGGCAGTTTTGTTATAGTTTTAAATGCAAATTTCTGTTAAAATTTTCTTTCTTTTTTATAGATTTTTCCCCTTGTTTAATCGCTATATTTTTAAAAATTGTTTAAGCCTAAAGTGGCTGATTGACCACAGTTATAATTTTTTATCAACCTTTTAAAAATGCAAACACGTCATTTTGACGGGCTGTCTTCTAGTTAATAAATAGTAAGTGGCTAATTTCAACTCCGTATTCCAGCAAAACCTTTTGCTATTTGGCGCTTGATGCGAGCAGTTTTGTTTGTGTTTTTACCGCACGAGACCGGTGCATACATAGGGAAAAACTGCAATTTAGAAATACCTATATAATTAACTTCTCTGTCTTTGACTCTTGCCCATTTGAATTGGTGTTGACTCGGTATCACTTTAAATAAAATACTGTATAAAGCACGCAGCAATTAAGCATTAAAAGTACATGAATCGTTTAGTAAGATGAATAAAAACACACTCATAAAAAGAGCAGAAATTGAGCACTCAAAATTTGCGAAATCTAATTATTCGTTTACTCTCCAAGTGGAGCATTTTGACACGAATTGGCGCAATGGCGAACGGCAGCGACAACCCAGCACAATAATAAACAACCTACAAGTGAAATGCTATAATCGTTTTTAGGTGTTTTCCTCCAACGTATGACTTGGCAAACTGAATGCGTTTTAATATACGAATCGAGATATAACTAACACAAGTTTTTCACTCGTGCAATCGATAGAGTGGTTGTCTGTTCTGCCGCCTCTCGGTCTATTACGTATAATCACCATCTGGCGCCAAAAGATAGTTACTTTTCAGTTAATAATAAAAAGAAAATTGCCCAGTTAAACTGATGGCATTGAGCTCACAGGCTACGCATAATAATTGTACATTACAGCCTTATATTTTCAAAGGTTAATTCCGTTCGAAAAAAAATTAAGAAGGGGAAACAGCTCTCCCCTTTCCCCATTTTTATACTTAATCACTGAACCTCCTAAACTATCAAGGACATGCTTTATCATACAAAAAATCTATATCCAAAATTCAAAGCAAATCGGATAATTCTTAATAAAAACCCATTTATCATTTATATAATTTAAGAGGAGTTATCCCCCTCTTTTATACTTAACCATTAAACTTCCAAAACTATTCGGAGATTTGAACGAAATCTGACAATTCTGCTTGCAAAAACCCATTTATATAAATTAAGGAGAGGGGCATTAGAATCCCCGTTCCCCCTGTTTATACTTATTCAATGAACACCTAATAACAGTCACGGAACCGCCTCATCAGAATGATCCTATATCTAAATTTTGAAAGAAAACTTAATTCTGCATGAAAAACCCATTTATATCAATTAAGGGGAAGCGCATGAGCTCCCCGTCCCCCCTTTTACACATATCGAATGAACTCCAAAAACTAATCAGGGAAGCGCCTTGTCAGGATATACATATATACAAAAATTCAAGTGGATCGGATATTTTTATCATGAGTTATCGCGTTACGCATGAACGAACATACATACAGAATGGGCGGACACATAAGCTATCAGGCTATGATAGCCTGTGAGCTAAAAACTCTACAACTCAAATCGATTTTTCCATATTTATGGCTAGTTGTAAATTCTAAAAAGCGCATTTTTTTAATAACAAATGTCCAATTACTGTTTAATTTTAAACAACATAAATTTAAAATATAGCATATTATAAAAATGTACACCAATCATAAATCTGTGTTGAAGGAGGTTTAAAACAATAATATAAATATCTTTTCATTCATTAAAAATTCGGTTACGTTAAACAAACTTATTTTGAAAATTAGGGTCTGTTACATTAAGATTTAAATTACTAATATAAATGTCAAACATAAATTATAGCCAAAGGAAAAGCCCAACATAATCATTTAAATGTATCTTTTAAGAACAATGTTTTCCAGAATGAGTTAGAGCCCACCTAAATGTGTAGTTTACTTTACTAGTCATCAATTGAGCAATACTTTTCTCTGTGGAAACACTTTGTAGCATAAAAAGAAAACAAGAAATATTATGTTTTTTACTTTTTTATGCCAGTTGCTGAAGAAACATATATTTTCGTGGAATAAGACGGCAAAAATATAAATATAGGAATTTATATATTTTTAATGACGTACATACGTCTAATCAAGATTAAATTGTTTTCTTCCTGTATTTTATATTAGAGTTTAACGTTTTTAATTCATATGAAATATGTTCTAATTTAGAAAATCTGATACCAAATCGCTCAGTAAGTTTTTATGGGATCTGAAAAATTGAAGAAGAAGATTTTATGGATATTAAAGAATATTCTTACTGACATTTTTAATGCAAGGTATCTATCACTTGAAAGAAACATTTTTCTTTAATTTAATAGCTAACAAGATAATTAAATTAATTTATATAACAATGTAAAATAAATTTTGTAAAAAAAAAATGTTTTTTTTAGAGTAATAATTCGAAATTAAATATTTTATTTAGTTTATTTATTCATTGTTTATTTTAATATCTCGACAAACAGTGCGGCTGAAATTCCTTCAGTTAGAAAACTAATTTTGTGAAATTACGTTAATTTGAGTTAATTCCCAAATATGGAAAATTCACCATGTGAATTAAATTTGGTAGAAAGCGCAAATTATTAAATTTATTTTTAAATTATATTTTTTACTCACTAGGGAAGTGCAAGAAGTGTAAGTCACCGATTTTGACGAAAGTGTTATCGTTGGAAAGATCTCATTGTGAGCAGAAAAAACTCAATGGAACTACCCGTCGCAAATGAGTCGTTTTCGAGATATTCAACAATTAATGTCATGTAGCTTGTGCACACTTAATGGGGGACCGCAAAAAATTTTAGTCGCGATCTTAACGAAACTAGTATTATTGAAAAGATATCATCGTAAAATTAAAAAACTCAATGGAATCACCCGTCAGAAACGAGAAATTTTCGAGATATCCTACAATTTGTGTCACATCACAAATGCACACTTACTGAGAAATTGCATTAAGTGACATAATTTGCCGGATATCTCAAAAACGGCTCATTTCCGATAGGTAATTCCATTGAGATTTTTGCTTCTCACAATGATATCTTCTCAACGATACCATTTTCGTCAAAATTAAGAAAACAATTATTTACGGTATCTCCTTAAGTGTGCACTAGCCCAGTATCCACTAGCTACGTGACATAAACTATGGGATATCTCAAAAACGGCTCATTTCCGACGGGTGGTTCCATTGAGTTTTTCAATCCTTGCGATGATATCTTTTCAATAATACCAGTTTCGTTAAGATCTAGAGTAAAATTTTTTGAGGTCTCCCATTAAGTGTGCACTAGCTACGTGACATAAATTGTCGAATATCTCGAAAACGACTCATTTGCGACGGGTAGTTCCATTGAGTTTTTTACTGCTCACGGTGAGATCTTTCCAACTATACCACTTTCGGCAAAATCGGTGATTTACCCTTCTTGCACTTTCCTAGTCAGTTTCTTTTTTTAAAATATCGCAAAAAGAATGACAAAATATATTGAAATTACCTATTCAGCATTTCAATTTTTTTTCACAACGTAAAATCATAATCTACTTTAAATAAGGCAATTAATTGATTAAACAGTATTTTTAAGACAACATGCTGCATTCTTTATTTTGTTTCTATTTTTTTTTTTGTGTGTGTGTGTTTAAAACAGTTCGTTGTTGCAATTTCAGAGTCAGTTGCCTTAATTTGGCGACAGTGATTTGGCGCATATAATAACATTATTTTTAAACTTTATTCTATGTAAAATATACAATTTAATCGTTGGTGATTGTATATATCTAAATATTTATCACCTGTGGGGTGGCCAACAACAGAGAAATTCCTTAAAATGAATTTAAATTAAGCTGTAAAAATATTAAGAATTTTTTTTTAATAATAAATATTAAAATTTCTAACAACAAAAGGTGTAAAAGATGTAATACGGATGTAATAAGGACTTATTAAAATACATTTCTAAATATATAAAAGTATAACATCTAATAATAATATCAGTGTAAAAAAATTTCATTAGTGTTCATTTTATTAATTTTTATCATTTAAAGAATATCTTAAAATTAATTTACAACAATATTATCTGAGTGTATTTAAAATATTAAAGTAGCCAATAATTTAAAATTACTTTTTTGTTTAATATATTAAATATTTAATAATCTATTATTTTTCGTATTTTTATGATTCAATTTATCTCGGCAATTTATTGATCTTTGATTAAATCAAATATCTACTAACTTCCATTAGTATCAACTATAGCTATTTCACTGGCGTTTTTCTGTTGTTACAGTAATGTAATGGACCGATAATTCCTACTTCAATCAACTTCTTTTTTAGTATTTATTTTTTTCTATATGGATTATCCAATAAATTTCTTCTCTTCTTTTGCTCATATAGCAAATATTTCGTTAAGCATCATCATAAAGTTTGTTGTGGTATACATAAAATATGTTTTTAACATGTTTCTTATGAAAGTAGACACCAACAAACATCAAATAATTGCTCATAATATTTCATAGAACACTTACTCTGAATGAAAATCCCAAAGTTGTATCACTCAGTACCCATCAAATTTTTTATGATTTTAATAAAAACCTAAATTGAATATTCATAAATCGAGTAAATAAAATTTGAATTTATTGTCTTCGAAATAATGAAAAAAAATTGTTACTCTAGTAATCCAAAGTTACCGAAATCTTTAAGTTTGCTAAAATTTTATCTGTATACTATACAAAAAAGAGAGAATGTCAAATTACAAAAGTTATAAGCAAAACTGAAATCTGTAACTTTACTAAAAAATCGACTAAACATGTTATAATCTTACAAAAAATTTATTTTTGACCCTAGTTGCCGTTACTTAATTCTAGGAAGTCAATTTTTCAAAAATAAATCTTAGTAACCTAAAATCTTTTTGATTCACAGTGCAAATATTTATCTGTTACATTAATTTTTTGTTGATGCCGTTGCATAAAAAAGTCCTCGGAATACAATTTTCGTGTAAAAATTTCAGTAACTTTCCAATTTCTTTTAGCGTGTGCATGTTTTTGCAAAAGATACATACAGTATATTTTTTATTTATCCTTCTTGGATGTAAATTCATACAATGACGAAATAGTATCTTCATGAAATTTCATAGAAAATTTATTCTAAATGAAAATCACAAAATTATTTTACTTAGTACCCACAAAAAAATTTTATGATTTTCTTAGAGTAGAAGAGAAAATGCAGTAAATAATGCTTACTTTTTGTACTTATAAACAATATTAAATTTTTCGTTAAATATTTAACGAAAACCTCAAGATAAAATTTTATGTATGATACAATGTTTTACGTTAAAACTTTTTAAAATGTTTTATGCTGTGCGGATCTGTTAAATATTTTTAAAGAAAATTTCTACGACGATCCTCACTTCGAATTTCACTCTCGGAAGGGTTTAAATAAATATACATATTACTTATTATTAACAAAAGCATTTTTTCTTTTAAAAAAATAAAAAAAAATGTGACAATTTAGGTCTTCTGAGTCTTCTTTTATAAACAGGTAATTGTTTGATACACATAATGTCATTGCAGAATTCATTTTGTTAATGCATTATGCATAAAGAAAACAAGAAAAACGTAAGTGACGCACAGATTTTGAAACTAAGCACTTCTAGAAATATGTGAATGCAAAGTCATCTTTGGATCTTTCAAAACAAGAAAACGCTGAACATAATTGATTTGAACGCAATTCTATTGATTGGTAAAATTATCACAAAAATTCGGTTTTTTCAAAAAAAAAAAAAAATACCCAATTGTGATCTCGAAACAAGAAACATTGACTAACATTGTCAATGCTCTTCCGTTTGAACTGCCTGTGCTGACAATCGGCGGACATATTATGCTGAGGTAATTTTATCGGTTCTAACAACTAATCTACCTTGTAGACAACTAAACGTAATAACCCACGTGTAACAGAGGTCCATTTAAATGATGTGTATACGGAGATGCCCTAGTCATACTAATTGCTAATGTTATCATACGAATTCAATAATTCTAACCAAAATGCTCAAGCGTGGATCCTATCTAAGAACTTTTGACTTAGCTTGTCAATGCTCTACGGCTGTTCGATGAGTTGGAAAAAAATTGAAATCGTAAAACGGAACATACTTAAAAGCCGCATTTAGCAATTATCGCACCTTAGTGGATAAGGTTTTCCACATGCAGTGTACATGATCTATATATTTTCATACACAGTACTACTTTCAAAACTTAGAGGGCTTGCAAAATACTTAGGAGCGAGAGATAATACTCGTGGAATATCTCGACAAGTAAAATAAAGCTGTTTTTGCGAAATGAAATTTTAACATGATGTATTTTACTTAAAAATAGAGTTAGAAATAATTTTTTTTCTAGTAAATCTACACATTATAGACGATATATAAATAAAAAAAATAATTTCATACACATCGACTTCTTATTAAAAAGAGACAGTGTAAAATATAGTCTTATCTTTCATTTCGAAAAACATACATTTCCAAGAATCGTTTATAGTTTTAAAATGTCAATTTTATAAGTGCTTCTAAATACTATAGCTCTTATTTTTTTCTATTTTCGATTAGCTATTTCAGCATTCATTCAAATAGATATCATTCATACAAAAAAAATTTTAAAAAATCCAATTCATTCGTATTTAGTTTACATTTTCTAAATTTTATTTTTATCAGAGATTTGTTATCTTGTAATTCCCATTACAATTTTTATCTTGGATCAGGATATTTCAATTTTCATTCAAAATGTCACCACATGCTGAATTATTCACATTAAAAAAGAAGGAAAATCTATTTGTGCTCAGCTATAAATATTGCTTAGACGTCAAAAACATATTTCGATAGAATATCTTTTGTTACTTATGCTCTGACAAATTGTATTATCAAATGCTATATATCACTGAAAGAAATTTCAACTAAAGAATAAACACTGTCAGGGTCTTTCTTTGTAATTTCAAATATATGTTTACATAAGTAAGACATTTGTAACTAAAGCAAGAGTTGATAAAACAGAGGTTTGTTTAAAAAGTTATGAATGCGACCTGCACTGAATGTTGTACAACAGTAACAAGAAAAGGAAAGGAATAGATTAAAAATAAACAAAAAGCAAACTACAATTAAATTTGTAGTTTGCTTTATTTGTAGGAAACTACAACTAAATTTGTAGTTTTGATTATTATTTTTTATTTTTTTTTACTTATTTGCTATGATAAACAGCATAAAAGAGTAAATGCGACTTGGGGGATATCAAACAACTTCTTGCTCATACTAACAATTTCTTGTTCTTATATGGTGCAACTGTTGCCATTTTTAAGTAGACCTTTAAATTTAGAGAACAGTCTCACTGAATATCCTTTCGCAAAGTATAAGCTTGATCAAATTAGAAGAAGTTCGTACTTGCTGATTGTTTATATTTCAGCATAATCTAATACAGCTGGTTAATGAATAAAAACTTAATAATAAAGCTCGAGAATTTGTGATATGGCATTTTTCTTTTATACTTCTAAAAATCAACATAAAATATTAATAATTTTAAATATTGGATACTTTTATGCTAGCTAGTAGCAGGTTCTAAAACGTCTAGTATTGATTTCATAATCATCATCCTTAATGCAATTATTGCATTTCAATCATTAATCTGTCCTCCTTTTTTTTAAATAGATAACTTTGCATTATACTTAATTTATATATATTTCTCTCACTCATTTCATTTACATTACAATAGAAAGAAAGAAACAGGTGTGTAAGTGTGATCTCAGATCATACAGAGGGTTTCGTTTAATATCTTCTTCAAAACATTTTATCATTATATTTACAAACGAAAATTTTCAGTAGAAAATTAATCATTCCTTGCATAAATGGCTGCACTATTATATTTAGGAATGTGCCTCATGGAAATTATCCTCTATCCCATTTCACATTTTTATATTTAACTAATAATATTTGAAGCAGGACTTCGTCAAAAGCAGCATTTAAAACGATAAGAACCGTAGCGGTTAAAAATAAAATAAAATAAAATAAAATAAAATAAAATTATTTAAAATAAATACAAAAATGCGATTTTACGAATTAGACGAAACCCTTAGGAGTAAATATTCAATTTGGTTATGCATCTGCTTTATAAATAAGTAAAATAGTGAATAAAAATAAAATATTGCATAGCTTAGCATAAATTTAAGGGAGAACAAACTAGTCACCAGAGGTGGCGAGTTGTTTAAAAAAAAAAATTAATATATGAAAAAAACTTCACTTCGCGTGTCAAAATAAATCATAATTATGATGAAATAAAAACAAATACTCACGTAATTGTTCAAGTCATTTATTTAATCCATTCATATGTTACATACGTAATAATTTTTATACCTATTTTAACTTGCGTGCAACAATCCAAGGAAAAAAAACAAAAAAATAATGAACTGTTGATGTTAAGAATATTTTTTAAATTTAAATAATAGCTTTTTTTTAATTTAATGATTCGTTGTTTGACAATAGGTATTCAGCTGTGAGTACACAAAATTTGAACTCTCTGGCTTTGTTCAGTTCTAGTTTTGTGTACAATCTGTGTGACAGAGAGATAGACAGAGGACATAGACGAATAGGTTTTCGTCAGATAAACTAAACTTTATAAAAAAGGAGAAACAGAAGAACAAGCCCGATACACCTTATTTCGATATCAAAACATCATTTTAATTTACACATGCAAAAAATAAAAATAGTGACGATTTAAAAAAAAATACTATTTGTTAGATTTGTCTTCAACTAACATAAAATACCAAATATTTCTTATTAATTTTATGCAACCGAATTCTACTCATTTTCGACCTGATGATTTTTAGCATTAAATTTCTAAATTGATGATTGGACAACCTTTGGTGTTAAATATTTGATTAACCATTATCGACATACTCTGCCAAGCACAAAACAAATCTGTGCATCCATCATGTTTTTTTTTAAGTCTCTAAAAACCTCCCTGGATATGCAGTAATGAAAAAAAATTAACATCAGAGAAAATAAAGTGTACTTGTACAAATTATCTGAAATAGCATTTTTGCGTAATTCATAATACAGTGGTGTTTTTTCCTCTTTATTGTTTCTCTATAATTCCCATGGCATGTAAAAGTGCTATTACACGTAAAAATTTCAAATGACAAAAATTCGCCTACGTTTTTTCATCTTCTAAACATATCTGTACCAGAAAAAAAGATTTGCCATCATCAGATTTCCAAGAATTTGATTGTTTCTTACTGGCGACTCGCTTCGTTTCAGGCGTCAAAGACTCTCCGACACAAGGGAACCGCGCACTTTCCCCTGGAGCCATAGGATAACATAGAGACGCCTGGAATTTGAAGCAACTTTGACCCTTCGTGTAATAGAACTTTAACTGTGCACAAATAGAGTAACATTTTGTTACTCACTGTTTAACAAGCTTCAAATTTTTGCAATGAATTTTCATGTACAAGATTTTGACTTACTAACAAATTGCTTTATTTAGAAATAAAATTATTTTTAAATGATTTTTTTTTTCAAAATTAATCTTAAAAGCTAAGCATTCTATAAGACAACACGTTTGCGAATAAAATTTCTTATTACATTTCGGAAATATGTGCTATCCCGCATATATGGGACGCAGGTGCTATAATATAATATGTTACACATAATTTTTAAATTGTTGGTTTGTTTAGTAATGTAAGATTTTTGTATTAATATCTAGCTTTATGTACAAATTTGCACCTTGGTTTTTATTTATAATCGATATTTTTCACTTATTATATATTTTTAATTAATAAAGGCCATAAAAAAACATACTTATCAAAACATTGTGGTTGATTTTCTTAAATCAGATATTTTTAAAACAAAAGTAATCAAAATACGACATATTATCATAATTAAAATTTTTAATTTTAATCAGTAACATTTTATATTTCATGTTATTTTTTAATAACGATTAAGTGGAGAGATTCTTAATCATTGATAACGGCTGGTTAATTTTGTAAAATTAATCAGCGTTTTATGAAAAATTAAACAAACAAAGTACTCGTACAGTAATTTATTTTCTAATACTGATAAAACTTTTTTCTATAAAATATTTTTTATAAAACAAATTTCATTACTTTATTTTAATGAAAAAATGAAAAAATAATAAATGTTTCCATTAGGTATAATAATATTTCCATTTATTTTAAGCAATAATTGTCTTAATGTTTCAAAATTAATAAATAATAAAATAAAATAATTCATTGAAATTTTATGCCGTTACTTTGTTGAATAATACGTAATTGTAGATTGCAACATAATTATTTAGTCTTTTGATGTTTTAAATTCAATTATAAACTATTTTTAGGTTTAACTAATCGTTGTTTAATTAATTTTACTATTTCATAAAGTATGTAGTGAAAAAAAGAAAGTTGTTTTCTTAAAATTTATTTTATTTTATTTTTATTTATATATTTTATTTATATATGTTTTTTAATCTATTTATTTATTTATTTTGGAAATGGTACTTCTAATAAAAGATGAAATCCAATTAATTACTCAAATACAAAACAAACGTCTATTAAAAATAACTGTTTTATGTTTTATTTCCACAATTTTATTTTGTCCTGATATTGTTTTCTCTGAAAATTACGCTTTTTTTAATACCTAACAAAACAAAAATAAATCATTAAGAGTATGTTTGAATGCAGTGGAGTTTTCTTAAGCAGCGTATTTTATTAAGAGGAGAATTTTAAATGAGTCTTTTTATTAATAGACAATTTTAAAGGAATGTATTTTATTAAGAGGAATTTTGTGAAAGAGCCTGTTTAAGTTGATGCATTTTTAAGAGGGACTCCTAAACAGGCCCCCAATCCTTTCCTGGTCTGACCCCTGAGTGAATATATAATTTGCAGAGGCAACAACTAATCGGATATCTGGGATATTTCGGAAATGCTTATAAAAATAAACAAAAAATGACAATACATTCATAAAAATATAGTCCACAAAAATATTTCTATATTAATATCGTTATGAATAAAAACATACTTTATGAAAAACCTCTCAAAAATTACTTAAAAAGTTGTACAGCATCCTTGATTTAGCATTAAATGATGTCACCTAAGCAAAAATAATCTCATTATGCACTGTGAAATGTATTTTTTTAAATATTCAATCAACTAGCATTAATATGAAACAAATAGCAAGCACAATGTTCCATTGTAACGCAGTCTTACACCTGTTAAATGAACAAACACGTGTGACTAAAGTGTAGTCTCTTTTAATAAGACATTCAAGTTAAATGTTTTAAATAAATTTATCATTGGCAGCTATTCACATGTGTTCCGAGTTCTGATAGTGGATACATTAAACGTACTTCATTTGATATTATTTTTAAAAGCAACTTTGACTTTCTTACATGCGTTAGTTTTATTAATAAATATGGTACTTCTGGATGGTATTTGCGTCAGCATCATGGAAGCGCCTGGTAGGATATAACATCATTTCGTACTAAATCGATAACATTCTAAAATTCAATTCAATTTTAGTCAGAGATTGAATCAGAGAAGAGAAATGTCAATTAAAAATTAACTTTTCTCTCGTAACTCGTGTCTTTTTGAGATAGGTATGTTTATTTCGTAGTTTGCCACAAGGGAACATTTTAAGCAGTCTCAAAACCTACCACGTAACTACTTTACTGTGCCTAGTGACCAATTTTATACCTAAAGTTTTCGCAATTATGAAGTTAATAGTTAAATACCGGACTTCTTTGGGTACTTTATAGATATAGACATTCATATTTTAATCAAACCTTTTTTTATGCGCAGCATACTTCTCGCATTCCTTAGGAAACAAATCGGGTACATCGCAATTCAGTGCACGAGAGTCAAAAACGATTCCAAAATTGACTCGAATCCCGAAACGTCAGAATGAGTTCTTCATCGATCCATTTAATCCTAATTTGATTGATAACAATAAAATTTAAAGTAATCGCACATACAATGACTGGTCGTGCGCGGATAAAATTATATTACCCCTCAGAATTGTATTTTCTATTTATTGACTCCGAATGGCGTACAGATTGTGACACAATGATTCGATGAGAATCATTCTGCGCGGTAAATCTCGACTTATCACTGAACAGGACACTCCCCTGTTCTTGTTATGTCCAAGAGGCTGATGTCTTCGTCTGCTATGTAACCAGTTTCTCTTGTTGGGTGCAGTGAATTGAACACAAACGACTGGACGCCGGAAGTGATGGATGAGGTCTATGTAGCATAAGTGAAGTTATTCCCGGTTGCAGTAGGACCAAACATAATGTTTATGGATTATAATGCGAAGTTATGCAGAGTTTATATTCTAGATGATTATTTTTAAGAGCAGGATATGTATTGGTTCTTTGCGGCCTTCGGAACTCCATCCCATTGAACATGTTTGGGAACCCATTGTACAATTTTACTCACCTTCCAAGTCACGCTAGAAGTTAAAAACCGCATTTCAAGGTCAGCTTTGTGACCACAAACATTTATTAACACCCTCATAAACAGTATGAGATCTCGTTGTGGACTTTATAAAGCAGTACACGGTGGTTACACTTCATATTAAACAGACATTTCCTGAGATAAATGCTTTATCTCTGATTTTTGATTTAGCAATTTTTTATGTAACCTGTTTCTTAATTTACAATTAATATCTTTTCCATGTTGTTATGTTACTATATTATTTATGCCTTTGTAAAATAACTCTATGTAAATTTTCGTGGCAATACAGTGACTAATTCACCAGATTTTACATTTGTAATTTTAATTAAGAACGTAACTATAGAATTTTAAAAAAAATGTACCAAAGAATTAAAAAAAGGAACATTTCGAGAGGTAGCGAAAAACTATATACACACCCACAATACATAAACTATATTATTTAGAAACCTTCCAGGACAGTAGTATTTTAGGTCCATAGTCATTTAACACTATAATTTTTTATGTAATTTTTTTAGGCTGATAATTGAAAACACTAAAATTTCAGCCATTTTAATTTTCATGTTCCCTTCAAATTCAAAACTTATGTTTAGAATCTATTAAGATTTTTTATTTCTATATTACATATATATTGCTTGCATATTTATTTTGTCTTTAAATATTTAAAGAACTGTTAACTTCGATGTGAGATTGGCTCAAAATTTTATAATGTTTATATTTACTGCTTAATAGAAGAAAACTAAGAAATAAATATTTAGAATGAAATACAATGAAATAATTATTTATTTCCTAAAACAAAAGTAGATGAAAATATTTGTAAAAAAAAAATAATAAATAAATAAATAATAGAAAGACTCTCTGAATTATTTTTTTTGTTGCTGTTGTTTGTTTCTTTGTTTGTTTTTCTTCATTGGAAGTCGGACAAGTAGAATTCTATGCGAAATTTTAAAAGCAGCATTTTAATTAAAAGTGTATAATGCAGAAATAAAAAAAGTATACCAAACGTAGTTTGTTGTTAAACATCTGTTTTATTTATTCTATGAAAAAACAGTTGAAAGTTTAATGATAGCAAATTACCTTGAAATTTCTTGCCTCATAAAGATCAAGAAAAAAAGTTATGTGGCAAAACTAATAAAAGCCATTACCATTACCCTAAAGAAATCCTCTAAAAAAACTTCACACTTTTAGTCAACACCTTCAGTGAATGAAAATTTAAGAATATCTGTAAACATGTTTAACAAGAAAAAATGTTCGACAAAAAACCTGAAATTTACTAAATTCAGTTTCAATCCCTTTTTTTCTGAAATACTCTTCGTGAGACTGTTAAGATAATCTCGGATAGTAAAAGAAAATCCTCAAATGCAGATAGTTCTTATCAACTCAAAGTTTAAAGAACGTGTAGAAAAGTTCAAAATTGTTTAGAGTATGAGTTGGTGTTGGATTTTATTATATATAAAACAAATTAGAAAATAAAGATATATTTTTTTAGTTTTTTTTTCTTTACTTTTTTCCGTCTACTAATTTTTTTAATATAAATGCATGTTTTTATTTATTTATTTATTTATTTTTTGCATAAAATGTCGTTTATTTAAATGAATGATAACACAATTAAAAAAATTTCCAATGCTATATCATCTATACTAACATTAATCTGATACTAATTACGATTCGTTTATTTAAATCGAATACAAATTCTTTTCATTAAAACGAATAAATACTAATAAAAGAAAAGAGCTTGTCTGTGTGTGTATTTACAGGCTGTATCTAAACTCTTGGGCAAAACTTTAAAAGGTGATAGCACACATCAAGATAAACAATACTAAATGGGAAACTAAGGGTCCCAAACGTCATCAGAAGGAGGTAGACGCCATTATAGTTTAAGGTCCAAAATTTCAAATAAACATGAAAAACGGAAAAATTGGTGGATAGATTTGCGGTTTTCAATAAAACTATTTTTTATGTCAGTATTTTCATAAAAATGAATTATAAAGATAAATTTCAAAAAATGACGATAGAGGGCGCTTTAGACTTTGGAGTAACGAACAACTATTTTTGCATCTCATTAAGTATTTTCGGAAGCTTAGACTAAAATTTAAATTTTGAGCTCAAAATCTGAATAGTTGGGAGTGGTTAAGTAGCGCAAACTGAACTGTGTTTAGAGGTTCAAATTTCAAATGATTATAAAAAACGGAAAAATTGGTCGATTTGTTTGCGGATTTCGTTAAAACAACTCTTTAAATCAGTATTTTCTTGAAAATAAATTTTTAAGATAAATTTCAAAAAAATGCCGATAGAGAGTGCTTTAGACTTTGAAGTAAGAAACAACTCTTTTTTACGGTTATTTTTTGCATCTCATTAAATTTTTTAGAAGCTTAGACATAAACTTAATTTTGAGTTCAAAATCTGAATCGTTGGGAGTGGTTAAGTAGCGCAAACTGAACTGTGTTCAAGGGAAGGAGGGGATTCAAATTTCAAATGATTATACAAATAGGAAAAATTAGTCGATTCGATTGTTGTTTTCTCTAAAACTATTCTTTATGCCCGTATTTTCTTGAAAAAATAAAAAATAAAATCAAAAAAATTACCTACAGGGCGTTTTAAACTTAAGAGTAACCAACAACTATTTTTAAACATTATTTTTTGTATTTAATTTAAATGCTTGCAAAAGATTAGACTTAAATTTTGAGCTCAAATTCTGAATCGTGGGGAGAGGTTAAGAAGCGCAAATTGAATTGTGTTCAGGATTTGAAATTTAACCCTTTAACCCTCCACCTTGAACACAGTACAACTTTGCGCTACTTAATTACTCCCTTCGATTCGGATTTTGCCCAAAATTTAAGTCTAAGCTTTTGCAAGCATTTAATGAGATTGAAAAATAACGGTTAAAAATAGTTGTACGTTACTCCAAAGTCTAAGGCCCCCTCTATCGGCATTTTTTTAAATTTATCTTTTAATTATCAAGAAAATACTGAATTAAAGAGTAGTTTTAGCGAAAACCGCAAACGAATCGACCAATTTTTCCGTTTTTGAGAATCATTTAAAATTTAAAGCTCCTCTCCCCACCCCCTATGAACACAGTGCACTTTGCGCTACATAACCACTTAAACTATTCAGATTTTGAGCACAAAATTTAAGTATAAGCCTTTGCAAGCATTTAATGAGGATAAAACATAATGGTTAAAAATAGTTGTATATCACTCGAAAGTCTAAGGCGCCCTCTATCGGCATTTTTTGAAATTTATCTTTAAAATTTGTTTTGAAGAAAACGCCGATTTAAATAATAGTTTTAGCGAAAACGGCAAACGATTTTTCCGTTTTTTATAAGCATTTGAAATTTGAACCTTTGAACACAGTTCACTTTGCGCTACTTAACCACTCCCAACTATTCAGATTTCGAGCTCAAAATTTATGTTTAAGTGTAATCTTCCAAAAATTTTTAATGAGCTGCAAAAATACCAGCAAAAAATAGTTATTCCTTACTCCAAAGTCTAAAGCGCCCGCAATCGGCATTTTTTAAAATTTATCTTTTTAATATTTTTTCAAGAAAATATTGACATAAAGAATAGTTTTTGTGAAAACCGCAAATCAATTGACCAAATTTTCCGATTTTTATGTTTATTTGAAATTTTGGACCCTAAACTTTAATGGCGCCTATCTCCCTCGGAAAACGTCTGGGACCCTTAGTTTCCTATTTAATATTGTTTTTCTTGATGTATTCTATCACCCCTTAAAGTTTTGCACAAGAGTTTAGATACAGCCTGTATGTATATGCGGTAGCTAGAAAAATGTATGCTTCGTAGAGAACGACAAATTATTGAGGATACTCAAAGATAGACTCTAATAACCTGAGATTAATTTTTTTCCAGGGATGTTAATTAAGATTTTCATTTAAAAAGGTAGATGAAAAGATGATGCGTCGCGCCGCAATTCTTATGCTAGGGCGCAGCTTGCCAGAGCATGCGAGAACTCCATTCCGAATAAAAGAAGATACGAAATTAAAAGATATGTTAGGTTAATTTTTTAAACACGATTATTCAATCGGTAAATTAATTATAACACAGTAATTTATTCCATTTTTCAATATTGGGTGAAAAAAGTCCGGGCCAGGATTCGAACCAGGGATGTATTGGCTGAAGCCGACAATGCTCTACCAACTAAGCTATCCCGGACACGAAAACTGGGGGACTATTTCACCCAATTAACCTCAACAATTACTTTATTTGGTCTGATACTCTGGATCAGCACAACAGAATAATTCGAAGGTCAGTATATGGAACTGAAGAAAATTGCTGCATACAAAATTACATTAGATTAATTTTTTAAACACGATTATTCAATCGCTAAATTAATTATAACAGAATTTTTTATTCCATTTTTTAATATTGCGTGAAAAAAATTGTCTGATCCAGAGTATCAGACCAGATAAAGTAATCGATGAGGTTAATTGGGTGAAATAGTCCTTCAGTGTTTGTCTCCGGGATAGCTCAGTTGTAGAGAATTGGCGGCTTCAGCCGATACATCTCTGGTTCGAATCCTGGCCCGGACTTTTTTCACCCAATATTGAAAAATGGAATAAATTACTCTGTTATAAAAGATATGTTGTTGTTGTTGTTGTTGTTGTTGTTGTTTTGGGGGGGGGGGGGGTTGTTAAATTTGGAATGTATTACTTGAAAAGAATTTTAAGGGGAAAAAAGCTGGAGATTTTTTTCTAGAAATACATATTTAATTTCTCATAAAAATAAATCATCCAATTTTTTTCCAGATTAATTTTAAAAAAGGCTTAATAATTAATTTTTTTAAATAAAAAAAAATATAGTTTAACTTTTTGCATTCCGCGTCATTTTGAGTATGGACTACCAGCAACTCCGCGTCAATATGACTGTGGGCTATCAACAACCCTGCATCTTTGCACAAATTTTATTCAATCGGCCGGCACCGCCTTTTTAAAGGAGATTTCCTTTAAGTACGCTCTTTCAAAAATACTGTGATTAAATAAGGTACATTTTATTTTCCTTTATTGCTGGTGTCAAAAACAAATTTTGCAAAGGAAGATTATGTCGCCGCAGCGGTGTTTTGAACTTATCTTACCATTCTCGAGAGAGGAATGCAAATATATATATTTTTTAATTTGTCTGAACGAAAATACCAAAATACTATCATTGTAAACCAAAACCTCTTTAAATATGTCCCATGTCTTTAAATGGCTACAAATCTGCTGTCCAAATCTTAATGTCTCCAATTTTAAATTTGTTGTCAAGAGAATGAGGAGGTAAAATTATCCAGACCTCAGCAGCTGAGAATCATATCTCGTCAGCAACCATTCAGAATGCGCTTTATATTTTGCTTGAGAACCTCCCTCTGATTATTTACTTTTTGTAACAGCTGCAGTTTTTTTTTTCAATTGAATACAACGTTACAGTTGTTTTAATAATAAATATTATTTTATAGTCATTTTATGAAAACATAGTTACATTTTTTAAATATTGCACGTGCTGATTTTAATTTGTGATTTATTTTCAACATTATCATTTGGACTATTTTGACGAATATTTATTTCGCATCATTAAATACAATATTTGTTCAACTTGTATACGAGGTTTAGAAAATATTTTGCGATTTATAACCATTGGCACAATACCTTGAGATTTTTATAATACTAGAGTATCGGGAAGTGAACGAAATATATATTACAAAATGTTACCTTTACATTCAAAATTCCGGTTGAGTAATATGAAAGAAGGCAAGAAAAAGATTTATTACTAATTATTATTAGTGTTACAAAGAATAAAATCATAACTCCATCCCCCCACAGACGAAAAAGTCACATATTGATCATAGCATTAGTCAACATGTTCACAGGATGAATATTTAAGAATATAGCTTGTTTCTTAAGAAAAGCTATTCAACAAAGCACAGACAATTTGTTTTAAATCTTTTATCTTGAAATTCTTTTCACGCGATTCTTTAGATAATCTTAGATTATAAAAAGGGATTCTGAAACGGAGATTATTTTTATTGTGTTAAAGGTTTAAAGAACGTGTCGAGAAAGTCCAAAATCATTTAAAGTTTCTATTGGTGTTGGAATTTATTACATTCTAAAGAACTGTAGCAGTAATTTTTTTTTTTTTATATTTAATAGAGTAGCTCTTTGTTAGATAATATATACTATCCTTTGCCATATATAAGAATATAATTTAGATATCGAAATAGCTAAACATTTTTGGATCAAAATAAAAAAACTAATATTGTTTTTAACTTCATTAAAATTATTTTCAATAGTTTTTAATATTATTATGAAAACATTTTAAGGGATAGCGTACAAAAATGAACGTATTGTACAGTTTGTAATTGTTTGTTGGCATAATAACAACTTTGTGTTAATTGGTTGCCTTTTTTTCAAATAGGCAGAATTAAAAAATTTTGAAGTTGTTTTCCATAATTTTGTGTGGGTATGGACAGTAAAATGTAAAAAAGTTCAAGGAGAAAATATAAATAACAGAACATACAAAACACTTTAAAGAATATACACCACAAATATATACTATAAATTCATAATATTAGTTTAATTTTTTAACTATATGTTTAAATTATGATATTTTCAAAATACGCAATTAAATCAAAATTTATTGGGAAAAACTAAAAATATAACAAGGAATAATTCACATCGTGACTATCATCCTGAAAAAAGAGACGTATAATGGTACATATCGAGTTTTTACGTAACATGTATTTTCGTATGCAAAAAGCTTTAGTCAGCATGTTCAGTTGATCAAGATTTAAGAACATCTGTATGACGTCTTACATCTACGTTAATGATTAGCAGCAGATTTTTCGCAGTATAACACGGATATTCAATAATGATTCATATTTTTTTTTTCAAATTTAACAGAAAAGAATATGTTTATTTCACATTCATTCAAATGTTTCGAAAAAAAGGAAATATATTTATTTGTAAATACTAATAAACTATTCTTGTATTTAAAATGTTAAAATCGGTTTGAACATTAAATCATAAATTATAACAATATAAATGTTATCAATATGAATTCCTCATATTGCTGTTTCTTGTAATTCACTTGAAGAAGAGAAAAACACATTCAAACTAATTACTACAATTTATTTGTCTAATTATCATGGTGCTTAAATTAATTTAATTATAATTAGCATAGAATATACATTTTTACATTTCTGAGTGTCATTTTCACCAATCTGTAAGAGAAATTTGAAAACAAAAACTGTAGAAAAAGCAAATATACGTAAATTACAGTGTTCAGAGATTCTACAAACGTTTTTTCACCAAATACCTGTGTTTAAACTATGTTGTGATTTTTATGAAACTATAGAATTCATAAATTAATGTTAATGTATTATGCTTCATTATCGTACATGAAATTCATATAACCTCTCAGAAGAAACAAAAATGCAGCAACAGTTCTCATCGATGTAAAAGCCATGTCTGTATTAATCGATGAAAATCAAATTAAACTTAATAAAAATATTCATTAAAAGCTCATATACATAATTTTTGGCAAAGTTGTACAGTTCAATCTCAGCTGAGATGTAGTAATTTACACATGTCACAGTAGTCCCATCTGCTATTGTCCAGTTATGTGGTAGTTTGAGGTAGAAGTTCTTGTAAAATTGTTTTAAATGGCTTAATTTAAGATTTTGGGGTGAAGAACAGCAATCTGAAGTTAGTATACATTTTTTTGTCAGACAAATATGAGAAATCATGAAAAAACCAGTACTAACCACAAATTAAATGTTTGTTCTTTGGCTTATAACTTGAATAATAAACTTTTTTACAAAAAAGGTGATCCTATATTAAAATAAAGATGAAAAAATTACCTACAACTCACATTCTACTTACTTTTTTGTAAGACGTATTGTTCCTGTAAAAATGATTAAAAATTGTCAAAAATCTGTATTTTTTTTAATTGCAAAAACACCTTTTTGCGTTAACACCAAAAGTAAACATTTCACAATACGTTAGATCAAGTCAAACTCTCTAAGCCAAGATGCCATAATTGCAGGGATCTTTTCGAATTCTTCGACACCCAAAAATTAATTAAATATATTATCTAATACGGGAAAGGTCAGAGAATTTTTTCCGCTGTAGACAATATTCCTCCTTATACTAATTTTACTCTATGTCTATAGATTTGCATGGATTTTATACAGGTTTCAGTCATACTTGATGTATGACTTACAGAGACTTTAATGTAGTAGTTATTTACGCAACCATGTACGATAGAACCTTTTTCTTCCCGAGGGAGCAGATTGCTGTAGAAGCCGTAGACGAAGCTGCAAGGTTCCGATTGTCGAGGCTTAGACTCCTGGGCAGGAATAGTGCATATAATATATTTTTTAAACGGTGGAACTAATTGCAATTAAGTATATTAAGTGTCATTCTAGAAAACGTAGAATGGAAAAAAAAGTCTCGTCTGACGGAAATATCGTTAACCAAATCTTTTATCTTCAGACGAACACAATTTTCATTTTTTTTACACTTGTTTGTTTGGTAGTTTTTTTACGTTAAAAGAGAAACTGAATAAAAAACATAATAATTGAAATTTAAAATAGATTTTTTTTACCTTTTAATACAATAAATTAGGTCAAATTTTATATTTAAAGTTATTAAACAAAAATCTATGCGTTGGGTTTTAATTCTCGAAGCACTGCTGTTAAATTAAACGAAATACAAAAGCTTTGACCAAGCTCACTATAACACGTTTTCTTTTCTTAAATGCAGTCGAGTCTCTCTGTAACGAAATTCCATACATCGAATTTCTCTATATAACGAATTTTTAGTAGGAACGGTCCCTTTTCGCATGATTACATTAAAGACAGTCTCTATATAGCGAAATATCTATCTCCATACAACGAATTTTTTCATAAATTGGTCTTAATTTATTCAGTTTTAAAAAGCTTTCGAAATCATATGGAATCAATTTCCCATTACTTTTTTTGATTTATCGTCAGTGCTGAGTTTTTTTTATATTACTTCTCTCCCTGTTCTTTAAATCCAATGAATTCATCTCACTTCCCACACACCTTTCCACATCCTTCGCAAACAGTATCAATTGGATTGATACACATGTAATGAGATTCACATAAGAAAGGCCTTCAAATGGAGGGAATTGTTAACTAGAATTTTTCATTCCTTGCTAAAATTTGAGGCTTTTTTTTTTTTTTTTGAGAGTAACAACTTTAAAATCAAAACAACAAAAATTACAGATTTCTTTGTCTGAAATTAATGGAAGTCTTCCTTATTTGATTTTCATTAAGCTTTCAAATAAATGTCTATTCTCTTTTTTCAAATGGCTTAAATAATTAAGAAATAAAATGTTAGGTTAATATTTACTTTTAAACATTTTAAATTCTTAATTCAAAAGATAAAAAGTAATATTTGTTCAAATTTCACACATTAAATACGATTTTTAACATCATTCTCTATACATCGAATTTCTCCATATAACGAATTTTTTACTGGAACGGTGGATTTCGTTATATAGAGATTCGACTGTATATGTATCGTTTTTTAATTCTCGAGGCGCTGTTGTGCTTCGCTTCTTTTTTCACTAATCAATTTAACATCTACTTGCCTGTTAAATCGAACGAAATATAAAAGCCTTGAACAATTCCACCATAACACTTGTTTATTTATTCAATATCTTAATCAAGCACATTTATGTTTATGCTTTTCAACGAAAAATTAGATTAAATCTTGTTTGGCAAAACATTTACTTTTCATGTTACAATTATCCTAGTAAATAACGGTCCATGGATTTTTTTTATCGTTTAAAAAATCCATGGTAAAAATAAAATTTAAAATACTTTACTACTATACACCAACACTTCATTTCTACTTTCTTGTGATAATTCTTAATTTTTATTATTTTCGTATTTCCTCTTATTAAAGTTTTATAAAAGGATTTGCAATTCACTGAATATCAATATTTTATCATATTCATTTTTACCTGTGTGATGGAAATGCATGCTCAGGGAAAACGAAATTCATGCAGAAACTTATATCTTTTGCTCAATAAAATGGCAACATTTTCTCATCAAAATCCTTTACCTTCCTTATTATCATATGGTCATACATGACTTCCTTTATTTAAAGTTTATCCGGTTCTGTTTCAATTAAATTTAAATTAGATTTTCTCTATTTCGTTCTATTTAAATGAAAAAAAATAAGATCGATGATTTTTACAATACCTGCATGATTAACTTTAAAGAAGTTTGGTCTGCGAAAATGTTTTTTTTTATTTTATTAATCCCATGCCTTCTTCAATGAAAAAGAATTATTCCTTATTTTAATTCTTTTTTTCCCCGTATTATTTCTGAAAGTTATTTAAATTTCTGAATTTTGAGCTGAAAGAAAACGCATTACAATTCCTGTCGTCAGAAAAGTTACTTTTCATGTTCTGTGCCTTTTTTTATTCGTTTGAATTATGTATAAGTTTTACCGCAAAAAATCAAAGTATTTTTAGAAATACAAAAATTTAAATCTAACATCGCTTTACCCACATACATAAATGTATATTACTATATTTTTCTTTACTATTCTTAATTTTAAATTATTTTATGTGTTTTGTAAGCAAGTTAATATTGTTTGAGTTTTATTTTTGTTGTTGTTGTTTTTTCAATCATTGGATTTTTCTCTTAAATTCCAGTATATTATGTTAATCAAAATAAAAGGTAATTACTTTTTTGTAAGTCCAACACCCATTTAAGTAAGTAGATTGTTTTCTTTGACTTTTTCCGTTTCTGAACGTATGCATTACTGCAATATATTTTTTGTATTATTGTATATCGTCATTTTAAAGGTTATGTCTCTAATCTAAAAAAAATAACCAACGCTTCTGGATAATTATATTTAATTTATTCCTTGCTTATCACGGTTAAATCTGTAAAAAGTATTGCGTATAAAACATAAAACCTAATAGTTTTATAACGCATTGTATGGTAAAAATTTGAAGCAGATAGTTTTTAGATCGAAGAATTTAAAGTGCCATAATTGGCCAAAATAATGCAGCGACATGTATCATGTTTTATAGGATTAAGAATTCTACTTATTACTTTAATCATCTTTGAATGGCACATACTTGAGTAGATTGCTGTATGTAGTGTTCGAGTTTTTTATTTTTAGGTGCGTTCGTAATTATGTAAATACGTAGCACCTATTGTTGTCGCTCAGTCCGTCTGTCTGTCCGTCTGTCTGTCTGTCCGCATATAACAGCGCAATAACTACCTAACCGAATCGTTTGAAATTTAAAATACATAATTATAACATAATTTTGTCGAGTCATTTCAAATTTTATGAAACTCGGATGGATAGATCAATTACAGGGACAATCAAAATGATTCCGTTTCATTACGGTCGATGAGGAAAAAGGTTCAAATGCATTTTAATCATTTGAAATTTAAAACATATAATTATTAGGTAATTTTGTCGAGTCATTTCAAATGTTATGAAAGTCGGATGCATAGATTATTTACAGGGACAATCAAAAGTATTCCATTATATTACGATCAATGAGAAAAAGTTTCAAATGCATTTTTATGATGTTACACTCATTCGAACATAATAGAATTGGCATGAATGTATGAAATATATACTAAAATATGCATTCTGTATAATCTGTGATGCAAAGAATTTTTATTATTAAATTACAGAACCACACAAAATTATTCCACTACATAATGCCATACAGGGAAACATTGTTTGGGGCGTGCTTTAATTATATTCAACTCTTTCACATTTTATGAATAAGATATACGTTGCTGAGGTGTAATAAAAATTACTTCCTTCATATTTACAGAAACACAAGGATTTCGACTACTATACTGTATCCGGAGTACGCTCTACTATATCAGCAAGATCTGAATATTTTTAAAACTTCGTTATCGTACGAACGCACCTCATTTGCTCACGTGCAATTTTCAGCTTGTTATTTTTTGTCTAACTTTCAATGGCTTTTTTATTAGTAAAATTTTATTATCTCAATAAAGGTTTATCTCATAATTTGTTCTGAAATTGCTGCAGGTGTATATGATATTTCAGATGTTTAGTCGTAACTTTATGTGTTAAAGCTATAATATTTGTCAATTTGATCAGTAATACAGGTCGTTTATATGGTGTATGCCATTTGTTAGAACAGGAAGTAAACAGAGATCTTTTCTATGACTTACAGTATGCATAACAATATAGTATATTATCTATAATAATATCATATGATACAAAGTTTTTTGACATAATAGTTTTAATTGAATATTTTTAAAGTTAAAATTAAATTAACAGATATTAATAAAAGGTATTAAGTTTAAAGTTTAATTTTAAAAAGTCAGCATTATATATAAAATTTTGCCTAAAACATTGATCGATTAAGTTGTTAACGACCATCATAAACTTTACAATACGGCAAGATTCCTTTCGTATTCGGCAAATCTAGTCGAACGCGAAATATTAGCGTTATTGCATTTAAAATCACGGTCACCGTTTTCCCCATGGGATAATAATAAAAAAAGAAAACGTAAAAATGTTTGCTTTATTTCCGCGATTACAAGAAATCATTTTGTTTAAGAATATATTAATGTTTATGGTTTCAAAAAACTGCTTTACTAGGCGTTCACTTGCACCTTTTTTCTTTAATTTGGAACTTTCGCATCGGCTTTCAGAGTGAAAATAAAAATAAGAATTGAAAAATATTTACTTTTTTGGGGTTCCATTTTCTAACGGTGAATTTTTTAAAAATTATATTGATGTTTAGAATTTTTTTTAATGTAATTTAACAATATGTCAGATTTTATTTCCATGAATTTGATCGCGCATAATAATTTGGAAGCGAACTGAAAAGAAATTATGTGTTATTCTTATCCTATTAAAATAAGACAGCAAATATTTTTGGAAAGAGTAAAGTAAAGTGTTAAATGTTCTTGATTAAAATTAAAACAAATATGATATTTACGGATTTTCCATATCATTATTAATATTATTAGGATTATGATTGATTTATCTGCATTTCTCTTCAAAAAGAAAACACTGATTTTTTTTTTTACAGAATATAAATTACATTGTAATTGTAATTTTTTTGTTAAATGGCTAATAAAAATTGAGATCATCTAACACGTTTATACAGCAATTATTATACATGTCCAAAATGGTCTTCTATGGTTTCCGAACTATGCAGTAAAAGCACTTGTGTCTTGGTATCGCAGCCACCACACAACAGATCATCAGTTCAAGAATGTTCATTATAAGAAAATAAGTTGAAACTGGTATGAATTAATATTAAGAGATAAGAACTTCTTAAACACTTCATAAAAAAACTTGAATTCGCTAGGCCTTTCGAAAGAACTGAATCTTTCTTTGTCAGGCGCAAAGAAGACATGTACTATGACAGTATTGTTGCTCTTTTCATAGTAGACGCACGTTTTCTTTACGCCTGATGAAAGAAGACTGTTCTATGCTTTTCGAAAGAGCTTAGTCTTTCTTTGTCAGGTGCAAAGAAGATCTGTGTCTACTATGACAGTCCAGCCGATGCTTTCAAGGTAGACGCTCGTCTACTTTGCATCTGATGAAGAAAGACTCAGTTCTTTCGAAAAGTCTAGCTAATTTTTTTATGGTTTATTTAAGAAGTTTTTATCGCTTCAATATTCATTATATCAAGAAGAGTGATATATATTAGGCTATGCTTCTCTTTGTATGGCTGTTTGTACCCGTGTACTTTCCTTAAATAAACACAGCATACCTAAATTTTACTAAAACCTGGTTTAAACTTAAATAAAAGAAAATGAAATTTAAATTATTAATCCAATATTAATGCATTTGATAATATTTTCAGCTGTATAAGTTATGGACAAAACTTCACAATCAATTTTTTTTTTATCAATACTCGTCGTAAATAATGAGTTTTTTGTCATAAAAACTTTTGCGAGTGTTAAAAAACAGCATCAAATTAGGTAAAAACAACATTAGTTACACCTACATAATACAGCTCATTTTGAAAATATTAGGATAAGTGCGAAAAAAGTATTTTTCATTTATATATTTTTCATACTAAGTAAATGCAATTACATTTCTTATAAATTAAAACAGGAATGTTTCGATAAGATTTTAACATTTACAAAATATAAAATACATTACAATAATGTAGGTATACAGTTTCCTAAAACGTATCAATATACTAGACTAAAATTTTGATTGGTCCAAAATAGAATATTTTATTTTACGCAACAATGATATTTTATGAATATGAAGTAAATGGTAGTTAATAGTCTGTAAAATTCCCTTAACTTTTCATAATAACGTACAATCGGTTTTGCATACTACATACAAGATATCTATAAACTTTTCAACTTATATTACCCCAAATGGACTTTATACCTGCCATTAACTCAGTTTTACATAAAGGTGGATTTTCTTGGAGTTTTTTCTTCAGTATAATGCATACCTTATTGATAGAATTAAGGCCTATTGAGTTTGGTTTTCAAGGATTTAACTTAATATTGCGTTGGCAGAATCAATTCTTAGTTGGTACCGAGGTATGCGGTGACGCTAAATCTTTTTGAAAGATGAATTTATCTTCAAATAAATATTCTGATGTTGAAATAATATAATATTAAATAAATTCCTGATATATCTGAGAAGTAATTTTTTTGTAGACAATCCATAACATAACAGATCCTTCTCCACTCATGCAACCCCAAACCATGACACTATCAGCAAATTTTATGAATATTTAAGGCATTGTTTATCAATGCTTCTTGCTTCATTCTCCTAATTCTATTATCTTGATTGCCATATGAAACACACAACATATGTTCATCTCTAAATAATATAGTTTTCCAAGCTTCATCGATCCATAAGCATCTTGATTTACACCAATTCAATGATATACGCTTTTATTTTGCAGTTCTGCAAAGTTTTGTTTTCGATACACCACATTCAAACCTAAATTTATAGATTCTTTTTAATATTGTTGATGTAGAAACTTCAACACACGGAACTATAAACCTACGACCAACGGTTTGAGAAATTAAAGGTCGGCGATAGATAACATATTGAACCCTGTTAGAATTTTACTTAAAGTTATGAATAAATATCATAAAAAAAAGAAGCATTTATTAATTTTTATACAATGTTTGATTTTTTTTATGCTAAATCTTGTACGTTTCAACCAGATTAAATGAAGCTATTGCAATGATTTCTTACAAAACTAACGCACATTGCACTTAAAGTTAGAAACAAAATGTATAATTTAAAGACAACAAACAAAACAAAAGATAAAAAAGAACAGAATGAAAGGAAGAAAAAGAAAAAAAAATGCGACTTGAGAATTTAATTTTCTAATATTCTTTTGTATTGAAAGTACTCTTTCCCCATAAAAATTACTTTAACACTAATTATCTTAATCATCGGTTTTACCGGAATTTCTGTTCCATAATTAAGAAACATACTAGTTTCAATTATTTTAGGAAAAGCGAAAAGAAAGCAGAAAATAAATTATTCCGAAGAACGACATATAACAAAAATAAAAAAATACATTAACTTTGAGAAATAATTAATATTTTCACAATAGCTAGCGTTTAGAAGCTGACCAAGTTAATTACTGTAATTTCGTAGTCTATAAAAAAATAAAATGTGGGTTTTATTTAGTGAACACCCTAATTATTGTTAAAGTTCCTATTTAATTATTAATTGCTGAGAAGTTTTTCCAATGTTAATGAACAACAAAACCTTAATAAAAATACTTCTTTATGTTTTATTATCTTTTTTTTTTCTTTATTATTTTACTTTATATTTTCGTTGACAGGTGGGGGGGATCATTAATTCAAAAATTATTTTTTCTTTTTTTAATAAAATAAATACATGAAACAATTTTTTTCAGTAATAAAATAATGAAATATTATTTTTTTAAATAAATCCATATGCCTTTTTTGATGATAGATTTAATTTTGATATTTTTTTCTCATTTATTATAAGATAAGGAATTAAAACTGCCTTAGATATTTAGTAAAAATAAATTTAAATTAATTATTTTTTTTGTTCCGTAGATAAAGTATTTTTCAAATTTCAAATATAAAATGAAATATGTTTATAGTACATGCATTTTGCATACGACTACTTATTGCTAGATCATAAATCTGAAACTGAAATTCTTTGCAAAGGCCATAAAATGTCTCATTATAGAAAAAAATAAATTTAAGAGTTAAAAACTTTAAACAATGTTATAACGCACAAAGTAAGCACAAACAAAATCTCAAAAAATATCTCTGATATATTAATCTTTCTTTGTACATAATATGTGCGATATAAAGTTTTACTTTGTGTATTGAACTTCACACAAAGTGTTCAATTTATGCTTAAAAAAGAAAAATCATCTAAATTTAAAAGATGGGAACAAATATTGTTATTTTTTAATTCCGTAAACATAAAAAATATCTAAGAGTAATTTCTTTTACAGCTAAATTTTAGAAAGGATATATTGGGTAATGAAATAAGTTTTCTTTGCAACGTTATTTTGTGAAAAGATAAAAACAATAAAACTATTTTCTGTCTTAAAATAATGTAATTATAGTAAAGAGTAATGATATGAATATGTAACGAAAAAAAAATACGGCTTGTTATTTCTGTGTGCAATAAAGATTATTCGATGCAAAAAGACACAGGGTGACCCAGCAAACGCTTGCGCACTTTATAGTGCGCAATCGTTGTTCTGTTCTATTTCCTTCCTTTTTCGTTTTAGAAGTAAACTAACAAGATTGATACAACTGTTAATGAATGACCTATAATGGACAGATATGAAACCCGCTGGATTTAAATAGCACTACAATTACCAGTGTTTTCTTTTTTAGGGGGGGGGGCATTTTTTCAGTGTTTCAACAGGCAAAAGAAAGCAATCGAAACTCTAAAAATTTATCCTTAAAATATTAAAATTGGTCTGTGATTAGTAATAATTCTTTTTAAAGTATTAGTTGGTGTAAGCAGGATGGTGTGCATTATTTTAACTTACCACAATTGTTCCAAGTAATCAAAAGCTAAATATTTGCACCCCCCCCCCCAAAAAAAACAACATAAAATGGCTTTTTTTTAGCAGACTTCTGACAACAATGCAACAAGAGATGCACTAATGTTTAAACAAAAATGTTTTTACAATTGCTATGCATAAAAACGTATTTCGAAGTGAAACATAATACAATAATACACTCCTGGACAAAATTATAAACTTAGAAAAATTTTAATTTGTTTAAACCGTAATATAAATAAACCTAGCTTTAAATTAATAAAATAAAGATGAATATTTATAATA
The DNA here is from genome assembly GCA_964019185.1 of Maratus speculifer. Lineage (NCBI taxonomy): Eukaryota > Metazoa > Arthropoda > Arachnida > Araneae > Salticidae > Maratus > Maratus speculifer. The sequence goes on from OZ025300.1 coordinate 146,009,990, forward strand.
AGACATCTAAATTGAATATAACTTATAAGTAAATTTGAGCAAATAATTTAAATAAGACAATACATTACTTAAAAAAAAACATTATGTGAGACCTCGACAAAAATATAAACTTGTAACGGTAAACCCACGGTGGGCGCTATTTGTAACGGCGCACGCACGCTGGGTGTCGTTTGTAACGTTATATGCAGACATATTCAGTAGTTTAGGTTAAAACAACAAAGTTTATTCAAGTGATAATGGCCGAAGGGAAGTGGAGCAAGTCTAAAATTTTACACACTGAGAACACTATGAACAGCTAAAATCATACTCACAGGCCCCAACCTAGCTCAGTCGTGGCACCGCCTAACACTTGACACTGTCTCCTGGCTGAGCTATTGAACAAAGCTTAGTTAAACAGCCCGTGGCTGTGGATAATTCTTTATTTCATCAATAATTAAAAATGGAACTACTATTAAACTTTCTTACCACGGCCGACTCTTAAATCCACTATCCAAACTCCTTTCCACTTTACTGGAGGCCGTTGCTACTTTCTATTCGTCAGCACTTCGCTAAACAATCATCCACTTCGTTGTCTAATGGCAGAGGTCCGCACTCGCTGGCTGCTGGCTAATGCCAGAGACACACACCCAAACTCACCCCCAAGCTTTTATATGCTGCAAACTGAGATACTTCACATTAACATATTACTAATAACCGCGAGCTAACTGCGGAATTCGAAAGAGCACACACACTCTAGAAAGTTAAAGTAAAAGAGAGGATAGATGTCGCTTTTACGCCTACAAAATTTTAAATTATTGACGTCACGATCTCAGAAACACTAGAGTGCCTTTATGACAAAAGGTCACTCCCTCACAAACTCACGCCCAATCCACGAAAAAATGGACATGAGGATGAAAATTTAAATTTCTTTAAATATGATTGAAATTTTGCATATTAACTGTTAAGAGTGTACTATTTCATATTTTATAAAAAAGAATTACATTTTTGTCATTAACATAATTATTTTAATTAATAAACTGACACTATGACTTTGTAAAATAGACTGCGGCAAAAATCTTTACATTTCATAGTCTCGTACAGCTGAACAAACATTCTGAAAATCTCCAAACTTGGATAGATATGATCTGACAGCTATTATTGAGAGTTTTTGTCTGCAGAGAAGTGTTCACTAATCTTCATTACAAAAGGTAAGCATATTTAATTACTCTTAATTATTGTGTCACACCCGCAACAAAAAGTTACATTTATATCTCTGCAGAAAAATATTTTGGATTTAAAGTTATGAAACTTTATATTCAAAAATAGTTTATTAAGATACTTTGAATTACAGATACAAAAGAAATTAATTAATATTTTAATTATAATTATTGAGCGTTGCGGGCGTGACATGTCCCTGTTGCGGGTGTGACATTTAATTAAAGTCACACCCGCAACGTCTTTTAAAATTGATTACAAATGCATATTTGAACAAATTATATGTAAATTTATATAAGAATAATATGCTGGAAAACATGTACTTGGCAGCTTTAACTATACCCTTTGATTTAATAGATGGAATTCCAGTTAATAAATAAAAATTTGCATCATCTGAGCATGTCACACTGTATGCAGTTGATTTATTCAGTTTGGATTGATAAAATTGTTGCTTTACTGCAAGAAAATAATTTTATTAGTGATATATGATTAAGAAATTAATTTAAAAGGTAAGATTTTTATAGAAATTAAAAAAAGAAAATTACGAAATATTATTTTAGCAATTTTCTTTAAATTTGTTAATTTTGTTTTTGTTTTTTATATACATTTTTTTTTAATTTTGTTATTTGATAGTATTTATCTAATACATATATTTTTAGTTTTTTAAAATAAGTAAACCAATATTGGGGGAAGATGTTTTTTCTCTTTTAATTCAAATTAAATAAAAAGTAGAAGTAAGAATAATAGAAACTGTTAAAATGTTTATCAAGTTAGCATAAAATGTATATAGTCATTTGTAAATTAACCAAAATTTAACATAATTAACTTTATGTAAGATTAGAAATTTCAAGGGATAACTATTAAAAATTTGTTAAGCTTATATTTTTGGACTGGAAGTGCTATATTTATTCAGTTTACTCACTAATTTCTTCTCTTTTGCAGAGAATGAAGAGTACTCAACATTCAATCGATACATCATGTTGTTTTATTGACGTAGGAACAATTAATGTAGCAATAACTTCAGAAAGTGATCACAAGAGAATTTGTTTGTTACCATATTTTGTCAAAAATATAATATCCAATGATAAGAGTGCAGTTGGAGATTTTGTAGAAGTTGTTTTATTCTCCACATTAAAAAAAAGCGAAAACTTTGATGGACAAATAAGACAAATGAATGGGGATATTATAGAATAAGAGTATCGGAATAAAAATCAAGAAAATGTGTATATTTGGCTCAGTATCCATGCTTTGACAAGGATATAATATCCAACGATGAATTTGCAGTTGGAGATTTTGTAGAAGTTGTTCTATTCTAGACATTAAAAAAGTGAAAACTTTGATGGACAATTAAGACAAATGGATGGTGACGATATAGAATTAGAATGTTTGAAAAAAATTAAGAAAACGTGCATATTTGGCCCAGTCAGTCAGATGCATCCTAGGAAAAAAAAAACATTTTTGTAAAAAAAAGCTACCACCACCAGAAATTATAAATTCAAGATTGGAAATGAAATTTTTTTATATTTTCCTCTCTAGATATTATAATTGTAACATTGATTAATTCTTTAATTAAAAAAATCTGCCTTGAAAATATTTGTGTATGTCATTATTTTATTGGCTATACAAGTCACACCCGCAACAGGGCGTCACACCCGCAACGAAAATTTTGAATATTTTCCACAAAAGCACGAATTGAGTAAGTAATTTAATTTTTTCATAGAATAATTATTTAAGCATTACTGTCTAATATATAAAAATATCAATTCACTCAGTTGTCATAATTCACAGAGTTTGAAACAAGATGAAAATGCATGTCCTTTTTATGTCACACCCGCAACAGGCGGAAATTATTTTTTTTAATAAATAAATGCTACATCGGACAATTTTCAGATTTGGATAAATGTATATGTAAGTGGTCTACATTGAAATTCATACAAATTGAAACCAATGCTCAAAAAGTTTTTTGCTGGTGACTAAATTCAGTTGTGTAAATGTCACACCCGCAACTTTGGACTGGGCGCTCAATGTTATGAATTTCGATACTCTGGCACATTTGATATGAATAAATGCATTTTTTGATAAAAAACTAATAATTGAAGTCATTATGGATCAATGCATTTCAATATATCAATACATGTTTTATTTTTTCTCATAAAATAACATTATGTGATATCTGGACAAAATTATAAACTCAAAGTTAAAAATTTCTATACTTTGGTATTTTTGATATAAATAAATGCATTTTGTGATAATAAACTAATAAATGAAGTTATTAGGGATGATTATATTTCAATACATCCATGCATTTTTATAATTTTTTTTCAAAAACGATGAGTAATATAAATATTGTATATGCATAAATTGAAAACATAAAATTATAGGTTTTAAGATGTGAACGTAATTTTAAATTCTGGAGCAAAGTATTAATGCATACATTCAAAAATATGTTAAAATGCCACTTTTCTGAATGACCTTGGACATGCGATTCGGCATAAATTGAACAAGTTTTTCCAATTGGTTCCAGGCTGAATGTATAGCCATTTTTAAATCATTTTTGTTTTGATATTGACGTCCATCGCAATAGTCTATTCGAACCATTGCACGCCAGTAATTTTGAATGAGGTTTAGATCAGGTCTGCAGGCTGGCCAATTCAAGACATTTACATGGCAGCGCTGCATCCAGTCTTTTGTACTTTTTGAAAAATGTATTACTGCATTATCTTGCAGAAACACCCAATTTACTACAGTGATAAACGGCCCATATGGCAAAAGATTATCTTCTAGCATTTACTGGTTGTCTTCTGCTTTTTTTTTTCCCTTAAGAAAAGCCAGAGCAGATTCGCCATTCAGAGAAAAAAACTTGCCCACACCATCACGGATCTTCCACCAAAGTTTTTACTAAAGATATGCTGTTCTTCATGTTCGATATCGTACCAGTAGTATCTTATGCTATCTAGGCTATAACCAGAGTATGAAATTCATAACTTTGAGTTTATAATTTTGTCCAGGTTTCACATAATGTTATTTTATGAGAAAAAATAAAACATGTATTGATACATTGAAATGCATTGATCCATAATGACTTCATTTATTAGTTTTTTATCATAAAATGCATTTATTTATATCAAATGTGCCAGAATATAGAAATTTACAACTTTTAGTTTATATTTTTGTCCAGGTCTCACATAATGTTATTTTTTTCAAGATATGTAGTTTCTTATAAATAATATGGATTAAGTAATTTAAATAAGTTATATTAATTTAGATGCCTTATTATGAATATTCATCATTATTTTATTAATGTAAACCTAAGTTCATTTATATTATGATATAAACAAATTAAAAATTTTCTGAGTTTATAATTATGTTCAGGAGTGTATTTCTGGCAGTATTTCGAATATTTTATCAACTATTGGAAGAGTATAAACAACTAGTAGGGTCAACCTAGTTGCTATAGTCCCCAAAGCAATGATCATGTCCAGTGTCCTACCGAAACATCTTAACTCCATCTCATAGCGGCAAAATAAACTGCTTTGGATTATATTATTTCTATTATATACCACATTATTTGCTTTCTTGTAAGCATATTTTCTCTTTGGAAATCTTATCGTTGCCATTATAATATTAAATAACATCTCGGTGGCTGAATTTTTAAACTGGGGTATTTGACCATGTATTATACCGTAAACCGGGATGCATATTTCAGATGTGTATATTGCTGGGACGATTACTGTTTCTAAACCAGTAGGAGACCGTCATTATCACGGTCAAGTACACGCCCACACAGTTCTATTGACAGGAACTCATGGACAATTGATCGTGTGTGTTTATTATTTATTTGTACTCGGATTGTTTGAATTTGTACTCGGTAATTAAAAATTAAAGGTACGAAAGAATTTTTTTTTTTTCAAAATGACTGAATTTTATTTACTTCAATTAGAAATTATACTTCCTCTGATCCTGAAATAAATAAATAAAAATTAAAGTAAGAATTTTGCTTATACGGATATTTTCGCAGAATACTTTTTTTTCCATTTGTTTAATATATATATAAATCATTTTGGAACGATATTTAGAATATTAAAAGGGTTTGAAATATTTTTTTACATGTCTTATTTATTAATAAAAGACAGCCTCCAATAATAAAAAAAATCACCAACGGACTCTCGGCCCGCGATGGACTTGAACCCATATCCACCGGTTTCAAGCTCGACGCTCTAACCATTCAGCCAGTCAGCTCACTTTCATCCGCAACAGATTATCGTTATAATTAGCACCGTCAATTGTCCACGAGTTCCTGTCAATCAAACTGTGTGGGCGTGTACTTGACCGTGATAATGACGCTCTCCCATTGGTTTAGAAACAGTAATCGTCCCAGCAATATACACATCTGAAATATGCAACCGGGATACATTCTCACGTTTTAGACATATTTTTGAAAATAACAGTTTTCATTCTTCGAATTCGGGTCTCTATTGCAGGTGTATCGACCTAACAATTCCCTTCGAAATCAAACCTGATTCAAATGTAAACGAAAAATATTGTTAAATAAAAGTGTGGCAAAGTTACTTTGAGTAGGGAAAACTACTTACCTAATTTCCAAATGTTTTACGTACCCGCAATAGGCAGTTTACAACAAAATTAATTTAGATATCGTTAAAAAATTAAAAGTACACTGTTTAGATTGCACTAGGGCTATTTGAACGATTTTATTTTACGGATGATCAGGATAATTTATTATTACATGCTATTCTCAGTGACATGTGTTCTCTGGATGATAACGTTGATTATCAGCTATTATGAGCTATTATCAGCTGGAGTGTTTTTTGTCAATATAGATTAAGATTTTCTTTCGGGCCATCTTGATATCTTGCTTCGTTATGGAATAATACTCAATCAGGCAAAATTCCAACGATTTTGGAAATAAACTGCTTTTCTTCATAAGTAACGACTTCCGGGAGACGCACAGACTTCGCATACATCCCAAGGCACTTATTGACAAGGGTACTAGGTGGCATTTGGAATCTTGCGGCAACTAGGTTTTTACTCATGCCGTTTTTGACACCTACCACTGTATTTGCCACATTTTCTTCAACGTATTTGCTATAATGCGAAGCACCTGGAGTATTCGTAGGCTCTCATTTTTCACTTACAGCCTAAGACCTGTAAGAAAAGCAAGAATTAATCACTGAATAAAACACACGTATATATACATATACAACAACAAGAATGAAGTGCCATTGTATTAAGGTAAAGTTAACGATGTTTTACGGATTTTACGTTTATTAACGATGTTTTATGGTTTTTATAGTTATTAAAGATGAAAGATAAAGATTTTAAGCTATTGCATAGCTTTTATCGCGGGCTTTGAGCGCGGCGGCCGAATCTAGAAATTCCGTAACGTGAAAACCTAACACTCCGGCTAACTACGTTTCAGTTCGGCAGACTTCGGCGCGGTATCCTTCGGTAGACTTCGTCAGACATTGACGAGGTATTTTTCAGATATTTAGAGGATATCAAGTCTCAAACTTATGTTTCTTATTTCAGTTACCATAAACCTATAGTTCCAATGATAAAAATTCCGAAATAACCTACATGTATTGTAAGATAATAAAAATATTTTAAACGATATTAACTTCTCATTTATTCAATAAAAGAAAAAAAAAAGTTTTCTTATCCGTTTTCACGCTCAAAAAGTGTAACTTGAATTAATATCAAAAAAAAAGAAAAAAACTTGAATTTATATCAAAAACATAAATAAAAAATAAATAAATAATTACAGTTGCATAAGTTGATAAAAAATGCTATGCAAAAGCTTTACCGCAGTCCCCGAGTGCCACAAGTATTTTTTAATAATAATTCTTTTAACCGCTACTCGTATTTACCCCTACGTAGTACGGGCAACGTGTTTTTGTGAATCATGATTTGACCGTACCATGTAGGAGCATCTATATTCCAATTATGATTTATCATTCTCACCAATTAATTTTTATTATAACTTTTTCACTAATTAATCCGGGCATTTTTCTGATTTAATTAGAGAAAAGTTTCTGGTTATAAAAGATCTGTGATAAAAAATTAAAAATGTTATAAAAGACATGAAAATATACGCATTATTTAAAAAGATTTTTCAATAATAATGGTCAGTTAAAAGGTTAAAGCAAGATATTCTATAGCCGAATAAAAAAGACTGAATATAAGTATATAAGCTGAATATAAGTATATTAATTCATATACAAGCTATCGTCCCCTGTTATAAAGATTTCTAAATTAGGACCAAACTGAATTTTGCTGTTATGCAAAAAAATATTTGAAAATTAAATAATTTAAAAGCAAAAAACAACTCAGCACTGATTTCATTCAATTTTGAAAGTATATTAAAAAAATATATAGAAGTATTCGCAGTTTTTATTTCTCCTTATTTTAGCATTGAAAACATCTGATTAGATCAAACTGTAATAATTTGATATCTTCTTTTCTGATCTTTTTTAATGATACAGCATAATGATACAGCATTGAGTAAGTTCAAGAAATAATATTAAGTTAAAAACTTTATTCATTCTTCTCGTTTTTTTTAATTAAAAATAAAATTTTATTTAATTTTTAGCGGAATGCATGTTGTGATTTTTTTGAGTTAAAAATAATTTGTTATATTGAAAAAAATGTAGGATAAAACAAAATATTCCTCCTTGCATTCATTACACATTTTTAACTATACATTTCATGAAAGGGAATAAAGTTCTAAGTAAATTTAAGTATTAGCTTATAAATATTCCTTCAATTTATTTAAAAATCTTTAGTTAGAGAAAAAAATATATAAAATATTTTTGGCTGCAAAAAAACTATTGATCGCATGTAATGTCATTCAGTACATCTTGCAAGGAAAGTCTTTTAATAGTAAATTTGAATTTCCTGAAAACTTTTAAAGATATAAGACCATACAAAGCTATAAATTTGAAACTAGACTCTAAATTATATCTGGAAGGTCACAAAAATATTTGAAAACTGAGCAAAATTGTAAACAAAATAATATTTTATCGCAAATTAGGCATGCAGTGGATTAAACTGATTTTAACGAGGATTAGGTGGCTTACGAACAATAAGTGTTACATAAGAATTGGAATTAATCGTTATAAAAAGAAAAAAAACACTTAGAAAGTAAAAAAAGGGCAATCGACTCCATTTTCACGTACAAATTTTAATACTTCTCTGCCAAAATTCTTTAAAATTACTTATTTTTGTTCAATTTTTATTATTTTCTTTTTTTCCGCACACACACACACAAAATGTTAAGTAATAAAAAATTTTCTCCTCTGCGAAAAACTATTTGAGCTGATAAAGTTAGTATTTTAGAAGTGTCTTATATTATTGTACAGCGTTGCTAAATATGTTGCATTTTTTCATTGTTTTAATTACGAATACGAGACACACACAAATTTGACTACATGAGAAAAAATTATACGTCTATTACGGAAATTTTGAGTCAGAGGTTCTACCAAAAGTTGGTATTATACAAAATAGCCAGCTGTCGAGAAATCGGTAAAATAAGCATATAAATTAAGTGTCAAAAATGATTCCAGAAAATAGGAATGTCCTTCTACACAAATGTTAAATATCCGGAAACGTTGAATGATGTCATTGGCTTTGAGCACGGCGACCAAATCTAGAAATTCTGTAACGAGAAAAAACTAACACTCAGGCTAACGTCGTTTCAGTTCCGCAGACTTCGGCACGATATCTGTTGTCTTAAATGACATTTATATCACATTTCTATACTTATATACAGGGCGCTTTCTTACATCCCTTTATTGCAGAACAGTTGCAATTACAGACAGAAATATTTTGTCTAAATATAGTAAATTAGCTATGCACTTCTAGACAAGAACACTTATAGCTCTACCTCATCCAGAACGGAGAAATTAGCATTACTATCTTGAAGATCCAAGAAATGGAAAAAGTAGATTACAAATTTTAGATCGTTTTCAATTTAGTATTAAAATACACCATATGTGAACCTGAATGCTAAAAATATTTGGCTTAAAACGCACATCTGTTTTTTAGCAATTTCACATTCTGTGACTTGATTAAATGACCTTAGAAAAAAAACTAGTTATAATAGGATACTTTTATTTTGGGTTTCCAAACTTCTCTCCTTCAGATACAATGCACGAATATGGGGAAAATGGTAGTTGCATAGTTGTAGAGCATCCGCGATTTTGTACCGAAGACACTTTGTGAACATAAGTCTAAAGAGTTAATGCGTATGTTGATTATATGTTTGTAATTTCCAAAATTATGACGTCACGAAAATGGAACGAAAGCATAGAGATTATTTTTCTAAATCTGCAGAACCTCAAACGACGCATTACTGATGTTTTTGTCAAATTGTTATCCGCTATACTGCAATAGAAGAGGCAAAGTGCTGAGAAGGGTCAAGATTTTCATAGTAGTTGATGGAGAGAAGTTTGAATATTGAAAATAAAGGAATAAAAAATTGGGTTTTTTTCTTTGTAAGATTGTTTTGTCACAATACATAGAACGAAATTGTTATCAAACCAATGCGCGTTTAAATCATTATATTTTTAGCGTTTATGTTCTCATGGTGTCTTTTCTTATTAAATAAGTAATGTTCTAAAAAAATTGCAAATTACTTTTCTCACATATCTGGTAACTTTTTCAAGATAGGACGCCCATTCCACCGTTTTGCTGCGGGTAGTCTAGTACTGTAAGCGGTCTTATCTAGAAGCTCATAGCCTCTATACTATGCTTGAACATTATTTTTATGATTATAGTTACAGTCGTTCGGCATTTAAGATGCTCTGAACGTACCCTAGTAGGCACCCTGTATGTACGGACATAACCTGTAATGAAATATAAAAGCATAGACTTTCAAAGTTATAATATTTGTTCTGAAAAAAAAACTGATTTTCTTATAACCAATTTATAGAAATAAAATGTAGCTTTTTAGCTAGTAGTTACGTTTTGGTTACATTTCTATCTTTTAATACATGTTTCCAATTTCTATTTTATTAACCATATTCTATAAATAGTTTACATTTAAATATATTTCTAAAAATTTACATTAATAAATATGCCTGCAGCCATTTATTTATATTTGGATATTTTTAACCTATATTATATTTTTATTCAACAGTTTATTTATTTAATAATTTTATCAGGAGAAATGTGTAAAATGAAATTATATATAAATCTAAATATGTATTTTCTTTTTCAGATATAATGCAAATTGCTCAATTTTCCAATTATAAGAATGTTGAATCACCAGAAAGCTACTAATTATTCACTTAAAACAAAAGCCATTAAAAAAATCTACGGGATATCTGATTTAATTCAATTTCTAATGAATATTCATTTAAAGCTGGAAATTAAAATAATTCAGTTTTTAAATACTGGAATGCTTGATTTGATTACAAATGAATAAAAATTAAAAATTATATCCATCTCTTTTTTTAAGAGAGCCTTACAATTAAGTAATTTTCAAAAATATAATTATCTAAACTTGTTAAATATTTCTTTCAAATTTATTTGTAGAAAGGAAAAGAATTAATTAAGCAGTTTCGGGATATCCGTGTGATTATACCAAATATACTACATGTATCATTCTAAATATATATATATATATATGTTACAGGCCGATTTTAGGCCAAACTAGATTAGTCTAGGCCAAACTAGTCTATCCTAACGCCCACCGGATAAACTAGTTTTTCCTAGGCCAAACTAGTCTATCCTAACGCCCATCGGATAAACTAGTTTTTCCATGTCCAAACTAGTCTATCCGAATGCCCATCGGATAAACTAGTTTTACCTAGGTCAAACTAGTCTATCCGAACGCCCATCGGATAAACTAGATTTTCCTAGGCCAAACTAGTTTGGCCGAACGGTCATTAGGATAAACTAGTTTGGCCTACTATTCATTGGTTTGAACTAGTTTATCCTAGGCCGAACTAGATTGTCCTAGGCAAATTCAATTTGGCGTAATATTTTTTAATCTAAAGACCGCCACGGCGCCAACTTTCTATTTTTCATCTATTTTATCCTAGGCCGATGCAGTTTGACGGGATTTTAGCTCACACACTATCAAAGCCTGAGAGCTAATGCTCTCACAGATTATGTGTGTGTGTATCTAACCATTTACGTACGTATGGCCGTATGTACGTATGTGTGTAAGTAATGCGATAATTCCTGATAGAAATATCCAATTTGCTTCAAATGTTGGACATAGATTTATCCTGATAATGAACTTTCCTGATTAGTTTCAGGGGTTCATTGAATCAGAATAAGGGGAGAAGAACAAAAGGCTAATCCGCACCCCCCCCCCCTCCTTAATTTAGTTAAGTCAGTTTTCCATGCAAAATGATCAGATTTTATTAAAATTTTAGGTATAATATCATTTTGATAAGGCACATCCATGATCAGTTGTGGGTGTTCATTGTTCACGTATAAAGAAAGGAGGAATGGGAGGTAACACTCTTAATTTATGTAAATAGGTTTTTCACAGAGAATTTACCGATTTGTTTCAAATTTTGGATGTAGGTTTCTTCTGATAAGACATTTACCAGATTAATTTGGGGGGTTCTGAGGTTAAATGTAAAGGGAGAACGGATTTTTTTTTCAATCGGATAAAAAGTTTTGGTTTTATGAAAAGATTTTTAATTCGTAACAGATATTGGTTTTCGCACACATCACTTCACGCGAAATTATTCATATTAAAAAAACTAAATATTCGATCCCTTTTAAAAATAAGAAAAAGCTTAAATAAAGCATGACACTTGAAATTTAGGATGGGGGTGGGGGGGGTAGAGTAAGAGGACGCTAGATTTTTTTTTTTAAAGCTCAGCACTTTTTTAAGTTTTAGCTGCTAATTAAATATTACCATTATTTGAAACTTTTAGAAATCTAATAAAACATGATGTTAACTATTTAAGAAGAAGGATGGCGCGTCAAATACCACTATTTTCTATTAGTAATTTTTGTAAAAATGTTAAATTCTTGTTGGAACAGTTTGAAACTTTGTGATAGTTTATAACACATAAAAAAAATTGTAAAAAAAGTCCCATTAGGAAAAAGAAAGAGGGGGGGGGCGAAGAAAATCAGGAAATATAACGGAAATTCTAGGTTGATCCAGTTGAAACTTTAAGATAGTTTATGACACATGATATAAATTTATAAATATATGTGATGATGAGCGATTTACACCAAAAACTAATCAGCATCAATTTAGATCAGAGACTACCTGAATATAAATTTTTATTAAATTTCGTGCATTAGTTCTTCAGCCGCGCCCCTACAGCTTGCGACAGCGTATAGCAGGTGTGCTGCACACGTACTGCCGAATGCCTTCTTCCTTTTCGAACGAACTTCGAAACGAATGAAATTCAAATCGCAGCAAGCGTGCTGAGTATGCACCATTGACTTTTGGTACGCACCATTGATTTTCTAATATACGTAGACGCCACATCCCATTGTTCTCTCGGCATGGTTTCGAATCCAACATCTTTGGCGGAAAGATGCCGTTTCTTGGCGGTGATCGCTTTATTGGCATCTTTCAGATTTCACAAAGAGAAAAGCAGAAGTGCGGTCAACTCAAGACAAACATAACAATATGAGTTTCGGCGGGAGAAAACCCGGTTTGGCGCACTAAATCTGCCCCCCCGTCACGTGACGGAAGGCAAAGATGTCGGCCTAAGAAAATGTTGCCGGTGTGGTGTCTAGCTATCTTAGGTCATTGGTACGAACCGCTGAATGTAATCCTCCTTTTCGAAAAAGCCTCGAAGCGAACGATTTTCCAACCATATCCCCGTTGCCCACGCCAGTCAGATAGCGGGCGAAGCCAGCAAGTTTTAACTATTCCACGTTAAAACTTGCACGTTAACCACGTTAAGTTCCTCATTCCAACACCAAGGAGCGCACTCTATTATTAACAAAACTGTATCTGAAGGAAATTCCGTTAAACAACCTATTAGTAGATATGTTACTTAACTCGCAGTGCTTTAAAAGCTAGAATTTCCGTTATATTTCCTGATTTTGTTCGCAACCACACCCTCTTTCACGCCGAAAGGTGACCTTTTTTATAAATGTACTAGCGGCCCACCTTCGCTTTGCTTCGGGTAGAGCAAGTCGCCGAGTCCCGTGTCACTACTGGCACCACAACTTGTTACAACCACTTCATCCCATTAAATTCAACTATTAAAACCATTACCCTTCTTTTAGGTAGTCGGGTAAAAAGTAGCCTATATGTTAATCTAAGGTGTCGGTAATCGATCCATCCGTTCTTGAGTTATAAATGGCGGGACTAACACGACTTTGTTTTATGTATATAGATTAAAGCAGCTCCCCCCGGCTTCGCTCAGATATTAAAGAAAAATTTCAAGTAATAAATTTTTACACACACACTTATAACCTAATAATTAAAATGCCGTCTTTAACATTGACTCCCCTCCCGTGCCCCAGTGACGCCTACATCACATATTATGTTGCAGCCTAGTTGAGCGGGGTGAAAGGGGACCACACGACTTTTTCCTAATACTTATATTTTTAAATTCGTGATATTTTTCGAATGGAATGTCCGAATCGAATAATTCAAAAAATTATATGAAGGTATTAAATCAGTCTTGATTATGAAGTAATTTATTTTGATAAGGATTAATACCAAGGTAAAAATAGAGAGCTTTTACAGAGACGGATTTTTAATTATTTTTTTAAATTAAAAAAAACATTTATTGTGATGTAACTATAAGAGATAGACATATGCTGTCGCGACATTTTTTGTAGATAATTATATGTTCTGCAAAATTGTAGTACATTATTTTGTTCTATAATCAACAGTTTTCCCAGCGCACGCGATGAAAGGATTTTTTAAGGTCATTTTTCTACACGTTGTGTTATGTTATTGGCGTTTTAGTAAGAATTCCTAATGTTTTTGAAAATATAATACAGCCTATGTTCACCGGAAATAGTGTAGCTTTCCAACGGTGAAAGAATTTTTCAAATCCGTCAAGTACTTTTTGAGCCTATTCAATTCAACCAAACAAACAATCAAATCTTTAATCTTTATAATATTGGTATACATGTGATGTCATTACTTACTGATTTTTATTAGTTAGATATATCCATGCCTCTTGTTCTTTTAACAAATACTTCAAAATTCCTATGTTATTTAAAGTATGTCGTCATATTTTTCCAAATCAAATATTTTATTAATAATTTAATTCTTTCTCGTTCACTTTACTTCTAATTAAGTCGCCATTTTTCACAGAGAACCTCTTATTAACGTAACCAATATTCGTGCGTCTTATATAATAAAATCCTTTTTTTTTTTTCCAAGTTTGACGTTATATTTATTTTTCTTTGAATTCTTATTTTAATTTTTCACGTGGATACTGTTCAACTGAAAATTAATTGCCGAGGAGAAATTAATATTCCAGATTTTGATTTTCTTGGCAACGGGAAAGGAAAATCATTTTTTTTTATCGGAAAAAATTTAATTGATTCTGTATGAAAAATAATGAAATTTTGAATTATTAAGGAAAATATTTTAATAAATCAATTAAAAATTAGCCCATGTTCATCGGAAATAGTGTAGCTTTCCAAAGGTGAAAGAATTTTTCAAATCCGTCAAATAGTTTCGGAGCCTATTTAATTCAAACAAACAAACAATCAAATCTTTCCTCTTTATAATATTAGTATAGATATCAAATGCCATAAACTGTCACAAAGTTTCAAAATGTTCCAGCAAGAATATAACATTTTTACAAAAATTACTATTAAGAAATAGTGGTATTTCGATGCGGAATCTTTTTTCTTAAATATTTATCATGTTTTTTTCTCTTCGAGGTTCATTCGCTTCAACATACGCCCGTTTCGAGATTTTATATAAAACAAGGGGCCCGATAGCGGGCGAAGCTGGCTGATTTGAACTAAATCGCATCGAAATTCCAAATTCCAACACTTGGGTGCTTGTGTTATATTAATTCCACATTAGTCCGTTATATTAGTCGCGATATATTAGTCCGACATACGTACGTACGTACATAAGTATGCACATACGTACATACGTACATGATTACATACACACACACAGAATCTACAAGCACATTAGCTCTCAGGCTTTGATAGTATGTGAGCTAAAAGCGAGTAAAATTACATCGGCCTAGGATAAATTAGATCAAAACTAGAAAGTTGGCGCCGTGGTGATTTTTAGATTCAATAAAATCACGCCAAATTGAATTGGCCTACTACAATCTAGTTCGGCCTAGGATAAACTAGTTCAAACCAATGAGTAGCAGGCTAAACTAGTTCATCCTAATGACCGTTCGACCAAACTAGTTTGGCCTAGGAAAATCTAGTTTATCCGATGGGCGTTCGAATAGACTAGTTTGGCCTAGGAAAAACTAGTTTATCCGATGGACGTTCGGATAGACTAGTTTGGCCTAGGAAAAACTAGTTTATCCTATGAGCATTAGGATAGACTAGTTTGGCCTAGGAAAAACTAGTCTATCCGATGGGCATTAGGATAGACTAGTTTGGACTAGGCCAATCTAGTTTGGCCTAAAATCGGGTTTGGCCTAAAATCGGGTTTGGCCTGTAACATATATATGAGGGACCTCAAAATCTAATTTAAACTTACTATAGAAATTTTTTCAAAGATGTACCAGTCCATATATGGGTGATTATGACAGACACACATATTTTAAAACTAGTTGGAAATTGCACGTGAAGCGTAGCAAATGAGGTACGTTCGTACGATAACGAAGTTTTAAAAATATCACTCTCATATATCAATCTCATAAAACTGTAAATAGTAAATTACAATTAAAATGCGCACCAAATAATGCTCTCCCTATACCATTATGTAGTGGAATACTTTTGTGTGGCCTTGTAAATGAATAACAAATATTCTTTGCACCACAAAATTTATACAATGCAAAATGTATATTATAATATGTACTTTATAAATTCATATCATTTTTTTTTACGTTCGAATGAGAGTAACATCATTAAAATGCATTTGAAACATTTTTCCCCATTAACCGTAATATAACGGAATACTTTTGATTGTCCCTGTAATTGAACTATGCATCCAATTTTGATAAAATTTGAAATAACTCGACAAAAGTATGTAATAATTATGTATTTAAAATTTCAAACGATTAAAATGCATTTGAAACTATTTTCTCTCATTGACCATAATGTAACGGAATCCTTTTGATTGGGCCTGTAATTGATCTATGCATCCGTTTTTCATAAAATTTTAAATGACTCGACAAAATTATGTAATAATTATGTATTATAAATTTCAAACGATTCGGTTGGGTAGTTTTTGCGTTGTTATATGCGGACAGACAGACGGACGGACAAACGGACGGACAAACGGACGGACAAACGGACGGATAGACAGACGGACAGACGGACGGACTGAACTACCACTATAGGTGCTACGTATTTACATAATTACGAACGCACCTAAAAATGAAAGAAGGATCTAAGGGATCACTGATTTAATTCAATTTCTAATGAATATTCATTTAAACCTTGAAATGAAAATAGTTCAGTTTTTAAGTACTGGAATGCTTGATTCGTTTACGAATGAATAAAAATTAGAAATTTTATCCATCTGTTGTTTTTTCTAAGGAATCAATACAATTAAGTAATTTTCAAAAATTTAAATATATAAACTTGTTAAATATTTCCTTCAAGTTTATTCGTTGCAAGAAAAAGAATTAATTAGGCAGTTTCGGGATATCCGTGTGATCATACCAAATGTACTACATGTATCATTCTACAAAAGAAAGCTATAGATATACTTGATTGTAACAGACTTTTTATGTAGTGTCGGTTGATTCATGAAGATTTTTGAGTTATAAGATTCCTTTTAACCTCCTCAATCCTGAGGCAAGTATTATGTGGGGCCACAAACCCTAATTTAAATTTACTAGAAAAAAAATTCAAAGATGTGCCAGTCTATATATAGATGATTATGATAGACACACATATTGTAAAAAAGTCTAGAAGTAGTTTTAACAATTCTAGAAGTATTTAAATTAATTTAAAAGGCGTTCTTTAGTGTCTCCTACAGACAACATCAGGAATGAGGAAGATAAGCGAAAGAGAGGTCGCTATCACTCTCATTTGTCAAAAAATGAGCGTTGTTTCATCTAATGTACAAAGCAAAAGTGTATCCTGAGTTATATGTATGTTGAAATGTATTTTTTGTGGATTTTGAAATGTAAAGATGTAAGATTCGGATCAGTAAATTTCCAAAACATGATATCTAAACATCTGTATTTGAATTTTGACTATCATATAAATGGCGAAAACGCCTATCAAAGTACAGGGTGATCCTAAAAAAAACTTTGCCGATACATGGAGATCTAGCGGCCAGTCCATTCAACCAATTGAAGTGAAATTTCAAATATAGCTATTTAGAGGTATGAGCTCGAGATTCTGTGAACGGCAACAAAATGGTGCTTACGGTTACGGTTATAGTTAGAGAAACTCGAAATTTTCCAATGGCAACACCCATTTTTTAATGCAAAATGCTCAGCACATGCGAAAACCCTAAAGAGCGTTGGAACAATATGGTTATTGCAATAAACAGACGCGTTATGCTTGCACAAAATCGCTCTACGAACGGCCCCAAAAAACCACGACCAAGGCACACGAAGAAAATTTGAATGTAACAAAATACCAATCATGGAACATCGTTTGCCAGACAGTCAGCGTAGAAAACGGACAAAAAGTAGGGTGGGAATGTTACTTCTTCAGTCGGAGCTCGCAGATGCCAACAAAATGACTTCGTTCGTGGTGAGTTGGTAAAACTATTATCAAAATAAGATGAATGCTACGAAAACCTGGCGTTTACCGTTGAAACCATCGCCAAATACGTGGCCTATGCATTTCACAAGCTCTTCGTGATTTAGTAATGAAATTCGAAGAAATTGGCTGCACCTATGATAGTCTGCGATCGGACGACCAACTGTTCCTGTGGATACTGTTATGAAAGCGCATCACGTAGTGACCAGAGGACGCATGCAAACTACAAAAGGTGCATCTCGTGTATTTGATATACCAAAATCAATTGTCGTAAAGTTACTGCGCTCTATAATTCGCATGTTTCTTTACTGGTACCAGCGCGCCCAGATGTTAGAAGTGAGAGACCATGAACATCATATAGACTTTGTTAATGAATTTCTCATCCAATATGATGGAGACAACGATCGACCTCTTCGCATAATATGAACGGACGAGGCACATTTCACCTTAACTGATAACGTCAATTG
Source organism: Maratus speculifer (assembly GCA_964019185.1). Classification (NCBI taxonomy): domain Eukaryota; kingdom Metazoa; phylum Arthropoda; class Arachnida; order Araneae; family Salticidae; genus Maratus; species Maratus speculifer. Next base: position 146,028,484 of record OZ025300.1, read on the forward strand.
CCTCCGCGATCCCCCGGCCTCACTCGTATGGATTTCAGGTTCTGGGATTATCTGTGTACATGTGTAATCCGCAAACTTTGCCAGATTTGAAAGATTCTATCAAACGGGAGATTGCAAACATTCCTCATGCGATGTAACGTTCGGCTGTATTGTCCTTAGTCGCCACCATGCAATGTCTAATAGCCTGTGATGGCACCAATGTGGAAAATGTGTAATCAAAATAAAAGTTATCTCCAATCTGTGTTGTAATCAGAGATTAGTCTACTGACTCTGTGTCATATGCAAATATACTCCTTGTGCCCCAATCGTGTTTTTTATGGGGGGGGGGATTCGCAGAGCAGTTTTTTGTGCACGTGCATAACGTGCCTGTTTCTTGCTATACACGTACGGTTCCAGCGCTCTTTAGGGTTTTAGCATTCGCAGAGCATTTTGCGATGAAATAAATGGGTGTTGCCATTGGAAAATTTTGAGTTACCGAAACTATAACTGTAACCGTGAGCGCCATTTTGTTGCCGTTTAGAGAATCTCGAGCTCATATCTCTGAATAGCTATATCTGAAATTTCACCTCAATCGGTTGAACGGAATGGCCGCTAGAGCTCCATATATATCACTTTTTTATGGACACGATAACTTTTTTAATTCTATTCACAAGGAAGGTCTCCATAATTGGCATACTCAGATTTTTTTGAAAAAAATACTAATTAAACTACTCATGTAGGTAATAAAGGATCAATCAAATTTAGCGGCTGAATTACAATAGGAAATATGTAAAAAAATGAAATACCTTCAGATATTTGGCGTGAAAAGACCTAGTGGCGCGCGATTTGGCGAACAGCACTTTTTCCCACCAGAAGCAAACGATTTTAATGTAACTGAAAATTGTTTATTAATAGATTTTTTTAAATGCATTTAAATTGTATTTAATGAATTTAACCATAAACAATGAGAGAATTTAATATATTCTATACATATGTATATATATACAGGATGATTCAAAAAGAGGGGAAAAATTTTAAGAGGTGATAGTACACATCAAGACAAATAATATTAAATGGGAAACTAAGGGTCCCAAACGTCTTCCGAAGGAGATAGTCGCCATCAGTTTAAAGTCCAAAATCTGAAATGATTATAAAAAACGGAAAAATTGGTCGATTCGTTTACGGTTTTCACGAAAACTATTCTTTATGTCAGTATTGTCTTAAAAATAAAATATAAAGATAAATTTCAAAAAATGCCGCTAGAGGGCGCTTTAAACTTTGGGGCAACGAACAACTATTTTTTACCATTATTTTTTGCATCTCATTAAATTTTTTTAGAAGTTTAGACATAAACTTAAATTCTGAGGTCAAAATCTGTTGTTAAGTAGCGCAAACTGAACTGTGTTCAATGGGAGTGGGTAGGTTCAAATTTCAAACGATTATAAAAACCAGAAAAATTGATCAATTGATTTGCGGTTTTCAATAAAATTATTCTTTATGCCAGTGTTGTCTCAAAAATAAATTATACAGATAAATTTCAAAAAATGCCGCTAGAGGGCGCTTTAGACTTTGGAGTAAGGTACAACTATTTTTACCGTTATTTTTTGCATCTCATTAAGTTTTTTAGTAGCTTTGACATAAACTTAAAATTTGAGTACAAAATCTGAATCGTTGAGAGTGGTTAAGTAGCGCAAACTGGACTGTTTTCAATGGGGGTGGGGAGGTTCAAACTTCAAATTATTATAAAAAACGGAAAAATTGGTCGATTCGTTTGCGGTTTTATCTAAAACCATTCTTTATGTCACTATTTCCTTGAAAATAAGTTTTAAAAGTAAATTTCAAAAAATTCCTCTAGATGGCGCTTTCGTGATGGTGATATTGTGGCTAAATAATATTGACTCATTCATCAGAAGGATTTTATAGAAAAATAGACTTTAATGACTTCACACAAACATAAATAATATTCGTGAAAATGTCACTGCGAGAATGAGAAAAACGCTTCGTTAAAAAGTAATTCCATTAATTGAGTTGCCATTCGCAGAAAGTAAAAAGTTTTCATACGCGAGAGAAAATTACAGCAGAGCTCGAGATGAGCCGCTACAGCGCCTTAAATTTTAGAGTAACCAAAAGCTATTTTTAATCGTTATTTTTTTAGATAATTAGATTAGTTAGATAATTAGAATAATTGTTAAGATTAGAGTGATTAAGCAGTGAAAAAATTATCCGTGTTCGTAGGGCGCAGGGTAACATTTGAACTCCTGAACACAGCTCAGTTTACGCTTCTTAACCCCTCCCAACGATTCAGAATTTGAGCTCAAAATTTAAGTTTGAACTTTTACAAGCATTTAATTAGATATAAAAAACAACGGTTAAAAATAGTTTTTGGTTACTCTAAAGTTTAAGGCGCACTCTGACGGAATTTTTTGAAAGATATCTTTAAAATTTATTTTCGAGGAAATATTGACATAAAGAATAGTTTTAGCGAAAACCGCGAACGAATCGACCAATTTTTTCCGTTTTTTATAATCATTTGAAATTTGAACCTCCCACCCCCACTGAACACAGTTCAGTTTGCGCTACTTAACCACTCTCAGCAATTCAGATTTTGAGCTCAAAATTTAAGTTTATGCCAAAGCTTCTAAAAAAACTTAATGAGATGCAAAAAATAACGGTAAAAAATAGTTGTACGTTACTCCAAAGTCCAAAGCGCCCTCCATCGGCATTTTTTGAAATTTATCTGTATAATTTATTTTCAAGACAACACTGACATAAAGAATAATTTTAGTGAAAATCGCAAATCAATTGATCAATTTTTCTGTTTTTTATAATCATTTGAAATTTGAACCTACGCACTCCCATTGAACACAGTTCAGTTTGCGCTACTTAACCACAGATTTTGAGCTCAAAATTTAAGTTTATGTCTAAATTCCTAAAAAAAATTAATGAGATGCAAAAAAAAACGGTAAAAAATAGTTATTCATTGCTCCAAAGTCTAAAGCGCCCTCTATCGGCATTTTTTAAAATTTATCTTTATAATTTATTTTTAAGACAATACTGACATAAATAATAGTTTTCGTGAAAACCGCAAACGAATCGCCTAATTTTTTCGTTTTTTATAATCATTTCAAATTTTGGACCCTAAACTTTGATGGCGCCTATCTCCTTCGGAAGACGTTTGGGACCCTTAGTTTCCCATTTAATATTATTTGTCTTGATGTGTACTATCACCTCTTATAATTTTTCCCATCTTTTTTGAATCACCCTCTATATTGTATTCCATATGTACATTGTTTATTGATGTAGATTTTTAATTTATCTCTGGAAAAAATTATTTTCATAAATGAAAAATTCATATTGAGAAACAATAATTTCATAGATTCAAGCCTATTCAAAAACAAAAGTCAGCTGTTTCCATGGCAACAAAATCGAGTCGACAATGTTCAATTGGAATTTGAGCTTGAAACAATTTTAGTTAATTTAAATTATGAATTTCGTTTTCAATCGCAAATTTTGATGATTAAATTTGAATATAAATACATATAAATATCGATATGACAAAATTATACTTAAATAAAACTAAAACTGTCAAAACTAAAATTATTTAAATAAAATTTATTTAAACTAGTTCAGCATGACACTTTTTTTCTCTTTAAATGTATTTGATGTGAAAAAGTATTTTTTGAAATTGCATTCTGTCGCCAACCGAGGATAAATCGCCAAATAACGAAATTTTCATTAATTTTTTACTGACACTGCTATTAAGTTCCGCCGAAATTTTTTTATAGCCTCATAAGAATTTACATATAGCCTCATATAATTTATATATATTAGCCTCATAAGAAGAACATTCTGTATTTTTTTTCAGAGTTTTCGGAGTATGCCCGTATGGAGAACTTCCTTCTCAGATCTCTTCCAAACTGATACATAAAATCAAGGGGCATAAAATCTCGTTCTAGTTCGTTAATGGGCAAAATGGGAGTAAGGGGGTAAAGGTAGGTGAGGTTTTTGTGAAAACCAAAAAAACCTCATAACTTCTTTATTAAAATAGATATCAAATCAGTTTAAAAATTATATTAATTCTAAAACATAGGCCTAAGTTTCTGCATAGCAGATTTTTGATAAAATTAAAAATGGGTTCCAGGGGCGCAAAAATAAGGTTTTCGGGAGTTAAAAATTCTTAACTTTGTCAATTCTCAAGATATCAAATTCAGCTAATTATTTTATAAATGCTCTTAATATTATCTAAAACTTTTTGCTTTGACAAATTTTTGATAGGAACAATTCTTATTGCAAAAAAATTAAAGTGAAAACAAAAAGGGGGCGGAAGAAGAAAATAAATCCATAACTTCGTCAGTTCTTAAGATATCAAATTCGATTAAATTTGTCATACATCTTTTGAATAATATCTACAACTTTTATATTGACAAGTTTTTCATAAGACCAATTCTTATATAAAAAAATTAAACAATAATAGGAGTTGTAGAAAAAAATCTCAATCACAAGCTGCTTATTATATTCTCACTCATTTTGCTCTCAAACTCATCTAATTGACAGGTTGTTTTACTTAGGAACTATATAATGTGGCGTGTTGGTCATTTTTGTAATAAAGGCAGAATATATTTCTAAGAATGCCGTCAAAATGGCATTGTGAACAGAGTTTCCTGAAGCGACTGTGATTGAAAAATTGAGGAAGTATTCAAATAACAAAATTCTTCTTTTTTGACTCGTTTTTTAATCCATTTTTGCTCTCAAACGCTTTCAATTCACACGTTCCCTTATTTAGAAACAGTATAATGTGCCTTATTGTGTAGGTTTTTGATAAAGGCAGAATATATATACATATATATATAATATATATAAAAGCTTTGAAAGTTGGCAATTCGAATAAAATTTCCTGATTTGATCGGGATTGAAGAATTGACGATGTATTCAAATAAAAAATTGCTTTTTTTACGACTCAATTATAAATTCAATTTTACTCTCAAATGCATTCAACTGAAAGTTTCTCTTGTTAAGAAAGTATATAATGTGCCTTATTGGTCAATTTTTCCATAAGGTCAGAATATATTTCAAAAAATGCTGTCAAATTTTGCATTTGTGTCGAGGATCGCTTAAGATGATTCTGATAAAAGCAGCTCTTACAGAAAGTGAAATTAAAAGTTCTTCAAAAGCGGCCAACTAAAGTTGTTAAACAGGGTTTATCTCTAATCAATTTTTATTTTAATCTTAGCAACTTCGAAATCTACCTCCGCCTATAGGCCAAGGCGACAGGGATTTTTTTTAATAAGATTAACCTGGCACAAATAGCATGTAATTTGGAAAAAAAATGCAAAACTGTTTATGGTATCTGAAGGTGAAAAATATTTAACCTGATAAAATTTACTAACATAAATAGAGGTACACTAACAGAACAATTTTGTTTTAACCTTTCAACCCTGTTACTTTATGAGTCGGGACACACAAGCTTAGGTGAAAGTTTGTTTTTTACTATTTGTCCCAATTTTTAAAAGTAATCTATGTCATGTGACACATTATATCATATTTTTAGGAAAATATCACAAAAAATGCATTCATGGCTCCTGGTCAATAATGCCAATACCGACATTGTTTTATTCACAAATTTCTAGTTCAAACCCGAAAATTTATATTAGAATATTTTTATGTTATTCACTAGTATGATGATTATAATAAAAAAATTGTAGCAAAAAAATAACATCCAAACTTTCTTCAGAGAATAGTAGAAGCCCGAATTAATGTGGTTGTTGGGAGACATGTTTCACGCCCGCATTATAACGTTACCGCGGTATATCGGAGAGGTGTCATAAATGGTACAAAATTATGAAAAGACTTTCCCGCTTTATGAAATGTAATTAACTTTATCATTCATTGAACACAAATCTTAAAAAGTCCATAAATGTTGTTTGGCGAACTGAGGCGTTTCGTTTCTTTTCGGCGTATTGTTTAATACTAGCAAGATGGAATCGATGAACACAATCTGAATCGCCTTGCATCGCCATCCACGAAATTACCTGCATTAAGTATGAAATGAGTTTACTAATATGTGGACCGTCGTATTTTGTTATAACATGATTTTCAGTTTGATCAGCATCATCATCTTAGTCCCTGCAACTTTTATGCATTACAGCATCAATGATATCCCGATCTTTTATGACACCTGAAATTGGATTCCTGTTGCCAATTTCTCTCCAGTCATATAATCGTCTGGAGAGATATCGAGATGTACAGCACTAACCGCAGACTGCAAATCCCTTACTGTGTTTCACTAAAATTTTAAACGCAAAGTTTATTCTAAAATTGATTATTTTTTCGGGGGACATACATTCGCGGTACATCGGACCGCGTTATTTCGGGCTTCTACAATATTTGAATAAGAAAACTGCCAGATGCAGCAACGCTGTTTGTAACGCTGACCCGTAACCAAAAAGTTAACTTAAAACTCAAAAAAGTATTATAATATGGTAACAAATATTATTAACTAACTCCAACAGGTATCTTCTTTCATGTATGACTATAATAAAAGCTTCCAATATCTCAATTAAGGAGAAAAACATCTGGTTAAGAGTAATTTTAAAAGGCATTTTTTTAAGTACAGAGTTGGACTTTTTGCTATTTTCTGGAGTTCTTTGACGCCATTAAAAGTACAATTTGCCATAATATAAAGACAAATAAATGAAATGCTTAGAAAGAAAATTGCGGACAGTGTTTTTCAATGTAGAAAATAATACTTCCTTTGTCGTTTTTTAGTGTGTATAAATATTTTTCATTCCCCTCTCTCCTTCCACCATTTAAAATATGAATGAAAACATTTTCAACTAAAGATCTAGAAAAGAATTTAGACTAAAAACATTTTGTGATACTGTGTTTATACCTAGAAAAATGTTGTGAAAAAGCATTCGTGATATCGGAATATTAAAGCCTTTATGAACAAAAGTCTATCATTTTGCGTAAATGTGTTTTAAAAGGGAAAACTTTTAACAGTAATGAAAGTTTATTTTTTAAAACAACTAACTTTTTCCTTTCATTAGTGAATATAATAAAATCATGCAAGCTTAAAAATGTCCACTTAAAGTCGTTTTATAACATATTATTTTTAAGTACATAAGGCGTTCTTCTTATATTCTGAAGTTTTATGATGGCTGTTAAAAGTGCACTTTGGCATAACATGAATGGCTTACGAAAGAAAAGTTAAAATCTTATGTGGATAGTGTTCTGGATTACCATATAAATTTTCATTTGTTATTTTAGAATAGAGTTTTAATTCATTATTCTTTGCTTTTAAATAAAAGGAAATGAAGCACATAACTTTAAAAATAAACATATTAATACTATAAATTCAGTATTTTCTGGATGATTCATTTAAAAATAAAATAAAATTTTACATATGAAAGTCACTTTCGTATTAATAGTGTCATTTATTTTTCCTTACATGCATAAGCTAAAATGAAAGACTATAATAAATACTGCATTGACGATATATAATGTGCATAGTGTTATTGAGAGGAAAGAATTTAAAAGCAGTCGGTTTTGGCAATCCCAAAACTTTCTTCTAGTCCATAATTCCAGTTAATACTTTTAGAAAAATGTAGCGTAGTAGCACCTTCTGTAAGGTGCTTTCCACAAAAATCTAATCTAATTAGCAACAACTTATGCAAAGTTCTAACTGAACTTGATGTTCAATGCAAATCCATCTAACCGTTTTTTAGATACAATCATTGCGGAATATTTAATAAAAAAGTAAAATAAACGACATAAACTCCACCTGTCAAGCGATTTATTCCAAAGGCTAAACAGTATCAATTTATGCCAGGGATTAAGAGAATCTAATGTTTGATAAAAATTTTTGCATTAGTTCTTAAAAAAAAGAACTATTACGATAATCATGAATGATGCCGCATTGTAGCGCCACTTTTTCGGTAATTTACACTAAATGCAATAAGCACCATATTCTTTAAGACATAACGAATGTGAAGTTTTTATAAGGTCCGTTCATTATTTCTTGAGCTTAAGCAGAAATCGTGAATAAGGCATAATAGCAGCTTCAACTGTTGGGAGATTTACACCAGAACGTAGTGAGCAATACTTCTTATCAGGAACCAACTGCATCTAAAGTTTTATTGAATTTGGCTTATTTGTACTCGATACAGAGTGTCCTCAACCTTTGTGTCACATACACAGAGGCAGATTGACTCACAAACAGATATTTTCCAAAAAAAATATAAATAAATAAAAATCTGGTTCTTTGACCTGTAAAACGTGTAAATCTCCAAAAATGGAGTTAAAAAGTTTTCACGAATCCAATATTTACTTCTTGTAAAGAAAGAATAATATAAAAATACAAATAAAAAACTTGGTAGTTTCGACCTTTTTGGGAGTTTAACCCACTGTATTTATTTATTGATCAAAAAAGTATTTATTGCTTATAAGCAGAAAAGAAAAGCATGTTAGAACATTTCCTAGTTACTTAATCACATTAAATTAGTGATTTTAAGATATGATAGTTAGTTAATTGTAATTTGACTCAATATTAGCATGTATTTTTTTTTCAAAGTAGTAATTGCTTAATGTTAACCCAACACATTTTCAGGGTGTTTAATACATGTAAAATCTCTGTTTTTTATTTTAGATTTTTATTATTATTTTTTTTTATCTGAATGTAAAAAAAACTGCAAACGGACAGTTTGTTAAAAAAAATCTATAGGCTTTTCTTAGATGTTATCTCGACACTGAGCCAAAAATGGATCTAATTCTAAAAAACTTGTTTGTGTAAAGCTTTTGAAATTTGTAGCTTTACAAATGAAGCTGCTAAAATTGGAGAGATGTTACTAAACTTTTATTTATAACTTGAGTTGTAATTACGTAAAAGTTGTAGTCATGGAAGGTTCCTAAAAAAATCTTGCTAAGAATACAATAGAGAGTTTTTATTTACAGTTTTACGTGTATCTGTTACTTTTCCTTTTTTTTTTTTTTTTTTTTTTTTGCTGAGGTTACATAAAAAGTTTTAGCTATTCCAGTTTCCTAGAAAATGTTTAGTAATTTTATAGATATTTTACAGTGTAATTGTTATAAAAACAATTTAAAATGTAAGTTAAACCTTAGGAAAAATCTAATAATTAACTTCTTTAAGTATCTGATAGCAGATTTAGAACAAATATTTTAAAATAAGGACTATAACGTATTATAATAATTGAAACTAGATTAAAATATAATTATTAATAAGTTATATGTGAAACGTAAATTTATATATAGATTACAGTTCAGATCAAGTTATCAAATATCTCGTCTCACCCTACCAGTGATTAGCTTTTTTATCTAACACAAAGAAGAGGATACAGTGCCTTCCATCCTTGTATATGATAACAATGCTTGACCAACAGCTTTTACGCAATAGTTTTTATGCCATAGGACTTCCATGACAGCTTAAGATAGTTGGTAAGCAAACAACAAAAAAATCATTCATAAATGCTAGCAACACTTTCTCTGTGGGGAATTTCTTACTTATTAACCGCTTCAGACCTGAGGTACACAAACGTGCGCCTCCATTCTTTTCCTCATAAAAGCTAAACTATTCGATTTTTTTGCATTTTTACTTTACTTCTGTACAGCTGAATATTTTTTGCTTTAAAACAAAACCAATAAATGTCAGCACTAATGAATATTACCTAATAAAATAAATATTATGTTCATCTGAGTTTCGAAAATACCTTCAAGACATTGTGGCCAAGAAAGTAAGAAATATTCATGTTTATTTAACTTTAATGCTTTACAATAAAAAAATTTGAGGATTTGCTGATCATTTACTTGCTTAAAGACTTTAATTTTGTTATTGCATAAATTTATATTACTGATAGTTAAACTGATGTTTTAAGGGGATTAGTACTTTTATATCCATATTTGTAAACCGAAATTATCAATCCCCTAAAGTACTGATTTCTTAAAAATGACTCTTTATGTCATATATGGTATCATTTCGATTATGCAAAAGCAATAAATATATATTTGTAAAGTTATTTTATGCTCAGGTCTGAAGAGGTTAAACATGCTGAATACAATATTACAAAATGTTTCAGCAAATTTATTCATATTTAAAATTTTTGAAAATGTTTACAGTAAAGCACATTTATACAATGTTTTAGTTTGGTTCCAATTTATTCCTGTTCGTAAAATATAATATCCTGTATAAAACGCGCAAAATCATTTATACGTCCGTTTTCCAATTTTGTTCTCGCTTTTTTTTCTTTTTCTTGTGTATTTTAGGAATGAGCGCAATTTTCCATTTTTGAATGAACACCAATGCAGTTGTTAGTGCACTAACAGCATAAATCCTTCCTTTTTCTTTTTTTCTTTTCTTTTTCGTTCTTCATTTTTCGTACTGTTTAGGTCAGAGCTCTTTTCTTAGGCATGTCTCAAAAACACGAGTCCATCGTGGTAAAAGAAAAACTAAAAATTGTGAAAGAATTCGACAGTAAAAGTTGCGATTATAAAAAACGCCGGGAATTGCATTGACTCATTGCACAAATCATCAATTACAATTCGATGTCAGTCATCACGTTAAAAACCACAGACATTTTTTCTGTAATGGTCGGCAAAATAATCAAAAGAAAAAATAATTTTAGTTAATTACTGCATTCTTTCCCCTTTTTTGTTATTTATTAATTTGGGGTTGTTCAATTAAAAATTTTATGTAAATCAACAAATTAAACATTAAAATTAAGTGAAAACAGAATTAATTCTAATTTTGGAAATGAAAATTGATTATACTACGTTATACGACATTTTCAAGTAGTTCCTTCGGCGTCATATAATAGATGCTCCACTGCAAACGTAAAATTATATTACCGAAAAAAAATTCTAACCCAGAAATTTCATAGTTTTCAGTTTGGAAATATCATAATAGACGCTTCTTCATGAGCATGAAATATAAAAATTATCATTCATTAACATAAAAATTAAATAATATAAAATAAGTTAAATATTCAAACACGGATACTCCAATTATTGGCAATTCCAATTTTCACAGTTTTCTATTTAATCCATTTAGAAATGTCATCAAGAGCTCACTGCTTAATAAAGTTTTACTCAGAGCATTGCAAGAAAGCAAAGTAAAATAGTCCTTTTAGACACACTGACTGATAAGGCTCGCTTTCAGATCTTTGTCAGCCAGTCCATAGATCTCTTGGGACCGTTTCCTTGTCTTTGTACCAAAACCTTTCTACAAATCACTTGCGGAAAATCGAAATAGACAGAATAAACAATAATGGAAGATAAATTACACTTGATAAATTTGTCAAATTGTTTTAAAAGATTGATGGTTGCTCAGATGTTGGTATTAGCGACATTAGCAATTGATTGGAAGCAGAAAATAATGAAGAGTATGCCTCGCTTACAAATGAATTAATAATCATGATAAAAAGTTTATTAAATCCAATTGATTTTTTTTAAATCACCAGATTTTAAAACATTCACCTTTTATATAAACATTTTAATATATTTTTTTTAATTTTACGAAAGGAGTTATAATAAATATAAATGACATTGACATGTTTCGAAACCGTCAAATGGTTAGAATTCATGAATAAATTCCTCGTGAGAGCTTGAATGGGATGAGCCATGTTGGAAATTCTTTTAGATCATGGTCTATATTTTAATTTAATTTTTTACAATAGAGCGCGTGTTTTTTGTGGGGTTTTTTGTGTGTTTTTTATGTTTTTATTTATATATATCTCATTGTCGCGTGTCATTTGTATTGACGGTGAAATATTTTGAAATTTTATTTCTATTTGTATTATGATTATGGAACTTTTAGACGGTTTCGAAACATGTCAATGTCATTTATTTTTATTATAACACCTTTCTTAAGTAAAATTAAAAAATATAGATATTAAAATGACATAATAATAGCTTTGTCCACAGCTGAAGAAAATGAAGATGATGCAGACGAAAACCATTATTAGTGATGATCAACCAGAAGTTATAAACTATAATGAAAGAACCTCCCATTATGAACAATTAATGATTTATTTTGAACGTCATGTGGAGACTACATCCAACGAACTACTTATGCTCATGGGAATGTGTGACCATGCGGCCCACAAAACTGGCATAGCAGAATATGACAAATTTTATAACTACAGAGTAAACATTTTTACTATCTGTAAATATTGAATATGTTCAGTATAAATGTGATTTCCTGTGAGTATGGTTTATTTTATTTCATTTATTCACATTCTCCGGATAATCCGGATTTTCGACAAGCCGGATTGGGCCTGATCCGTATTAATCCGAATTATCGGGGTTCTACTGTACAATGAAAAGACTGCTTAAAAGGGATGCCGTTATATCGAATTTATAAAATCCACTTTAAACACATAAATAATATGAAACAGATGTTTCTGTTTATTCCGCTTGGAAAAAAAAAATCTCAGTAGGCTCAAGGTTTATTCTGAAGAAGTACTGTTATATGTATATATATATATATATATATATATATATATATATATATATATATATATATATATATTTATATATGTTAAAGGCCAAACCCGATTTTAGGCCAAACTAGAATGGCCTAGGCCAAACCGGTCTATCTTAACGCCCATCGGATAAACTAGTTTTTCCTAGGCCAAACCGGTCTATCCTAACGCCCATCGGATAAACTAGTTTTTTCTAGGCCAAACCGGTTTATCCTAACGCCCATCGGACAAACTAGTTTTTCCTAGGCCAAACTAGTCTATCCTAAGGCCCATAGGATAAACTAGATTTTCCAAGTCCAAACTAGTTTGGCCTAACTCTTATAGGATAAACTAGTTTAGCCTGCTGTTTATTGGTCTGAACCAGTTTATCCTAGGCCGATCTAGATTATCCTAGGCCAATTCAATTTGGCGTGATTTTATTGAATTCAATGACCGCCTCAGCGCCAACATTCTAGTTTGTCCTAGGCTGATCTAGTTTGTCCTAGGCTGACCTAGTTTATCCTAGGCCAATATAATTTTACGTGTTTTTAGCTCACAGTCGTCAAAGCCCGAGAAATAATGAGCTCGCAGGATCTGTATTTATGTATGTACGCATGTATGTACGTAATGCGATAACTCTTGGTAGAAATATTAGATTTGCTTAAAATTTTGGAAGTAGTTTTATTTTGATAAGGTACTTTTCTGATTAATTTTGGGAATTCATTGGATAAGATTAAGAGGGGGGTGAAAGAGAGGCTAATACCCCAATGTTAATTCAGAGAAATGGATTTTCCATGCAGAATTATCAGTTTTCATTTAAAATTTTTGGTATAGGATCATTCTGACAAGATGCCGCCGTGATTAGTTGTGGATGTTTATCGTTTAAGTTTAAAACAAAGGGCAATGTAGGTAACCCCCCAATAATTTAGATAAATGGTTTTGATGCAGAATTTACGGATTTGCGTCAAATTTGGATGTATGTTCTTTCTGATAAGCGATTCCCTGAATAGTTTTGGGGAATTTAATGGTTAAGTATGAAAGAAAAAGTGAAGGATTACCAACTTTCATAGGAAAAACTAGTTTATCCTATGGACATTTAGAGAAATAAGTTTGGCATTGGAAAACTAGTTTATCCAATTTGCGTTAGGATAAAATAGTTTGGTCTAGGCTAATATAATTTGGCTCAAAATCGGGTTTGGCCGGTAAAAACATATCTTTCACTAAAATAAGCATTAATGTGTGTCAAGAGTCATTGCTTGTAACATCAATACAGAAATTTAACATGCCCACCAAAGAGACATGATACATTGGACATGGTGTTTGCTTATTTTTATTTTTCTTTCTGCAGACTCAGGCCATGCTGTGATAAGCTTGCTTTTATTATTATTATTATTATTATTATTATTATTATTATTATTCGAGCCAGATCGCAGCTGAACATAATTTGGAATCGAACAGCGTTTTTCATTTTTAAGTAATTAATTACCTGTCGACATATAGCTATTTTTGTCATGGCGTCAAGTTTTTCTTTTCCGTAAAGTCGCAACTGGAAATTCGATTCAAAACGTAGCTTTAATAGTATTTTCTCAAAGATACATCGCTTTTATGAAAAAAATGGTTAACGTCATTCGATTACATATTTTCTGAGTGAGAATGCCTGTTAATCTTATGCATTTCCGAAAAGGAATTAATAGATTTGTTAGGATGTAGCTCTTTTGGATATGAGAAAACCCTTAAGGAATGATAGAAAAATATATTTACATATCTACTTTTTACTAAACATATTCAAAAGTTATGATGTTTATAACACTCCTTTTTTTCTTTTATTCTAACTATTTTATGAATTCCTATTTGAATATTGAAGGACTAAGAATCTAAATAATCAATAATACATTGTGTATTTTCCATTTAGCGAACACATCGTAATTTAAAAACACATGGTAAATCTATCCATAAATATGTATGCAGTATTCTTTAAAGGAATTTTAAATGTATGTGAATTAAAATCTGAATTTTTTGCAGAAATTGAGTAGGGCCAGGTCGAGCCGGACTGAGTCCCTTTTCAATGATTTTTTTACAGGCAGTGCTCGGGCTGAACTTTTAATTTTTATACCGGGCTTCGAAATTCCGGCCCGTGCAAACCTGTAACAGTATTCTACTACCTTCAAATAAAATACATTATACCTTCAAATACATTATACATTATACATTACACATTATACATTATACATTATACATTATACATTACACATACATTATACATTATACATACAAAATACAAAATACATTATACCTTCAAATAAAATACATTATACAGGGGTGATAGCAAAACCACTTTGCACAAGATAAGAGAGCAGTAGTCAGGATTAATATTTAAAAGAATATTGCCCTGTTAAAGTAATGGCTTTGCATTCACAGGCTGTTTACACTAATTGTGCATTACAGACTTTTTTTTAAATATCACCCTCGAAAAAACAAGTGAGGGAGGTTACTTTTTCCCATTTCCCCTAATTATACTTAACCACTGAACCCCAAAACTAATTGCAGATACGCTTTATAAAATTGAACAATTATCCAAAATTTGAAGCAAATCAGATAATTCTGCTCAAAAACCATTCATCTGATTTAAGGAGGGTAATACTACATTCCTCCTTTTATATTTAATCATTAAACCCTCAAAAATATTCAGGGATTCGACTTATGAAAAAAACTATATTGAAAATTTAATCGGCAAATCAGATAAATCTGCTTAAAAACCCATTTATTTAATTTAAGGAAGGCAATAAATCGTCCACTACCCCATTATACTTAACCAAAAGAAAAATTAATTAAAGAAGCGTCTGATCAAAATGAATTCATGTCCAAAATTTTAAGCAAATTGGATAATTTTGTATTATAACTAATTTATCTAATTTATCTAATTTAAGGAAATAAATTGTACGCTTCCCCTTTATACTTAACCAAAGAACCACCAAAATTAATCAGTGAAGCGCTTCATCAGAATGAACAAATCAAAGATTTGCAGCAAGTCGGTTGATTCTGCATGAAAAACCCATTTGGCAAAAATAGGCGGGAGTCCCCCTTTCTTCCATTTGTTCTTAACCAATTAACTTCCAAAACTAATTAGGAAAGCACCTTACCAGAATGAATCTATTTCAAAAATTTAAGCAAATCAGCAAATTCTGCTTGAAAAAAGCATTTACATAAATTATTGGGGCGTTACTTATATTTCCCCCTCTCTTTATATTTAAACAATGAACATCCACAACTAATCATGGAGCCGCCTCATCAGAATGCTTCTATATCTAATATTTGTATTACAAAATATGCTAATAATGCATGGAAACTCATTTATTTGATTTAAGGGAAGGGGCGAATCAGCCTCTCGATCTTCCTCCCCCTTATTATTCTCCAATGACCTCCCAAAATTAAACAGAAAAACTCCTCATAAGAATAAACCTATATTGAAAGTTTGATGCAAATCGGGTATTTCTATCAAGAATTTTTGCGTTACGTACTTACGTACATACATAGATATAGAATCCACGGGCACATTATTTCTCAGGCTTTGGTAGTCTAATGAGATAATAACACGTCAACGTCAAATTACATTATTTCTATCAAGAGTTATCGTGTTACGTACATACGTACGTACATACATTTGTACATACATGCGTACCTACAGAACTTGCGAGCCCATTATTTCTCAGGCTTTGACGCCTGTGAGCTAAAAACACGTAAAATACATTGGCCTAGGATAAACTAGATCAGCCTAGGACAAACTAGAACGTTGGCACTGAGGCGGTCATTGAATTTACTAAAATCACGCCAAATTGAATTGGCCTAGGATAATCTAGATCGGCCTAGGATAAACTAGTTCAGGCCAATAAACAGCAGGCTAAACTGGTTTATCCTATAAAAGTTAGGCTAAACTAGTTTGGCCTAGGAAAAACTAGTTTGTCCTATGGGCCTTAGGATAGACTAGTTTGGCCTAGGAAAAACTAGTTTGTCCTATGGGCGTTAGGATAAACCGGTTTGGCCTAGGAAAAACTAGTTTATCCGATGGGCGTTAGGATAGACCGGTTTGGCCTAGGAAAAACTAGTTTATCCGATGGCCGTTAGGAAAGACTGGTTTGGCCTAGGCCAATCTAGTTTGGCCTAAAATCGGGTTTGGCCTGTAACATATATATATGCATTTATGTATATGTATGTATGTGTATATTACATATACATATACATATATACTGTACATTACATACACATACACACAAATATATATTTTTTGGTATGTACGTTAAAAGTTATATGAGTTCTGTTATATGACGAATTGTAGCATTTCTTCGTTTAAATAAATAAATCCTGAGAAATATGAAATGAACTGGCAAGGTATCAAAATGTACGGTAGTTAAAATTACATCATAAATGAAAAATTACAATTTTGAGTAAAAAATGAAATGTTAAATATATTTTCAACAAAGACGTGGGTATTCTGAAAAAAAAAAATTAGAAGTCAGATGTTATTAATTCTCAGAATTGTTTTATGGAAGCACTGAAAAATGCCTTTTTTATACGCTTCAAAATTTAGTGCAATCAAAAAGACGATCATAAAATTTTTTATGGGATCCATAAAATATGTTATCACATGTAACAAAGATAATCAAAATTAAATCATTTTATTTACATTTTATATTTAGTATATGGAATCATCTAAACTATAATTGCTACATATACATACAAAATAAATAAATGAATCCTGTCAAATTTTATCATTACATCACATTTTTAATTTATTATGTAACTTATAGTACGAAGGTAGCTAGAAATTATGAATATAGAAAAACATTTTCATGTGTATAAAAAAGATTTGAAACCTCAACTTTATGTTTCGAAATATATGCTAAATAAAATCACTAAATTAAATAATTTTTAATTAAATTAATTTTTTGAGTGGATGATATTTTATAATACTGAAGAAATTAAATATTTCTATGGAATAACGTTTTAAAAGTCCATTTAACAATAACAATAGTTTTTTTTTTATTGAATATTAAAAATAAGTTTGAGCTGCCATAACGCCATAATGTATGTATTCTGTAATTAGAATTTTGTATGATGCATTTTGACTTTTTTAATCTGAAATTATTTGTTTAACAGCAAAAAATTGGTAGTATAACTAATAATATATATAATATAAATAGTGACAATAAGAGAATATCGAGTTTAAACTTTGAAGAATGGTTTTGTTTTAGGTGCACTGTAATAACGAAAGTTTATTACTATGATGATAGTGGATTTGTGACGTGCCAAATTATTTGACAATATACTGTATTTTTATTGAGATCACCATATTAAGTTCATTCTAAACAGTTAGAATAAAAAAAAAATGTTTACACAGAACAGCAATATTTCATACTATTTAAGCTTCGCATCTTTCTGAATATTCATGGTGCATCCTTGTATACTTTTTTCTATAGAGACTTATACTGAACAATAAGCTGTATATTTTCTTTTACAAAGTCTCACAATTCTTTTAGAAACGATCTTTTTTGTAATAATACGTTACTAAGTAATGTTGTTTTATTGTATGAGACCCTTTGGGCATGAGTAATATTCGCACTTCATCGTTAATTGCTTTTCATTCTAGTAAACCTAAATTTCATCCTAAATTTAGAGCCACGTTCCTCATGCTTGTTGGAAAAACATTATCTATATTAGTACAACATATTTAGCATATTTACTACAATTAGTATTTTTTAGCACTACCGCAGACTCCAGAAGTATCTAATGTGGAAATCGACAAACGGTATTGTATGCAAAAAGTTATATTTTTCCCTATTGAACTAAATATCTGAAGAATGATTATTATTATTATAATTATGTATAGCATATTTTTAGATTTAACCTAAAATCATAAAATTAAAAAACAAATCCCAAAATTTCCCTCAAATTATTGATATATCCCCTAAATTTCTCTACTTAAACTTATCTAACAACCATATCCGTCAAGACCCACAATCACTCAAAATGCAGACAAAATCCTCAATCAAGCTAGACTGTCCAAAAATACACTAAATGAATTGCTGTGTAACATTGCCTTCGGATCATCATCGGAAGCCAATTTTTTACCGTTTGTTATTAGATAATATGAGAATAGACATAGAATGATCGTTAGAATGACAATCGTATAACATATCGTCACCTGAGAATAATAAAGTTCTATCGGTGTTTTTGAAAAAAAAATCACTTATCGATATAGATAGGTTCTATTTGCATCTACGAAGGCATGTTTGCATCAAAATGATGTTATACATACTTTACATATGACCTTACAATCATAATATGATATTATTGTAATCCAGAATCCTTCATAGACACAATTTGGGCCTTTCTATATCAGTAAGTCATTTTTTTCAAAAACGCAGATAGAACCTTATTATTCTGAGGTGACGATATGGGTTCTGTTCATGTCGAACTATCCAACATGAAAACATCGTTGCCAGTGGGCTATTTTTTAAAAATTCAAATTTCTTGATCGGCACCACTTTTTTGAAACAGAAAAAAAATCGCCCTATTTATCCTTATCTCAGGACGCGAAAACATGGGAAAATTACCATTTCAGAAAGTCGGGGCAAATCAAGAAATCTGAATCCATGTCCTGTTTGTAAATTTTTATACACAAGTCTCTACCGCCGTCAAATATTTTTTTTTCAGTGGCACATTTACGAATCGTTTTTTTCTACATTGAATACTTTTTTATGATTATTACATTAAACAATTACGAAGGCATTAAAAAAAAGCAAAACTTTAAAATTGTGTTACTTGTTACCGATAGAAAAAAATTTAAATGTTAAATTAAAAAAATACGTAATTAAATTTTAAAATGCATACAAGAATTCAAAAAATATTTCTAGCAGCTATCACTCATAGACTGTAATGTAACCGACTGTTTTTGCGTGTCCTTATAAATGAATCTCTAAAGATGTTTACATAAACAGGTCAGCGCATCTCATGGTACACCTTAATGATACATACCAATTATTTAGTATAGTGTAACGTCATTAAAATTCCCGACAAATGATTTTCCCTTTTAAATTTTTGAATTTGAGATTGTCTTTAAATAATCAAAATAACCATAATGTATATTATACTGCAAAGACTGTTTTCTTCAAAGCTTAATGAGTCATAAATAATATTTCTCACTTGGAAAGGGTGTAAGCATTCTTGACACATTCTTCTTTTGCTTTGCCATAGACCTATACAGAGTCTTTTAGCTACCGTGTAAAATGCATTCGCATTTACATATTTTGAGAATAAAATCGTGTAAAACGCTGTCAGAACACTTCATAAAAATGTTAAACGGTGCTTTTAAAGACAACATCCCATTAAAAATGTTTTGTGTTTACCAAAAGAACTAAAATTTTATGTCTTTTTTATGGATTGTTATAGAGGTGCATAAAAGAGTCCATCATTTATTGCACTGGGTGCAAATGGGAACAGTTTATAATTTTCTACTACCTAATTTTTTCACAAAAATATATGTTTCTTGTGTAGAAAATTTACTCAAATGACGCGTTTTCATTTAAATATCACATCTAATTATTTCTTGACAACTAAAATTTTCAATTTCCAGTATAATATAATTTGCACATAGAAAAATTAATTTGAACCAGTTTAATATAATTTGCATATAAAATGTATTTCCATTTACGAATTTTGAGAATAAATAATGTAAAATGCAGTTGTAGCCAATCAAATTGTGTTTTACAAATCAAAAATATCTCATACAAAAATATTTCATATTTAGCAGAACTAAAACTTTATGACACATTTTTTTAATCTTTTTTCTAGTGTTACAGTAACTTGTGCTTCTACTTATTATACCGGGATCTAATCCTCTAAAAAAGAAGATTAAGCAGCATGATTCAACATGTAGCAATAAAAATATCATGGCGAAATAATGTAATTCTATTTTTAATACACTATCTTTTTATATTTTTCCGGTGAAAAATTTTGATTCTTCTTAGAATAAATTACAGATTAAAGTTTTACTTTAGGTATAGGTAGAATCCTTTACAAGAAAAAATTATTGGATTCGTGAAAATTTCCGAATTCCGGTTTTTAACAGATTCATACGTTTTACTAGTCATAGAAACCCGAAAAGCGTTTTTTTACAAAATGCTTGTCTATGAGTCAGTGACTCCGTCGTTTGTATGTATGTGACATACATTTTGCACGGAATTTGATACAAATTTATATTCAGATATTCCTTGTTATAAAGTAGTACTGATTAGTTCTTCGTGTAAATCGCTCATTAAATGGCGCTAATATGCTATGTTTTGTTCGATTTCCGCAATAGCTCTACCTCCGGAATTAATGGACGGAATTTCATCAAACTTCAGATTCCGTTATTTATTGACATAGATCCATGTTTGTTTACGTTTTAGTTTAAATCGTTCGATGGATGGCACTGCTGTGCAGCATTATTTAAGATTTCCGTAATTACTTAGTCTTAGGAACTTATACACCAATTTTTATGAAACTCCAGATTCGGTTTGTCCTTGACATGACATGAATTTATTTATATTTTGGTATAAACCGCACAACAGGCGCTGCTGTGTTACAATGTGTGATATTTTTGCAAGCGCTCTATCTTCAGAATTAATGCACAGAATTTCCCTAAACTTCAGATTTAGTTCGTCCTTGGCATGAATTGACTTTTTTAATGTTTTGGTGTAAATCGTTCAATATGTGGCGCTTCCATACTGCATTTTTTATTGATTTCCGCAACAGTTGTATCTCAAGAACGAATACACAGATCTCTATTTAACTTCAGATTCGATTAATCTTCAACATAAATAGATATCTTTATATTTTGCTGTAAATGGCTGTACAAATGGCGCTGCTATACTGCATTTGTTAAGATTTCCGTAACAGCCCTATCTCATAAAACAATGCACGGATTTCATCAAATTTCAAATTCAGTTAATCCTTCACATGAATTGGTTTTGGTTACATTTTTATGTTAATCGACCTACAAGAGAAATTGCTATACTGAACTTCGTAGGATTTATACAATTTTAGCGATAGTCGTATCTTAAGAACTAATGTAAAAAATTTCGTATCTTAAAAATCCTCATGATAGTCATAGATAGCCATTTAATTATGGCACATTCATGGCTAATTTTCGAAAAGCTAACATGCATAAGTTTTGGTATTGCTATATTCGACTAGCTTTGTATTGTCTTAAAGATACATAAAACAGTCTATCATTCGATGCAAATGGGGATATTTTATTGTATAGTAGTTTATTATTTTTTTCTAAGCGAAAGTGCCTTTTTTTTCCTTATGTAGATAATTGATACAAATAACACACGTTTTCATTTGATTATTTGATGTAAGTATATATATATATAACTGTTTTTTAAAAATATCCAGTGTAGTATAAAAGTTTACTTACAGAGTGCTTTCAAAGAGAATGAATTACTCACTGCAATTTTTTTTTATTTTTAAGTAATGTTCACTCTCAATGATGTCCAAGACTAAGTCTTAAAACATTAATCATAAACATATAATAGTTACAATTATAAAAATGTCTCAAATAACTTAAAGATATAATTTGAAAAAAATTCGGGTTCATAAAACTTTTCTTAAAAAAATACGAAAAAAATTATTTAAATTTAAAAATAACAAATTAAAATTATTTTAGCTTTATATATTTCGTTAAAAAATATATACACTTAGAAATTGAGCGTAACTTTTTAATTTTCTGTACGAATATGCCTAAAAATATTTCAAAAAAATAGTCGAATGCGCAAATCTAAAATTTGTCTTCTATCTCGTACATATTAATAGTTTTTGAGATAGGATTATCGCTAAAAATATATATTCAAAATACAGAACAGTAGCGGCATCATTTGGGTGATTTGCTTCAAGTCGAAATCAGTAACAGAATATGATAACGGTTAATCGAATCAGAAGTTTAATAAAAATCTGTGGATTTGATTTCGAGATACAGCTACGGCAGAGATTGTGAAAAATGTACCATAGTATTGGCAATTTCTGGATTATTGAGGAGAACAACTAATTAGCAACAATGTGTGCCAACGTCTAACTGATCCTGAAATTAGATGAAAATCCGAACATTAATTATTGAGATAAAGCTACTGGGGAAATCCAGAAAATGCAGCATAACACCGCCATCTGTTGGGTAAAATACATCAAAAGCTAATCCGCAGCAACTTACATTAAGGTACAACTAAATCCAAAGGTTTGAGATATTCCGTGCATTAGTTCTTGAACTAAAATGCACACAAAATATTTAATACATTCAAACAGTCAGACTCACAAACTCACAAATAGACTTACAGTGTACCGAACAGAATCAAAGACAATTTTATAAAGAAAATTTTCTTTATAAAACTGTCTATTTTATAAAGAAAAGATATCAAACATTGTTCAAGACCTACTAAAATGAATAAATCCATCGAAAACTGGTGGTTGAATTTTACAAGGAATTTTATAGGGAATTTCATAATACTTTGTTCTTCTAAAGATAGAAGAAAGTAAAAAGGAAGATAAAACACACGTAAGCTTCCTTAGCAATGGCTTGTTTACTAAATTAAATAATGAATATAATTAACAAATGCACTTCAAAATCCTTATGTTCGACTACGTGTACTCCGAGTGAGGATGATAGTTATGATAATGTTTTACTTTCACAGAAACATGACGAGAATTTGTGTTATTTGAATAGTCATTTCTTTGTTTTTTTTCAAACTGTTATTTATCATTAATTAGCCCCATATTTCAATAGTTTTTTACAACTTTACTGGATGCTCTTAAATGCTGCAAATTATTTTATAATTCGATCCAATCAGCAGTAAAATAAAGTACAAATTTTGACATCGAACACTTAAAAATGCAGTTAAAAATAACTACAATATATTTTTTTAAAAAAAATTCAGTTTTCAAATTGAAGAATTGTTTTATTATTATTATTATTATTATTATTATTATTATTATTATTATTATTATTATTATTATTATTATTATTATTATTATTATATCGAAATTTACTGAACGTATTTCGCCATATTTACGTAACTGCGTTCTACTGTAATTTGATCAAAATGAAGTAATTTTTTTCAATATTAAATAATCGTAATTTTTACTTCATTAATATTGAAAAATTTATTTCATGCTTTTGCTATTAAGAAGAATAAAATTAATATTGTATTTTTTTTAATATATCACTAAACTAGGTCTGTCCCAACCCCCTAAAAATAATGACGCTCTGCCAGAAAAATGCTATACATAATGTTACTACGTGAAATATTTATTGTACTACCCAACATTACAAATAAATTCTGGTTCTTCTGACTCAGTTTTAATCTCGTAACGAACAGATTGAAAATACAAATTTTAGTATCATTCATTCACGCACGAAGAGTTTTATTTAAAAAAAAATCCTAGGAAACGTCTACAAAAGACTCAATTAATTAGAGCGTTCAAAATTTTAGTCACGATCTCACAATATTAGCAGAAAAATGCTCTTACATTTCGAGGGATAATCATTTGAAAAATCGAAAAGGGATGATAACTTTTTAAATTTTTTAAAAATGTGTTTTAAAATGTATCTTCTCTATATTACTCGGATAAAATTCCATTTTGTTTGTAATTAGCAGAAAAAAGTGATTTACTTTACATGCGCTCTTTGAAGATCTGTAGAAAATTTGGGAATTTTGAAAAATCTATAATATAAAACAATTCAATAACTTTCAGTCTCAAACTGTTTTAATACATTTTATTACAAAATAATTTCCATGAAAATCACTTAAGATATTTTTTGATTTTTAATTAGATTTTCTCCCTTTTCTTCTGTATATGATTCATTTATAATATGAAAGTATTTACAGATCAGCTTTCTTATATATAATATTCGAAAAATCGACAGAAATGCTGGATTAATAATAGTATTAATAATAATAATAATAATAATAATAATAATAATAATAATAATAATAATAATAATAATAATAATAATAATAATAATAATAATAATAATAATAATGAAAGTTTTACATTAACTTATCTGTGCGTTAAAAATTTACTGTATTCAATTGCTTGAATCAAAAGTGAATAATTATTCTTATTTTTCTCCATTATGCTTCATTTTCTATTCTTATCAAATTAATATGTTCTTTAATTTCTTTTCTTTCGATACACACATTGTATCACACACAGCACAGAAAAGAAATGTTGATGAAATATTAGTACATACTTAAATGATCAAATGCATTCAATAGCTTAGTTAGAAAAATTGATTTTTTTTTCTTCTTTCTTCTTCTTTTTCTTTCTTTCTTTTTTTGTATTATAAATATACGTAGTGTCTTTCATGTAAGTTTATCGAGATACAAATTTCAACGGACATTATTCATTTCATTGAAATATTTTTCTAAGATTCATTAAAACTATTTTCATCCTTAGGGAAAGTATCTTTAACATATCGGTTAACATTAAAAAAAGAATGCTTTATCAATTAGAACTGTAATGTACAAATTATCAAAATATATTCGACAGCTGTGTCTCTGTCTATCTATTCGCAATGGCTAGTAAATCAAGTACGAATCAAGTGTAAATTGAGAAAGCAGTGCTATCCACTAAGGTTCGTTTAAATAGATTTTCACTTAAAATTATAAAATCGTACAACATCCAAGGAATACGCTACTAAATACTGTTGGACTCTCATCATAAAGTTTGGACCAATTTTCGTTTAAAAATGCAAAATCAAAACAAAAAGGAGCGTGGTTTACATGCTGAATATGTGATACTGAATGCAGAAGGCTCTTTTTAAATATTTCCATTTAAAAACAACAAATCATCCACATTCGAGGATGTAATTTGCCGAGTGTGGTAGGGTCCCAAATTAAGGTTAGTTTCAAAACACTTTAGTTAAACTCTGATTTTAGATAATATTTAATGTTATTATCACATGCCACAGCAACGCTGGGTGAGTCAGATAATTCTAAAAATGAAAAAAGCCTGTATGTACAACCTCTTAACAAAAAATAAAACTTTAAGTAATTAAAAAGCAAGATACATTCTGTGAACACATAGCATTATCTCATAAGTACAGTAAAATTTTAAAAAGTTTATGCTGTTATAAACTACTTTAATGCAAGCGCTAAAAACATGTATGCGTCGCTAATCTTCATTATGAAATGAATATTAGAAATAAAACCAAGTCTTTTTACATTTAATATATTCATACATCCCCAAAAGGATAATGTTTTCCAGCTATGAAATTTAAATAAAGTATGATTTAAATAAACGACAACAACAAAAATCATCTTAAAATGTATTTAAAAGGATTTTTTCACAGTTAATTACCATAAAATAATTTTACAATTATCTTTTAAAAGTATTAAATGCATTTTTTCTTTATTATGTAATGGAAGACATTATTAAGAAAAAAGTTATTCTAACTCTGATTTTTCGTTCACTAATAACAACATTAAGATTTATTTTAATGAATCTATGTTCATACATTTTTACTGCTTTATTTTAATAAATTTCATGATATTAATTTCTCTAATTAAATATTAAAAGAAAATAAAACTTTAAATTAACTAAAGTGATCAGAAAAATTTTGGGGTTATTTTTGATTAAAAAATAAGAGCATTTTATTATTTCATTTAAGTATTTAAAAGTTATATTTTAATAGTAGTCATATGTTTAAAACAAGATACATTAAGTAAAAGTGTTTTCATATGCTGAGAATTTGTTTCATTAGGGACACTATTTTACTTTTTTACATTAACATTTGCATTTAAAATACAACTGATGATGCTTTTATAATTTACAGATATTTAGAAATGTATGAAAAGAATATAATTTTTGCAACATTAAACTATAATACATTATTTAAGAACCAAAATGAAATTTGAGTGTATATTTTACCTCATGAGTATGTTATGTTGTTATATTTTTATGTATCTCCATTTAACACATTTTTAATACAAGCTATTAAAACAAATATGTTGTACATATTTATTTTGATAAGAAAAATTGTTATAAACATAAACGCATGCATATTTATCAATAATTAATGTATCGTTCATTATAAGAAAATTGTGTTTAGTTGCTGATAAAGTTAAGAATTTATAAAGAAATGTTGTTTAAGCAGTAGAACAATGATAGATAAATTTAGCATAATAAACAAACAAAAGATCTTAAGGGTGTATTCGAAAAAATTATTTTCCACCTTCAACAGCTCGATATTTTCAGATACAATTTCAGACACATTTTTAAAAGTAGAAACATGAAACTTGCTGAGGGGATTTTTAAAGTGACGTACAAGGTGCCGTGTGATGTAATTTTCCGCTGACTTAATTAGAATTTGATTTATAAGCAATTATTTTCTCAGCGTGACCCTTTTTTTCGTTCGCAGACTTCCCGCTTCGGAAAATTTGGTCCAAAACGCCGTTTTTGACAGCATTTTTTGCAACATTTTCTGCATTTATCAAGGAATTGATAATCATGGCACCTTGTATAGTTTCTATATAAGAGAATTCGAAAGTTTAGTGCATTTGAGAGCAAAAATGAATCTAAAAATGAATCTGAAAAAAGGCACTTTGGATCGGAATACACCCTTAAATTTTCTAAAAGTACGAATTATTATTTTGTAAAAATTGTGGAATAATTTGGTGTATATAGACAAACATTTCTGCCAGGGTTGAACAGTGTACCTCTCAAAAAACTAAAATCTTTATCTTTGTAAACAGAATTACCATAAAAAACAAAAGTTTTTATGGTAATTAAATATTTTATATCAGCTTATCCTTTTTCAAATTAAAAAGAGAGATAGTTGTGAGATAGAAAAATAGACAAATGAGCCGGAATTTATCACATGAAATTTGTGTAGACATTGGAGTAAATCAAGTGTTATATGAGCGTGAGCTGCGAAAAATGTAGGTAGAAAAAAAAATAGAAACTAGTGGTATGCGAGTAAAGGCTTTAAAATATTTCGTTTGTAGACAATAATACTATTAAAAAACAATTTATTTGAAAATTATTTGATTTATTTCAAGTTAATGAATTCGCATTTACAGATGCCTTATTTTATGAAAAAAAAATTATTACCACACCTTATTGGTATATTTATTTGGACATTAGTAAATTATCCTACGTTCAAATGAATAAAAATAAGACGCATACATATGTTTGTTTATTGAATTTAGTATAAGTGACATGGACACTATTTTTGGACACTAACAGAAATTCGAATATATCTATTTCAGCGTTCATTTTTAGAAGTATATTTATATACTTCAAAGTATGAACAGAGAAATGTTAAAAAAAGTGGCTTGAACTTAAACATACGTTACGCTGTCAGTGAAGTTACTATGAGAAGATTTAGAAAATATTTCACACATTTTTCGCAAACCAAAGCAAATCTGTGATAAGTGACGTTTAAAGATTAATAGAAACCTTTTTCGATGTCGAAATATTTACAAAAGGAAACAAAAAGAAAAAAAACTACTACATTTCTTCTGGTAATTTTCTTTCTGATAAAAAATCGCATGTTATTCATTCAATAACCTTTATCTCAATCTAGTGTTATAATATTTTTTTTTTTTTTTTTTTTTTTTTTTTTTTTTTTTTTTACCAAGAAATTATTTTTTTGTAAATTTGTACAATCAACTTTTCAACCAGAGTTTTCAAGAGTGCAGGAAAGTGATACGGGCAAGTTTGTTTTGACAGTTCCTTTCCACATAGTCAAAGTCCTACGACACTCTCATATAATCGGACCACAATAGATTACTTCCAATGGCTGTACAGGGATACTGTAATTTGGAGGTAGGCAGACAAACTTTACATTGTTTTCCTCGTAGTTCTTTAGAAGTTTTAAATTTATATGGGATGGTAAATTATATATATATGTATAAAAGATGTAATATATATGTAAATTATATGTAATATATATGTAAAAGTTGATGCAAGATGTAATATCTTGCCCGTCGACCTTCAATTTCTCAGCCGTCGGTTGTAGACATGTTGTTCCAGTTACAAAAACGTTTCAAATGAAGTACATATTCATGTTGCGACATTGTTTAATGTAAAAAATCGATTTTATAAGAAATTCAAAATATAATTTTTATACGGTCTCCCAGTCCCTATAATTATATTTAGTAAAAATTTACCCATATCATAATAGATACAACAGAAAACGTTTACCTTCTTTTCTGTAAAAATTGACAGTTACTAAATTTCAAAATTTAAGGTATTTGCATTTTATTGAAGAACCAGTTAAAATATAAATTAAAGTACATGAAATTCGAAATCGGAGTGCAATTTATATGTATATATATATATATATTTTACATATTAATTTATTATTTTTATTGGCGAAACCACCGTTAGCCGGTATCGCCAAATCAGGATTATATCATTTAGAAATTTTAACTGACCTCGACCCTTCTTTGATAATAGCTTGATTTTGCGATACTGGCTAAATGTGGCTTCGCCGTAAAAATAGACATACTTCCTTGATTTTAATCTCCAATTGCTTTAAACTCATCGCTATTGAGAATTAACTTAATATTATTAATTATTACTGAATTATTTCTTCTCCCATTTCACTTTAGAGCAAGATTTTTATTTTATATGAATTAGCTCGTATTTTGCACTTCGAATCACATCATTCTGATATCGAAATTGCTATTATGTTCGAGTATCATTAATAAATTGGAACAAAACTGAGGTGCCCATTTGGGAACCCAGGTACAAAAAGGTTAATTCCTTTTTCAATTGATCCCTCAATGAAAGACAACATCATGTGCAAAAATACGAAACTTTTGTAGTATAGAAGTTTTACTTTTTGTGTTACATCTGCTATGATATATGTATCTTTTTACTAAATATAACATAAAAGACTATGGAATAATATAAAAAGTAAGATTTCGTATTTTTTACAATTTCCTTTTAGAATAAACAATGACACAACATGAATATTTACCTCATTTAAAACGTTTTTATAACTGGAACTACATGTATACGTCCATTGGTTGAGAAATTAAAGGTCGAAGAGAGATAACATATTGCACCATTTATATATATATATATATATATATATATATATATATATATATATATATATTTAGCCACCTTTTAAAAAATTAAAATAAGATTTATTACTCATAACCATTCTATAAAATCTTTTCATTTTTTTCTTAATTATTACATTTTCTTTTAACTTTACTTTTTTCTACAACACAATATTTAATGCTAAATTTTCATATGCAATTAAAAAACAAAATAATTAAACACATTTGATGCAATTGCTGTGCCATTGGTAGATCTTTCTTTTCACTTTAAATTTTACTTAGCTTTAAAAGAGAAAAAAAAGTGGTTACAGAATTTATATGCATTTAAAGAATTAGGGGAATTTAATTATTTTGATACCAGAAATCCCATAAAGTTCAAACCGCTAAATCTGAAGATAGATTCTTTTTTAAGCTATTGGATAGCTTTTAGCGCGGGCTTTGAGCACGGTGACCGAATCCAAAAATTCCGTAACGAGAAATATCCTAACACATACGTAACGAAAAAAACCTAACACTCGGCTAACGTCGTTTCAGCTCGGCAGACTTCGGCATGGTATGCTTCGGTAGACTTCGGCAGACATTGACGCGGTATTTTTCAGATATTTAGAGGATATCAAGTCTCAAACTTATATTTCTTATTTCAGTTACTATAAATCTATTGTTTCAATAATAAAAATTCCTGATAGAATGTGTATAGAAAAGAATCGTCTTAATATAAAACAAGGTAGGATAATGTAGCTTTTGGTGATTCGAGACCCAACCAATGGTGAGGATCGAAAAATTTAAAATGCTTATAACTCGCGATTTAATTTTCGTAGCGCGGCCAAATTTTGTTTGGTTATTTTGTAATGAGACAGTGTTAATTTTTGGTGACAGTACACCCCCACGGTGAGGGTCGAAAAAGTTAATATGCTTATAACTCGAGGTCTAATTTTCGTAGCGCGGCCAAATTTTGTTTCGTAATTTATTATGAAACAGTGTTAATTTTTGGTGACAGGAGACCCCCCACGGTGAGGGTCGAAAAATTTAAAATGCTTATAACTCGCGATCTAATTTCCGTAGCGCGGCCAAATTTTGTTTGATAATTTATTATGAGACAGTGTTAATTTTTGGTGACAGGAGATCCCCCATGGTGACGGTCGAAAAATTTAAAGTGCCTATAACTCGCGATCTAATTTTCGTAGCGCAGCTAAATTTTGTTTGGTAATTTATTATGAGACAGTGTTACTTTTGGTGACAGGAGACCCCCCCCCCCCCACGGTGAGGGTCGAAAAATTTAAAATGCTTATAACTCGCGATCTAATTTTCGTAGCGCGGCCAAATTTTGTTTGGTGATTTATTATGAAACAGTGTTAATTTTTGGTGACAGGAGACCTGCCACGGTTAGGGTCGAAAAATTTAAAATGCTTATAACTCGCGATCTAATTTTCGAAGGGCGGGCAAATTCTGTTTGGTGATTTATTATGAAACAGCGTTAATTTTTGATGATAGGAGACCTCCCACGGTGAGGGTCGAAAAAGTTAAAATGTTTATAATTCACAATCTAATTTTCGTAGCGCGGCCAATTTTTGTTTGATGATTTATTATGAGACAGTGTTAATTTTTGTTGACAGGAGACCCCCCACGGTGAGGGTCGAAAATTTTAAAATAATTATAACTTGCGATCAATTTTCGTAGCGCGGCCAAATTTTGTTTGGTAATTTATTATGAGACAGTGTTAATTTTTGGTGACAGGAGATCCCCCATGGGGAGGGTCGAAAATTTTAAAATGCTTATAACTCGTGATCTAATTTTCGTAGCGCGGCCAAATTTTCTTTGGTAATTTATTATGAGACAGTGTTACTTTTGGTGACAGGTGCCCCCCCACGGTGAGGGTCGAAAAAGTTAAAATGCTTATAACTCGCGATCTAATTTTCGTAGCGCGGCCAAATTTTGTTTGGTAATTTATTATGAGAGAGTGTGTTAATTTTTGGTGACAGGAGACCCCCCCCCCTACGGTGAGGGTCGAAAAATTTAAAATGTTTATAACTCGCGATCAATTTTCGTACCGCGGCCAAACTTTTTTGGTAATTTATTATGAGCCAGTGTTAATTTTTGGTGACAGGAGACCCCCACGGACGAGGTTCGGAAAATTTAAAATGCTTATAACTCGCGATCTAATTTTCGTAGCGCGGCCAAATTGTGTTTGGTAATTTAATAAGGTATTGCATAGCTTTTATCGCGGGCTTTGGCTGCGGCGAAAGAATCTAGAAATTCCGTAACGAGAAAAAACCTAACACTCCGGCTAACGTCGCTTCAGTTTGGCAGACTTCGGCACGGTATCCTTCCGTAAACTTCGGCAGACACTGACGCGGTATTTTTCAGATATTTTGTTTAGGGAATATCAAGTCTTAAACTTATATTTTTTATTTCAGCTACCGTAAACGTATAATTTCAATGATAAAAATTCCTGATTAACCTACCTGTATTGTAAGATAATAAAAATATTTTAAACGATATTAACTTCTCATTTATTCAATAAAAGAAAGAAAATTGTTATCGGTCATCACGTTCAAAAAGTGTAACTTTAATTAATATCAAAGACAAGAAAAACTGCATAAATAAAAAATAAATAAATAATTATAATTGCATAAGTTGATAAAAAATGCTATGCAATAGCTTTACCGCGGCAGTTCCCGAGTGCCACATGTATTTTTTCAATTAATGCGACGAAGATTCCTCAACAAAATTTCTAGTAAAAGATCCTTGAATATGTAGGAATTTTGTGTTACTCATTAAATGAGGTCTTTTTCTTAAAACTGGAAATAAAAAGCATTTTTTTTTTGAAATAGTAGTTGTCTAAGGAGAAAGTTTTTATCTTAAAATAACAACTATTATCATAAACAATTAATTAAAAATTATATAATTCAGTATGTAGACATCAATATGTGCAAAGAATCAAAGTAAAAAGTGAATCGATTCGATCGTATTGGAATAATCGTGGTCACCAGTATGAAGAACGCACCGAAGCTTCCGTGAAAAACCCGTTTAGTTCTTCTTTGACAATTCTATCAATAATATTTTTTTTAATAGAATCATCTATTCCAGTAGCATAAAGTAGCATATTTTAAAACGATACACCCTTTAAACGTGGAACTTGCAAAAAATTGATTTTTCTAAATTTATGATTAACCACCTAATCGTCTCGCCCGAGACATTCAGGGTCAGCAAGCTTCACGGCTATTATTCAGAGTTGTCTGATTCCCACCAGTTTTATAAAATAGTATAATTGGTATTATTCTGGTATCATTTTACTTGTTATTAATCAAGAAAAATATTCTTTTCTTAAAAAGTGGTGTCAATAATGAATTTGAATTTTTAAACCGTAATTTAATGCGATCATTAAGGGGCTAAGTCAAGGCATGATTGTGACTCCAAGTCCACTCACTTTAATTTTAAATCGAACCCGGATACTTGGCTTACAAGGCCAGTGCTTTTCCATTACCTGCGGTTTATTCTGCGAGCTGTTTCAAATGACAGACCAGATGTTACGACCAATAAGGTTATGTCAGCGAAAATTCCCAGCCGGCTATAGCCCAGATAGCTTAACAGGTAAAGCATTGGCCTTGTAAGCCAAGTATCTGGGTTTGATTCCCGGCCTGTGCAAATTTTTCGCTCAGCTGGAAATATTCAATTCATCTCATACAAGTTGTAAATGTCTATGTTTTTCTCTTCAAAAAATTGTGCTTATTAGATAAAATCCCCATCAAACAATAAAGTGATTTTGAATTTTTCAAACGATTTTGATTAAAAAAAATATTGGTGTATAGATTGGTATAAGAATAACGTCATATGTTGCAGACAATCTTGTGTAATTTTCATTAGTTAAAAAAATTAATGCTGAAAATGGAAAATTTTAGAAAAATTAACATGGCTCGAAAATAATAAGTTTAGTCGCAGAAAAAAAATATCTGCCATATGTTTTGAGATGTGT
Source organism: Maratus speculifer (assembly GCA_964019185.1). Taxonomy (NCBI): domain Eukaryota; kingdom Metazoa; phylum Arthropoda; class Arachnida; order Araneae; family Salticidae; genus Maratus; species Maratus speculifer. The sequence continues at coordinate 146,062,011 of OZ025300.1, forward strand.
GCAGTGACTATCGATTCCAAGTTTCATAGAAATCGGTCTTGTAGTTTCAAAGGAAACGTCTAAAACAAAGTCTAAAAGCTCGCATATTTTTCATAGGATTGCACATAGTCCTACCTTTTTTAAGTATAAACAATTAAATAAGCAGGTTTATTTCAGAAAAGAAAGGTTCTGTTACCTTAAATTTTTAAATAACACCAATGTCAAACATAACCTACTTTAACAACAATAAAAGAGTCATAAAATAATGTAGAAGGAATTTTAAAACTATATCATAAGGCTCATGTCATTTTTTGAAACATTGGAGTTTTAAATATGACAAAATAGCGTTGTTTTTAAAAATATGTTCTCTTACCGTCAGATTTCAAATGTAATATTAATGCCAAACATAACTTATTCCCAAAGGAAATGATTATTATCTTGTAATTGTATCTTTAAAAAAAAAAAAAAAAAAAAAAAAAAAAAAAACAATCGCTTTCAGGATGATTTAGAGTCCAAGAAAATGTGTATTTTACTTTATTAGTCATCATTCGAATAGCAGTTTTCTCTTTGGAAATACTTTAAAACATTAAAATAAATTTTAAAAAAAATGTTGTACGTTTTATGTTTCCATACCAGTTTCTGAAAAAACATTTCGTGTAATAAGCCCTCGAAGATATAAATGTAATAAATTATATATTTTTAATGATACATATAAATCTAATCATGATTAAGTTATTTTCTTTGAGTAATTTATATCAGAGTTTAATGTTGTTTATTTATATGAAATATGTTTTAATTTGAAAAATCTGACTTCATATCGCTAGGTAATATTTTATGCCTGTTGCAATATTGAAGAGGAACTTTTTATTGATAGTAAAGGAAGTTTTCTCTGTCTAATTTAATATAAGATAGTTATAGTTTGAAGGAAATGTTATGTTTTAAATTTACAGGTTGGTAAGTAAAAAAATAAAAAATAATAATTTCTAGAATATAACACATATTCTTTTTAAATAATGGTCTTTATAAAAATAAATCAGTGTAAAAGTAAATATGTGTAAATAATTTAAAAAACAGTTTTAAACGTTATTTTATTAACATTGATTGTTTAACTTTAAAGGCACAAGTATAATTTTAGTTTTATTATATGCCGTTACGAAAAAAAAAACTACTTTTTTTGTGTGAGAGCCGATTACGTAAAATTAAGCGTTTTATTCATGCTTCGTTGAAAGTGCAAACGAGTGAAGGTATTTTTAAATTATAAGTTTCTCTTTTTTTTAAGATATGACAAGAAAAAAATTTGAATTATCTATTCGGGATTTTTTAACCTTTTATGTATTTGCAATCAAAGTTACAGGTAAAATTTAACAAGATATCTGTCATTTAAGCAGATTCTTTTGCAAAACTACAAATTTCTGCAGCTTTCCAAAACTAATTTTGTAGATTTTTATCTTTTTTAGCTTCGTACAGTGTAGAGATAAAATTTTAATAGCAATACTGATTTCTGTAATTTTACATATGTAGAGTTACATTTATTTATTTATTTATTTTACAGTGTAGGCAAATTGATGATTAATTAACAATCAGTGTAAAACAAAGTGGGAAAAATCTGGATTTAGTGGATGCGTTCTCCAGATGCGCAGAAAACAAAGTAAGTTGGAAAAAAGTGGGAATTGGTGTTGTCGCGTCTTTGATTAAGGTGTCTCAGAACTACTTAATTTTTTTAAAAAGAAGAACATCTTCAATGTTTAATGCTTCAAAATTTTTATAACATTAAAACACAGTTTTTATTGAGATGAAAAATAGAAGTACGTTCTTTCATTTTGTGCCTTCAAAAAATTGCAAAGTGTAGAATTGACATTTACAGGGCGCTCCAAACTGTCAGATATTGGTATAATAGTTTACGCACACAATTACAACATAAATATGGCAACTAGAATGGGAATTTTGACACAGACTTATACATCAGATTGAAATAGATATCTTGAACCTAACGAAATTTATATTTAAATCATTTTTCTATTTTAAATACAAAGTTGTATTTAACTAATACAATTTTTTTGAAAATTTCAACAACATAATCACCTAAGAAATAAACTTTTTTTGAACAATAAAAAGGAAATTTTAGGCTCAATTTATACAGATTAACATGAGAGATATATTTTAAAAATTTTATATGAAAATACTTACAAGATTTTCAGATATCGTGCGCGTTATGAAAAAAAATGCCATTTGGAGAAAAATGACTTCCAAATTTCGGAAACGTCGCTTGAGATATTGTGCAGGTAAAATTCTAAAACCCAGAACTTTTGTTTTAATGAGAATTTCGAGAAAACAATTATATAAAAATGTTCAGAAAAGATAGCAGTTTAAGACATAAAAAAATGAAATTTCGAAAATTTGGAAGCATTAAGAATCCAGAGATCCCTTAAAGAGGCGTGAATATTAATTCTAAGAGAAATGATACTGAAATCATTTTAAAAGGTCAGAGAGTACTGAGAAAGATTTTATTTACGAAAGCGATAACAAATATTCACAATATCTGATTTTTATGAAGAGGAAATAACGCGATGTGTTTAACAAATGCATAGAAATTAAAAAGTGGATATGAAAAAAAAACAGAGAATTGATAACAATTGTTATTACCTTTTTGATTAAAGATACGTAGATGTCGATTCCAAGACTGATGATTGTGATAATATTTTTATAGTAAGTATTAGTGATGCTACAGTTTGTACTGAGGACGAGTTTACTTATGAAATGAACAACGAAAATTCGTCATATCCGATTTTAATGAGAAGGACACAATGCGATATTTCTTCTTGCAGCTTTTGAAGATTCAGATAGTGATTCCGAAATAGAAAGATTCGCTTCATATTTCTTAATTTTTTATATAATTGTTTAGTTTTTCATTAAAATTATGATTTTTGTTTGACAATATTTTGAAATTTTTTAGGGTCGTTTTATCTCTGGGTGAGGAATTTTACTAATATTTTGTCATTCAAAATAGGGTTGTTGGCTTATACGCGATTATATGCGGTAGATATTTCTTGAGATATGTTTAGTAATACTACACAATTCTTTTAAATATATTTACTTCTTTGTTTTTCTTAGAGGAATTTGGAAATAGCAAACTTTCATTTAAAAAAATTGCTGCAGTAATGTACTTATAGAAGCATATGTATGTAATTTCTTTCGCAAGTATATTATCGTTCCAACAGTACATTAAAATAAAAAAAAATGATTTAATTTTCAAGTGGGATAAGAAACAAAAAATGGCGTTTGAGTAATTTATATTACATATTTTACTTCTACAAGTGCAATTTATCTTAATTTCTTTTTCTAAAACTATAATATATTCAGAAGAAAAAGCACATATATAATTAAATGTCATATCATTGAAACTGTAAAACATATCAATCATTTTTTATTATTATTATTTTTTTTTTTAGAAATTTCAACACAAATTGAAATATTTCTGTTTTTTATTACTTGGACATTAGTATAAACAACGACTGAAAATCCAATTAAAGAGTAAGGAAATATTTATTATCCTTAAAATGTCATTAAAATCTAAACAGAACAAAAATGTATTATGGCATTTTCCCTGGAAGATATTAATTATTGCTTTTCTCGTATTTATTTTTGATTTATAATATTAATTAGTTAAAAGTTATTGCATCAGTGACTTATGACGAGGAAAGAATATTTCTTTTTCGTTAATTTTGCAATTATGGATTAGTTTACTAATAGCACAGAAAAGTACTTCGAGGGTAGTTTTTCCCCTTGATGTTTAGCATGTTAATTATTGAATTTTTAGTACTATCTAGAAATAAAATAAAAGATAACTTTGCATAATAACTCATAGATAAAATAATTTTCTTGAAAAAATATATATGAATAATGTTCAAAATATTTTTTCATAAAACTGAAAATTTTAGTGTACTTTTCTAACATATTTTTGCAAAATTGTATGTATTACTTTCTTATATCTGCAAATAGTTTTATGTTTTTTTTCTAAAATAGTTTTACACGATTATACATACTGTTTATCCGTACATAAAATAATTTTGTTAAAAATTGTTTTAGCGTACATTTTTTATATAAAATAATTTTTATATAAAATAAAACCTGTGATACTTTAATTCTTTGTTGCCATGTTTTAAAGAAGCTGCAATGTACTTAATAATCCTCTTATTGTGCACCCCTGCCGCTAAGAGGCGCAGACCTTGACTCCGCCTTTAATCTTGCGGAAACCTCTTCCATAGGTCTTGGGACGTTTGACTTGAATGCTTCTTTGGCTTCGAGCGTAATGCCGTTTCTATGTATCGCGTATAAATGAGTAATTTTAACTTAATTGTTCATTTTACTGGACATATACTTTTATAAAGAATATATTTGACCCATATTTTGCCGATAAATGTATTTCCATTTGCTATATGAATCATTACATGTATGATATATAAGTTTTTTAGGAACATTCAAATTTAAAAAGCATTCTAATTTCACAAATATGTTCGCAAGTTTGACCTGTAATATATGTGGATACATGCAATTTGTTTTTCTTTGATGTAATAAAAAAATAAATAAGGATCATTATTTTAACATTTTTTATGCTCTTTCCATATCATCTATAAAGTAAACCTTTTGAATTAATGATTAATAAAACATTTCTTTTTAAGTATGTGTTACAGAAGAACGGAAACGTAGGTTTATTTACTTCAACTTCTGTTTTAAATTATGTCAAACTGATTAGTTTTCGTATAATGCCGTGGTAACAACCTCACGTATTTTCGCTTATGTATGTTCTAGTTCAAGCATTAACTTTCAAAAAATCTTCACGGATGTTATGAACATTTAAAATAGTGATTAAATTGTTATTACTGAAATGACTAACATTTTTCCAAATAAACTATAGACGATATAATATACATATTATATTTTAATAAAACAATCAAACACTTTCTATAAAATTACGACACTATTAGAAAAACAGCAACAACAGCAACAAAGAAACACAGCATTTATCTATTCTTTAAATTTTTGCTCGTTTGATACAGGAAAACTTATAAAATATTTCTATAAAATAATACAGTTTCGTACCATAATTTGATTGACCTGAAAAATCTATTTTGGTGTTTAAAACGACAACAACAAATAAATAAAACATGGAAGAAAATAAAAAGAAAGCTTTAAAATATTCTGGAACTTGTCAAAAATTTCCTTTTCTGGGAAAACAAACTGAATGTACTCTTATATATATTATGTTCGGGAAATGTATATTAGGCAACATTTTAAAGAAAGTGAATAACTGATTATTAATACATGTTAGAAAATCGGGATTTTTCATGCGAATAAAGTTAATATTGGTTTTTATGTCTAATGTAACTTTGCGGTAAACCTTTTTAAATTAAAAAAATATCGGCGGCTCATCATTGAACTATATAACCATGAATCAAAATAAGAGATTTTAAATTTTAAATTAAACAAACAATATTCTTTATTTTTAAGGTAAAACTTTCATTATTATAATTTTAAAGTCCACTCCATTTGAAATTATAAAACGCGTAACAAACTGAACACATAAGTATAAAATTCTTAACAGAAAAAATGCGAGACATTCCAAACCAAATATAAACCAAAGCGAATTAATAAGTGGAAAAATCTTACAGGACACAAGCCGCGGATCGATCAAGGTTTGGGTATGTTCCCGTTATATGACCCGATGTATAATTTTAATTTGTATTCAATTTATATCCCATTTTTCAAATATGCCTGATTTGTGAGATGTCAGAGATTTGCAAAAATCTCAATTTTTAATGTACTAGGAAGATAAAACTTTCAAAGACACAGCATAAGACATTGCAATGAAATAAGCAATGAAAATATTATTAAAGACATTTCTAATGTGTAGATTGCAGCAATAATGCTTTTTATAAATAAAGATGGATATATTATTTTTCTATTTTTTTTGACATGTGCTTTTTGTGTTGTTTGTAAGCTTGTGATATGTTCTATTTTGTTTTACAATTAGCAAATAAATTTCATTCTTTATCATAGTTCTCAAAATTGAGGTTTGTTTAATATTGCATAATTTTATTAAAGAAAGTTATTTTTTCAATATTTTTCAAAGCAGTTTTCCCATGATTTATTTACGAAATGAAAGACAAAAAAAACTTTTAATTCATATTTTAAAGTCAGACATTTAACGGTTAATAATAATCACTAAAAACTTGCTTTATTTACTTTCATTTACCTGCAAAGAGTAAAAAAATAGCTGTATATCAAACATGAAAAAAAAAAAAAAACTTTTAAAATATCTTTATATACATTCTTGAAAAATAAGTTGACATTAGAGTTAATTAATATCAGTTTAACTATCTTAGTTTGTGAGATAATAAAGCTAAATTCCAGTCTTAAATCATCAGACAAACAGTTAAGAATAAGGCTATGCAAAAATGTGATTATTTCAATTAAATAAAAATAGTAAAATAATTCGAAACGTATAAAATATCTTTAACAAATATAATTTAGATTCTTGCAAAGCATTTTCTTATTAATTTCAATTGTAATAATGTTCAAATGTATAATAAAATAAAAGTAAAAGCTAATCAAATGTCATAAACATTCATATAATTCTTAAAGCCATAAAATAACGAAATAAGTTTTATAGTTAATAGGTTTTTTGCTGTTTTTATGTTTTGCATGCAAGCTATTTGGAACATTTAATATTAGAGTGCATATGGTTAATAATGTAGAAAAAAGTTGATTCCCTATAGATTAAAATAAACTTTTTGATAATTAGCTGTATTTCCCCCTACTATTTCGGTTAAATGGAGGAATTTAAAATATTATTTCTGTGTTTTACTGATTTAAAAAATATTATCATTGTTATACTAAATGAAAACTTACGACAAATTTTTCAACAACGTTAAGAAATACTTCGCGATGATTAAGTATTTTTTTCTTTTACGTGTATTTTACATTTTGCAATAGCTGCACTTTTAAATTATTTTGATAAACATTTTTAATAAAATAAAAGTTAAACATAAGAAGTAAAAAGTCATGCCATTATTAAGATCAAACAGCCAAGAAATAAACTTTATAATTACAAGGGATATTTTAGCATCTGAGATATTTACTGATATTAAATATGAAAATGCATTTCTACAATATCATAAGGTAAGTAAAAAGGTAATTTCCTGTACATTAGAGTAATTCTTTGGATAATTAGCTTTGTTTTGTTTTTTCAAAGATTTAAGTTTAACTAAAGAATTTAAAACATTGTTTCAATAGTTTGTTGATTTATAATGTATTTATTTATTGTACTAAATCAACGTAGACATATAACAATAAAGGTATGGACATATAAAAACATATAAAAATAAATCTCGATACATTAAAAGTAAGAAATATTTTGAGTTGAATTAGCTGCATAATTGGAAATTATTTACATGTATTAAGTTAAATAAATTTTAAGATTTTCTTCTAAACTTCATATTTCTAAGAATCCTCCGAAATATTTAATGCAAATAAATAAGACGAATTTAAATAAAAAATTGTTACTTATAAATATGAAAAGCGTTTTTATTAAAATATATTTATTAAAGAAAGTCATGCCCAATAGAAAGAAATAAGGAAAAGGTCTAGAATATATAAATACTTTTCGTATGTTTCAAAATGTGTTAAGGGTAAATGGTTCCTAAATCCGAGTTTATAAATAAGTATTAAATGTTCTCTATAGCTAGAAAATGAAATGAACTGTAACAAAAGTACATTTACTTGATTATCCAAGTAATGCTCATGGGTGCTGGGAAAACTATGTAATATGTGATATGTAATAAATAGAATGAAATATTTCTTTTTTCTTTCTTTTTCTACTTTCTTTAATCTTTACCAAAAAAAGCTTAGAATTTGTGACATTTTTGATTTTTTGTTTCCGATGTACTTCTACTTTTTATGAGGCTCTCAACGCGATTTCACTCTTTTTATAAAATGCCTTTTTGAATCTGAAAAAAATATTTTAATGCTCTCTTTGTCTAGAAATAATATACGGAATTCATAAAAAATGAATATTTAATTAGACATTGATATAAATTTAGGCTGAGTAGTTTTGTGTGTAAATCACAATAGTTGGTGTTTGTTGCCAAGCTGATTTTTTTTCATAATTTCCCCAGCTGTTGTATTTTAAAAACCAGAGAATAGAATATAATCAAATTTCTTTTTCTGTTAAACTTTGATTAAAGTTGTCAGTGATTAAATTTTCGAATAAGTCTATTGGCATATTTTTTGCTGTTAAGCTGCAATTTACACGATTTTTTCGATAGCTATGTTTCAAAAATTAATGCAGATTTTGTACGCATTAAGATATTCACGGAGTTTTAATTGTTTTAGTACCAGAAATTTTGTAAAGTAATAGTTTGTAACGATCCACTTTTCGACTTTTCCGTATTGTCTGAATCTGAAATTTCTGAAATGCCTCTTGGATAATTAAATATATATGCCTGTTTATTCTGATTATATATGAATGTAAAGATGTTTATCGATATGTATTAACTTTCAATCGTTACCTTTTTACCACCTTAAAATTATGATTTTTCAAAATTCTTAAGTTTAATAATTACTCCATATTTCTTTCCATTTATTTTGTAATGGTCATTTCCTTTTATAAATTAAGCTGTCAGTTTTATTCTACTCCATGTGGTTCTCTCACTGCAGCTTACTGTTTTAAAACAATTGAAATAATACTCTTTAATTACCTGGTACCAGTTTTCATATTTTATTCACAGGCTTATGTTTTTTTGTTGCCATGCAGAATTATCCAGTCTTAATTACTTCTAGACTTTTAGATGCAGATGGTTTTTATCTTCTGCAACGTATAAAACAATATCATTGTTAATATTTCGACTTTAACTTTCTTATTTTTCCTATTAATGTTGATTTCTGTCCTTCTAATCCCATGAGATTTTTGGCAACCAACCGTAGAATTCTAAATTCATGATTTTCGGTATCCGCAATTCTCCACTTAACATTTATGTTAATAATTTCACATTTTGCATTTTGACACCGCTCGTAAAGCTATCACTAACGGAAAATGTTTATAACTATGCTAATAACACATGCTTATAGAACGAGTCTGGCTATTTGGATGCATATGTAGTTCCGCCAACATTCAATACTTAGAGTAAATGTTTATTCAAAAACCAACTTTATAACAAAAATCATTGTTACATCATGTTTTTAAAATGTCCCTGCAAGTTATTCAAGTCGAAGCCATTTTATAAGTTAAATAAAATCATTAAAATATTACCGTGTATAAATTTCTCCAATTCTGTAAAAATGAAACGAATCATCAATAAGCCTGTCAAATAAGCTTTAATTTTGATAAATTCTCTGATGACATTTAGTGGCCAGTGTTAAAAAAATGCTATAAAAACGCTATAAAAATGTTTCAACAACCTTTTAAGAGTGAAACTTTTGCACGAGCTCCATAAAGTAATCAAAATATCATATATGTATTCTGTTTATTATTTCAATCAAATAGACTGAAAAATTTAAATTTGAAGAAAAGGACAACTGCTACATTTTTAGTAGATTTATATGAATATATGTATACATATACAAAAATTGTCAAAATAATTGCTGATGAATAAAAAAAAATATTAAGAAAATAAAAACATAATTATTTCTTTATTTTTTTTTATAAAAGAGGTCTAGTGCACTATGAAATTAATATTTGAAATATTTTCATACTTTTATAGTAAAATATTAATATACGTTTTACAAAATGAGAATAATATTTTCATCTTTATTTAACTTTCCATTTTAGTTTTTCATTATAAAAAATTGCATGTTCTGTAAATCCTGTTGTATACTGCTAAAAATTTTTTTCTAGTTTGAACCAAATTTTGGTGCTCAGTAGCTGTCACTATAAGATGGTGAAATCCCGTACCAACATTTGGACCTTCCCCTTTTAACCAAGTTCTAACTATTTCAACTTTTATTAACCCTTTCCGGCGCAGTGTTACCACTCCGGCAACACCTAATTTTATTTCTAAACATTCAAACGGCACCAATAATATTTTAGTAAAATTTTACTTTTACAATGACAGCTTAAATCAGGGAGTTCTTAATTTCTAAAAAAAATCTTTCGTAAATTCCGGTGTCAGTCGACAATTTCTCATTTTAAGAACAGGACTTCACTGCGCCGGAAAGGGTTAAACAGGACTTTCAAATATTGGTTCAAGATTTTCTCATCTTACAGTAGTACCTATTGATCACCAAAATTTTGTTAAAACAAGAACAAGATATTTAACAGTATGTGTTTGAATAAAGAAAAGTAATAGATTAGTGTTGTACAGATTAGTTTATTGATGTCTTGATATGGGGAGAAGAATTTGTGTTTAAGTAACGCAATTGTTGTGTTTAAATAATTGTTTTACCAAACATATTATAACTATGTGTTTAAGTTGTGATAAAAAATATAGAGTTTTTTTTTTTAATTTCGATAAGAATAAAATATGATTTATGCATTTTTCTTTTATGTATGAAGGATTGTTTTCTTCAACGAAGAAAATTTGAGACAAGACTGTTTTACATAAACAAGAATGAAAAAAAAAATCATGTACCAAACATAGATTTTGAAACTTTCCAACGCATTCAGAATATTGTGATAATTTAATAAATAATTAGATAATTTAATAAATTAGATTAGATAATTTAATAAATTATTATATGTAATTCAAGCATATTGAAACCATCATTGAGAATCATTATATGATATGTAAATTTATACCTATTATAGGCATGCATGCCAAAAATAAGTTCAGTTGAGAAATTCACGCACATCAGTTGGAATTCCATTTCAGCAATTTCTACTAATAAGGAGAATAGTCGTGATGTTCTAAATTCTAAAAACGTTATTACGTTATTGCACTACTTCTTCGTCCATATTTTCCGGTCAGTTATTCTTTTGCAGATATTTTTCTGCAAATCAGTACAATCGTTGTCTTCTGTAGCTATTTCGTTTACAATTGTTCTTCATGATTTCTAGATGGTTTGTTCTTTGCTAATTTCCATGCAGTATCAGCATTATAAATTGCATCCAAAATTGAGAAATGTTAACCATCCTGGTTAATACTAAACTCGAATAATTTGATCCGGATTAAACGAGATTCTACATCATATTGTTTTTTGCCTTTTGTAACATTTTCTGCATCATTCAAGAAAGTAAACAAATTTTGCACTCAATAAAATATTTTGAATTTTACATAAAAGGAAGAGAATTTTAATATTTTTCAAAGATTGTTAGTAATTTGTGTTTTAGTAATATTTAACTCTTTAAATGAAATTATTTTTTCAATTTATTCAAAGTTTTTGATTTTCATTAAAATATTTCTTAATTCTTTATTTCTTAAAATTTTGAAAAACGATGGAATATTCATAATATCATTTTAAAGCATAGGTATAAATTTTCTCTTTTCGGAACCATAGGACAAAATAATATGAATAGATAAAAAAAATCTCATCTGCAATTTAAAGCGAGTAAAAGCGAAAATATTTATCAAAACGTCAAGCTGTCAAGAGCCTTGTCATTTATAATTCCGTAAATTTGAAGTTTTGTCAAGAATTAAAAGGTACTTGAATGTTGAATATTGTTATGAGAAAAAAATACTAAAGACCTCCTGTTTTATGTTTCTCTAAAATATACTGTGGAAAAATTTATGTTTGCAGAGTAATTGAATACATACTTAAGGAGGAGATTTACTTTTTGAAACATACAGTTTTCATAATGGTTGCTAAAGAATATAACATAAATATTCTTGAATTTTATATATTTATTTGTAAAACTAATGTATAATGGGCATTATTTCTGTGATTAGTCGTATTAATATTAATAGAATCTTCTCGTCATATCAAACCACTTTATGCAACATCATATTTTCTGGCCTTTTACAAGTTATTTATTCTCTAACTCAGTTGTATATTCTATACAATATTTTATTTTTTGTGTAAAGGAATGAAAAAAAATAAACTGTATTTATGATACAAATGGAGTTCAGAACAATATCAGTGCAGAATTCGCCTTGCTTACTAAATTAAAACGTAAAAATACAAGTAACCGTACATATATTACTTAAAAGTTGCATAAAACAAATAATCACTTAAAACTTCATTTAAAGTACTTTTAGAATGTCCACTGTATTTATGATTGCTAGAATCTTGTGTTTTCTGAATATGTAATACTATGCAAAATTAAAATTTAATGAATATCAATTTCTATTTAAAATAAAGCAACAAAATCTTGCTTATATATTAAGAAAACAGACAGATTTTTATAATATGTTTTTTAAATATCCCCCCCCCCTAATTCATCCATACTTTTAGCATGTTACACCACTAATGCATTATTATTTACACCTATTTTAAGGCAAGATATTTAAAAAAAAGCAAAAAGGAAATAAATGTAATGTAAATGGAAGGGAAACTGAGAATCTAGAAAACAGGAAGTCTGTTCCTTCCGAATTTAGTGTCATTCCAAAAGAAAAAAAAATATATAAATATGGACAGTAAGAAACATATTTCAGTTTTAAGACCCTTTGAGGACGAGCGACATGTATACATGCCACAAAAAGGATTAAAAATCCTTGTGAATCCCCGCCAGTAAAAATTTACTGTAAATTTTGCTTTGTTTAATTGGAGTATTTTTTCAATTTAATAAGATGCAAATTTCTGTTTTAAAAACAGGTGACAAAACATTAAAATTTTCATAAAAGGGTTCGCGAAGGGAAAAAAATACACGCTTTTTAGCACTTTCCAACAAAGTTGAAAAGTGCTTATGCATTCGGTTTGTCTGGCCGTCTGTCCGTCTGGCCGTCTGTCCGTCTGTCCGTCTGTCCGTCTGTCCGTGCTCTAACTCCCTTAAATATACTCGGATTGCTATGAAATTTTTATACGTTATTGAGCTTTACTCTAGCACGAACCCTATTGAAAATGAAGTATCTACCATGATTAGTTTATCTACAGGGCGAATCAAAAGTTTCCCATTACATTACGGCCTATGGGGAAAAATCGTTAATATACTCGGATTGCCATGAAATTTTAGGACATTATTGACGTTTACCCTAGCACAAGTCCTATTGAAAATGAAGTTTCTACCATGATTAGTTTATCTACAGGGCGAATCAAAAGTTTCCCATTACATTACGGTCTATGGGGGAAAATCGTTAATATACTCGGATTGCCATGGAATTTTAGGACGTTATTGAGGTTTACCCTAGCACGAACTCTATTGAAAATGAAGTTTCTATTATGATTAGTTCATCTACAGGGCGAATCAAAAGTTTCCCATTACATTACGGCCTATGGGGAAAAATCGTTAATATACTCGGATTGCTATGAAATTTTAGGACGTTATTGACGTTTACACTGGCACAAGTCCTATCGAAAATGAAGTTTCTACCATGATTAGTTTGTCTACAGGGCGAATCAAAAGTTTCCTATTACATTACGGCCTATGGGGAAAAATCGTTTCAAAGGAATTTTAAAGATGCTATACCCTGTCAAACATTAAAATATGCATTCTATAAAATATAAGGTGAAAATGTGGCTATTATTCATTTACAGGGCCACACAAAAGAATTCCATTAGATAGTGGTAAAAGGAGGAATTGTGTGTGACATATTTTAAATATATTAAGCTTTTTCCTGTATAATAAAATTGATATATGTCACTGAAGCTCAATATAAATTATACGCTACTGTCTTGCATTAATATGAAGTACATAGCATTTACAGGGCCATACAAAAGATTTCAAATAGTATATTTTTTCCGAAGTACCGTATATGTGTCCGATGATGGCTGATGGAGGGATGAAATGCATTTATGATAATTATGATATTCGCGTTTATATTTCGCTAAATATATGCACATTATATGGTGTGTATAAATGTTATAGTTGATATACAGGACTACCCAAAAGAGCTCACCAACGTTACTGAATATGAGCGTAAATTTTTTAAACGTGGTTCTTAAATAAGCTATGCATTTTTACGCTGAGCTGCATTCAATTTACTGAGAAATGTTTGCAGAATATAGATAAAGGGATATACAGGGCCATGCAAAGAATTCGGTACATGGACGCCTATGAATGATGATTTATGAGAATGTGATTTCAGTTGTTTTAAAAGTGTTTTAGTTTACAATAAACTTTAGCCTAATGCTGACGTGTAATAAAGATACAATGTAAACTACAGGGCTGAACAAAAGTATCCAAGTATGTTTCCATCTAATAGTATGAATTGCTGAAAAAGAAATTTAAGGCTACTGGGTATTTTCTTGCTAAGCTAAATTTTCCCATTATATGAACTGACATATGAAATACAGGGCTGTTCTAATGTACTGGAATACATATTTGGGTATATTTGGCTATACACTATTATTTCCCTAAATAACAAAGTTTTGTTAAAGATTTCATTAAGTGTTGGAAAGTGCTTCATAATCTATGCTTAACGCATGATTTTCCTTACTTGTTTATATATAAGATGGTTTTATTTGCATCCACTAAAATATTCCATATTTACGATCCATTTTAAATAACATTTACAGAAAAGTATGCATTTGACGTCACAGTCGTAGAATAATACACAAATCCAGCAAAAAGCGATTCATTATTCAAGAAACTCCACAAGAAAAGAAATCGACTATCTAGTGATTTGCAAGCCTTCACTTCTTTGTAACGTTAGCATAGATACTTATAATTTAATATAGTTTATAACAGCTCCATGTTCTATCAGAAATCATTCATTTAAGTATATAAATATATGTACATTTTTTTTCAAACTAGCAATTATTTGTTTTATTATTATCATTTTTTTTTTACTTTCTTCTGTCTTTACTAGAAGAAAGTGTCAGATTCATGAGGATTTTTGAAATCCGTTTGTGTTTAACGAATTTACATGTTTTAGGGGTCAGAGAATACGAAAAATCATGTTTTTACAAAAATGTCAGTCTATAAAGTGTTCTGTCTGACAGTCTGTCAGTTTGTCTGTCAGCCTGTATATAGGAAATTTAGATTTAGTTTGTACTTGATATAACATGTTGCTGAGATTGCGTTTTGGTGGATATTGCTCAACAGATGGCGCTGCTATGATGCACTATTCGTGATCATTGTAACAGCTCTATCTTAAGAACTAATGCACGTAACTTCACAAAATTATAGATTCTGTTAGATCGTAATAGAAAATAAATATGATTTTTTTTAATGTAAATCACCCGACAGATAACGCAGCTAGACCGCATTTTCACGATTTCTCAAAAGCAGTATTTCAAGATCTAATGCATGGATTTTCATCAAACTTCAGATTCAGTTAGTACCTTAAAAATGATCCTGCTTAGCTTTTAATGTACATCACACAACATGTAGCGCTGTTACGCAGATTTTTTAAAAGGATTTTGCAATAGCTCTAACTCAAAAACTAATGCATGGAATGTCTTCAAATTTCAGATTCAATTATAAGTTGACATAAGTTCTGGCTGACTAGATTTTAATGTAAACCATCAAAATGGCGATGCTGCTATACTGCATTTTTCAGGAAATATTAATTGGGATAAGACAGACGAACATTTTGGGAATGCCACATCTGACTAGTTTTCACTTGTTATGGATATATGGCAAAAAAAGACATAATAATCATAAAATTATCTTTCCCTAACTTTCTACAAAACTGCCAAAATTAAATAAATGGCGCTAAAAACTGCTAAAGTAAATTCAAATGCACTTTTCAAAAACATGAAATTTTTAAACACTTTTTACTCCCTATATCACGTTGTAAAACATGAAAATGGGTGATGCTTAGAAGTTAAACTCTTTTGGCACGAGTACCTTTTACAGAATTTTTTTACCTTTTACCAATTGTTTGAAGCAGAAATTTTTGTCAAATTGAATCGCGAAATTGCTCGGAATAAGTAAGGCAAAGTACAACAAAATTTTACTGGTGAGAATAGTCAAGGATTCTGATCACCTTATGCACGTCGTGTACAGATTGCTTGTCACCAAGGAGTTAAAAAATTGCAATAGTCAGTCTTTTTTTTTTTTTTTTTTTTTTTTTTTTTTTTTTTACAAATCAGTTGTGTTTTTTCAAATTGTAGAAATTTTTTTTTGCTGTAAAAAAAAAAAAAAAAAAAAAAAATCTACATATGTAAAGAATTTAAAATTTTGTCTAAAAATTCACATAAAATAAATTTCGCGCATTTAAAAGTTGTAGGAAATTTCGATTCAATAACATAAAAAAGTTAAAATAAAATTATACGTGTAAAGTTCTCATTGATTATTAAAAAAATATATGAATAATCGATAATTTTGTAAAAATGATGATGAATAGGCTAATACTTTTCTCTATTATTACTATTTCTCCTATTATGCTTCACACTATTACTCTTCTATTATCTTCAATATTATTACTATTTTCTATATTTACAAAAAAAAAAAAAAAAAAAAAAAAAAAAAAAAAAAAAAAATGTTGGATTCGTGAAATATTCTGTCTTCCGATTTTTGATAGATTTATATGTTTTAGAATGTCATGATCATAATTTGATGTTTTTTAGCAAATGTCTCTCTGTGAGTCTGTCACATTATCACTCTGTAAGTCTGTATTAGTAAAAAAGTTTTGTGAGCACTTTGTCTAAAGAACTAATACACGGAATTTCACAAAACTTTATTCTGAGTTAGACCTTGATATAATCTAGAGCTGGTCGTTTTTTATGTATATTTCTCAACAGGTGGCCCTGATATGCTGCATTATTTCTATTCTTCACAATATCTCTATCTCAAGAACTAATCCACGAATTTTCGAAAAACATTAAATTAAATTAGTCGGTAGTATAGTATGGTGATTATCTTTTGATGCAAATCGTTCAACAGGTGGTGTTGCTATGCTGCGTTATTCATGATTATTGAAATAGCTCTATCTCATGAACTGATGAACTAATTTTAATCAAATATCAGATTTCATTATTTCTTGGTATAGATTAATTTGCTTATTTTTTGTGTAAATCATTCCACAGGTGATGCTGATATGCAACATTTTTCACGATTGCGCAATAGCTGTATCTCAAGAACTAATACATTGATTTTCATTAAAATTAAAATTCTGTTACTACGAGATAAAAATGGATTCGGATTTGTTTTTGGTGTACACCACCCTACAGGTGACGCTTTTATGTAGCATGTTCTAAGATTTTTCAATACATGTATCTCAGGAACTAATGTACCGATTTTCATCAAACTTCAGATTCAGTTAGAAATTGACATAAGTTGTCCCTAACTAGATTTTGGTCTAAACCACCTAACCGCTTGAGCTGCTAAGTGCATTTTTCAGGATTTACTAACATGGACACGATAGAAGGAAGTTTTCGAATTGCCGCAGTTTTAAATTACATATGAAACGATTATGGTTTTATTGAATAAAATCTGGAACAAGTGCTTTAAAATATGCTAATAAAAAAGTGAATCAAAAAATTTAAAGCAAACTTCAAAATAAATTTAAAAGTAAATGAAAGAAAAAAATACGTATTGATATACAAAACTGCTAAGAGACTTATAATGTATAATTTTACTGATTGGATAAAAAATGCTGTAAAATAATTCCCAACCCTTAAGATTGATTTAAGTGCAGAATTTTCTTTAAAATGTACATTAAAATATCATTGCATAATTCATAAAAATGTTTATTTTATATACATTTATACGTAAAATGGACTATTTGATTAAACTCAAAAATAAATTTGAGAAAACATCCTTTAAAAAAATTCCTTTCTAATTTTATAAAAGTGAGTTTTATTATTTTTAGCGACATATTTTTAAAAACACTTCAAACAAAAGAGTTCTTGTATTAAAAATTATAATCCCTTTTATGATCCGGTAAAATCTGCTTTTTTTCTCATGAAACATATTTTGTGAAATTTTTGTTTGTTTTTGGTCAGTTGACTTAGAAACTGTTTTGTGAACATGACACGGCTTGTAATTATGGTTTTGAACTTATATTATGATCGGTATCAAAGTAAGATATCTTTCTTACTTCTAAAAAAGTTATGAAATTTCTTAAATATGACACGAATTTCTAACTTTATTATTACACTGAAACGTAATTATTATTATTCAATGTTTTCAATTTTAAAAGAATCTTCAAGTGAAATAATGGTTAGTAAAAAAACTGAACATTGCTTTCATTAATTATATTTCTATTTCATTGACTTGCAATTCATACAATTTTCTGCTACAATAAATAAATAAATAAATAAATAAAAATAAAATAAAATATACAGGGAGAGAAAGATTCTATAGCTAGGAATTTAATATTTAATTAAGCTGTTAGATAAAGTATACGGAATTGAAACATTACGAATTAAAAAAATACATATAAATATTTTTATAATAAAATTTACGAACAAATAATTAAAAATAAATTATTTTCGTAATGGAATTCGATAAGTTGTAAATAAAAAAACCCTGGGTGCCGGTTTTGAATTAACAAACCTTTGAAATGGGATTTATTAAATCTTTTTCATGGTGCTTACATTTATCCATATGGCTTTCCTTCCATGAAACTCTCTTGTTACAAATAGACAAAACATAAACTCATTTTATCACTTTTTTCACTAAATGTAGCCTTTTGGCTTTTATCTCTCATTTATAAATAACTTTAAAATTTTGATTAACATTTATAATTTAGCAAAAATAATATATATCTATTAATTCGTTAATATTGAATCTCATTAGATGTTCCGAATTTTTTAATAGATTTAAATCAAGCACAAATAAAAACTCCTCTTGATTCTTTCTTTTCCTAGATTAAACTAGGAAATAAATTAGAGAAAACTTATTTTAAAACGTTGTTTTTTTACTTTTTATAAGAGTGAGTTTTAAGAACTGTTATCGACATATTTTTAAAAGTGCCTCAAACGAAAAAGTTGGTATTAAAAATTATAACTCCTTTTATAATAATGTAGAATCTGTTGTTTTTTATGAAACATGTTATAAGAAATTTTTGTTTGTTTTTGAAAAACAATACTTTTGTCAATTGACCTAGAAATTGTTCTTTGAACGCGGCACGGCTTGTAATTATCGTTTTGAATTTTTCATTATGATTGATATCACAGAAAGGTATGTTTCTTACTTTTAAAGAAGTTTTCAAATTATTGATATGTGACACGTTTGTCTGAGTTTATCATTCAACTATGGGGTAATTATTATCATTCAATGTTATCAATTTAAAGAGAATCCTCAAGTGAAATATTGGTTAGTAAAAATACCGAACACTGTTTTTATTAGTTATATTTGTATTTAATTATACTTGCACATCATTCAAATTTATGAAAAAAAAATAAATGAATAAACAAAGAAACAGAGAGAGAGAGACGCTATAGCTACGGAGTTAATATTTAAGTATGGTGTTAGATAAGAGATAGCTAATTAAAACATATTAATATTCATATATATTAATGTAAATTTAATGTATTCATAAGCATTGGCTTTGATATTTTTAACAAAACATTATAGATTTAAATTTCTGTAAACTAGAAAAATGACAAGAAGTATTTTCTTCATTTATGCAATTTCATCTTTTGAAAGATATTGTTTTAAGTTAAATGCTTTACAATGTTAGTTGTTTAAAATATTAAGCATTTAGAAATCAAATAAAAGAATTATAAACTTTAAGAATTGCAAAACTAATGAACTTAAGTTTTTTTTCTCATTTTTCAAAAGAATATTAGCTCACTTTAAAAATTATTAGCCAAATTTTCTTATTGTTGAATAGAAATGGGTTTCATTCAAGAATAATTTTCGGTGATTTTCTATGTGTGTTTCTATAATATTTCACAGCAATTTTTTTTAGAAATACATTTTTAATTTAATCATTGAAAGAGTTAATATTTGAACGTACAAAATGTAAAAATTTATCGTATGTAAAAATTTTGGCAATGTACCTGATATAAAAAAAATTCGCTTTAGTGTTCTCCGTTCTACTTCTAGGGAAATATACAGAAATACTTCAAGCGATTCTTATTACATAAATGTTTTATGCACAGTTTCAGCATTCATTTATCACCATGTTGTCAAATTTTCCGAACATTTGATTCCGTATCTTATAAAAATCCATACTTGTAACATTCATATCACGATAAAATTTTAATATACGTGCACGTTATCCACGTCGAAACTTGTAGGATTTATAAAATGTGTTTTTAAGAAAGTTTGTATCCTTTGCTAATATACGTATCAGCAAATTGTACGAAAACATATCATAAAGTACATTTATATTTTTAATTAATGTATATTTAAATTTAAATATATATTTTAATGCTTCTTATATTACAAAGACGAAAAAGTTATGCTTCTAAAAAAATAATTTTATTATATTCATGCATAATTATTAAACATGTTTAAATGTATTTATAATGATTGCATTTGTTATTTCATGAACCCTTTCCGGCGCGGACAAATTCTATTAGTAAAATGAGAAATTATCGATTGGAACAGGAATTAACAAACGACTTTTTAAGAAATCAATAACTCATTAAATTTAAGCTTTTATTGTAGAACCAAGATTTTATTAAAATATTATTGGTGCCAATTGCAAATTTCGAATTAAAATTAGATGTTTCTAGACCGAACACACTGCGCCGGAAAGGGTTAAAGTCTAAAAACAATAGAAATAATAACCATAATAATTATAATAAAACATTCAATGAAACAACTGAAAAAAGTAAAATAGTGTATTAATTTACATCATTAAAATTTATGTTTTATAGAGATGCGTGGAGAACACGTAAAGCTAAATAGGATGATTGAAATAAGTTAAACATATTTCACGTTTCTTTTATAGTAATATGATATGTTTTTCTATATTAAATTTCTATTATTAATATACCTGAATAGTTGCTTATTAACTATATGTTTTGAAATTTTATACTTATTGGACGAAAATAAAAAAATATGAAAGATAAGTTATTTTATATTGTTTGAATATATTTCTCATTATTAATTAACGTAACAGATAACTGTATTGAAAGAATTATTTAAAACTATTCAACTAATTTTGTTAAATTTGTCGCCTCCAGCGTACGTGCGTGCTTCACATTTTTCAAAAGTATATATTTTTAATTAATATATCGTTCTAATCTTATTTACTCTTTAAAAGAGAAATTTTAAATTAAACATTTATATGATTTAATAAGGGGGAAAACTAGCGTTGCAAAGGTTAGAAAAAACCCGGTTTAATCCCGGGAATAAACCGGGTTTTTAGGAATAAACCTGGAAAAAACTCGGGATTTTTTGGAATAATTCGGTTTTTTGGGAATAAACCTGGGAATAAACCTGGTCTATTGGAAATAAACCCGGGAATAAACCGACTTTTTGCAACTCTAGGGAAAACACATAAACACGTCTATTGATTACATTCTTTCTAAAACTTATTAAATACTTTTACTGCATTTTGCTTTCAAATGGCATTTTGATTTTTTTACATACTGTTTTTTTTAAATGAAGTAAGCAGCTTTCATAATCTGTTTAAGGATTTCATGCTTTCATGAAAATTTTTTGAAACATTCTCTAGTGATAAAACTGGTTTTATTTGTTTAAAAAATGACATTTTTACTCAATTCCGACCTGATTTACCCATATGGGTACATAAATTTTAACTATTTAAAAATTGTTAAAATAAAAAACTAATTTTATTTTCTTTTTTCTAAGCCTAAAAGCACCAAAATTTGCTAAAAAAAAATAATTTTTCTGTGCAGCAGATTTTTCTCGGGACTGAAGAGGTTAAACAGGTAATATTTTGATGGAATTCCGAGTTACAATCCTATACAATTCCCTGTTGATGCTTTGATTGAATTCCTAGTTTCAACATAACATAATTACCTATTGATGCTAAATTACCATAATAGAGGAGCAATACTAATGTATATAATACAATAATTGTACTGCAACAATTTAAATTACACAGATAAAAAGGAACGAATTATCTTTATCAGGCTATTAAAAGTATACGAAAGGTCGATAGATGTAGTTCAATTTTCTATTATTATTATTATTATTATAATTATTATTATTATTATTATTACAATTTATTCTTAAAAATTCTGCTTCTCTCTTCAACATATAATTTTAACGATGTTTAATTTCTTTTCATTCAAAAGATCATATTACGACTTATATAATATATATATATATTCTAAATAAACTATAATTAAAAATGTTCAGAATATAATGCATAAGTTTAGAAATATTGTTTATTTAAATGGAAATACGCTAGAGAGGAGAAGGGATTGAAAAAACATTTTTCAAGTAAACATAGAATCTCTTTTTTTATTCGAAATCTTAAAGCTTCATTATAAAGATGCTTAATAATAATAACTTTCTCCATAATTAGTTAGTATGTCACAAATTCTTATATTATTCCATTGTAAATATTAAATGTATATCACAGAATCCGACATTTATCTATATCACTAACGTTCAGTATTTTACCGATCGTACTCAGGTACTCATCTGTCTCATCATACATTTTCCTTTATGTCTTTTGTAACATTAGCATTTATTATTCTTTTGAAACTGACACCATATAAGTTTAAAAACACAAATGTTTCTTGATATGTTCTATATTTGATGAGATTTTAAAAAATGCAATGTAAACTTTTGAGAGTTACCAAAGATTCTGAAAGTGTTCGTTAATATTAAAAATCTGTATAAACTAACATATTTACGAAACAAAGAAAACGAAAAATTCTCTTTCTGACCGTCGAAATCGAAACTTTTTCCGAACAATTTCTTTATTTAAGCTTTCTATATTGTATTTATGGATGCTATCAATTTTCAGGTAATTATTTCCAGCTGCCTAATAAAATTTATAGAAGGAAAATAAACAAATGAATGCTAGTTTTAAAGTTAACGTTAATAGTATTAGTTTTAGTGCTTATCTTAATGTTATTGATTTACCATGTTCACTAAACTTAATCATGCTTAATTGAGAATTTGTAGAAAAAAAATATATTATTAAATTAGATGTAATTGGATTAAGGAATATACCTCTTTTTTCATATTTTAATGTTATTTATAATTTCTGTAAATGTAGTTTCCCCTCTCACTCAATTTGAAGATGTGGATAAGGTGCGTACAATGATAATTGGAAGGTTTACACGGCGGTAAGACAAAATTCTCATTCCAATAAAAAAAAAAAAAAAAAAAAAAAAAAAAAAAAAACTCATCATTTTAAGCTATTGCATAGCTTTTATCGCGGGCTTTGAGCGCGGTGACCGAATCCAAAAATTCCGTAACGCGAAAAATCCTAACACATCGGTAACGAAAAAACCTAACACTCGGCTAACGTCGTTTCCCTTCGGAAAACTTCGGAACGGTATCCTTCGGTAGACTTCGGCAGACATTGACGCGGTATTTTTCAGATATTAGAATATCAAGTCTCAAACTTATGTTTCTTATGATCTAATTTTCATAGCGCGGCCAAATTTTGTTTG
Source organism: Maratus speculifer (assembly GCA_964019185.1). Classification (NCBI taxonomy): domain Eukaryota; kingdom Metazoa; phylum Arthropoda; class Arachnida; order Araneae; family Salticidae; genus Maratus; species Maratus speculifer. Next base: position 146,085,522 of record OZ025300.1, read on the forward strand.
GTAATTTATTATGAGACAGTGTTTATTTTGGTGGTCTTATTTATTTTGGTGACAAGAGACCCCCCCCCCCCACCGTGAGGGTCGAAAAATTTAAAATGCTTATAACTCGCAATCTAACTTTCGTAGCGCGGCCAAACTTTGTTTGGTAATTCATTATGAGACATTGTTAATTTCTGGTGACAGGATACACCCCACGGTGAGGGTCGAAAAATTTAAAATGCTTATAACTCGCGATCTAATCTTCGTAGCGCGGCCAAACTTGTTTGGTAATTTATTAGGAGACAGTGTTAATTTTTGGTGACAGGAGACCCCAGACGGTGAGGATCGAAAAATTTAAAATGCTCATAACTCGCGATCTAATTTTCGTAGCGCGGCCAAATTTTGTTTGGTTATTTATTATGGGACAGTGTTGATTGTTGGTGACAGAAGACACCCCACGGTGAGGGTCGAAAAATTAAAAATGCTTATAACTCGCGATCTAATTTTGGTAGCTTGGCAAAATATTGTTTGGTAATTTATTATAAGACAGTGTTAATTTTTGGAGACAGGAGACACCCCACGGTGAGGGTCGAAAAATTTAAAATGCTTATAACTCGCGATCTAATTTTCGTAGCGCGGCCAAATTTTGTTTGGTAATTTATTATGGGACAGTGTTGATTTTTGGTGACAGGAGATCCTCCAATGTGAGGGTCGAAAAATTTAAAATGCTTATAACTCGCGATCTAATTTTTGTAGCGCGGCCAAATTTTGTTTGGTAATTTATTATGAGGCAGTGTTAATTTTTGGGGACATTAGACCCCCCCACGATGAGGGTCGAAAAATTTTAAATGCTTATAACTCACGATCTAATTTTCGTAGCGCGGCCAAATTTTGTTTGGTAATTTAATATGAGACTGTTAATTTTTGGTGACAGGAGAGCCCCCACGGTGAGGGTCGAAAAATTTAAAATGCTTGTAACTCACGATCTAATTTTCGTAGTGCGGCCAAATTTTGTTTGGTAATTTATTATGAGACAGTGTTAATTTTTGGTTACAGGAGACCCCCCATGGTGAGGGTCGAAAAATTTAAAATGCTTATAACTCACGATCTAATTTTCGTAGCGCGGCCAAATTTTGTTTATTCATTTATTATGAGTCAGTGTTAAGTTTTAGTGACAGGAGACCCTCACGGTGAGGGTCGAAAAATTTAAAATGCTTATAACTCGCGATCTAATTTTCGTAGCGCGGGCAAATTTTGTTTGGTAATTTTTTATGAGACATTGTTAATTGTTGGTGACAGAAGACCCCCCCCCCATGGTGAGGGTCGAAAAATTTAAAATGCTTATAACTCGCGATCTAATTTTCGTAGCGCGGCCAAATTTTGTTTGGTAATTTAATATGAGACTGTTAATTTTTGGTGACAGGAGACCCCCCACGGTGAGGGTCGAAAAATTTAAAATGCTTATAACTCGCGATCTAATTTTCGTAGCGCGGCCAAATTTTGTTTGGTAATTTATTATGAGACAGTGTTAATTTTTGGAGACATTAGACCCCCCACAATGAGGGTAGAAAAACTTAAAATGCTTATAACTCGCGATCTAATTTTCGTAGCGCGGCCAAATTTTGTTTATTCATTTATTATGAGTCAGTGTTAAGTTTTGGTGACAGGAGACCCTCACGGTGAGGGTCGAAAAATTTAAAATGCTTATAACTCGCGATCTAATTTTCGTAGCGCGGCCAAATTTTGTTTGGTAATTTATTTTGAGACTGTTAATTTTTGGTGACAGGAGAACCCCCACGGTGAGGGTCGAAAAATTTAAAATGCTTATAACTCACGATCTAATTTTCGTAGCGCGGCCAAATTTTGTTTATTCATTTATTATGAGTCAGTGTTAAGTTTTGGTGACAGGAGACCCTCACGGTGAGGGTCGAAAAATTTAAAATGCTTATAACTCGCGATCTAATTTTGGTAGCGCGGCCAAATTTTGTTTGGTAATTTATTTTGAGACTGTTAATATTTGGTGACGGGAGACCCCCCACGGTCAGGGTCAAAAAATTTAAAATGCTTATAACTCACGTTCTAATTTTCGAAGCGCGGCCAAATTTTGTTTATTCATTTATTATGAGTCAGTGTTAAGTTTTGGTGACAGGAGACCCTCACGGTGAGGGTCGAAAAATTTAAAATGCTTATAACTCGCGATCTAATTTTCGTAGCGCGGCCAAATTTTGTTTGGTAATTTATTTTGAGACTGTTAATTTTTGGTGACAGGAGAACCCCCACGGTGAGGGTCGAAAAATTTAAAATGCTTATAACTCACGATCTAATTTTCGTAGCGCGGCCAAATTTTGTTTATTCATTTATTATGAGTCAGTGTTAAGTTTTGGTGACAGGAGACCCTCACGGTGAGGGTCGAAAAATTTAAAATGCTTATAACTCGCGATCTAATTTTGGTAGCGCGGCCAAATTTTGTTTGGTAATTTATTTTGAGACTGTTAATATTTGGTGACGGGAGACCCCCCACGGTCAGGGTCAAAAAATTTAAAATGCTTATAACTCACGTTCTAATTTTCGAAGCGCGGCCAAATTTTGTTTGGTAATTTAATATGAGACTGTTAATTTTTGGTGACAGGAGACCCCCACGGTGAGGGTCGAAAAATTTGAAATGCTTATAACTCGCGATCTAATTTTCGTATCGCGGCCAAATTTTGTTCGGTAATTTATTATGAGACATTGTTAATTTCTGGTGACAGGAGACCCCCCACGGTGAGGGTCGAAAAATTTAAAATGCTCATAACTCGCGATCTAATTTTCGTAGCGCGGCCAAATTTTGTTTGGTAATTTATTATGAGACATTGTTAATTGTTGGTGACAGAAGACACCCCACGGCGAGGGTCGAAAAATTAAAAATGCTTATAACTCGCGATCTAATTTTGGTAGCTTGGCAAAATATTGTTTGGTAATTTATTATAAGACATTGTTTATTTTGGTGGTCTTATTTATTTTGGTGACAAGAGACCCCCCCCCACCGTGAGGTTCGAAAAATTTAAAATGCTTATAACTCGCAATCTTACTTTCGTAGCGCCTCCAAACTTTGTTTGGTAATTTATTATGAGACATTGTTAATTTCTGGTGACAGGATACACCCCACGGTGAGGGTCGAAAAATTTAAAATGCTTATAACTCGCGATCTAATCTTCGAAGCGCGGCCAAACTTGTTTGGTAATTTATTAGGAGACAGTGTTAATTTTTGGTGACAGGAGACCCCAGACGGTGAGGATCGAAAAATTTAAAATGCTCATAACTCGCGATCTAATTTTCGTAGCGCGGCCAAATTTTGTTTGGTTATTTATTATGGGACAGTGTTGATTGTTGGTGACAGAAGACACCCCACGGTGAGGGTCGAAAAATCAAAAATGCTTATAACTCGCGATCTAATTTTGGTAGCTTGGCAAAATATTGTTTGGTAATTTATTATAAGACAGTGTTAATTTTTGGAGACAGGAGACCCCCCACGGTGAGGGTCGAAAAATTTAAAATGCTTATAACTCGCGATCTAATTTTCGTAGCGCGGCCAAATTTTGTTTGGTAATTTATTATGGGACAGTGTTGATTTTTGGTGACAGGAGATCCTCCAAGGTGAGGGTCGAAAAATTTTAAATGCTTATAACTCACGATCTAATTTTCGTAGCGCGGCCAAATTTTGTTTGGTAATTTAATATGACACTGTTAATTTTTGGTGACAGGAGAGCCCCCACGGTGAGGGTCGAAAAATTTAAAATGCTTGTAACTCACGATCTAATTTTCGTAGTGCGGCCAAATTTTGTTTGGTAATTTATTATGAGACAGTGTTAATTTTTGGTTACAGGAGACCCCCCATGGTGAGGGTCGAAAAATTTAAAATGCTTATAACTCACGATCTAATTTTCATAGCGCGGCCAAATTTTGTTTGGTAATTTATTTTGAGACTGTTAATTTTTGGTGACAGGAGAACCCCCACGGTGAGGGTCGAAAAATTTGAAATGCTCATAACTCGCGATCTAATTTTCGTAGCGCGGCCAAATTTTGTTTGATAATTTATTATGAGACATTGTTAATTGTTGGTGACAGAAGACACCCTACGGTGAGGGTCGAAAAATTAAAAATGCTTATAACTCGCGATCTAATTTTGGTAGCTTGGCAAACTATTGTTTGGTAATTTATTATAAGGCAGTGTTAATTTTTGGTGACAGGAGACCCCCCACGGTGAGGGTCGAAATATTTAAAATGCTTATAACTCGCGATCTAATTTTCGTAGCGCGGCCAAATTTTGTTTTGTAATTTATTATGAGACAGTGTTAATTTTTGGAGACATTAGACCCCCCACAATGAGGGTAGAAAAACTTAAAATGCTTATAACTCGCGATCTAATTTTCGTAGCGCGGCCAAATTTTGTTTGGTAATTTATTTTGAGACTGTTAATTTTTGGTGACAGGAGAACCCCCACGGTGAGGGTCGAAAAATTTAAAATGCTTATAACTCACGATCTAATTTTCGTAGCGCGGCCAAATTTTGTTTATTCATTTATTATGAGTCAGTGTTAAGTTTTGGTGACAGGAGACCTTCACGGTGAGGGTCGAAAAATTTAAAATGCTTATAACTCGCGATCTAATTTTGGTAGCGCGGCCAAATTTTGTTTGGTAATTTATTTTGAGACTGTTAATATTTGGTGACAGGAGACCCCCCACGGTGAGGGTCGAAAAATTTAAAATGCTTATAACTCACGATCTAATTTTCGTAGCGCGGCCAAATTTTGTTTATTCATTTATTATGAGTCAGTGTTAATTTTTAATGACAGGAGACCCCCACGGTGAGGGTCGAAAAATTTAAAATGTTTATATCTCGCGATCTAATTTTCGTAGCGCGGCCAAATTTTGTTTGGTAATTTTTTATGAGACAGTGTTAATTTTTGGTGACAGGAGACCCCCCCACCGTGAGGGTCGAAAAATTTAAAATGCTTATAACTCGCGATCTAATTTTCGTAGCGCGACCAAATTTTGTTTGGTAATTTATTAAGCTATTGCATAGCTTTTATCGCGGGCTTTGAGCGCGGCGACTGAATTTAAGAATTCCGCAACGAGAAAAATTCCTAACAATCCGGCTAACGAAGTTTCAGTTTGGCAGACTTCGGGAAGTTATCCTTCGATAGACTTCAGCAAACATTGAAGCGGTATTTTTGCATAAGTTGATAAAAAATGCTATGCAATAGCTTTACCGCGGCAGTCCCCGAGTGGCACACATATTTTTATTTTAACTGTACAGCTCCGATTATCCGGACGTCGATTGACCTCAAATATGGGTGCAGAAAAAAGAATGTGCTGTATGAAGCAGAAGACTATCAAGAATTTCTTTATTCTATCACAATGATTTTTTATGCATATCCAATGTATGTGTACATGTAATATTTCTATATGTACTTTGTCATAATGTCTTTATGTATAGCTTTCTTCCAATTTTGTATGAAATAAAATTTTAGAAAAGTAAATCGGCTAATCTGACCGGATCGGCTTTGTTTCCGACCTGGCGGTCAATCAACTGTATATTGTAATTCATTTTAATCATTCTAATGTGCTTGACAACACTTTATATGCCTCTTTCTTTTATTCATAACTTCATTGTTGATGATAGATTAAACGCTTATTAAGTAAAAGCTTTTTTCTTTTTGCCAGTATTGATTCATCGATGCAAATGTTAATTAGAATGTCACAGCTGATATATTTGTCATTTTTTAAAATTATTTTAAAGACATTTAACTATTTGATTCAATAATAATTCCTGGAAGAAAATTAGAAACATACCTCATCGATAATCACTTTGAAATAATCGTAAAGTAACGGAAATAAATCTTTGCCATTAGCAAAAGTACAATGGGAATTGTTTAAGTGATTTTACAAAATCTTTTAAGAAAATTTTCTTGAATTAGTGTATTTTTAAAATTTAGCTTTCTTACGCAAAAACAATAGAAATATAGAATGCATTGAAATATTTACTATACCACCTTTCATATATTTGATTATCAGAATTTAACTACACTCTTAGCCTTAAGCGAAATCAAATTTCGTCGAAAATAAATCTTTTTTCTAAACAACGTTATCAGAAAAAGGTGATATATCAAATGCCAGAACGAAAAAATATATCATGTTTCATCTTTCAACTGTTTTTCCACTATTTATTTTTAAATTTAGCTAATGTAAAACGATCATTAGCATATATTTTACTATCACAGCACACGAAAAGAAGAAAACTTTTAAGTATCTTTTTGGGATACGTTTTTATTTCTTCTATTTAATGATTTATAAAAACTCATTCTTAGTTGTGGAATAATGTACACTAAAAATAAATTGTTAATTAACTGTAAACGAATGGAGATGATTATTTTCATGCATGAATTCTATGTTCATTTTCGTACGTGTACTCATTTTCATGCATAAATAGAATTTATTTTCCCCCCAAAAATTTAAAAAAAAACGAATTTTTTTTATTTTTTAAAAATTTATTTTACTACATTTATATTTTTATAAAAGTGATCATAAAAAATATTAATATTTAAATTCATTATTTTTATCTGGTTATGAAATCAGGATATGAGAAGACATTCAATTACACCATAATACATGGTATGTTAGAAAAAGTGAATTTGAGATAATACTATGTAAAATAATTCTGGAACTTATTCTGAACATAATTGTCATTAAAAAAAGTCTCTAATATATTAGAAAGTATAAATTTATTACACATTTTTCTTAATTTCTTTTTTAGAAATGAACAGTAATGTGGACTATGCATTTCCTTTTTTTTCTTGAATTTATTTCAAAAGTAAACATATCAATATTAATAAAGTTGAATGAAATTGAACGCTTTTCTAAAAACAATGTAACAAATGGAATAACTTAAACTTTTTTTTGTTTTTCAGCAGTTACTGCTTAATTTGTGATTACATTTGGTTAAAGAAATAGCAAATATTTTCTGCACACATTTGCATACGTATTAATAATAATAAGATTTACTCTTTCAAAGGTAAACTTCTTAACAAAGAATGCTATATTATCAATTATGTACGTTAAGTGTTATGTAAAAGCATCACATTTTCTGCCATTTTAGTTACGATGTCGTGTTATTTATAATCGCCGATTGTCTGCAAAAGGGATATAAGCCCTGAGGAGAGTGATCTTCGTGGGTATCTTTCTAAGGGAACCTAACTCGTATTTACTCAAGCTTTCCCAAAGTTCGAAGAAAACCAAGAAAACTCCAATAGGTAAGGCCGATGGGTGCAATTTGGTTCGAACCCTGCACCTCCCGTCTATCAGCATTGAAAGCAAAACCTCTGAGTCACAGATAGGGCTCATTTTAATTACGTAACGATTCTCAGCTTAGCCTCTATCACTCACATATTTTGGTAAGGGAACACCTGCAGCACAAGATGAAACAAACAAACCTGTGGCGTAACTTGAGACACAAACAAATACAGCATCAGTGAGCACATACGTAATTTTATATATATTTTCAATAAATTTTCAGCAGTGAAATTAGCAATGAAATTATTGAACATGTTATAAGTGAATTATTACACTACTAGTGTGATAATTCACTTATTAAATATTCATATAAATAGCGGATTACATTAACCAAAAAATGAAAGAAAATATAATAATGACTCATTTTTAAATGCTTATTTAAAGTATTTTTTCATAAAGATTTTGAATTCTTTTAATGCTTTTAATGCTTTTAATTCTTTCATAATGCTTCTATAATTATGTAAGCAATACACCTATTATATTGAGATAATAGTCGTTTTTCTGAGAGACACATAATCCTTGAAATTTTTCCCGTGAAACTAAAGGTCCAGGATTTGTATCTAAATCCTGGACTATAACGTTTTATGTTGTAAATGACGTTCCAGAGATAATACTATTTTGGCAATTTACGCTGTAAAAAAATGTTTTGTTTAAATGCAGCCAAATGGGATGTCTTAGATGAGTTTGTTCGGTATTTGCAATGAGAATATTCTATTCAACTTTAGTTTTAGTCAGTTATATTAACCCATTTTCGGCCAAAGGTTCGTATACGAAACATTTCGATAAATATATTTTTTTAACACTCTGACACATTTTTTTCAAGAATTTTATTTTTCTTCTATTTTTTAAGGCTTTTGAAGACATCCATAAAATATTAGTAATTCAATTGGAGTAAACACTTTCTCTTAAAAAATTTTCAAAATACGCTAGAGTTTTAATTTGAAACGCCTTTGACAAATTCGACTTTTTAAAAATATATTATTATTCCAATTGAAATGAATTATATGTTTTTAAAATAGATTAAAGTTGCAAATTCTGTATATGAAATAAGAATAAAACAAAAGTCATAAAAATATTATTCATATTCATATTATTCATTATAAGAAATAATATTTTATATTATTATATAAAATATTATTTCTTATATAAAATATTATTTTTCATGCACGAATCTTTTTTTGTGTCTTAATGTATGTAATTTAATCATATTTCAATAAAAATAATGCTACATATTATAAAATTTCTGTGCTTGGCCTAAAATGGGTTAATGTCGATTTCAGGCTATTGGTATAGAAGTGTTACAACATCTGGTACGGGAGCTTCTTATAGCTGAATTCTATAAATACTTTAAAAGTAAATGTAAGCTCTCGAACTGCCAGACGAATTCTTCAACGTGTGCCGAATATGAAATGGAAGAAAATAAAAGGTAAGTCAAAACTTGAGTCCGATCACATAAAAGCCAGAATTCACTTTCTACAACAGCACCTGTCATGGACAACAGAGTGGAGCATAGTCATCTGGTCAGATGAAAAGAAGACTAATTTAGACAACCCAAATGACATAAGATACTACTGGCACAATATCAAACATGAAGAATGGCATATCTTTAGTCGAAGCTTTGGTGGAAGATCCGTGATGGTGTAGGCTGAATGGTAGTTCTCAGAATGGTAAAGCTGCTCTGGCTTTTCTTAGAAGAAAACAAAAAGCAGAAGACTACCAGTTAATGCTGAAGATAATTTTGCCATATGACCGTTAATCACTGGAGTAAACTTAGTATTTAAGCAAAATAATACAGCAATACACTCTGCAAAAAGTACAAAAGAGTGGCTGTAGCGCTGCATGTAAATGTCTTAAATTAGCCAGCCCGCAGCCTGGATGTAAACTCCATTGAAAGTTATTGGGATGCAATGCTTAGAATAGTCTATCGCGATGGACGCCAATATAAAATCACAAATGATTAAAAGATGGCTATATTTTCAGCCTGGAACCAATTGTTTATAGAGAAGTTAGAAAAACTTGTTCAGTCAATGCCAAGTCGCATATTCGAAGTCTTTCAGAAAAATGGCGGTTCAATGCATTTTTTAATACATGCATTAACATTTTTCACAAGGATTTAAATGAACTTTAACTTCTTAAAATCTATAATTTTATGTTTCAATTTACACATGTACTGTATTTATATTACTCATTTTTTTCGAAATAATTATAAATATGCATTGATGTTTTGAAATATATTTATCCCAAATAACTCCATTTAGTAGTTTATTATCACAAAATGCATTTATTTATGTCAAATATACCAGAATGTAGAAATTCATAACTTTGAGTTTATAATTTTGTCCAAGTATCACATGATCTTATTTTTTTTGCTCCATTTTATATATGAGTTATTATAAGTATTCATATTTATTTCATTAATTTAAAGCTAAGTTTATTCATATTACGATTTAAACAAATTAAAAAGTTTCTGAGTTTATAATTTTGCCCACGAGTGTTGTTAAACACTTTGTTAAACACAGAAATATTTATCATTATTTTGTATTTAATTGTAACTGAATTGTGAATATTTACTTATGATAATCGGAATTGAACTGGAGTTCCATATGTTTAAGGTAGTAGTGAATTGTTCTCCATAAATTTTAAACTACTTTTTATTTTTCTTGTGTAATAAGAGATTTTTTTTTAAATATTTTTTATTTATTGAAAAAAAACGTTTTTGGAGTATATACGAAAAATTTTTGGCAGTTGCAATATGTTTATAAATAAAATACTTTGAAACGATAAATATCTTATTAAATACTTTATTTTAAAAAGTAAAAATGACTAATTATTACAAATAAAAAAAGGCGGAGAAATAAACTTAAAATCTATATTGAAATTAATGCTGTAAATAGAAGAATCTTGGAATAATTAAAGGGCATATTTGGAGTAATCGGAATAATTTGAATAAAAAGAATATTACCCAGTTAAACTGATAGCATTGAGCTCACAGTCTACGCATGCTAATTGTACATTACAGCCTTATATTTTTAAGGGTTAATTCCGTTCAAAAAAAAAGGAGGGGAAACAGCTCCCCACTTTCCCCTTTTATATACTTAATCATTAAACCTCCTAAATTAATCAGGAGCATGCTTTATCATATAAAAAATCTATATCCAAAATTCAGAGAAAATCGAAAAATTCTTAATAAAAACCCATTTATATAATTTAAGAGGAGTTATCCTCCCCTTTTACGAGGGGTGATCCAAAAAAAAAAGTTTACAAGGCAAAGGTAAAAATATTTATTAACAATAGAAACAAGATACAAATGGCAATCAGGAGACACATCTGGCCTTTACTTTTCCACATAGTTGCCATACCTGTTTAGGCATTTGTTAGAACTTTCGACCAACTTATTTATCCCGTCTTGGTAGTATTCAGAGCCCTGCTCATTGAGCCATTTCTCGGCAGCTGTTTTCTTTTCATAGTCTGAGGTGAACCGTGTTCCGGATAAGTTTCGCTTTAACGCCTTAAAAAGGAAATAGTCACTTGGAGCCAAATCGGGGCTGTATGGGGGTGATTCCAGACCTCCCACTTGAACCTTTGCAGTAATTCATGAGTCTGGAGAGCTGTATGAAGCCTGGCATTGTCATGCAGAAGAATGAAAGCTTTGCTCAACGATTTGTCTGTGAATTTCAAATGCGGACACAATCTTGGCACATAAGAATCGAATTACGGCTTGCACCTCTATGCGAAACCACTTTTCTAGGGATCGTGCCATTACTGTCGCTCTTAAGTGTCTGCGTACTAACTCTACTTACTCGTAGAATCGCTGTAGGCCAACTAGCGCCATTTGTCAACCACCCTGGGTGGAAATATTCGCTCCACAAGTATTACGTTTCAAATGCTTCTGCTTGTAACCTTTTTTTGGATCAACCTACGTATACTTAGCCATTTAACTTCCAAAACTATTCAGAGATTTGAACGAAATCTGATAATGCTGCATGAAAAATCCATTTATATAAATTAATGGGATGGGCATTAGAACCACTGTTCCTCCCTATTTATACTTATCCAATGAACACCTAATATAAATCACGGAGGCGCCTCATCAGAATAATTATAGATCTAAATTTTGAACGAAAACTGATAATTCTGGATGAAAAACCCAATTATATCAATTAAGGGCAGGGGCACGAGCCCCCGTTACCCCTCTTATACATATCGAATGGACTCTAAAAAATAATCAGGGAAGCGCATTATCAGGATATGCCTATGTACAAAATTTCAAGTGGATCGAATATTTTTACCAAGAGTTATCGCGGTACGCACGCACGCACGAACGAACATAGGTACATACATGCAGAACGAGCGGGCACATAAGCTGTCAGGCTATGATAGCCTGTGATCTAAAAAACTAAGCAAAAATGGCTGGATAACCAATCGTTATAAATAAGCTTCTAAATTTGTATGATAAATTAATGAAATTATGTAAGAAGAAATATATTGCATAAAATTCTACGAATCTACCGTTTTTTCCTTGCATTATAATTTACATAATAGAGTCAGTTTTGGGATATTTTGATATGTTTAATCTCTCAGAAATTCAGAAAAATAATAAACCAAAACTTCGGATCATTAAAATGTTGTTTTGCAGATAAAATAAATGTTGCTATTTTTTTTTTAATAATGTATTTTTTAAGTGCATTAATATTTTTCAGAATGCTGTATTTATATTTAAAACAGTAACTGCTGAATAACTTTTTATGGAAATAAATATTTATTTTTAATGCGAACAAATGTTACTTTTGAATTGCACTATAAACTATAGAAAATGTAGCTCAACAGCCCCCCACTCTGTTACACACAGTCACACAAATTAAAACATTTTTAGTTAAATCAACTGAATAAATTAATATAATTATGCTGCCAAGTGTACAGTATTTTGTGTGTTCTTGTGCAAAGATATCACGATGAAGGAAAACGATTTGTCCAGAAATCCAACTCTTTAATCGAAATATTTTGCAGTGATCGGAGCTACACTGTTAAAAATTTTAAATTTTTGCTGCATCGTCACTCCACTGCTCATGTAGAATACCTGTATTTTGACCAATCAGTATAGCTCCATAATACAGTGAAGTAATAGTTTTCTATAAAAGTGGTGGAGTGACGATGCAGGAAAAGTTTAAAATTCTTAACATTGTACTGATATTGCGTTATGAATGAATTATTAGGTACAGTGAGCAATTGTCTTAATTTTAGAGTAACAAATTGTATTTACACGTGAGAATAACTTAGTACTCTAAAACTATCAATGTTCTTTGATATTTTAGATGAACCATGTTTGTGGTTTCCGCGTTACCAATATTATTTTCAGTACGACCAGCAGTCTTCCCAAATACCCCCAGGTGTACATGAATTGCATCTAATATTTCTTTAGTTGCATTTTCTTTCCTTTAGGGTTATTTAGAAAGTTACAAAATACCTATTTTTTAAAAAACTATAATATTTCTTTATAAATTGTCATATCGCTTTTATAATTGTATATTTTATAATGCTATCGATTTTTTCACTGCAGTAAATGAAACATAATTTTTAAATGTGCACGATATGACTAACAAATTAATATTAGGAAAAAAATAATTTAATCACAAACTATAATGAAATTTAAAAAATAAAAGGGCTAAAGATACTTGACGCTTAATAAAGTTTCAATAGTCTGTAATCGGATTTAAAATTAGTATTTTCTCGTAGAACTAATTTCATATCTATTTAAAAATTATTTTGTAAATCTTTTAAATTTTCTTAAACTGTTTATAGTGATTAATGTTCTGTTATAACATTACTTTTACCTAAAGAATATTTTATTTCAATTATAAATTACCAAAGAAAAAAGAAAGATCTTCCGCTTTCTACAAGATAAAAATTGAAACACTAGACGGAAATTCTGGAATGTAAAAATATATTCGACATTATAAATCTTCAAACAATAAAATATTTATTTTTTAGGAAATTACTCATATGGTTATAAAAGCCTGTTTTTGCTAATTCCTTATGAACTGAAAAATATATATATATCTTAGGAATTTGTATGCATACTTTTACTTTTCCCGCATGAAATATTTTATGCAATAGAATACTACTAAACATTTTTTTCATTTAAAAGAGTTTGAATAACTACTTTTGAAATTATAAAGTAAAGTAATATATATTAAATAGGATTATTATTCCAGATTTATTTTTCATTCTGCGCTTATTTAAAAAAAAACTGTGCTGAAATAAGATTTTAACTAAGCAAATATAATCCTCATTCACAAAAATGTACGGCAGAATAATATCTATTTTTTTCTATAAGTACAATGTTCTTCGTTTATTTGAAGCAAAATTTTAGATCCAAAAATTAAATTACATTTCGAAAAGCGAATTTTTATTATTTATATAATTTTTATATAAATAATATCTTGTGTGTTTAATAATGAAATCAATAAAATTATCCAGAATTTAATACGGTTCTTATTCTTTAAAATTAATGAAATTTTGTAAAATATAATGGAATTTGTACAAGTAACTTTAATTTATTTTTTAATTTCTGTAAGCAAGTAATAAGAAATTTTGTTGAACTGGTGTAACTTTAAAAGTGTTCAAATTGTTTGTCCTTCTGATGCATGAATTACTTCTAAACAGGTGATAAATACAGAGTGTCCTGTTAATAAGACCCCGATTTCAAAATTAAATTTATCAGAAACAAAGATCGATAGAATCATGCGGTAAACGGTCTAACTATTAGGTAAGCTGTAAAAATCTTATACAGAAATTTCGAACGGTGAATATTTTGAAGAGATTGTGTTCTGGTTGCGAAGAATATTTTACTTGAAATTTTTCTTATTTTAGATTGCGTACAGAGATCGAGTTTATCAGATTATAGTGCCATATTTTAATGATTTTTGAAGTGAAATTTTTGAAATTTCGAAATTCTAAAAATTTAATTTGAAAAATCGTTAGAGTATGGCACTATATGCCAAACAAACCCGTTCTCTTCAAGTAATTCAAAAGAAGCAGAATGTCAATTCAAGTATCATTTGCAATCAGAACACAATCTTTTCAAAATTATCACCTTTCAAAACTTCTGTATAAGATTTTTACAGCTTACCTAATAAACAAGCCATTTACCGCAAAATTCTATTGATCTTTGTTTTTGAGAAATTTAATTTTGAAATCGGGGTCTTATTTTCTAGACACCCTGTATATTTTGTGCTAAAAATATGTTTCATATGGGTTATTACTTGCAAATAACGATAGATTTCAAAATAAATCCTACATTAATTACGAATTTACAAAGCAGATTAGAAATAGCATTTCAGATTTTTTCCCACTGACATTACAGTAACTGGGGAGATTTTACAAAAATTATAAAATTAAAAATATAACATAAAATACAAAAATTAAATAAATAAATAATTTTGGTAATTGTTTTGATTGAACAGCTGAAATTTTTTGAGAAAATTTTCTTTTCGTGTATTCATACTTTCCAACTAAATATTACAAAACTAAATATTTCTACTATATATTTCTAAATTTTAGAACAATTTTTTAAAGTTTGTAATAATTTTTAAATTCTTGAAAATAATTTTAATTGTTTTAAGTTTGTAATGGTAAAAGAAAATACCTATGGATGAGTAAAACATTTTTTTAATAAAAAGGAATAATGCTCATGGTATCTAAGGATTATCCATAAAATTATATGCAAGAAAGCAAGGACAAATATAAGTGCAGACAATTGAATTTTATCTTGGCTTCATGCCACTTCTCTTGAGTGTTCAAATAGCGTTTCTTTAATGCTATTGGATATTTCTGTTTGGATATATTTTCTTAGAAAATTTAAATAAATATTTTCGACGAATGGCAAATGTTCCATTCTAAAACAATTTTACTTTAATACAGCTTATAATGTGTTGCAGCATATAAGTAAAAACCATATCGAGGTTTCAAAATGATTTTTTTTAAATAATCTTTATAAATGTAGAAATATTGAATCTGTATATATATATATATATATATATATATTACGGTGAAGAACCAAAATCTGGAGAGTGTCGACTTTCACAGGTGAATGTCAACATTCACATTGTCGCTTGGTGTATGTCCAAAATATTTGCTAAATTCCCTGATTTCTGACTTACACCGATAAACGTCGACATTCACCGTGAACTAATGTTGAATGTTGAGCGTGTCCCAGATTTTTATTTTTTTTTCTCCGTAATTCATTCGCGATAAATTTTTCGCCTCCCTTTCTGAGAGCAATGACTAAGAACTTAAAACGCACAGTACATTCAAAATGAGGCAAGAAGATAATAAAAGTTAAAAACTTACTTAATTATACAGTACATTCAAAATCAGAAAAGAAAATAATAGAAGTTAAAAACTTACATAATTATACAGTACGTTCTAAATGAGAAAATAAAGTAATACTAATAAAAAAACTTAATAACGATATATACTAAGTCTTAATAACGAGAATAAATTTTTATTGTTGTGATTATCACATAATAACAATTGTTAGAAATATTCGATAAAACTATCCTTTATATAATTCAACAAAAAATTGGTACACATTGAAAAGTAGTTTTCCCCAATTTTTGGTTTAATGTGATTATAGTAATTGAAATATTTTTGAATTTTACTTTGAATTTACTTTAGCTAAAACACTTTATAAAAATTATATCAATCTCTATATCTATAGAGATCGACAAAAAACACTTTTTTGTTCTCGTTTTCTCACCAAAATTAATGTTACGCTGAAAACGCTGCATAATACTCTAGATAAACTATCTATATTTCAAAATTCTGTTTTATTCCTTAAGGAATATTCAACCTTCCTTATTCATTTGAGCTGTATCGGGTAAAATGAGATACTTTTTACTTATGGCAATGAGCTTCACAGTATATAATTATCATAAATGGTTGACTCAAGGCGTGTATTCAAATTACAAATCATGAAATCATATACAAATCATATATCACTAATGAAAAAATTATAAGGATAAAATAGTCCTTATAATTAATTTTGCAATTTAAAAAAATGTCAAATTCATATTTATCATGTCTCCAAGGATAGTTTTTATCAGAAACAAATAAAGTTCGTATATCGTAAAGATAATTTTTACTGAAATGAAATACATATATAATACATATATAATGACATACATATATGGGTGATTCTCAAAATAGGGGACGATTTCAAAAATGAAACCTTAAAAAAATTATTGTTAGCAAAATTTCTGAAAAAAATAGGATAAAATAAGGATAAAATAGTCCTTATAATTAATTTTGCAATTTAAAAAAATGTCAAATTCATATTTATCATGCCTCCAAGGATAGTTTTTATCAGAAACAAATAAAGTTCGTATATCGTAAAGATAATTTTTACTGAAATGAAATACATATATAATACATATATAATGACATACATATATGGGTGATTCTCAAAATAGGGGACGATTTCAAAAATGAAATCTTAAAAAAAATATTGTTAGCAAAATTTCTGAAAAAAAAATAGGTGTTGTTAATATAGTATTAGGTATACTTTCCATGTAGTCAGCAGAGCTAAATATTTAAAAATTAACTTAAAAAAATAATTAGTATTTTTTGAGCCATGCTAATGACAAAACGAATTGCATGGAATAAATATATTATGAAATTTTTATTTTCTTCCTGTTTAAATATTTTTTTCTATATTTATTAGCCTTCCTTTTCAGCAAATTGTTTCCATTTTTACATATATACATATAAGGAGAATAAAAACATTACCAAAGAGCAAACTTTGTTACATGAGCAACATTCTGACACTAACAATGTAAGAAGCTATCTTAGTGATTTTCCTACAGATTTAATGCATATTTTAGGGATAATAAATGTAATACCTAAATTTATACGTAAAATTAAACTTTATAAATGATACAATATAAGCACTGGTTACATTTATGTACATAGGAGTCTTTAGCATGGACAGAAAATCCATGCTAATGACACTGATATGTGCCCATGCTAATGACAAATTTCAATTTAAATAAGATTATGAGCCATAATATAATCACAATGCAATATTCCTTTCTGGGGCTTTTTAAAACACAAAAGTTCTATGCAAATAAATAAAATGAAAATTTTAACTGTAAAATCAACATGAAAATTATTAGCCATTCTAATGACATACAATTGATGTACGCCCCTAATATTCAACTTCTATTCTTAAAATACAATACATGCTTCTATTTTCTGGCTGGGATAAAATGGCTACTTGCTGCCATGGAGAAACTTTATATTTTCAAACTATTGTCATATGTGAAAATGAAATTTTGATTAATAACCAGCTGTTTTAGTATGATCTTGTTTTGAAAATCGAATATGGAGGACAAACTTCAATTCTTTTTTTATGTACTATAATTTTCTTTTTAAAAAGAAATTTATTGGATAAATCCTCTCCTTGATTAATATAAAGAAAGAATAACATTTGTTTATTTTATAAACATCATATTAACTCTTGAAAAATGCTAGTATACACAAGGCACAGCTGCTGTGGACATCCGTGCTAATGACATTTTGAATCTTTATTCTGTTCTTTTAAGGTGTTTTTAACTAAAAAGTGAGTAATTCTTGAGTGCAAATAATGAATAATATTAAGAAAAACATATCTAAATATAAAAACATGACAGAAAACCTCTCAATTTTTTTTGTATGCCGAAAGACATAAATTGTCCCCTATTTTGAGAACCACCCATATACATATATAATGAAATACATATATTTATTCTGTGACTTTAAAAAAATTGAAATCTAGTGGAAATTTGGAATCTGAAATAGATTCAGTTTATTCTTCATACATCATAAGGTAATAGATACGATATCAAGAGGATCGTAAAGATCAAAGCAATTTTCCTTTTGCTATAAAAAATGTATTTTCAAAAACGTCTGATTCCACTTTTGGGAATTTCATATCATATTATCAAACTGAATGCAAGTGGGAGAACATTTTTTATAAGAAGTTTTATCATATTTTAAAAGTAGAATCCTAAAGATAAATTAAAAGTTAAGAAAATAGCCTTTCACGATTTTTACAAATATCATATATTTTATCTATTTAATATGGCATAAGATGCACAAGATTTGTTAAGATTTGTTTTTTTATTTAACGGTAATGTCTTTAATTTTCCTAAGTGTGCAATCACAGTTACCAATTGCAGATTATAGGAAAAAATTATCACTTCCCAACTTAGTTGTAAGTGTTTACGAATTTTGTATGACCATCCATTTATTAATTTGCTGTCCATGCTCTAACCCTCTTAAATATACTTGGTATGCCCTACAAGTTATATACAGGGGTTGGACAAAAATATGGAAACACCTTAAAAAAAACACTTTTCCTTGCCTAATATGGTGTACGGTACCCGTTTTATTCAAAACAGCTTACAGTCTTCTCGGAATGGATAAATACAGTTTCTGTATGTTTGCCAAGGGAATATTGTACCATTATTCCTGCAAAATGGTGGCAAGTCCAGATAACGATGTTGGCGGTGGATAGCGAGAACGCACTTTCCGCTCCAATGTAGACCACAAAGGTTCGATAATATTCAAGTCTGATGACTGTGGAGGCCTGGGGAGATGCGAAAATTCATCCTCGTGCTCAGAAAACCAGTCCTGGACAATGTGAGCTGTGTGAACGGGGACGTTGTCGTCTTGGAAGATACCATCATCATTGGGGAACAAAGCTTGTACCATTGGATGGACTTGATCGGCCAAAATGTTCACATAAGTCTGAGCAGTAATACGCCCTTACAGAGTTATCATGGGGCCAGAAGAGAACCACGATATGGCTGCAAAAACCATCACCGAACCCCCGCCATGTTTCACTCTTGGCAACAAGCAGGCTGTATTATAGGCTTGAGATGGCGTTCTCCAGACGTAAACTCGGCCAGAAGTGGGGAACAATGTGAAAGAAGACTCATCATACCATATTACGCTCTTCCACTGCTCTATAGTCCAGACTTTATGACTTAAACACCACTTTAACCTGTTACAGGCATTAGCATCACTGATGGATGGCTTTTCAATTGCAACACGGCCAGCAATTCCCTATTTATGAAGCTCCCTTTTAATTGTTTTGGTACTCACAGGATTTGGTAACACGACATTCATTTCAGCAGTAACTTTTGCAGCTGTGGTCTGCTTATTTTTCGCGATAATCCTCCTTAATGATCGTCTGTCACGATCACTCAGCACACACTTTCGTCTGCGCTGTGATTTAGCGGATGATGTTTTTTCCGCATTTCAAATATGCGGAATAAATCTTCGACACAGTACCTCTTGAAACACTAAAAACCTCGGCTACCTTGCTTACGGAAGCACCCACCATACGCGCGCCAACAATTTGTCCACGTTCGAAGTCTGTAACTCTGACATTATGCAATGATAACCTCACATAACAGTGCTCCAACAACGACTGAACGGTGCAGCGATTTTACGAAATTGTATAGGTGGCGTCAGTAGGCGAAAACTCCAGTGCCATCAACATAGTTCATTATAATCAAGCTTTCTTTTCAAACATGCATTTCAAAAAGTGTTTCCATATTTTTGTCCAACCCCTGTATGTTTCTGTGGATTTACCATGAAATGATGTGTATTGAAAATGAAGTGTGCAGTATTTATAGTTTATTTACAAAAGCGCTTAAAAGTATTTCGTCGCATTATGTGTTTGGGATTAAAATGTTTGTAGTTTACCTTAATGCAATGTTAATATTTGAAACATACTGAATTTGATATACACATTACTTAAGTGCAGTATAAGATAATTGCAGATTATGATGTTTATACCATTTATCGATGCTTTATAAGGGGCGCATAAGAAAATTCCGTTAAAGTTGTTTTTAAGAACAATAATTGTTATAAGTACACATTATTTGTTGTATGATTTTTTAAAAGTTAGATAATGTTTTGAATATTACTCGATACGTATGAATTCTATAAATCCTACAGGTGGTTTTGCAAAAACACAAAAACTGCTGAAATTAAAATTTTAATTGCATTTTGTGTATTCCAAATACTGTTGGCATGTTGCTCGTAAAATTCGTAGTTCTAAATACTCTGAACACCAGCATTGTAAAGTAATTTAGTACTTTTTGGAATTGCTGTTTATAAATACAAATAATTCGATTAGTTTTGAAATGAGAGATCCAATAATTACCCAAGTTGAAACTAGAAGTAGCAGTCCCATGGATTAATATTAAGTGAAGAAAAGTATAGATTAACTGCTTCAAATAACTATTGCTAAGTGACTTTCATCTCTAACAATTATTGGCTCTCTCGTTTCAAGTGACGTACTCCTATAAATATACAGCAATTAGTTATTAAGATATTCTCTGATAATGGGCTTGGTAAATACAGCCCAAACGTGCTAAGAGGTTTAAAATAAAATGTATTAATAAAATAAACTTGTAACATTTTTTCAAATATTTTAATACCGAATTAAATAAAATAGTAAGTTATACAAAGTTTATATTGTATATTTTATATTTAAATCAATGTGAAATTTTGCGTGTTCTCATATGATTTTATTTATCATTTGTTTAAGTAAGAATCCTCACCATTATTTATTTTGAAGGTATTATTAAATCGATTCTTTTGTAATTTTATTTTTATACTGTTCTGTGCTACAAAAATTAAGACCAATTACCATGCCACATTTTTAATTTTCTTTCCAAAACAACTTTTAATAAATTCTTATTTTTTAGCCTGTAGTTAAAAATTTTTATAGAATTTTTATAAAATATTTTTATAAAAGAGTATAATATTTATAAAAGTTCGTACTCCCAATTGCAGTCTGTTTAAATCGAAATATAACAGTTTTCTCGAGTAAATTTAAAATTTTTTCGAAATATATTTTCGACTGATGTATGACAGAAAATGGAACGTTACCTTCAAATTTGAAATTTCACTTCATTTTATTTATTTGATATTATTTGATATTATTATTTTTTTAAATATCAGTATAACAAATTAGTTGATTTATTCTGGAAAATGTATTGCATTATTTTTAACGTTAAAATTATTCTTTCAAATGATTATTTTTTTTTCAAAAACAGTATCACGTGAATTATAAAATTTCATACTCTATAACAATTTTTATTATAATGAATATTTTATTATTTATATTTTAGTCAGAGTTTTTTTTAAGCGGAGACTTCACAAATATGCATATATTTTAATACTGGTGCATTGATTTTATAAAGATAAAAATTGCAAATTCGTATATTCTTATGAATTACTAGAACATATGTGGAATACATGAACTAACTGGAAATATAGTCTTTGATAGCTTTTTTAAATATTGCTTCAACTTAAATGTGCACTATTTCCGTAAACTTCAACTGTTCCTATCGTTGATCAATCATAGAACATTTGATTTCCCTAGCAATTTAAAGCTAACGTCATTTTCACCACCTCAAAATTTATATACTCATATCTCATGTTCATATTGACTATTTTAAGAATATTTTAACCCGCAATAAGTTATTAATATATATATTTCCAAATTCAAAGCCACGTTTAATAACTACAAATTTGTATGTGAATTTTTGCACTTTTGACTTTAAATTCTAATACAATGCAGTAAAATGTTATGTATGTTAGACGCATGTATGGTACAATATTTAGTTTTATCAAAGAAAATTATCACCTTGTAAAATACAAATAAATACATGTACATGTATACAAGCACTTAGCACAGCATATCAAACTCATTATCAGATACAACATCTGAAGTCAAAAACATTTAAATGATGTTTGGTTCAATTTTATGCATAACTTTATATTCTTTTTGATGATTCAATAAAGAAAATGACTCAGAAAACGCTATTAGAGTGCCTGCTACTGCTGTAGTATTTCCAAATTTACGTAAGTCTTACTGACCATAGCCAAAAAAATACACACAAATAACCTATGAATTTTTGTTTTATTCTACACCTAATTTCATACCCTTTTCGATGATATGAAGCATTCGACATAGAAACACAAATGGAAACACAGATATAAACAAATATTTTGTAAAAACATGTTTTTGCGATCCCTAATCTTTAAAAACCATCAAAAATCATCAAAACCTTCACTTAACAAACAAATACATTAAATTTACGATGCAGAAATGTTGCCATCAGTTTTTGCCATATAAATAGCAGTAAAATTATATGTAATAAAAAAAAATTACCTCTAACTTTATAGCAATTTTTGCGGCAAAAGTACAGTGCGGAAGTAGAAACAAGTTTTGATTAGTATTATTATTTCTGTTATAGCTAGAAATAAACAAAAAAAATGTCGATTTCCAAATTAAATGATCTCTAAATACTTCATATCTTTTGGGAGCCTTTGATACTTCAGAAAATGAATTACATTTTAAAATATAAATCCTCTTAAATAGTTGCTATAAAATTATATCAATGATTCAATAATGAATAGTTAAATTTTTAACATTGAAACTGTTTCAAGAAAAAAGATTTTTAAAAAATATGTATCATTTTAAACCTTTCTCACAGATTTCTTTCTGAAAAAAAGTTATATTTAAATCCAAAACTATCATCCAGTTTTAACATAAATGGTTTATAAATATTTAATGTATTTTTATAACATTTAAAGTTACAAACAGTGTTTTTTTTAATGAAATTTTTATCAGTACTGGCTGTATCAACCGGCTTTGTCAATGTTAAGAAAGAAAAAAAGAACATATAAACATTTAATTGAAGAAACAATAATATTCTAAATACGGAGAGTTAAAGGACAGAAAACATAATTTATGGGATGTTTCAAAATTTGTATTATAATTAATTTAGTAGAAAATAAATAGAAAATAATTAAAAAGATTTACAACAGCCAAGTAAACTCTAATAAAATGCGTCTGCCATAGTTTCCCAATTTAAAAAACTGTTTTATAATAATTCAAATTATTTTTAAATGATAAATGTAGAAGCCGAGAAATGTTTTATAATATGTTTAGAAAAGAGTAAAGTAAAAAAATAAATACATAAAAATCCCTGGTCGCCTGGCCTATAGGGCGAGGTAGATTTCGAAGTTAAGTATTACCTCCACGACAAAAATCTAAATCTAGATTAGAGATAAAATCCTGTTTAAAAAAAAATTTCTGACTACTTTTAAGTTGCTTTAATTTCAATCTTTTGTAAAATCTGGTTTTATCAAGACCATGTTAGTACGATAACTTTTTTAAATTATTTATTGTAAAGACAGAAGAATGTTAAAATTGAGCCCGTACTGGTTTCAAGCCCAAGTTGCCCCTTTCCTCTATTTAGTATACATTCATTTTAAGCTGTCGCTTTATTTATTGGTTAATGGAAACAAAGCAGACTTAAAAGAATCAGTCTGTAATTTTTTTTATAAATGTCTCATTTTATATAGAAATGTCAAAGTCCTAAAATGAAATTTACTAATACTAGAATAGGTATAAATAATGCAGCGATTTTAAAGTTCCTATTACGTATGCTGCACAAATACTTTCTGAAATAATACATGGAATTTTGTACAGAAGGAATGTGCGTTACTTTCGCAACCCACGTTTCTGGTATTTCAGAAGCACAATTTAAATTCAGCACAAAACATTTTACAGGGTAGAATACTATTCGAATATGATACATAGGAAGAAATTTTAACGCATGCTGCAAAAATAATATATTACATGTGTTGACTAAACTATTTTGAACAATATTGTTTTTGAAATTACATTAGAATAATAAATATATTTTTAAAGTATTGTCATTTTCTTGTTGCTCTTTTTTTAAAATACATATAACGTAATCATAAACGATAGTAATTTTAAACATTTACTTGTTTTTCCGTGATTTTATAATGAGCCATATAATTTAACATTGTTTTTTTAAATTGTTTATTTGTATTTTTTTTTCTTTTTTTTTACCAAAAAGTTCCCTACCAAACGTATTATTACCCCGCATGGTTTTCCTTAGTTTTCTGTATCAATTATGCAAAGTGTGTTGGAAATTTGTATGAATATTTAATGACGATATTTAATATTTTGTACTCTTTCATTTACCTTGTTCCTTGATGATTAAAATGGAATTTTCATTCGTTACTTGATTTATTACAATTATAAAACATAACTAAACAGTTTTTGATTGTGTTTTCGTGCGTTTTCGATTATAAAATTAAAAGTCGTGTGGGGTTTTGTGTGTTTTGGTTACTGGCACCATAAGTTGATAAAATCTTGATCAAAAAGATATGGTTCAATCGCAAATCTCAAAAGTATTATAATAACACAATATTTATGCAAATTTTAATAAAAATTATATTTTAATAAATATAACACATATATCATATTTTATATTTACCATTTATAAATATGTGTATTAACATAGTTACACGCATAGTAAACGTGTGTAATTATACACACATATGCATAATTACATGCGTAAAAACACATACAATTTTACACATAACAATGTGTAAAATTTAATGTTCATTTTATTACACATGTGTAATAAAATGTGTAATATATTATTACGAACTTATTAGAGTGTGTAAGAAAATAGTGTGCAATATTTTATTACACACTGCAGTTATCAGTAGCAGTAGTTACTGCTAACTGAAGCAACAAAAGGTGGTTCAACCTACTATAAAATGTTCAACAGTGTACAAAAATACACAGTAATATTTTTCTAGCTTTATTAAAAAATAATAAATTAATTTAAAATCCGTTTCTAGTTAGTCAGTCTATGGTGATAAATCGCCACGTGTTATTTTTGGTAACTTTTTAAAAGTCGGAAAAACGATGGAGTTTGTAATTTGTCCATCCTCTCTCTCGAAAAAAAGTGCTAATAGGTTTCGAAATGCAAGCACCAAATATTTTAGACAGTAAGAATTAAAGAATTATAAATGCATATAAATAAAAACAATATATATATATATATATATATATATATATATATATATATATATAGAGAGAGAGAGAGAGAGAGAGAGAGAGAGAGAGAGAGAGAGAGAGAGAGAGAGAAGTGACTAAAATAATCAGAGAGCTGTTAATTGTTAAACATGTACATTTTACTTAAAATATCTTAGTACTATCAAGACTTACCGAGGCTCTTCATCATAGAATACTTTTATAACTATTTTGTTATTATTTATTTGTACTATTTTCTTTGTATAAATCCTTAATTTCGTTTTAAAGTGAGGAAGTCAATAATTATTACAATTTGAAGTAAGAGTATAATCTTGGATTACACTTCATGTGAGAATATATATATATATATAGTTATTTACTTTATAATTTCATTCTGCAATAATATTTTCACTCTGTTATCTTTCTGTCTTTTAATAAAATAAATTTTCTCTTGAATTTAATCCAACAAAATATTTTTACTTTCAACTATAATAATTATTTGCTCGCACATTTTTAAAACGAAATCACCTATTTGTATAAATAAGCAACAATCAGTTAAAATAACATATATGTTATTTATAAGTAAAACAGTGAACATTTTAAAGTTCATATTACATAGTTTTTGTTTAAAATAAGTTAAAAATTGCGTTCTTTATATGATTTTATTAGGTAGCTTTCATTACAAAAAGTAAAAAAGCTACCGGTTGCAGCCGTCCGGAGGAAAGCACTTCCAGAAAATTTTGGTATATTTTCACCGATCATGACCCCCAGACCCCAAAACCACCCTCCGTTTAAATGTTGACATTATATATATATATATATATATATATATATATATATATATCTGATATTTGTCATGCGATAGCTAACGTATTTATGAACCGATTTGAATGAAACGTGGTATGTAAATAGTACATACAAGTATCTCGACCGAGTTCGTTGGCCAGCATCATCCGCCATTGTGAGGCAGCCATTTAAAAAAAATTACAAATTTAAAATTTTAAAATAAATGCGAAAAAATTAAAAGTTGGAAAATATTTTTATTTTATGTGTTAGATCCCAAAAACACCTATTCTAGAACACTTTTTACTTTGTCTATATCTTAAAAAATGATTGAGTTATAGCAATTTGAATTTTTCTTATGGCTGACATTTTGAAACGATCTGATTTTTGTCACGTGATAACACTCGTATTTATAAATCGATTTGGATGTAGTTTGGTGTGTACATAGGACTTAATAAAGCCTGGACCGAGTTCGTTAACCAGTTCCATCCGCCATCTTAGTTTAGAAATGGCAGCCATTTAATTAAAAAAAAATTAAAATTTTAAATTAGGTACAAAAAAGTGAGAAATTGAAAAAGATTTTTCATTTATGCATTTGACCTTGATACAAAAATTCCAAATCACTTTTTCTTTCGTCTGTATCTTAAAAAATGTCTGAGTTATAGTACTTTTAATTTCTAGTGTTGCTTACATTTTGAAATTATCTGGTTTTCGTCCCGTGATAACACGCATATTTATACACCGATATGGATGAAACTTGGTGCGTAAATAGGACATACTGATGTCTGGACCGAGTTCGTTGGCCAGTTCCAACTGCCGTTTTGTTTCAAAATGGCGGAATATTTTTCTTTATTTAAATTTTAAAATTAGGTGCAAAAAAGAAAAGGAATTGAAAAAAAAATTATTTTCTGTTTTTACTTAGATACAAAGATTCCAGAGCATTTTTTGTTATATCTATATCTTTAAAAAATGGCTGAGTTTTAGCACTTTCAATTTCCAGTGAGATTGACATTTTGAAACTGTCTGAAATTTGTCACGCGTTAATACGCATATTTATAAACTGATTTCGATATAACTCCGGGTGTTCATGGTACATACAAATGTCTTGACTGAGTTCACGGCTAACTTTATCCGCCATCTTGTTTCAAAATGGCTGCCATTTAAATTTGTCAAAAATCTTTTAAATGCATAATGATGTATAAACAAAAATTAGAAATTGAAAAAAGGTTCTTTCTAAACTATTTATCTTAATAATGAATTCCGGAGTATTTTTTGCTTTGTCTTTACCTTGAAAAACGTCTGGGATATAGCAGTTTGAATTTCTAATGTGTGTGATATATTTTTTAAATCAATTTGCCCGTGACAGCACTCGTATATATTAATCGATTTCGATGTTAGTGTGCATGTTCACATGAATTAAGTTTTCGATCAAGCTGATTGGGTTTTTTTTTATCCATCATACTGCTTTAAAATGGATATCGTGGAATTTGGCGACCCTATAAATCGCTTAAAATAAAACCAGGTTGAATAAAAGATGTCTAATTTCTAAAAATTCCTATTAATATTCAGTATTGACAAAAACTAGTATTTAATCTTACATAATCGTGTTCCACTATTTTGAGCTTCGTATATTTGATTTATATAACTGAATTTAAAATAAATAAATAAGTATATGAAAGCTACGTATTCCCCCCGGCATTGCCGGAAGGACTATTTAACTTTCCGTCGGGAGCGCCGTTGTAAAAAATACAACATTCACTTTCTTTTGTCTTTAAAACGAACTTCAAGCAGGAGTGGGTGTTAATAACTGTTTGTATTCTTTTATTAGATCTCTTTATCCAGTTGCTGAAAGATATTTGTATTTCAGATTCTGCAATTAGCTGCACCTGTCATTTCAATCTGTTAACTGTGCATGAAATGCGTAAGGTTTATCTGTAAACCCCGTTCAAGAAAGCAATTTTATACTTGATATGGGAAGCGACTAATATAGATGAAATATAGGACTAATTCTGTAAATCAGAAATTACTTAATTATTGTTTAGTAATTCATTATGATTTTTTTCTTTGTGATTGTAGTAGCAGGTAGATTTTTATATATCTAAACTTTTTCTTTAATATATTATAACAAAATAAGTGTATTGCGGAATACTTTCATACATTGTGATCAGAGATAACTTATATGATATTTGTAAGTTAAACTATTTATAAAATTGAAATAGAACAGTACTAATTGATTGTTTTTCGTACAACTTGTTTGTTTGTTGTACAATTTACAACGCGCGCCCGCTCACGTGATGAAACTTTGTGCGCCCGGAGAAAGATTAAAAAGAAATATTTTAAATTTCCCTTTCTGTTGGAATACATCTGACATGATGCTTCTAATTTTAGAAATATTTTTTGTTGAAAAGGTCTGATTTTAGATTTGGTACCGTTAAATTTTTTTCTGATTTTAATATATGTATATATTAACATGTATATTTGTTTTCCTGTCTGCTTTCTTTTTCCTTCTTAAATTCTAAATTTGCAAATCATTGGCAATTTTCCAAATATTTTAGTTTGTCTTTTGAAAAAAGACTTAAGCACTGTTAGCGGATGTACAGGCCATAGCCACCAGTGTTGCCGCTTTTGGCTTTTTTACGACAATTTTTAATGTTATTTATCGAAAATCAATCATCTTATAAAAAAAGATTTGAAACTTTCCATATTAATGAAGATATTCTTGTATTTCACGAATTTTCAATTTATATCTCAGTTGATAAATAATAGTGGGAGAGCATTTATAAATTCACAATTCAGTATTTCACGTATCATTTGAAATTTTGCGTCACTAGTTATAAATAATACTCTTCAAGAAGCTTTTATAGAAAATATTATTAAATCGAAACATAAAATATTTACAGTATTTACATAGTTATGCTATAGGTGCATACATTTAGTTGCTTATAAGAAATCAGGATTCTAAATTACAAATAAATATTCTAGCAACTATTTCATGTTAATACCGAAACAATATTTTTTTCCCTTCAACTTTTGGAAGGACACGAAAAAGCGCAGTTTTCTACTGCATCCATTTTTGAAACATTTGATGCTACACAGAGTGCATTATTATTATTATTATTATTATTTTTTTTTTTTTTTTGTAAAAAAAAAAAAAAAAAAAAAAAAAAAAAAAAAAATCTGCATTAACAGAATTATAAATCATTCACACCAATTTCTTGGTGTGAATTTCAATGTGCATCCTATAAGATATATCAAGTCTGATGAGTTTAATATAAAATGTTCAATAACAATAAAATAAATTTGTTAAAATGTTTCTGCCACAAATTTTCAAAAAAAAAAAAAAAAAAAAAATATTGTTTTGTAAAAATTCAAATAATTTATAAATGATAAATATAGAAATCCGAAAATGTTTAATCATACTTTTAGGAAATGGAAAAGTAAATTTAAAAAAAAAGAATTCAATGCGTGGATAGTTAATGTATATAAAATCCCAATCAGATAGATGTTTACTGAAAATCAAAACTTCCAGGTAGAGGTCTGCACGGGCCGAAATTTCCAGGCCCAGGCCCGGCCCGTAGGAAAGTTATTTCGGCCCGGCCCCTTTAAATTTTTATATCTTAGGCCCGGCCCGTAGAAAAATCAGCGAAAACAAGCCCGGCCCGTTTTGGCCCGTTGCAATTTCTACGACTTCTAAAAAATGCAGTTTTTTATTATATAACAAAGATTCCTTTAAAGAATACTGCATACATATCTATGGAATGATTTTACAGTATATTTTATAGCAAATACACATTAACAACATTAATGATTACTTAGATTCTTAGGCTTTCAAAATTCGAATAAAGATTCATTAAAAAATTAATATGGCTTAGAATAAAAGAAAAAAGAAAGAAAACTAAAAACATCGTTAATTTTGAAGCTGTTTAATAAAAGAAGATTTATAAAATATTTCTATATCATTTTATTATAGATTTCAAATCCAAATTCATTCTCAAATTCAAAGAAGCTCCTTTCTGATACATTTCTAAATTCATTTTTTTTTTCTCAGAAACGCATAAGATTAGCAGATATCGTCAGAAACTATATAATAGAATGGCGTTATCCATTTTTTGATACAAGCAATTTAAGAATACTGCAAACAAATAAAATACTGTGATAATTAGCGTTTTGAATCGAATTTCCGGAAGCAATAGCAAAGGAAGGGAGAAAAACCTGCAATCATTTGAGAAATTATTATATCTCAATAAGGTCATACAAGTATTTTATTTACCAAAAACGCTATTCGATTCCAAATCCCTTCAATAGTTAGGCTTATCATTTTTATACATTTACAATTTAAAATTAATCAGAAAATGTGTCAAACTTTCGCATTATTGAGAAATAATTTTAAAATCATCAAGAAGTATAGATCTGAAGACTAAGCTAACATAAGTCCTTTACCGCTGTTAATAATTTTACAAATCATGTTTTCTGCCAATAATTAAGTCTAGTACCCGTCCGGGCAGTCTATATGTAGAAAAATAATGCAAGCGTGAACTCGGACCGGCATGAGTCAGCTAAAAAAAATATTAAAACGGGTTACACATAATGTAATTCTCCGATGCCGATACACTGTGCATTTTTATATTGATGCAGTCAAACTAGTCTGCCCACATTTATACTTATTCTCGTTAAAACCATTTTAGTTGAAAATAGCTCGTATTTTATCGTTTCTGCTTAAATCTTAAGAACGTGTTGGCAGGCCCAAAATTTTTTTTATCGGCCCGTCCCGGCCCGTCTAGCCCGTTCAATTTTTTTTGCCGGCACGGCCCGGCCCGTTTATGTTGTTTGTCGGCCCGTTGAAAAAACTATTCTAAATCTGCCGGCCCGGCCCGTTAGAAAATTCGAAACGATTCCGCCGGCCTGGCCTGGTACGGGCCACGGGCCAAGTCCGGGCCCGTGCAGACCTCTACTTCCAGGTACCTAAAAGTGACTGGGGTTGATAAGAATGGGCTTACCCTATTCCTTTGATCTCAAAATATTCCATGCATTAAAAATAGTGAACCAGCACAGAAAAGGTTAAAGTCACCTTAGTGTTTATAAAGATTGAAGCTTTTCACCACTGCAGTCATAGCAATCAGGATAATTTATTTGCGGATAAAAATATTTTTCCTATCGATGTATCCTTCATATAGTTTTTTATTTAATTGTTAGTATTTTGTATAATCAAGAAGTTTTCAAGAGAGAATTTATTTATAAATCTATAAAAATCCTATATAATAGACAAATAAGATATTAATAATGTATTCGAATCATTTAAGTTTTCGATTTTAACCGCTTCCCTGATTTTTCAGTACATCATACAGACAACATTTTTTTGCCAATGATGATTTGCCCGTACCACATACAGGTATCCATATTCCAAACGTGATTTATTTTTTTTATCAATATACATATATTTTAATTTTGCATAATTTAATCGAAGGATTTTCCTGATTCAGTTAGGCAAAAACTATTGTTTTGAAAAACTAGTGATAAAAGATTAAAAATTCTGAAAATGCATGAGTAAAATAGGCACTATTTAAATGTTTTTTCAAAAATATTGATCAGTTAAGTGGTTAAGGTACGTATTTCTTTCGTAATGTGCATCAAATGAAGTGGAATCTAAGCAATTCGTTACCGTATATGTTTCCCTCATACTTCTATTTTAGCCAGTATTAACCATTTCCATTTCTTTGTAATTTTTGCATAATGAAACCTAATTATATCAATATTAATTTTTTTAGTAAAGTTTAATTTAAATTGCAGTTAAATTTTTATATTTAACTTATTTTTATCTTTTAACTGTATCCAAAATGTAATTCTAGCTAATGTTCATCTTAATTTATTATTAACGTTTTAAATTAGGTTCTAAATCTGTTATTTAAATCTGATAGGACGTTACCATACATATATAGGAAATTCGGCTATTGAGATACAAAAAAAAAAAAAAAAAATGTTTTTGCGAAAACTATTTAAAATTTAACATTGCTTCATTTTTTCAGGTCGCTTTACATTACATAATTAATTTTAGATAAAATTTTCACAAAAAATTGCATTTAAAAAAAATGTTGAATGTGACAAAATAATTACCTTATTTCATAATTTATTATCAGATTTTGCATTAACGTTTTATCTAATTTATTTGGATAAACTTTCAAATTTTTCAGGAAAACACATCTTAAAATTGTATATTTTTCTTTTTATGAATTTTTATTTAGTTAATTGAATAGAAGATACATATTTTGAACAAAAAAATATTTAAAATTATTAAGAGACATAAAAATTATACCCAAGAAAAATAAAAAATAAAGAATTTAATCTTAAATAGATGCGCATTGCGGATGAATAAATTTTAACAGAAATTATGATCATATTTTAAAGGGTATTTTAAAGTTAGTGATATGATAGGAATTTGTTTTAAACTTTAAAACTTTAGTAAGAGAAAATCGAAATTGCCATTTATCATTAGAATTCCCTTGGAGACTGCTCTGAAATTTATTCGGTATCGTGTTTGTAATTATCTTTAAAGAACATTCTTTAAAGAAAATGTATTTACAGTTTAAAACTTTATTTGATTTATCTCCTATATTCGTCGTCTGGTCCGTCCGTCTGTCCGCATATAACAGTGAAAAAAGTACTCTGTCGAATCGTTTGAAATTTTAAGTACATGATTGTTGAATTATTTTGTCGATGTATTTCAAATTATAAGAAAAGTGGATGTATTGGTCCAATAAAGCGACAGTTAGAAGTATTCAGTTACATTAGGGCCGATGAGAAAAAATAGTTTCAAGTGCTTTTTAATGGTGTTACAGCCGGTCGAATATAATGAAGTTGATATGCTTGTATGAAGGATATTAAAATGCAACTGATATAGAATAATGCTGTGCAAAGAATAGTTATTAATTTACGGGGCCACACAAAATAATTGTGTAATATAATGGTATAGAAGGGAACGTAATTTGCGGCATATTTTAGTTTTGTTTCACATATAATTAAATATTTATAATTTGCTTAGGTTTACTACACCTCACTTCCTGTGTAATAGAAAAGGTGAAGTATTTACAGGAATAATAACGATAATTGCTGAATTTGTTTAGTTTTGATATGATTTTTTAAAAGTTTCACTAAATTGTTGCAGGTTACGTTGTGTGTATAAAAAGTGCTAATCATATACAGGGCTGCACAAAAGAATTCTCATTCATTACTGAATGTGAAAAAAAATCTTAAAATGAGTAAATGAGTTATACATTTTTACGCTGAACAGTTTTAAGTATATTACAACATGTTTAAAGAATAGAAATTCAATGATAAACAGAGTCACGCAAAAAATTGGAAACATAGCCGGCTCTGGATGGTAATCTCTGGAAGAGTTATTTCATTAGTTTAAAGCATATTTCAGTTTTAAATAGATTTTAGGTAAATAACGACATATATTTAGAGACAGTAGGCATAATACAGGATTATACAAAAGAATTCAAATATGCTTCCGTCTATTTCAATAAATCACTGAACGTCAAATTTCAACCTAACATGCTTTTTTAGGTAGCTTTCATTACAAAAAGTAAAAAGCTACCAATTGCAGCCGTCCGGAGGAAAGCACTTCCGGAAAATTTTGGTATATTTTCACCGATCATGACCCCCAGACCCCAAAACCACCCTCCGTTCAAATGTTGACATATATAGGGGAAGATGGGGATACTTGAGCCATTTTTTGAATTTTAATTTTTTTAAATTTTTTATAATTTCTTATAATAAAATAAAATATTGAAAATGAAAATTTGATATTTTTTCTTCAACTGAAAACCACTTTCAATTAATTTTGAACTATTTTTGTATGTATAAAAAATGTTTATTTTTTGTTTTACATGGTGGCTCAAGTATCCCCATGGGAGGGATACTTGAGCCATGGTGAAGGGATACTTGAGCCACTACGGAAAAATACCTACAAAAGTAATTTTTTTCGCTTTATTTTTGCACAAACATTTTACAGAATGATAAATTATGAAACATAAAGTCCTTCCAAACCAATTGAGAAAACAAAGTTAGTAATACGATGATTTTTTGTCGTTAGAACTGGTTGTCAAATGATAATTTCAACTTGAGTTATAACGACGGTAGAAACACCCTCAGTTCAGAGCCATTTAAATTTGGAATCAGCTATTCTTCGGGCAAATTTCATTTTCAAAATATTATGTGCTTATCCAACCAATATTTTTAGTTTTCTTTCTGGCATATTTTATTAGTAACCAACTATCAATAGAAGATTTTCTTTTCACATCATCACCATCATTGGCAGAATTTTCCACTAATGATAATGTCGAACTCATGCTTTTAATTTAGTAGCTGTCGGAATTTAAGCCAGATGTATCATTCTACCATTTCAAACACTTTTTTGATTTCACAGGAAAAGATTTTGTCTTCCTCTTTAGCTCCATGCAGGTAAA
Source organism: Maratus speculifer (assembly GCA_964019185.1). Taxonomy (NCBI): domain Eukaryota; kingdom Metazoa; phylum Arthropoda; class Arachnida; order Araneae; family Salticidae; genus Maratus; species Maratus speculifer. The sequence continues at coordinate 146,120,003 of OZ025300.1, forward strand.
TTGCTGTTTTAAATTTTCCATTTAAATGCATGATCCTCACAAAATAACATTATAAAACCTTATACAGTTGAAATTTTGCCAAATCTTTCATATTTTATACTTCACTGATAACGGATTTTTTCCACAGTAGCGGTATTTATACTGTTCATGTATTCCTTTTATGCATTTTAGGAAGGCATTATAAATGTTATATGTTTCTCATAAACTTTTATTTTCTTTATTATTAACAGTTTAATTACATATTTATTAGTATAGATTCATTTAAAAGTTTTAAAACACTTGATACATAGATATATATATGTGTATATATATATATATATATATATATATATATATATATATATATATATATATATATAAATACTTTTATAAATACATCCAAAGTTATTCAGACTATATATATGTATATATGTATATATATATATATATATATATATATACAGTAAAGCGCCATTTATCTGTACCAGAAGAGACCAAGCCCGATTAAATTAATGAAAATAAATGGACAATTTAAAATACAAGTATAGCAATGTTATTTAATTTTGTAAACAGATTTTTCAAGTTTAGGACTAGTAATTGTAGCACATTACATTTTCGTACATTGCAAATGGAGAATATAAAACGGTTTTCTAAACTTTTTTTTTTTTTTTTAATTTTATATTCTACAAAACTGATGACGAAAATTTCAGACTTAAATGAATCCTATAATAAAAAAGTGGTCTTTTATAATTTATCGGTATTAGTTGATAATAAGAAAAATTGCAAAATTTTAATTGATATAATTTAAAATACTCATACGAATGAAAAAAATACTCTTTAATTCCAAAAATTACTAAAACATATGTATAAAGTGTCAAATATTACTATAACAATAACACATCAACTAATAAAAAAAAAAAAATTCCGACATGTTAAAAGATATCTTTAAAAAAATAAAAAACGGATCTTGAAATTAATACACAATCTATTCATTTATCAAAATATTAAATTTCTTAAATTACTATAATTTAACGCATATAATGCAATTTTTAAAACATTTTACAAAAACATCATACATACTTTTATCAGACATAAAGTAAAAATACCTACAAAAATATATGTACATAAATATATAAAAAAGAAACAAAATTAAACCATAAAAACATTCTAAAAATATTTTTAAAAAATATTGCAAGAATGATTGAGTTTCTGTTCTTTTCTGTTTCTTTTCGCTGTTTATGCAACCAGTAAAATGCCAGAAAATCTCCCAGTAATAAATTTCTAACAAACATAACAAAATGTTTTCACTTGTTTTTCTTTTTCTTTTTATTTTTTTCCAATCCGAAGATGTATCTTTAATGTGTTAAATCAAACTTTTTGCACAGCAGCTGCATTTTTAAAATATGTTTTCAAAATATTCTTTTATAAGATTTTCCTTTGCTCTAATATTTTATTTTAAATTGAAAAAATATTGAAAGATGATTTTACTCTATAATTTTCACATATTTTTACGATTGTCTTGAAAGAAATTCCTGCTTCAATAAAATTGTATAGAATAAATATATATAATAAATTGATTTCATTGTTTTTTAATATATATATATATATATATATATATATATATATATATATTATATATATATATATATACATATATATATTATTTGTAATTTTGAAGAAATCAAATAACTCTGTATATTTTGTTTAGCTTGGAAAACTAATGCTAACATATTGTCTTTATCGCATTGTCTTTATCGCAAATGTAAATTATATAGATATTTAGGATTTATGTGGTTGTATTTTGAATAATTTGAAGCGATTTTGAAACGCATTTGCTTAAATTTACACTTTACTTCGTTTCTTAATATGTATTATGCTTTCCTTTTTTTTTAAATTGAGATTTCATATAGGTATTTATTAAAATCTCTCTCTATATGCATATAATATATAATTAATTACTGAATTAAAACTTTTTTATATTAAAACCAAATTGCTAAAATATGTTCAATTATATTGTAGGAAAAACGGTCAAATATCCACAAATGCTAGTTTCCAAACAACGCAACTACCCTTTCAATTAAATAAAAGAATAAAAACACATGGATGTATTACCTTGATTTTATTAACTATCTTACTTTTATATGGTATTTATTTTATTTAATAACGTGCTCTATAAAGTAGAAATATCTGTAGAAAAATCTTAAGTGAATGTAGGATTGGAAAAGGGAAAAATAATCTATTTTTAAGGAAATAACAAATTTTATTTATCTATTTCTTTATTACTATAAATATCTGAGAATACATAACTAGTAGTAAAAGTTTTATAACTTGCTATATTAAGCTTATGATTAAAAAATGTTTTATTTTAATGAAATAGGGACAGTAGCTGTAATAATGCTTTTTTTCTATATCCTCCAATTTTGTCTGTATTACGACTGTTTCAACAATTCGTTTCGCCATCCTTTATCATTTACAATTTTCATAACATATTTACTGATTTTGTGGTTGTCAAATTTTTATTCATTACCATACATATGTAGAAAAATGATAATGAGAAATTACTTTTTAAAAATGTGGTATAAATTTTTACAGAAAATTTTCTTTTGTGATTTTAATTGTGACATGAAGATATGATGTATATGTTATACATTTCGGAATTTACGGAATTTCAAAAAAAGTTGTATATTGATAACATCTTAGACATATGTGTTCGACAATTCCAAAAGTATATAACACTTAAGAGGGATCTGTGTTCTATTTAAATCGTATTATGTAAAACAAAATCTGCAGTCTATAAAAAATAATATTTTTATCACAAATCATTGTACATAAGAACACGTACTTGCATAAACGCTATTTCTATCACATATTATAAAAAATAAGATTTTTTTTATCACAAGTCGTATGTAAGAAAACCTACTTTCATACAGGTTGTTCATAACCCTTACTATTAAATACTCGAATCTACTATAATATTTCGTTAAAAGGTTTTTTTATATTTTGTCGCAAGAACATTCTGAAATTTTACATAATTTCTTATTTTTGTGTTTTTAAATATATTCCAAAGAAGTTGAAAGTGTTTATGATTTCGGTTTGTCTGAAACGTCTGAAAGATGTCCGTACTCTAACTCCCGTAAATAGACCCAGATTGCCCTCAAATTTTTGGAAGATATTGATGTTTATCGTAGCACGAGCTCTATTTCAGACAAAGTTTCTAGCATGGTCATAGATTGTTTACAGGGACAGTCAGTTTATTGTTACTATGGGAAAAATCGTTTCAAATTAATTTTAAAGATGTTACACCCTGTGAAACATATTAATTTTTTTATGAATTCACGAAGTGCATTAAAGTATGCATTCTATAAAATATTTGATATAAAAAGCTGTTATTCATTTACATTGCTGCACAAAGAATTTCTTTAAATAATTGCAAAGGAAGGAATCGTGTGCGACATATTTTTATGAAATTAAACTATTTTATGATTAATGAAATTGATATACATCCTTGAGGCTTAATATAATTTATACGGTATAGTCGTGTATAATAAGAAAAGCCTAGCATTTACAGGGACATAAAAAAGATTTCAAATGATATATTTTTTTCCGAAATACTGTATGCGTATCCGATGATGGCTGATGGATTGATGAAATACATTTTAACTATGATATGCATTCTCTTTTAAGTATCACTATGTATACACATATTATATGGTCGCTATAGCATATTATATGATGCTATACTTGATATACAGGGCTTCACAAAATAGCTCGCATAGGTTACTGAATATAAGCGTAAATTTCATAAATGTGCTTTTTAAATAATTTATACATTTTTATGCTTAACTTCATGCAGTTTACTAAGAAATGTTTGTGGAATATTGATAAAATGATATACCGGGCCACTCAAAAAATTGGATACAGGACATCGATGAATGATAATTTCTAAGAAGTGATTTTTGAAGATTTAAGAGTATTTTTGTTTAAAATAAATGTTAGCTAAATACTGAGGTGTAATATAGATACTAGGTAAACTACAGGGCTGAATAAAAATACTCAAGTATGTTTTCATCTATTAATATAAATTGCTAAATTAAAAATTTCACCTTGCTCGGTATTTTCTTGTTAAACTAAATTTTCCATTACATAGTATATCTAGAAACATCAAAACAAATATGGGGCTGTTTAAGAGTACTGCAGTAAATATTTGGCTATATACAGTAACATTATTTCCATAAATAACGAAGTTTTGTTAAAGAAATTCAAAAATGTATCATAAACTATGTTAAACGCATGATTTTTCTTACTTGTATCGTTTTAATATTATAATGTCGGATTATCCGAATATTATTTTCAATTTCCATTGCTCATGTCAATTTACTGTAGTTATTTAACTGTGTTAAAATTACATAGAGCCCAGCTATTCATCTAACATATATTTCCATCATTTTTTCATTTGCTTTCGTAAATTGTTAGGTTTTCAACATAACATTAATTTAAATTTTACAAGCACAATATAAATTGCACATAAAGTTGTGAAAGAGTTTAATGTTCCAAACTGTAGGTTTCAAAGTTTTTCAGAATGGAGAAACATAACTGAGATTTAATGAGTGATGTTTACAGGGTGTCCGAGAAAGATCCGTACAACTTCAAAAAGTTATTGAAAAAGAAACAATAGTGTCACAGCGCAACTAATTAGTACATTAGATAGAATAACTCAAAAAGTTTTTTTTTTCCTATAACTTAAGTTATTACCTTAGGAAATTTCTACATGAGACCTTTTCGTAGCACGAACAATATCAAGACTATATTCCAATTCCATCTTCGACCGTTTCAGCATGCTAACATCAACAGTAGCTACAGCTGTTTGGATGTTTTGCTTTAATTCTTCGAGACTGCTAACTTGCGTTCGATATACAGTATCTTTAACATAACCCCAAAAGAAAAAAATCCAGTGGTGTTAGGTCTGTTGACCGGGGTGGCCATGCAATGGGACCATCCCTGCCAATCCAACGCTGTGGAAAATAATTATTCAGCGACTGAAATATGTTTGCGTATCGGATTTTGTTTCGATTAACCACGCAACACATTGAGATTTCTTCACGCGATCCGCCATTGAAATAACTAAAATGCTTTAATATTCCTTTGCATGACATGTAGCGCCATCTATGGTCAGAAACATACTGCAGAAAAAAAAACTTTTTGAGTTATTCTATCCAGTGCCCTAATTAGTTTCGCTGTTACCCTACTGTTTCTTTTTCAATAAATTTTTGAAATTGTACGGATCTTTCTCGGACACCCTGTATTATTATAGGATTCCATTTAGTGAAACCAAGTTACATTTCATGAGTAACGTACCAGATTAGAGGTTTCAGAAATTTTCAGAATGGTGGAAGCTAACTGAGATTTCACACGTAGCATTCCAGTTTGTAGGTTTTGGAATTTTTTTGAATGGTGGAACCTAATTGAGAGTTGATGTGTAATGTTCCAGATTGTAGGTTTCCAGACTTTTCTGACTTGTGTAACTTTCCTGGCATTTCTTTGGTGAAACGCCTCAAAAAATCTGTGGAAGTATTGAACTAACATATATTTTCATCACCTTTTCATTTATTTTCGTAAATTGTTAGGTTTTAAACGAAACATCGATTTAAATTTTACAGGCACAATTTAAATGTCTAATAAGCTTGTGAAATAATTCAATACTGTGTGACTTATTGGAGTTCTTTGTAAATTAAACGCACTTCGAAACTATTCTGATACAAACTTAGAAAACATTTAGCTGTTTGCTTTCTAATTAACCTAATTTCAGAAAGAAATAGTTTAGAATCATTAATCACAAATTTCCAATTTAAATGCAAAACTATTAATGTTCTTAATACTGGTATAAACTTTTATTTGAAATTTAGCGTGGTTCACCAAAATAAAATGGTTACAGTTATCAATTCATACATAGATTGCATATAATTTTACCTCAAAATAGTAACAGAATTTATAATTACACAAATACAGAAATCACCCACTCGTAGACATATTTATAATTACATAAAATTGTCACAAGATTGGAACTTTATTATAGGTTTAAAATGCCCACAATTTAAAATTTTAAAACAAATATTTGAATCAAAATGCGATAAAGAAAACAGCATGGAAAAGGAATCCCATAGGAAAGAAAAAAAATGTGTAAAAGACAAGCTCCGTTTTTAGGAGTTTTAAATGTAGTCCATTTTTAGGTGCATTCGTAATTATATAAATATCTGGCACCCATAGTCGTCGTTCAGGCCTTTCATAAGTCAGTCTATTTGTATGTCTGTCCGTTTGTCTGTCTGTCCGCATATAACAGTGCAAAAACTATCCAATCGAATGGTTTGAAATTTATAATATATAATTATTGAACATTTTCTCGAGTAATTTCAAATTTTATGAAAATCGGATGTATAGTTTAATTACAAGGACAATCAAAAGTAATCCGTTACATTACGGTCATTGGGAATATATATGTATATATATGTCCATTTAAAGGACGTTACACTCTTTCGAAAATAATCAAATTGATATGCACCTATGATGTATACTAAAATATACATATTTACAGTATACAGTGAAAAGAATATTTGTTATTAACTATCAGAACCGCACAAAATAATTCCATTACATATTGGTATAGAGAGAAGCATTATTTAGGATGCGTTTTAATAATATACTATTTCGCATTGTATGAAATTGATATATGCAGCTGAATTTTTGCTATAAGTTACTTCCTGTATAGTAGAAAGCATACGGTACTTTTAGGGACACATAAAAGTTTTCGTATAATACATAAATATTTCGTACTGTATAGTATTATAGCAAGATCTGTACATTTATAAAACTGCGTTTTACTACGAATGCACCTCATTTGCTACGTTTAGCGTACAATTTCAGACTTTTCTTAGGTATTACTAATATTCTCATTTTATATGGATCAACACATATTTCCGTTTTAAATAGCATTCCGTAATAGATGGGCAGATTCTTTTTAATAGGTTCTATTACATTTTAATCATTTCCCCTTTGAATTTAATATTTTAAAAAATATATTTTTAAAGTTTAAATGTAAAATAATAAAAATTTAAAAATGCATGCATTTTTTGTAAAATGTTTCAGACTGACTAAAATTTTACTGATTTTGGACAGATAAGGTCAGTCAATATCACAAGCAATAATTTTAATCGAGGTTTCGTTGAGATCGGGAGTGAAAATTTTGAATCCTGCTGATCCATGAAGCTAGTTCATGAAAAAATACGTTTGGTCCATCCAAGCCTGCAGAAAAATGTATAGTTCGGGAATGGATGTTCTGAGCCAAACAATGCAGGATTTTTCAATGGCTTCGCTGGAACGATTAACTGCCGTTCTGAAGGATAAAATTATGAAAAATGGGAGAGAACTAAATATGACGTCATTACATTTTGCATACCATAAGCATATCAGTTAAATTTATTTTATTTATAGTATGGCTAATTGTTATTTTTTAAAACTTCGTTGTGATATGCTTCATTTTATTGATTGTAATCATATCAGCTTCTAAATCAGTTCTAATGCTTTTAGAGTTAAACTACTTAAGATAGTGTTTATAATGTATTCAAAAAATTGTAGATATTTTTAAAATTTAATTATACAATTCAACATTAGTAGATTGGGTTTTAATTATAATATTTTTGTTATCCAATAAGAATTTCAGTAAGATTCGCTTTAAATCTGTGTTTCGAAAATACTAATCAACAAACTAATGATTTACTACATTTAAATGAAAAAAATCTTAAGATTGTCCCCATAGAAATTTTTCAACTTCCATTAATAACTTTAAAAAATTAGAAAAATATTTACATTTTAAATGTATTTTCTATGATTTAAAAATCATAATATTAAAATAACGAGACTGATCATGCCATAAGATTCCAAATAATAAAAAACTTCAAAGAATGGCCATTTTCCTTGATTTTCTTTTTTCTTTGGCATCATTCCAATGTATTTTGTGAGTATCTAATTGTTCATGAGACCTATTTATTTATACGTATCATTTTCTATAAAATCCAGTTCAGGTTTTTATTTCCCAAACGATCCTTCGAGAGATCATAAAACTTTTGAAAAGCACAAATGGATAGCTTATCTTATAAATTGACGGTTTACTACATGGATTTTCTGAATTTTTTTTTCCCTACAAGCGCTATGTTGTGTCTTTTTAGAAATATAAACTTACAGAAACGTAAAATTTCTATGTACGAGTGTTGGGGATAAATATGGTGTCATTACATTTAGTTTAAATTATTTTATCTACACTTTATCTGTCTTTAATCTGTTTATTTATCAAAATTATTATTTTTTAAACCTTGTTTTTATACGCATTTTAAAAGGATTGCATTCGTATCAACTCCTAATTCAGTTCTAGTCCTCTTGGAATGACACTATTTAAGAAAATATATCTAAAATATCCTATAAAATTTTGCAAATAAACTTTTTTATCTAATTAGATAAATTAGTATTGCTATATTCAGTTCAAATATTATTATTTTTGTTACCATACATGAATTTCCCCGAGGTCCTTATTTAAAAGATAAAATTTTAACATGACAATAATTGTAGACAAAAAAATTATAATACAATTCTAAAAATTTCTAATTGCATTCGATATCTGTAATTCATATTTCTTTATACCAGGTTATCTTATAATTAAATTATAATTTTTTTAATCATGCAATTTTGAGAATCATCCAAAACGAGTATTACATTTATCCACCACAGTTCATAGGCGTTTATTAAGTCGAATTATGCGGCCGTCTACTAATATGACCTTCTCCTGTGTGAGTAAATATAATGAGATTTATATGTAGCTGATATAAGTTATTGAGAATAATCATGGCATGTTCTCTATTGAAAATAAGGTAACATTTCTCATTTACAAACACACTGAAAAGTACGAAATTACATTATGGTCTATGTGAAAAAATCGCTAGCAATGTACAGTGTCCAAACTTCACAGGAAAATTAAAAGAAAAAAATGCAAGACATGTCTTAGAACAAACTTCACAGGGCAATTAAAAGATAAAAAAATGCAAGACATGTCTTAGAAAAAAATATCACTTTGAGACATGTTTGTTCTAAGTTCGTCAAAGACAGTTGGTAGTGGTAAAACAAACACATGATCTTTAATAAAGCCCGGTCCGAAAAAAAATATATGTTATGAGAAAAGTGTAAGATGCGTTACAGTACCACCTCGATTTTGTTCCAGTTTCTGTAGGGGTTCACACTAGAAACTTATAATTGCATTGAATTTAAACTTTCAGCTATTAGTTTTGGATTTCCGATGACCAACAAAGTTGTACATATTTTTTCTTTTAATAGACCTGTAAATTTGTGATATTCATTTATAATACCTCTGTAATTTAATGATCTTATAATGATGCAATGATCTTATAATTATGATGAAATTAATCTACTTTACATAGGTGAATTGCAAGACAATTTATAAAGTAAAGGATATGCATCAGCATTTATCGTTCATTTGCCCACAGATACAAGCAATTTTGATTACAGTAGTAAAGTGTGATAATGCAGTTATTAAATTATTAAATATTATTAATTATCAATAAATTTAATAATAAAAATTGGTTTTTATAAATATTATACATAAGTATTTTTTTGTAAAAATGACAGAGTATGAAGACAATCATTCGAAATAATTTGCCAGACAGCTAATGTAAGTGAGTGAAAAATTAGGTGCTTTAGAAAGAAAAAGTAGACATGCAAGGTAGCATGTTTAACAGATGAGAACTAAAAGAATTAAGAAAACTAAGAGATGGCATTGACTAAAAGCGATTTCAATTTAAAAAGGCCGACACAAATTTATATGACACATTGTTTATAACGTTTTGGAAAAATATACGACGAAATAAAAACACGCACAAAGTTGGCTGAAGATTTTCAGCAAAAGTATACGGCAAAATAATAAAGCTTTGGAATACCCTGAAATTCATTCAATTATAATATTTTCATTTATGTAGATTACCAAAAATTTCATACGAGTTTTTTTTTCATACAGGCTGTATTTCAAACCACCTAAATTTAACATAAATGAGTATCACTTAGCTGTCTTATCTTGTTATTTTTATTCTAAAATAAAATGGATAAATCATGGACAGCTTCAACAGCAGACTACTAATTGTGACTAATCTCCTGGTTGGTACACAACGTGTAAAGATAGAATTTATAATGGTTTGATGAATATAAAAGAACGAGAAAAAGTACTTAGTAATGCATTTATGAAAAACGATTTAAAACTTTAAAAAAAATTGACTAGTTTAAAAATTTTTTTAAACATCATGTTATCCTCTGAATATCTACAACAATAATGTTGATACGTTAATTCTTAAAATTAAATTTTTCAACGACAGTTGCTTTGTGTGGGAAGTAGTTTTTATATATTTTATAGAAAAAATGTTCCTGTATATATTGAAAATTATCTCAACTGTGTTAACCAACATTGATTATAATACTCCATGAATATATGTTCCTGAAAACAACTAAAAATGTTGGTTTAATACTGGCTTTACATTGGAAACAGGCTTTCTATTTGTATATATGCTATTTCAATAAAGTAATATAGATGTAAAGTAAGAGATAAATAATGGAAACAATTGTTTTATTGACGTCATTTGTATTATTGGATCATGTTAATACGCTTTATATCTAATAGACTCATTTTTCTGTAAGATAGACCATAAAACAATGTTTTTCAGTAAATTTAACATAGAGTAACGTATTAAATATCATTTTATTTTTTCTTAAAACAACATAAAAAATATTTTTTAAATAATACAGATTTACTTTTTTTCTTACATAATCGAATGCTTTTAACACTTATTCTGAATTATTCCAGACAATGAAAATATTATGTTTCAAATAGCTAGTGATAAACGCATATTTTGAAATATGTTATAGTTTAAAATGACAGACGTTAGTGTTTACTTGTAATTAAAAATTTAAAAAGTTTTATAGAATTGTAAACTTTTAATTCTGCTGCTTAAAAATATTTTGTTCTTAAATTTAAAATTATTTTCGAATCAATTGCCGAGAAGTTTAGATAGCATTTTTGAGACATTAAAACTTTTCAAATAGTATTAGGAAAATCTTAAACTCCTAAACACGCATTCTAAATCAAATGCAGGACTTGGAATTCTATTGATATGTTTCATAGTCTGAATTTTTTTTTAAATATTTCATTAAATGTTGATTAAAACAGAAGTGCAAAAACTTTCAATACATATGTACTGCTATATATAATGATTAAGATCAAATACATTTATTAAAAATAATATTTTACGCATGTAATAATATAAAAATAATATGTAAACTATGGTTTATATATCATGTCTCTAATTTTATTCAAAATTGATACTAGTTTATCATGCTCAGATATGGATACGTATGTACTCTCCGTGTTTTTTCACAAAAGTTTTTGACAAAAAATATCGAAAATCATACAGTCTTGCGGAAAAAAGTAAACAACCCTAAAAACTCTGTGACAAATTGCCGTAACAAAAAGCTACTAATACCAAAAGGCCATAAATTATGTCTATTAAAAGGTGTATATACATTTTGCTTAGGGATACGTCTACATATCAAAGTTAATTTAATTCTTTTTTCGAAAGCAATACCTAGTTTTAACACTATAAATAAATTATACACCTTTCAATTAGCCTAAAAACTGATTTTCATAAAACTCGCACGATTATTATATGAGGATATAAATACAAGGTTATTACATGACCATCGTCCATGGTTGCTAATGCAGAATTTCAATTTCAATTCGTCGTCAGTTAATTTGTTGATACCGCCGATGAAACTCACTCTAACTCGGTTCACTCTTTCTTCAGTAATGCTTGTTCTGCCGGAACTTTTGCCTTTAAATAAACAACTGGTTTCTTTGACCTGTCAACATCAGCACAGAATCCTTTGTTGGGTTTCATTGGTATACCTTCCGGAATGCTTTCAGAACGGTTATAAGTGATCCGCCCTTCGAAAATACTTGTACACAAAATGCTTTCTGCTGCCCACACGCCATTTTGAATATGACGTTTGCATAGCAACCATAGCCACGATACATACGACATATACGCAGAGCGAAATTGTAGATAATGACCTCTCGTATGAGTTGTCATTAAAACATATACGTTTCCAAGTCCTCACGTAGTAACGTATCAACACTCGATTATACATTTGTAATAACTCTGTATTTTAAAATCACTATATTTTAGGAGGTGTATCCAAACATCATAGTAGAGCTCAGTCCTCGATGGCTGAAATGCTACAGAATGGAATGTCACTGCTATTAATGCCTTATTTAGTACAATTCTCACCATTTCACTAACTTAATAGTGTCAGCTCAAATGTTTCGGTAAAATAAGTAATACTTAAAAAAAAAATCTGCTCTTCTGCGCATTATAGAGGACACTTTAATCACCTTTTTAGTTATAAAGAAAAATAAATGAAAAGTTTTAAATTGAAAATTTTGATAAAGCAGAACATAATAAATGTAAATAGCACCTTGCAGTTAATATTTTGTTTCGATCATTAATGTCATAAATCGTATTATAAAAATTTTAAACCACGAATTCAGTAAACTAATATTTTAAACTTTTAACGTTATAATCACATTGAAAAATTATGACTTTAAGATTATTATTCCAATATTTGTTTTTCTTTGTTAGATGTTATTTTTTCTTTAATAATGTCTGTACAGAATTTTTAAGAGAACAAATAGTTTTTCGAATCTGTCAATAAAATTTCTATGCATATACTATACACTACATAGCCATTGATGAATGTCCACTCGCGATTTTAGACATTTTGTTAAATATCTAGAAAAATACACGAGGAATTTTTCCGAAACTCTTAGTGTATAAACATACTAGTACAAGTCATACATTTTCATGAAGAGTTTTTCCAGGAACTCCATAGAGGACCGTCAAAAATTAAAAAAGAATGAATATATTTTGAATAACCCTGTCAAGACTAATGTAGCAAAAGCGCTTAAACTCTAGATTATGATTAAGTGCCTTATTGTAATAAAATCTGTTCGTTTTTATGCAAATAGCATGCATACTCGCAAAAAAATTAAGATTTTTATAAAAATTGTCCCCAATTTTATCAAGTTTTTCGCATATGATTTTCAGAGTTCTCAATATAAAGTAACATTATTTTCTGAAAATATGACAAATAATATTGCACACAATACCCTGTAATCAGAATTTAAAAATATTCAAGATTGTTTGGAAAATCTGCAGGTTTACTAACTTATTTTTCACTGCGCATGCGTCAACGATATCAAAATTTCATTTGCATATTATGTTAGCTAAATGTGTAGAGCAACTGTTGTGAAAGTCGCAAAATCATAGCTTGAAAATTCTGAAAATAACCGTTGAATATTTCAATTGTTCGAAAGTTTATTATTAATTTCTTTCTCAACTCAAAATTAAATACGAATCTCTCATTTTAAACAGTTTATTCTCATGAGAAAATTCTTCTCAGTTCTTTCGAACATAAATAATTTAATCAAACACAACTCCAATAAAAAAACCATAACATTTTTTCACGTAACTCATAAAAAACATTCTAATCAAACTCAAAAACAAAAAGAATATTGTTTCACACAACTTAGGTAAAAACTGAAGAAATAAACAGATAATGTATTTATCACAAATTATCGTTTGCACAGAAAACTTTTTACATTTTGAAATAATTAGGTATATCTTGGTTGCTAGGTGACAAAGCCAGTAGAAAATTAAATAGCATTTTATCAAACATACCGCCCCTCTTGAAACCTCTGAGGGGGGATTTCAAACTAAAACACTGCAATTACAACCATTGTAAAAAATATAAAGAACAATACAATTAAATACAATATAAATGAGTCACAGTTAAGTTAAATTCAAGCAAATTTTTAAACAATTTTACATAATACATAATAAATAAAGAAATTTTACAATAATGTACACTTTCTTATAAAAACTGAATTACTTTTCAAGAGGTAATACAGCAATTTTGGATACTGCTCTTTTATATATTCCATTTGGGGTTTTTATATTTATAACTCTTACTCTATTATCATTACCAAAAAATACCTCTAGAATTCTCCCTAATAACCATTTAGACACTGGAAGATCATCTTCCTTTATTACAACCATATCTCCTATTTTGAGGTTGTTTTTTGATATCATCCACTAATGCCTTTGCTTCAATGTACTTAAATAACTATTTTTCCACTTTTTCCAGATGGTCTGAACCATTTTAGTGGTCTTTTGCCATAAGTTTAGTCTATTATCTTCAATATTACTCAGGTCAGATTCAGCAATGGCATTAAGTGGGCGACCAATAAGAAAATGTCCCGGGGTCAAGACCTCCAAGTCATCAATATCTGTACTCAAGGGAGTAAGCGGGCGCGAATTTAAGATACCTTCAATTTGGACAATTATAGTTAACATTTCTTCATAAGTTAATTTAGAGTTGCCCACAACACGTTTAAAGTGATACTTGAAGGACTTGACTCCAGATTCCCATAAACCTCCAAAATTTGGAGCTCTAGGGGGAATAAATTCCCAAGCAATACCTTCAGATATCAAGTAATTAGTAAGGTTCTGGTCTGGTTTGTTTACCAATTCATGCAACCTTTTAAGCTCTACATTAGTTTTCACAAAATTGCCTGCATTATCACTGAAAATTTTTCGAGGTTTGCCTCGTCTGGCAAAAAACCTCTTTAATGTGGCAATAAAAGCCTCAGACGTTAAATCATTAACTAATTCCAAATGCACTACCTTTGTTACCATACAAATAAAAATACAAACATAAACTTTATGAAAAATACTACATTTACTACAAGTCTACATTTATTCTTTCTTTCGGGAGCTCGCCCATAATTTGCTCTAATAATTTAGGTTTGGCCCTAATGCATGTAATACATTTATGTACAATTTTTCTGCAAATAGCCCTACCGTTTAAAGGCCAAAATTCTCTTCGAACACAATAAAATAAATTTTGTGGTCCTATATGTAGATATTTTTTGTGATAAAACTCAATAACTAATTCTGTTAATTTGTGTTTAGAGGGCAGTACAATTGGGTGTTTTTGGGCATAATTTACCGTGCTAGTTTGCAGACGACTTCCAACTCTGATTAAATTATTTTTATCCAAAAAAGGATTTAATGAAAGTAATCTACTATTTTTTGGTAACTCCTTACCCTTAGATAACAATGTGAATTCAGAACTGAACTCTTTTTCTTGAACAGATTTTATGATAAACTGCTCAGCTTTCTTCAATTCAGTAGATGTTAACTTACCTGAATACCTTTCTTTTGGCTTCTTGACATTCTGAAGGAACCTGAAAACATAGCTAAGAATTCTTATTAATTTAGCATAATTATTACTCAATTGCAAAAAATAATCAATAAAAGATGAACAGTCTGATATTAAAAGTGAAGTCTCTGAAAAAGTCCTTTTAAGTTCACTTCTGTATAGATCCTTATCATTTTGCTCAAGTTCGACAGTATTTAAAGAAGGTTCAGTTTGTTGTGTTAGGAATAGTGGACCCTTCCATTATAAGCTACTCTAGAGAAGTTTGTCTGGATCTACACCTCGTGACACAAGATCAGCAGGATTGTCAGAAAAAGCCACATGTCCCCAATGACTGATATCAGAAAGATTCTGAATCGTAGCCACACGTGATGACACAAAGGTTTTTAAGTCACACGGCTGTTTTCGAATCCAACATAATACAATAGTACTATCTGAATAATAGTAGACAGCTTCTTTAGGAACTTTTAAGGTTTTGGCAGCCTTATTCATCAATTTGGCTAATAAAACTGCACCACAGAGCTCCAAGCGAGGAATAGTGATTGTTTTGATTGGTGCAACTCGACTTTTACGGCAAAGCAACTGAGAAATTTGCTCGCCTGAAGAATTTGAAGACACAGCATACAATGCCACACCGTAGGCTTTCTCCGAAGCATCTGAAAAGCCACAAATTTTAATTTGCACTGGATTATTTGTAAAAATGTATCTAACAGACTTATATTGTTGATGGCTTTTAATGATTCTAAAAACTGCAACCAATCATCAAGCTCAGCTGTAGGGAGATTTTCATCCCAACCAATTTGCAGTTTCCACAGTCCTTGTAGGAAAATTTTTGCCTTCGTCACAACTGGTCCAAGTAGACCCAAGGGGTCGAAAATGCGAGCAATATTTGACAGCACACTTATTTTAGTTACCTTGGTTTGCTCACTGAATGATACAATAAAGTAAAAGTATCATCATTGGCACTCCAACAAAGTCCTAGTGCCTTAGTTTCACTCATATTTTCAAAAGTATAATTCTCATTTTTAAAGGCTGGCTCCATTAATTCTGGATGGTTACTAAACCATTTATGTAAATTCATGCCGCACGCATTTAATAGTTGAATAAGCTCGATTTGCAATCTCTTAGCCGATTTTAGGTCAGCTGCTCCAGTCAGGACATCGTCCATGTAAAAGTCTGATTGTACCACACCAGAAACATACGGAAATTGAGATTCACCATCTATACCAAGCTGTTTAAGGCAGCGCATGGCTAAATAAGGGGCACTAGTTGTGCCATATGTGACTGTACATAGTCTGTAAAATTTCATTTCACAATTTATAGTATCTTTCCAAACTATGCGCTGTAAATCACGTTGACTTTTATCGATAAGTATCATGCGATACATCATTTTTAAATCTGCTGTAAATGCATAGCAGTATGTACGAAATCTAAGTATTATGCTAAACAAATCGTCTTGAATGACACCTCCATTCAGCTGTATAGAATTTAGGGATTCTCCTGATGATGTTGCATGTGAACCATTAAAGACAACTCTCAATTTTGTAGAACTTTTATCTGGGCGATAAACAGCATGATGAGGCAGATAATTCGCATGTATTGACTCATCTGTTTTCTCTACTTCCTCCATATGGCCTAACTCTCTATACTCCGCCATAAATGCGCAATATAACTCTAAAAGATTTGGATTTTTGACTAGCCTATTCCAAAGTGAATTTAATCTATTTTCCGCAAATCGCTTTGATTCTCCCAAAGAACTAGGATCTTTTTTCAACGGCATTTGTACTATGAAATTGCCCGTTATATCTCTCTGATGTGTGTTTATAAAGTGGGTGCCGCACGCTAATTCTTCTCTATTTCTCAATGGTGTACTTTCTTCTACTCTTTCAATTTCCAAAAATTTTTTCATTTCGAAATTTAAATCTGTTTCAGTAATTAACCCACAATGTATTTGTTCCTGCTCGTTACAATCGTAAACACTCCCACTTACTATGCAACCGAACACCGTATTTTGCAGTATTAATTTAGAATTTGGTAACTTCATACGACCCACCTTTATCAATTCTAGAAATACTTCAGCTCCTAGCAAAAGATCTATTTTCCCTGGTCTATTAAATTCAGGATCAACAAGAATAATAGACTCTGGAATTCCTAGCTCTGAAATATTAATATATTTCGAGGGTATAATTTGCGAAATCTTTGGTATGATAAGGAAATCTAACTCTCGGCTATAATCTCCCGAATTATTACTGATCAAGGCAGTAGTTTTATTTTTTACCGCTACAGAGGATCTACTTAAACACGATACCGAAATATTACTTCTTTCTTTTCGAATTCCTAATCTTTCAACTAACTGCAATGTTAAAAAATTGCTCATTGAACCATTGTCCAGTAAAGCACGCACCGGAACTATATTTCCGAATTTATCTCTCATATAAACAATAGCAGTGGAAAGAAGAACTCTTTTAACATTATTCGATCTCACATTTGAAGTACCAGTGAAATTTTGAACTTGGTTATTTAACTCAAATGGTATGGCGTCAGCATTTAATGTTGGTTTACTTTCATTCGTTGACAATGCATTTGGCACTTCCTTATCACTATAATTTTCAGTGTTTCCCACCGCATTGGAATTTATCTCACGCCTATCAAAACAAAGAAGTATATTGTGGCGTTTATGGCATTTTGAACACGAGAATGTTGAGTTACATTTTTTGACGCAGTGGAATTCTGAAAGACAGTTAAAGCACATATTTTTTTTTTTTTTTTTCAAAAAATCTAATCTTTCCTGTACATTAAATTTTTGAAATTTGGGACATTTAAAAACACTGTGATTTTCCTGGTTACATACAACACATTTGCGCATATTTTTCTCATTTAAACTCGCAACCATGGATGTTACCTTTGAAAAGCTATGCTTTGTTTGGCTTTCGTTTTGAAAATTTCGCTTTGTATTTACTTGTTTGGACGCACTTAGTGTACGCGTGTGGTCTCTCAAGAATTCTAGCAATTCAGCTAAACTCGGTAAATTATCCCGCTTAAGATGTCTTTCCCACCACATTTTTGTATTTACATCTAATTTTTGAGCCAAAATATAAGCAAACATAGTAGTAGAAAACCCCTCAACTTTTTGTTCTAAAATCTCTAACGACCTAATACATTCATTTGTTATATCTATTAGATTTAATAATGCTGCTGGGGACTCATTCTGAATAACAGGAATATTTTAAAAACGTTTTAAATGCGCGTAAACTTGTTCTCTCGAATTTGAAAACCGTTCTTCCAAAAGCGACCATGCAACTTCATAATTAGAATCCAAAATTAGAATTGAAATAGATTGAATTATACGAAAGGCATCGCCTCTCAATGAAGACTTCAAATATTGTAATTTCATTGCCTTTGACAAATTTGAATTTTCATGTACAGTAGCCTTAAATATATCCTTAAAGGAAAGCCACTCATGCAAATTACCCGTAAATACAGGAAGAGTTAACTTTGGCAATTTAATGTTATTATCAGCCTTTGTGGCGTTTTCTAAATTAACAGTTTGCAATTTCATTTTTGATAATTTTTTGGTAAGTTCAAATTCCATTATTTCTAATATTTCATTTATTTCTTCGTTTTCCTTAATAAAATCCTCCATTTCATCTTCTTTACTTATCTTATAAATAGACTCAAACAACTCAGAAAAGTTTTTCTCTAATTTATTCCGTTTCTTTTTTATGAGAATTAATTCATTTAATTCTAGCTCAGAATTCGATAATTTTTCTTTTAATTTTGTCTAGTTTGTTTTGAAAATTTTCTTTTTTGCTTTTAATTCTTTCATACTCATTTTTAAGGAATAAAAATTAAATGGGTGCACTTATCCCTCTTGACTCTTTAAAAGATGATTTCTAACATAGAAGAAATAGCAAAACAGCACAAAATATTCACCAGTTATCCTTCAGTCATTGACGTAGAATAACAACTCGCTGATTTTTCTCCGTATAAGACGGACCATATGAATATTTCAATTGTTCGAAAGTTTATTAATTATTTCTTTCTCAACTCAAAATTAAATACGAATCTCTCATTTTAAACAGTTTATTCTCATGAGAAAATTCTTCTCAGTTCTTTCGAACATAAATAATTTAACCAAACACAACTCCAATAAAAAAAACCATAACATTTTTTCATGTAACTCATAAAAAACATTCTTATCAAACTCAAAAACTAAAAGAATATTGTTTCACACAGCTTAGGTAAAAACTTAAGAAATAAACAGATAATGTATTTATCACAAATTATCGTTTGCACAGAAAACTTTTTACATTTTGAAATAATTAGGTATATCTTGGTTGCTAGGTGACAAAGCCAGTAGAAAATTAAACAGCATTTTATCAAACAACCGTCAACTGAACAAGTTGAAAGTCCGTTATTCCCAAAATGAAGCAACAACAACAGGGGTTGTATCCATATATTCATTGATAAGTGTCAATATAGAACGCACAATACGGGACATGCTACAACATTTGGATAAAATCCCTCATTTTTTTGCTTCATCTTGAGAATAACGAATTTTGTGTTTATTCAATTGACGATTATTTTCAGAATTTTCAAGCTATGATTTTGAGACTTTTACAAAAGTTGCTCTATACATTTAGCTAACATAATATGCAAATGAAATTTTGATATTGTTGACGCATGCGCAGTGAAAAATTATTCAGTAAACCTATTCATTTTTCAAACATTTTTCATTATTTTTAAATTATAATTAGAGTGTATTGTGTACAATATTATTTGGCATATTTTCAGAAAAGAATATTACTTTATATTAAGAACTTTTAAAATTATAAGCAAAAAAAAACTTGGCAAAATTTGGGACCATTTTCATAAAATCCTTAATTTCTCTGCGAGTATGCATACTATTTGCATAAGAATGAACACGCTTTATTACAATAAGACACTTAATCATAATCTAGAGTTTTTTTGACCATCCCCTATGGAGTTTCTTGAAAAAGTTTTCACGGAAATGTATGACTTGTACTTATGTTTATACACTAAGTACAAGTTATGTTTATACACTAAGAGTTTCGGGATAATTCCGCAAGTAATTTTATAGATATTTAACAAAATGCCTAAAACCGCAAGTGGACGTTTTTCAATGTTCAGGTAGTGTATTTGTTAGTGAAAAAATGTATCGTAAATCAATAAATTTAAATTACGATATATTTAGATTGATTAGTTTCAATCAATTACTTCAGTGGATTTCATTTAAATTTATAGCACGGTATCAAATAATGCCTTTAAAAGTGTTATCAAATTACGCTAAGCTACTCAGCACAGTTCATGTATAATAATTAACTTGAATGTAAGCTTGTACTAATTGATACTCATTGCACGATTTGAACATCTTAAAATTAATCTCGATCATATCAACCATAAATCAAAGTCATAATAATATCTAAAAAATAGATATGTTTAAAACATTTAAATTATAATAATAACGAAAAATAAGAAAGAAAATAATTAAGAATTAATAAGAAATGATTTATAGGATATGTTTGTATTTTCATCTGCGATTTAAGAGATATTACATATAACCGACATTAAGGGGACTCAGTACCCTTAATTTGGTGAAAAATGACGAAAATATCGATTTCACTGTTTTTTGTTTATTTTTTTTTTAATTATCTTTAGCATTTTCTAATATTTTCGTAAAGATCCGGTTATAAAATTTATTTTAACAAATTATATTCGAATTGCAGAAGTAGAATTTAATACAAATTCAGCCCTGTTCTGTGTTATCCTTTATTAGTAGTCATTGGGTAAGTGAATCTATTGAGTAGTCCCAATCGCTGCATGTATTAATACGATCTACTACTACACCCTCATCCCCCAGTCCTTAGTATTGTTTGCATCCCTCTCTTTTTTTATTTGGTCTTTCATTTTGAGATGTTTCTGTAATGTTGTGTCGATGTCAGAGAATAATTCTGTGCAGTTTTTCTAACTAATTTGCTATTTTGAAATTTTTTTATTGTGTGTTCCATGTTTGTTGGATTAGGCATTGAAATTTTTGTTTAACCAAGTAATTTCTTGGCAAATTTAAATTCTTCAAATAATTAAAACAAACAAAATATTGTTACAATACATATTCATACCTATGTTTTCATACTGTAAAGAGAAATAAACCATGACAGAAAACGTGTTCCGATTCACCCCGTAAATCTTAAACCTCTAATGTTACAAGCCATTTTTCATTTTTTCATTATATAGTTTAGAAATAAGTAGAATTTAATGCAACATATTATTTACAGGTCTATCATTAATTGAAAGTCTCTTCTATTAGGTTTAGAATACGAAAAATACTATAGTTACAAAGTTTTGAAGGCGTTGAAAAAATGAGGTTTTTGAGGATGCTCTTGAAGTTTTTTTATATTCCCCGGTATTAGTGCAAACATGTCAAAATTGAATTTCCCAACTCTTAATGTTATTACCTGCTTATAAAGAGTTGGCAACTAAAAAATCATTATATATATTTATAATGAATTTATTAGTATGACGGAGAAGTTTCGTTCCTATTCACCCCGCTGCTGTTCCTATTCACCCCATTTTACTGTATGTGTTTAATTTTTGTTAACTTTAATAATAATTATAATTATTAAAGTTAAAAATTTACTATTTTTGTTGGTGATCCTCGTTATTTTCCAGAACTGTAGTATAGCGTGCAGTAACATATCTGGTATTTTCTTTATTTTTTTTTTTAACAAAATACAAACAGCAAAATTAATTTTCATTATAAGATTATTGTCATCGATCTTGTCATCGATAGTATATTTAATTAATCAGTTAATACATTCTGCATGAAATAATTTTTCATGAATCTGTATATAGAAATTTTTTAAAGATTTAGAATGAAATGTCTTAGTGTTTATTTAAAAGTATTTAAAACTGAAAGAGCTTTGTAACACTGTATACTTTTCCGTTACATTATAGTATTCAGTCTATAATTTAAACTTACTTGCAAACGAATCGTCAGCTAATTTAGATAACATTTTCGAGACATTAAAACTCATCCAGTTGCATTAGAAAACAGTTTAAATCGTTAATCGCGTTTTGTGAATTAAATGCAGAAACTCCAATCTACTTAAATTGTTTCACAGTTTCAATATTTTAATGAGTTTTGTATAATTGCTCATTAAAATCAAACTGAAAATTTTAAAGATTCACTCATACATATACAAGGTTCTTAATCCCACGTTTATATCTTATAAATAATGTTTACATCCGTAATAACAGATACTTTAATACATATATTTATGAAAAAGTTTAGAAAATAAATTTGATAAGATGAAACGTCCAACAACTCACAAAGTAAGGATTCTTCATAGTTCACATCACTATTGTATTTTTTTTTTTAAGTTTGAATAATTTAGAAAGGGAAAACTCATCTCCTCGGTGTTAGGGGGATTTTTATAGATTTTTTCTCTTTGAATCATAAAATACATATTTTGAACAAAAGCCCCTGTAATTCGGTCAGTAGGGTGTTCTTCCATCGTCCCGTAATCTCGGAATCAAATCCCAGGAAGATTAGAAACAAAATTTGTAAATATTTATATATATATACAGCAAATTACAATTCAAATTCTTTCTTCTTCCAATTCGAAAATTCAAATTCTTTCAGGCTCACTGAAGCGATTTATTGGTTTTGAAAGCTAAATTAAATAATTATCATTAAAAACAAATTATAGAGTCTATTGTAAATGTACCGAATGATATCTCTGTAATTTAACCGAATCTCTGTGCATCTAATCTCAGTAATTTTACATAAGACCTAAATTGGATTATCCGCAGATTCTCTGTAATTTCACGGATATTTTTTTTCACAATATATATAATATTTAGTTATTTCTCGCATTTGATTCCAAATAATTTTGTAGAAAGTAATACAAACAAAAGTGTGTAAACTTGATGTTTTTTTTTTTTCAGAGATATTTGACAGCAGAAGGCGAAACATATGCGTAAAATGAAACATTTAAAATATTGAAACTTTTGTTAATTAATGAATTTATGCTCTAAAATAAATAATTTTGTTTGCGATTTAGAAAGAACAAATATTATAAACATTTAAAAAATATATAATATTTAGAATTAAAACAAATATTAACTGAAAAAAAGTTTAAAAGGCATAATATTAAAATAAAATTATCAGTTTAAATAAATATTCAATTAAACTGGAATTGGATCAAAAGTTTTTTCCATTAAAGATAACATTACTCTTTAAAGAGGAGTTTTGTTCGTAATTCTTTAAAAATATGAATTACCAGGGTAAATATTGATGCATATTTTATGTAATATTTGTTAAGTACTGTTCAGATACAAAAGAAAAAACGTAATTTGCTTTCATTCATGCATTATCTTTTTAAAATGTTTTTAATTATTTTACAGTGAAATTACCCCCCCCCCCCGTTTTTTTCTCAATAATGTGACCTGTTTTGTTGTTGTTTAAAATATCCATACAGAATTTTTCATACAAAAAGCAACTATCTGAATTTTTACATATCTCCGTATTTCTCACTTAGTGAAAAAAAAAAAAAAAACTTATCCAAATGAAATAAAATGGATTTGCTTAATTTATTCCAGCGTTTAGGTTGATTAATTTTAACCAATTACATTACTGAATTATCTTGGATTCCATTTAATTTCACAACACAATATCAAATAGTTTCTGTCTAAGTGTTATCAGATCAACTTACGTTATTCTGCACTGCACAAGTATGTCAATTAATATGAAAGTAAGCTTCATTAAATCTGTATACACTTCCAAACTGAATATCACTTATTACGATAATATGGATTATTACATGAATTATTCTATGAATATTTCGAAAGTTGCAAATTTAGCGATTGTTCCACTATTTGCTGTATTTTCAGATACATCTTATTGGTTCATCCATTCTCAAAAGTAAAATGTTGCCACATTAATTTTTAAAAATTGCAGTATTTCCATAACCAGTGGCGCATGCAAAAAATATAAACCATTTGAAATTCTTGATATCAGAACAATATACAGGATATCACTCTCAAGGTGTGCAGGGTGTCACTCGACAGGTTGTCCGATGGCTAATTCCTAAAAAATAAATCATAGACATATACATCCAATTACAAAAATGTTTTAAATGAGGTAACGAAATAACTTAAAAGCGATTTAATATAAAGGGGGGAAACTGGGAGTTCATCACCCCCTACCTTTCATTTAGATAAACGTGTTTCTCATGCATAATTACACGATTTGATTCAAATTTCCTGTAACGGTTTATTCTTACAAGGCAGTTCCCAGATTAGATTTATTAGTTCATTGTTTACGTATAAAGGGGAGGAACGGGGAAAACCAATCGTCCTCAAAATTTAGGTAAGTTAGATTCATGCAGAATTAACTGGTTTACTTTAAATTTGATTTATTCTGATAAACTGCTATTAGATTTGGATGTTCACTCATTAAGGAAAAATGGGAGACATAGGAGTTAATACCCCTTAATTTAAATAAATGGATATGTCATAAAGAATTATCCGATTTGCTTCAAATTTGGTAAACCGGTTTATTCTAATAAGGCGCTTCCTTGATTACATTTAGCAGTTAACTTGTGAATTACGAAGCATAGAATTCAGGGGTAGGTGTGCTCAACTTTAAAATAATTATATGTATGGATTTTATTCTTTGAAGAAGAGTTTAATACCATTATTATGAATATCTTGTGGGCTCAGTGTCATCTGTTTAATTGGACATATTTATTTTTATTTATATTTTTAATTTTCTGTAGAGCTCCTGTAAAATTTAAATAAATTAAGATATTTTCTGTTTTTTTTTTTTTTTTTTTTTTTTTTTTTTAGATAAAATTAGTTTTTGTATACTGAAGAACTTTATTTTAATAATTTAATAAATATACTTTTTTTTAAAATTTTCACTGTACCACACTTTTAAATATATATATTTGACGGCGATTGAAGGCCAGGTGATAAATGCTGATTGAAGCGTCGACCTGGCCTTCAATCGCCGTCAGTGCCACCTATTGTTTGAGATGCGAACTATAATAAAAAATTACAGTAAAAAACTCCTGACATTATACATAACCCTCCTGCAAAAAAATTTTAAATGGCTGTCACCGTTTGCAAGTTATTGAAGTTTAAAATCCATCAGCCATTTTTGGGACACCCGGTATATATATTAATTAGATCCGGATTAGACTATTTTTTCCTGAAAATAATTATCAAAAAATTCTTTCTCCATGATGTTATAATGCCATTTTTAATTAATATTCATTGCACTCAAATTTTAATGATTAATTGCCCCATTTCTTTAGTTTAAAAGTTTGTAGCATAAAATACTGTTAAATTTGATTGATCATCTAATAAAAAAGATGTTTGAACTAGAATATTTTGAGTAAATATTTTCCCCTTACAAATATAATGATTGACTCTCACTGTTATCTTCACTTTATAGAGAAATTTAACGAATATATATATATGATGCTTTTAAAAATCAATTTTTATTAATATTTACTGCATTTCATTTTTTTTTTCAACAAAACAGTATTTCCTTTCCTTTAATTCACTTACTAAAATATGTAAATAATAATAATAATAATCCAAAAAAGTTTTGTGATGATACATCGATATATTAAACATTAGCTTCAAAATTATACGATTTTAAACATTAATTTGCAATAAAAACTATAATACATGATTTATTTTAAAGGTAAATCAAGTAACAATGTTTTGTGAAAGACAGAAATATCATTTTAATACCCGCGTTTCAGTGATGTTATTCATCAAATCATTGTATTTTTAGAAAATTGCGTGAAATTTTTGTTAATGAAATCATGTTTTTATTTTTCGGTTTTACAATTTATTATTTTTACTCCCTTCTATCTTTACAAGAAAAATGTATTGAATTCGTGAAAATTTCAAAAATCCGGTTTTTGACGGATTTACAGATTTTAGTGGCTATAAACGTCAAAAACATGTTTTTACAAAATGTATGCCTGTGAGCAAGTAAAACTGCCTGTCTATATGTATCTAACATAAATATTGTAAAGGATCCATTTCAAGAACTATTATACGGAATTTAATAAAGAATTTGCATTCCGTCAGTCCCTAATATAAGTCAATGGAGATTAGTTTCTGGTGTTAAACGCTCAATAGCTGGAGCTGGTATTCTGAATTTTTTATGATTTTCGAAATAGCTCAATTTTAAGAATTAGTGGACGGTTTTGCACTGAATTTCAAATT
The DNA here is from genome assembly GCA_964019185.1 of Maratus speculifer. Taxonomy (NCBI): domain Eukaryota; kingdom Metazoa; phylum Arthropoda; class Arachnida; order Araneae; family Salticidae; genus Maratus; species Maratus speculifer. The sequence goes on from OZ025300.1 coordinate 146,146,628, forward strand.
CTATTAGCACTTCTCTGTTAAAAATTTTAAACTATTACTGCGTCGTCACACCACCATCATTTGTAGAATATCTCTGTTTTGATCAATCTGAATGATCCATAGTATATGAAGTAATAATTATCTATAAAAGCAGTGGAGTGACGTTGCAGCAAACGTTTAAAATTTTTAGCAGTGTAAACATGTATTGATGCTGTTTATATTTTGTGTAAATCTCGCAACAGGTGATGGAAGTATGCTGCATTTTTCATGATTTCTGCAATAGCTCTGTCTCAAGAATTAATGCATCTATGTGCATTTATTCCTTTTTTTCTTTATATGAAGATTCGATTAATTCATCGCTTTCAGTTAGTTTTTTATATAAAGTGATTCTTTTTAGTTTTGGTATCAATCCCTCAACAGGTGGTGATGCTTTAGAATCCTCTAAATTTTCATAGATTGCTGTTTTATTTTGACACCTAGATAGTGAATTTGTAAAATATTACAAATATGAGATCGAAGAAAATTTTGAAATAGCCATATCCCACTAGTTTTAATGAAGTAAAACACATTTTCAGTTAACAAAGAATATACAATGATTCTGAAATGCTTAAACATGTCATAATATAATTTATATGAAGTCTGTCTCGCACATACAAACAGATGCTGTATAACATAACTATTTTGCTCTTGGATATGACGTTAAGGTACATGGTTACTTCAGGTCATGTTTTTCGAAAATTATGAATTATTTATAAAACTATTAATTCAGTGCTGTACAAAAAAATGAGCTCATTTTTTCTGCTTATTAATATAATTTTGCAGGAAGATATTTATTATTCTATTTTGCTTACATATTTTTAAAAGAAGTTGTTATATGTGAAATGTGCAAGTTTAAAATAGTTGAATGAAAAACATAATACTTTTTGTAAATTTTTTTGATAAATGCTATGTAAGTATACGCATATTATTTTGGATGTACTTTACATCGAATTATGCTAGAGATTTTAAAATTACCTCATAAATATTTCGAGTCATTTCGATATTTAACCACTGACATATTTTATGTAGCATTAAAAAAGTGAAAATGTCGTTTCCTTTTGTTAACATCTATATATTAAAACGAAAGGCAGAAAAAGTCAGCATAGTTTTTTTTTTCGTCTCTACGCATCGATATTTGCGCCGGTCTCTGAGAGTCTCCTCCTATTGGTTAATCGGAGGAGAGTAGTTACTGTCTGTAAGAGCATTTGCAAAGCGCGTTTGTAAATATGGGATAAGAACGCTGACACTGTTTAATGCAATGCTATAATAATTAATTTTTTAACATTACTAATCTTATAATGATTGGAATACATTGTTTTTTTCACTTTACGTAAGTTAATTAATTTATTTCCATCTGTATTCTTTTTTTGCAATGTTATTGCCGGCAGTCTTAGGCTTAATTGTAGAGATGTTTCATATGAAATTGAAACATTCAATAAGTTAATGATTAAAGTGTTTATTTACGTTCTTGGCCGATAAATCATTTTCTATATTGTAATTTTCAAATTTATTTATTAGTATGTGTAAAAAAAAAAGGCTGGAAATCACATTGTTTTTTGTTTCGTGTTTTGATGGTGCGATTTTCGACGGATAGTTTGACTTCATGGATTTAACAGATTCGCAAATCACTATTTATTTTTTGCTTCAGTTTCTTATTATACTCATGTCAAAAAACGGTGATTTTTTTCCCACTTATAATTTCATTTTTGAGCAAATTCATAACGTTTAGGAAGTATTTACATTACATCTCATAGTCTCGCCGAATAATAGAAAATTGCATATGAAATGAAAATAATCCCAATTATAAACAGCTTTGTAAATCATTAATATTTCTTTAATGTTTCACTTTTTTTTGAGTACACTTTTTTTAAAAAGTGTTCCCGTGACAAAATTTGCTGAGTTTTTTTGGGGAGAAGAAGGAGGGAATATTTTGATGAAATTTGCTATTTTTTTTTTAATCGCTTGATCTTGATCTCTCAACAATGTTTTTTCAGAAATATGAAGATCATTATAATCAACAAAGAAAAATAAAATTATCAGAAGAGATCCCTCTTTTTGCATAGCTTTCAGTCATGATAAAGCAGTCTTTATATACCATATTCATTGCTTGCTGGTTTTTTTTATGATTATTTGGCAAAATTTGCATTTTTTGTGGTACCTAGATGATTTGAAAATTACAATATAGAAAATGCTTTATCGGCCAAGAACGTAAATAAACACTTGGAAATAAAATAACTTATGTAAAGTGAAAAAACCAATGTATTTCAATCATTATAAGATAAGTAAAGAAAAAAAATATAATTATCATAGCATTGCATTAAACAGTGATAGCAAAAATGCAGTCTCTCTGTGTTGTTTTCTCACAATCTGTTTACCAATATTTGCGTTTTTTGAAGTACCTAGACAAATTTAAAGTATTTTTTCAAGATCTTTTGACGAAATTCACATCTTTTCTGGTACCAGGAAAAAATTATTTGTTTTCTTAGGGATTTTCGGTGAAATTTGTCATTTTTTTCTCGCTATCTTTCGATGTAATTTGCCGTTTTATCAAATTTATGCTTTTTTCATGATTTTTTTTTAAATTTGTCGTTTTTTTCAGAAATTTGTCATATTTTCGCTTTTTTTTCTTTGCAAAAATTACCTGTTTTGCGATCTTTTGATGAAAAGTGCCTCTTTTTTTCATCTTTTGACAAAATGTGTTGTTTTCTCACAATCTGTTTACCAATATTTGCGTTTTTTGAAGTACCTAGACAAATTTAAAGTATTTTCAAGATCTTTTGACGAAATTCACATCTTTTATGGTACCAGGACAAATTTATTTGTTTTCTAAGGGATTTTCGGTGAAATTTGTTGTTTTTTTCTCGCTATCTTTCGATGTAATTTGCCGTTTTATCGAATTTATGCTTTTTTTGTTAAATTTGTCGTTTTTTTTTTGTTATTTTCAGAAATTTATCATATTTTCGCTTTTTTTTCTTTGAAAAAAATTACCTGTTTTGCAATTTTTTCTTGAAATGTGCCTCTTTTTCATCTTTTGACAAAATGTGTTGTTTTCTCACAATCTGTTTACCAATATTTGCGTTTTTTGAAGTACCTAGACAAATTTAAAGTATTTTTTCAAGATCTTTTGACGAAATTCACATCTTTTCTGGTACCAGGAAAAAATTATTTGTTTTCTTAGGGATTTTCGGTGAAATTTGTCATTTTTTTCTCGCTATCTTTCGATGTAATTTGCCGTTTTATCAAATTTATGCTTTTTTCATGATTTTTTTTTAAATTTGTCGTTTTTTTCAGAAATTTGTCATATTTTCGCTTTTTTTTCTTTGCAAAAATTACCTGTTTTGCGATCTTTTGATGAAATGTGCCTCTTTTTTTCATCTTTTGACAAAATGTGTTGTTTTCTCACAATCTGTTTACCAATATTTGCGTTTTTTGAAGTACCTAGACAAATTTAAAGTATTTTCAAGATCTTTTGACGAAATTCACATCTTTTATGGTACCAGGACAAATTTATTTGTTTTCTAAGGGATTTTCGGTGAAATTTGTTGTTTTTTTCTCGCTATCTTTCGATGTAATTTGCCGTTTTATCGAATTTATGCTTTTTTTGTTAAATTTGTCGTTTTTTTTTTGTTATTTTCAGAAATTTATCATATTTTCGCTTTTTTTTCTTTGAAAAAAATTACCTGTTTTGCAATTTTTTCTTGAAATGTGCCTCTTTTTCATCTTTTGACAAAATGTGTTGTTTTCTCACAATCTGTTTACCAATATTTGCGTTTTTTGAAGTACCTAGACAAATTTAAAGTATTTTTTCAAGATCTTTTGACGAAATTCACATCTTTTCTGGTACCAGGAAAAAATTATTTGTTTTCTTAGGGATTTTCGGTGAAATTTGTCATTTTTTTCTCGCTATCTTTCGATGTAATTTGCCGTTTTATCAAATTTATGCTTTTTTCATGATTTTTTTTTAAATTTGTCGTTTTTTTCAGAAATTTGTCATATTTTCGCTTTTTTTTCTTTGCAAAAATTACCTGTTTTGCGATCTTTTTATGAAATGTGCCTCTTTTTTTCATCTTTTGACAAAATGTGTTGTTTTCTCACAATCTGTTTACCAATATTTGCGTTTTTTGAAGTACCTAGACAAATTTAAAGTATTTTCAAGATCTTTTGACGAAATTCACATCTTTTATGGTACCAGGACAAATTTATTTGTTTTCTAAGGGATTTTCGGTGAAATTTGTTGTTTTTTTCTCGCTATCTTTCGATGTAATTTGCCGTTTTATCGAATTTATGCTTTTTTTGTTAAATTTGTCGTTTTTTTTTTTGTTATTTTCAGAAATTTATCATATTTTCGCTTTTTTTTCTTTGAAAAAAATTACCTGTTTTGCAATTTTTTCTTGAAATGTGCCTCTTTTTCATCTTTTGACAAAATGTGTTGTTTTCTCACAATCTGTTTACCAATATTTGCGTTTTTTGAAGTACCTAGACAAATTTAAAGTATTTTTTCAAGATCTTTTGACGAAATTCACATTTTTTCTGGTACCAGGAAAAAATTATTTGTTTTCTTAGGGATTTTCGGTGAAATTTGTCATTTTTTTCTCGCTATCTTTCGATGTAATTTGCCGTTTTATCAAATTTATGCTTTTTTCATGATTTTTTTTTTTAATTTGTCGTTTTTTTCGTTATTTTCAGAAATTTGTCATATTTTCGCTTTTTTTTCTTTGCAAAAATTACCTGTTTTGCGATCTTTTGATGAAATGTGCCTCTTTTTTTCATCTTTTGACAAAATGTGTTGTTTTCTCACAATCTATTTACCAATATTTGCGTTTTTGAAGTACCTAGACAAATTTAAAGTATTTTCAAGATCTTTTGACGAAATTCACATCTTTTATGGTACCAGGACAAATTTATTTGTTTTCTCAGGGATTTTCGGTGAAATTTGTCGTTTTTTTCTCGCTATCTTTCGATGTAATTTGCCGTTTTATCGAATTTATGCTTTTTTTGTTAAATTTGTCGTTTTTTTTTTGTTATTTTCAGAAATTTATCATATTTTCGCTTTTTTTTCTTTGAAAAAAATTACCTGTTTTGCAATTTTTTCTTGAAATGTGCCTCTTTTTCATCTTTTGACAAAATGTGTTGTTTTCTCACAATCTGTTTACCAATATTTGCGTTTTTTGAAGTACCTAGACAAATTTAAAGTATTTTTTCAAGATCTTTTGACGAAATTCACATTTTTTCTGGTACCAGGAAAAAATTATTTGTTTTCTTAGGGATTTTCGGTGAAATTTGTCATTTTTTTCTCGCTATCTTTCGATGTAATTTGCCGTTTTATCAAATTTATGCTTTTTTCATGATTTTTTTTTTTTAATTTGTCGTTTTTTTCGTTATTTTCAGAAATTTGTCATATTTTCGCTTTTTTTTCTTTGCAAAAATTACCTGTTTTGCGATCTTTTGATGAAATGTGCCTCTTTTTTTCATCTTTTGACAAAATGTGTTGTTTTCTCACAATCTATTTACCAATATTTGCGTTTTTGAAGTACCTAGACAAATTTAAAGTATTTTCAAGATCTTTTGACGAAATTCACATCTTTTATGGTACCAGGACAAATTTATTTGTTTTCTCAGGGATTTTCGGTGAAATTTGTCGTTTTTTTCTCGCTATCTTTCGATGTAATTTGCCGTTTTATCGAATTTATGCTTTTTTTGTTAAATTTGTCGTTTTTTTTTTGTTATTTTCAGAAATTTATCATATTTTCGCTTTTTTTCTTTGAAAAAAATTACCTGTTTTGCAATTTTTTCTTGAAATGTGCCTCTTTTTCATCTTTTGACAAAATGTGTTGTTTACTCACAATCTGTTTACCAATATTTGCGTTTTTTGAAGTACCTAGACAAATTTAAAGTATTTTCAAGATCTTTTGACGAAATTCACATCTTTTATGGTACCAGGATAAAATTATTTGTTTTTTCGGGGATTTTCGGTGAAATTTGTCATTTTTTCTCACTATCTTTCGATGTAATTTGCTGTTTTATCGAATTTATCCTTTTTTCGTGATTTTTGTTTGTGAAATTGTTCTTTGTTATTTTTTTTTTAGAAATTTGTCGATTTTTTCCACTATTTTTAGCTAAATTTACCATTTTTTGCGATTACCTGGATAAATTTTATGTGCTTTTTGAGATCTTTGGGCGAAATTCACATCTTTTATGATAACTGGATGAAATTCGTCATCTTGAGGTCTTTCGGCAAAGTTTATCGTTTTTCTCGATTTCTTTCGATGACAGTTGTCGTGTTGTCATGATTTTTCGATGTAATTTGCCGTTTATTGAAGATCTTTTTGCAAAATTTATCTTTTTTGTGATTATTTGATAAAATTTGCTTTTTTTTTCAATCCTTTGACGAAAATTGTTGTTTACTCACAATCATTTGTCGAAATTTGTTTTCTCACAATATTTTGGATTTTTTTTCATAATATGTTTACAAATTTGCCATTTTTTAGGGATTTTTTTTGTCAAAATTTGCCTTTTTTTAAAAAATGTTTCATGAAAATTGCCATTTTTTTAGACGTTTTGGCAAAATTTTTATTTTTGTGCAATACTTTTGCGAAATTTGTTTTATTTGGGATATCTAGACAATTTTTTTTTTTGCAGTTTTTTGACAAATTTTTTAGAGATCTTTTGGAGAAATTTGTTGTTTTTTGCAATCTGTTGACGAAATTTGCTGTTTTATTTTCCCACATCTATTTATAAAATTTCCGGGCAATGTTTTTTTTTTTTTTTTTTTTTTTTTTTTTTGGGGGGGGGGGAGTATTTTGATGAAATTTTCTAATTTTTGTGATTATTTGCCAGAATTTGTGTTTTTTATGGTACCTAGACAAACTTTGGTACATAGCAAATGATTTCTAGCATTTTTTTTTAAAAAACTTAAACAGTTGAAAAATAATCTGCAAACATTTTCAAGTCTGACGTGTGTCGCAGCGTTGCACCAATTCTGCACCCGGGATCATGTCATGTTGGTGTTACGTTGGTAAATGGAAAAACATATTGAAAATTTTAATAAATATTAATCTTTAAAAAAAAAGTTTTCTTTGAAAATTTTTTTATAGTGGCAAAATACTTTTTTTTCTTTGATTCTTTCATATTGTTGCTGTCAAGTTTTGACGGGCTTCACCTAGCCAGAATAAATATTATCATTAATTTTTTTAATATGTGAAATTTACATGTATTTTTGATTTATGAAAAGATAATAGAAAAGTAGTTGAAGATGCAAATGTTTATTTGTTGAATGGGGTGGGTAATGTAACAACAAATTAACCACGGAGAGGATCATTGTTATAGTTGGTAAATGGCAAACTATAAATTTAGTCTTATTTTGCTGCGAAGTAAGTGAAGTATGTATATTTTGTATGAAATGAGTGATGACAGTAATTTATGATTTATTCATGTTATGTACAATTTATTGGTGTTGTATTTGTAAATGAAAAATTATCAAATGAGAGAGATTCTAATTCTATGACAGCATGTTTGAATGTAACTCGGCCAATTGCGGGTCATTTGCCTGGATGTAAAATGCAGGTTGTTCTTTTATTTATTGAAATTTTTGCTGAAGATTAGTCGTTAAAAAATCCTTTAATAGCTGGAAAATACCTTTTTCTTTCTTCGGTGCCGTCAAGTTTTGACGGGTTCCATCTAGTATATTCATATTCTTTGACTGATTTATGGTTTTTTCTCTTAATCCTATTTTCTGTTCAAATCTCCCATTTACATTATATTTTCCTTTCGAATGCTTTGGATATGCATATGTTGACAATACGCCCAGTCGCTTGTGATAATCATTAGTATTTTATTACTGATAAAGATAATCCAGACATCAAATCAGCATTATAATTGCCATTAGCTCTGGAAATAAGCTAGTAGTGGTTTATTTAACTCATATTATTTCTTTTAAAAGTATTATAAGGAGAGGAATGCAATATTTAAATGCTTAATCGAATAAATCAAATATCTTCTTTTTACTAAAATTGTATGACAGTTAATTTTAATAGCTTCATTTTTAAAATTCGTGTTTAAGTGAAATTGTTTTCGTACTTATGTTTAATTGATAGAATTTTAACTAGTTTCCACTTCGTTAATGATTTTAAAAATGTAAGTTTAAAGTAAATATAAATATAACATGCATTTTCATTTGTATACTTGTTTTAATTAAGCTTTTCCAGTATTATTAATTGTGTTTATGTTAAATATTTCAGACATATATTGTAGTTAATGTATCCAAGACGATTGTCTCGGGATACAAAACGTAGCTGAAATACTTTTTTCTTAACTTTCATACGTACTATTGGGTAGATGTTTATATCGTTATAAAAATCGAAAAACTAAAAAAATACAGATTTACACGTTTCAGACATTAGAGATTGGGAAAAACATATTTTTAGAATAAAAAATAATTTTCGTTAGTCTGTCTGTGGGTGTATCTGTAAACGCTATATCGCCTGAAAGAAGTGAGACAGAGACATGCTTTTTTGTGTGTTTAGTATGCAATTATGAAAAAAAAGTCTATTGAATTTCATTGACCTCGATTATCCGAAATTTTCTTTTTTGAACACTCTAATTATTTGCTTTGATAAGTTTTACTAAAAAATTCGATATTCTTTACTTTAAACAGTGAATATGAAAGACAATACAAAAACATATTTTTTTCACAAATAATGAAGTCGATCCAATAATTACTTATTGATATATTTGTAATTCTATTTTCCACAATCATGATTACTCGTACATTATACTTAATTTAATTTTCAGACATTTAAATATGTAAACATCTTCGTACCTTTTATGCAAATAATTTAACTTTGATGACGAATTAAGAAAGATGATCATTAAATATATCTGCCCTATTCTTTCAGGGAACAATAAGACAATAGACAAAAGGATGTAATCCCCATTATTTGTCCCTGTGTAAAAAAATTTTTTTATTTACTGAAAATTGAAAGAACATGGAATTGAAAGTTATATAAGATAAAAATGTGAAATCAAAGCAAAAGTCAATAGTACATTTTTTAAATTCTGCATTAACTTATGTAATTAACTTTAGTCTTCAGCTTTAATCTTTTATGACTTTTACTAATGTGAAAAATTATTTTTGCAGGGCTGCCATAAGCGACAATTTTTATATTCGCTAGTACCAGCATTTTTCTAATACAAATTTTGAAGCCGATTTTCCTTGCAAATGATGTCAAAGTATTTATTAAGGATTTCTGTTTCAAGAAAGTGGTACCAGTTACAATTAAAAAATAGTCGCCTGTGGCAGCCCTGTTTTAGCAACATTAATTGTTAGCTTTTTTTAAAACACATAAAGCCTAATTTAAACATAACCTACATTAATAATCTATCTCTCGGATTGACCATTTTTTATTACAACGGAACTTGTTCGCTTTAGGGAGATTGTACTATGTATATACTAAATATATATATATATAATTAAACGATAAAAAATTTCTCTGTAAATAATTCTAAAGTTTGGGAGGGATAGTGTTTGGAAGTTATTTTATTATAAAGGTTATATATAATGATTTTTTCCAAATATTAAAAGTTCAATTTCATGTACCATTTCATGATATGACTTCTAAAATAATAAATGATTTCTCCTTGCATGAATCCATTTCGCTTCTACAAACTACATGCAAAGCATGTTTGAATTCATTTCGTGCTATCAATTTTGGAATATATCTGCAGAAGACACGGAGATTCGTCGACAGAATTTATTGGCATAAAATTTATTTTGGAAAACAGAAAACATTCTTATACATACTTTTCCAATTTGCAGCAAAATAAATAACAAGATATTTTCATATATTTTATTTTGTCTTCCCGAAAAAAGACTGAATCATGTTTGTATATATATATATATGCATATATATATCTGTGTGTGTAATTGTTTTCCTCCAAAATAACCCATATGTTATATTAATTTAATTTTAACAATATCCCGTACTAATTTCAACTTATTAAATTAAAATCCTGTTACTTGATTCAATCTATCAATCCTTATGGAAACGATATAAATTCTTAATTTGCTTTAAAAAACAATTATTCCAATATGCGTAAATTAAAAAAAAGGCTCTAAGTTAAAAATATTCTTAATTAAACTTTATTTCTTAAATAACCCAAAATAATTCATCCTCCCTGTTTTTATCAACATTTTTTTAAGAAAGTCTTATTAAATTTATTCAAAAACCATACCTTTCAAAAGTATCATTCTTTTTATTTATTTTTATTTTTTCTTCTCGTTTCATATTATTGTGTATCAATAAATTCATTTCCTTTTTTTAAATTAATCATCTATGATTGAATATCATCTGTAGAATTCTGATTACCATTATAAATTAGTTAAATAATAATATTTTTAAATAAAAAAAATATCGTCTGAAAGATTCGAGTATAATATGTTTAATCTCACGCTGAATATGAAATTCTATTTACATGGGGAAATCATGGTTAGAGATTATAGAATGTTCTGGATGCTTTTAGTTTAGATTTAAGTGAGGGATCCGAGTTATGATGGAATATTCTTTCTTTTTTTTCTTTCGATGATTTGGTTCAAGGCGACTTGCGAAGAGAGCATTTTCTTCTCTATATGACTGCATTTTAATAAACTATTTTGCATAAGCCAATGAGTAGTTTAATGAATCTTCTACATTTATTTTTTTCTCGCTTGTTATAACTTCTGTGCTCTGTAAAATGGGGAAACCGGCGATGATGTTTCTGGCTCCTAACTTCAAAATGTCATATATATATTTCTATATAAAAATCTTCTGTGCGTGTGTATGTAATTGAACTCCTCCTAAACAACTGGACCGATTTTGATGAAATTTTGTGTGTACGTTCCAGTTGATTCGAGAATGGTTTCGATTCACATTTCGTCGAAATTGATTCAGTACTTTTTTAGTAATTATGCAAAAACTAATAGTTAGTGATTTTTCGCTAATTAAAAGTGCTATATGTTTAAAAAAAAATTCAGGAATTCGTATTAATCATAGCACAAAAAAATCTACCGAACCAAAAATCTTGAAAATTGGGTTAAAAATACTTTTTGTAACATCGAGTGCCGCTAAAAATGGATTTTCGAAAATTCCACCCCTAAGATGAGTAGAAAAAAGAACGAACTTTTAAAAAATTCGATAAAAATCGGCTTTTGTAGTTATTTTTCAACTGATAACATATTTTAGTGCATTTTTTCATTCTGAATCGAATGGTACTAAGCAAATTCGTTTAAATCCAGTAGTTCGTGATATAATTCACATTTTCCTAATTTGGCGGTTTCTTCGGCGCAAAAACCTGAAATTTTCAATGCTCATCTTTATATATAAAAATCTTCTGTGCGTGTATATGTAATTGAACTCCTCTTAATCGACTGGACCGATTTTGATGAAATTTTGTGTGCGTTCCAGTTTATTCGAGAATGGTTTGGATTCACCTTTCGTCGAAATTGATTCAGTACTTTTTTAGTAATTAGGCAAAAAGTAATAGTTGGTGATTTTTCGCTAATTAAAAGTGCTATATATATTTAAAAAAAGTCAGGATTTCGTATTAATCATAGTACAAAAAAATCTACCGAACCAAAAATCTTGAAAATTGGGTTAAAAATACTTTTTATAACATCGAGTGCCGCTAAAAATGGATTTTCCAAAATTCCACCCCTAAGATGAGTAGAAAAAAGAACAAATTTTAAAAAATTCGATAAAAATTGGCTTTTGTAGTTATTTTTTAACTGATAACATATTTTAGTGCATTTTTTCATTCTGAATCGAATGGTACTAAGCAAATTCGTTTAAATTCAGTAGTTCGTGATATAATTCACATTTTCCTAATTTGGCGCTTTCTTCGGCGCAAAAACCTGAATTTTTCAATCCTTATCTATATATATAAAAGAAAGTCAGGATTTCGTTTTAATCACAGCACAAAAAATTCTACCCAACCAAAAATCTTGAAAATTGGGGTAAAAATACTTCTTATAACATCGAGTGCCGCTAAAAAGGGATTTTAGAAAATTCTTCCCTAAGATGAGTAGAAAAAAGAACGAACTTTTAAAAAATTCTTTAAAAATCGGCTTTTGTAGATATTTTTCAACTGATAACATATTTTAGTGCATTTTTTCATTCTGAATCGAATGGTACTAAACAAATTCGTTTAAATCCAGTAGTTCGTGAGATAATTCACATTTTCCTAATTTGGCGATGTCTTCGGCGCAATCTTTATATATATAAATCTTCTGTGCGTGTGTATGTCACTGAACTCCTCCTAAACGACTGGACCAATTTTAATGGAATTTTGCGTGTGTGTTCCAGTGGATTCGAGAATGGTTTAGATTCACATTTCATCGAAATTGATTCAGTACTTTTTTAGTAACTAGGCAAAAACTAATAGTTAGTGATTTTTTGCTAATTAAAAGTGTTGAATAAGTTCGATGAATAGAGTGCGGACGGAATGCCCGAGCGGTCTATGGCGCCAGATATAAGCTCTGCTTCTCGAAGAAAGAGATCGTGTGTTCGAACCCCGCTCCTGTCAAGCGTGTATGCTTTACAGTAATATAGCCTGTATTATAATTTTGATTAACTGACTTCAGAAAATTGTTAACTTTTAACAAAAAAAAAGGAAAAAGAAACTTTTCTATCAAAAATTGAGCTTAAAAAAATACTTAAGAGTGAAAAATAATTTCCTTACATAATTGTAATAAGAAATTAAATTAAGAGCGTAGTGTTTATCGTGCTTATTACTATATATAATTACATTTATTTGATTTTCTGATGTCGGTGCCAGGAAGGACAACGTCTGTCGGTGACAGGACAACGTCTGTCGGGTCCGCTAGCATATATATATATATATATATATATATATGCGGATAATTTTTTTCGGCAATTTTAAAGTAAATTAAATACATATTTCATTTTTCTGTCAAACAAGAATAAACATATATTTTTTTTCATTGACTTTTTAAAAATTTTCAGGGATTGGTGATCCAATTTGTCAATATACATTGTTTAAATACTTTTGGTGCAACTAAAGTTCTAAGATATTTCAATTGGTTTTTAGTGGAAAAAATAAAAACAAAATTGAAACGAAATAATAATGAATTTAAAGTTTCGATATTACCTACAGTGTCTCACATAAGTGATGGGACACTTGTGCTTTACAAAAGGAAACTAATCAAATAAATTAAAAAAAACATGTACACTTTTTTTGTGGGTGTGTTTCATACTTAAATTTAGTAAAGATTATTGCATAACATACATTTTGTCAAAATATTAAAATATTAATTTAATAAAAATACAAATGTTTAGAACGGAGCAAAAAATAGCTCACATAAGTGATGGGACACCATTATATATGCAACAAAAATCGTCTGAAATAAGCAATAAAAATATTTTTTGGGATTTTATTTTTACTTAAAAGAAATTGGCAATAATTTATAAAATCGTCTGCAGTGTTTCTCTCCAGTTTGTTTAGGAATTTTTGTGTTTTTAGCTCTGTGTAGCCATGAATGCTAAACGAAAAGAAACTTCGCCTGAAATTCGAAAATTAGTTATTAATTTGCATATTGAACGTGGAAAATCTATTTGAAAAACTGCTGAAACAGTTAACTTGAGTCGTTCAACAGTTTTCAATATCATCAAACTACATAAAAAGAATCATATGATTCAGGATAAAAGAAGACCTGGCCGATCATCAAAGCTATCCAATGGAATAAAGCGAATTATCGTTCGAAATATTAAAAAAAATCCAAGAAATAGAGCTTCAAAAGTTGCTGCTGATTTACAAGCATTATATGGAATAATTGTTAATCCTGAGACTATTAGAAGAGTAATTCGATCTGCTGGATATCACGGTAGAGTAGCCAGGAAAAAATTCTTCGCAAGTGAAAATAATAGAAAACTCAGACTAGCTTTCGCAAAATCCAACATAAATAAGAATTCTGATTACTGGAATAAAGTTATATTTGCTGATGAGAGTAAATTTAATATATTTGGTTCTGACGGTAGAATCTTGGTGTGGAGAAAACCCAGGGAAGAATTTCGCAAACAGAACTTGGTACCAATAGTAAAACATAGTGGAGGAGGAGTTATGGTATGGGGGTGTATGTCGTCCGCTGGAGTTGGTAATCTTGTTTTTATTGACAGTATAATGGATCAGTACAAGTATATTGATATTTTAAAGCAAAATTTTAAATCTTCAGCACGAAAATTGAACCTTCATAACGATTTAAAAATTCTACCAGGACAATGACTCCAAGCACACTGCTCTGAACGTTAGACTCTGGCTGCTATATAACTGTCCTGAAATACAAAAAAACACCGACACAATCTCCAGACTTAAATCCCATAGAGAATATTTGGCAAGAATTGGAATCTAGAATTCGCAAACACACCATTTCTTCAAAACAACAACTAAAATCGGTGCTTCAAGAAGAATGGGGTAAAATCACTCCAGAAATCACAAAAAAATTATTCGAATCCATCCCAAAAAAATTAAATCATGTTTTAAAAGTAAAAGGAAATCCAACAAAATATTAAAACCTTTTAAAAAGTAAAATTTTTGGATAAATATTTGATGGAAAAGTAAGTGTCCCATCACTTATGTGAGCCTTTTTTTGCTCCTTTCTGAACAATTGTATTTTTACTAAATTAATATTTTAATATTTTGACAAAATGTATCTTATGTAATAATTGTTACTAACTTTAAATATGAAACACACCCAAAAAATTTTTGCACATGTTTGTTTATTTATTTTATTGCAGTTTCTTTTTATAAAACACAAGTGTCCCATCACTTTTGTGAGACACTGTATTTCTTTTTCAGAAACATAACAATTTATTTAACGTCTATAACATTGATCACGTACACACCTAGATTTCCTAAACACATTTTAAATTAAATAGGAATATATGTTGATAATTACAGGACTTAATTTATTATTATCTAAATTTATTGCGGAAATTTACTAATGAATTTGGTAATGGAAAATTAATGGATATCTCTCAGTTTTTAGCATAATTTTTTTCATCCATTTCATAAATACGTTAAATATATGGATATTATAAATAGTTGCACAAATCATATAAGTAGAGGCAATTATTTAAAACAAAAAACAGCAAACATTTAAAATATTATTTAAAACTTTATTATGAGACTTTATAGATCAACATTTTAAAAGAAATATATAGATTTTTTTTAAATAGATGAAGCGATCAACTATGGAACTGGAAGAAAAACTAATAGATCATTGAAACAGCAATATAAAATCATTCATCACGCATAGTTAACATTCTTCGCAGCTTAATAAGATGAAAAATTATGCATAAATAAGCGATTTGTAAAATACATAACACATCTGAAAACTCAATCTGAGCATTTACAATCAATGAACTGAATAAAATCTAATTTTATTGAGCAACTATGTACATAATCTCCATATTTAATGTATAACATAGCGTACGCAAAATTTCAATTCAGTTAGGAAACTAATAGAATAATTTAAAAATACCCCTTCTTCATTTTCCATCATGAAATGTGCTTTAAATGTTCTGTGCAGCCTAGTATTTGATTGTAGAAATTTTATCGCACTTAATCAGTATAAAGCAAGTTACTGGCTTAGAGTATCTGGCTTGGCCTTTTGTTTGACGGTAACATTCTCTCTTCCTGATACTGAGATCCTTGGTTGAAATCCCATCTATGTCTAATTCCCTCTCTCTCCTCATTGGTGAACCGCTCAAACATTCACTATCATCCATTATTGACATTTTATCGTATAGTTTTGCGATAATTTTCTGGTCGATGGGATATCCAAGTAGTACCAGAAAAAATGTGTATCAATAAAAGAAAATCAGAATCCTTAATAAAAGCTCTAAAATATGCTCTAATTTATTTATTTACTTATTTATTCACTATACTATTTAAATATGAAATTAAGTATATGAAATTAAATATGAAATGTTATGATGTTATATGAAATTAAATATGAAATTGACATCTTCCATTGTCATACCATTCTTCTTTGAAGAACCATGTGCAATATTGCGCTGAAAAATGTACGCAGTAAAATCTGTGCGTTATATCACCATTTTTACAAAACAAAGTCATATTCGCATTAAATTAAAGATCTGTGTTATATGTAATCCGCTTTATGAAGTATCTCGCACTGCAGGATACCACATACTATGCCAATCCAGTAAAAATATTTCCATTAAGTACCTTTGGTGAAGACACATAGATATGACGATGTTGCACGATCACATGGTCTTTATGATCAACCGATCTAAAGCGACTTTTTGATACCATTTATGTACTATTCACCTCCTTCAACGATGGCCGAACTTAAAGATTCCATCTGTCGTGAGATTTTTGTAAATCATTTATCCATGTTGCTTTTAACTGTGACACATGTTGTGAGTCGCATAATTCTGTGACTTCTAAAGATCCGGTGAATTTTTTCTTTAAATATTCTCTCCTTCAAGAGCAATTATCTCCCACTTATCTTCAAACATATGTGGTTATTGACAAAAGAATGGGGAGATTCAACAACGAAATGCAGCGAAAATGGATTTTAAGGAATGTTATCTGTACTTCAAAAAACAAATATAATGAAAAGCACCACGAAAGCACAAAAAAAGTTACCCACAAATGAAGGTTATGTTTATTTCGACCTTTAAGGTGTAAACAGACGTAAACTGCAGGCAATTTTGTAGTGGTGATGCAGTATCTTATATTTTAACTATTTTCATGTATGATGAATTATCATTTAGTAGGGCGAAAGATACTGATCTCTTCCATCCATTTGTTGAATCGTCCCAATGTTTTGTTATCCTAGCGTAAACTGTTGGTGAAGAAAGGGATAATCTTACTTCAAATGATAGGAAGGTAAAAAAAGCTTCCAAACTTTATCTAAGCCGCTTTTTATTGAAAAAACGTGTATACTTACATGACATCTTAAAATATAAACTGTGCCAAAACTGTTTTACTATGCCAAATAAACAAAAATAAAAAAACGAAAACTATTGCGTTGTTTCTACGTAATATGAGCATGCAACTTGTAATTTTTTCTTCATTTAATTCTATTTTATTTAAACTAATAAAATTTTTATTTTAAATCTGTATTATTGCATGAGCTTATTTTGCGCCTTTTTCTTTCACGTTTTGCACTGAATTTTATTGATTATTGTTTATAAGGTATTTCGTTTATTACGTACCATATTTTCTGGTCCCCAGACAGTGCTTTAACCGGTATCGACTGTTTATAAGTTTGAGTTGGAAATGATTCAGATAACGAATGCGTCACACGTGAATAGAGTAAACATTAGCCATGTTCACTGACTAACATCCTTATAAAACTGGAATATTCTACAGAACATCATGTTACTTCTTCTTCATAATTGCATTTCCCTCGCTATTTATAAAATTTAGCTTTTTGAAAATAACCAAGCATTTATTTCTGAAAAAGGTTTTAAAGAAAAAAAAATAAGTGATATAAATTAAACTTTAATAATAGAAAAAACTAGTTTTTGAAGATGAAAACAAAAGGAAAACTAAACACAAGGGAAGAA
This sequence comes from Maratus speculifer, assembly GCA_964019185.1. NCBI lineage: Eukaryota > Metazoa > Arthropoda > Arachnida > Araneae > Salticidae > Maratus > Maratus speculifer. The sequence continues at coordinate 146,164,231 of OZ025300.1, forward strand.
TAAAAACATATAATAAAAAAGTATTACTTTCTGAATCTTAATAATGATTTCTATAAAGTTTAAAATGGTTTAGAACAATTATTCAGCTTTTCAAAGTCAATGTAAAGGATTTAACCTTACAACAAGTCGTTTGGTATTATTTCTATAATCTGTTTAAATTATATTCCACTCAGATTATCTTACTAATAAAATGCGAAACCATTAGCTAACATTTACGTTTTTCTTACTAACAAGAGATGTAGCAAAACATCTCTGTTTTTATTTCTGGTGTATCTCCAAAAGCGAAATTGAAATTGGTCGAAAGTCGCAATTTTTCTTAATGTCAATTTTATTTTGTATTTTTACTTTCTCCTGTCTTCAATAAAATAAATTATTGTATTTGAAATTTTTTTGCCAAAAAAACATGTTTTTTACAAAATATCGGTCTGTTCGTTTGTGTGTGTCCATATATCGCCATTCTACCATCGAAAAGTGTATGAAGATATGCATAGAATAATCAAACCAATCTTTTTGTCTATATTTTTAACTAAGCCAAGCACGTCTTCCTACAATTTTAAAATTAATCGTACCACTTTCAGTATTGCACCATCGAAAAGTGTACGAAGTTATATGTAGAAAAGAACCAATTCCTCTGCGTAACTATTTGGCTATGGCGAGATAGTTCTCCCTGAATTTGAATGAAACTGAGCTGGAAGGGGGCGATGCAACAGCGATTTTTGTGGCATTTTCAATATTGTACCACAGAAAAGTGTATGTTATTATGCATAGAATTAAACATTTTTTTCTGATGGTTTTTGGTTATGGTCAGAAGATTTTCCCTGATTTCGAAAAAAATTCCGTCGAAAGGAGATGCTAAAATTGCGATGTCTCATTTTCATTATTTTACCACCAATAGATGTACGAAGTTATGCACAGGACTGAACTAATTTTTTTGTGTATGACTATTTTTGGGGATGGCAAGCAGGTCCCCTCTAAATTTGAAAAAAAAAATATCTGCCGTAAGGGAGTGCTGTAAAAGCAGTTTCCGTGCTAGTTTCACTATTGTACCATCGAAAAGTGTATAAAGTAAGTACAAAATTGAACCTAATTTGTGTGTGAATAATGTGTATGTTTTTGGCTATGGCTAGCAGATCTTCCTTGGATTTGGAAATATTCCGTGGTAAAGAAGCATTGTGATAGCACTTTTTTTATCATATTTTCGATGCTTCCTCATTCTATTGTCCATTTGCTACAGCAGAGACGAAAACTCGTGTTTTGCTAAGCGAAATACTTGCAAATAGCTGATGATAACAGAATAAGAGAAAACTAATAATTTCAATAAATATCATAATCCAGATTGACTCGTTTATACTTCAATTAATTGCCTGAAGCAGAAAATTGAGACGAAAACAAAAGTTGGTATAGTATTGAATTAATAATATTCAATTATTAACTCGTGTAATTATTTGTTTAATATTAAAATGTACGTATGAGATAGAAAAAAGTTTTAAGAATGACACATCCAACTAGTTTCGCATTATTGTCTCAAAAATGCATAATTTAACTAAACTACAAATTTATAACGTCAGTGAAATGTAATACTTAAATATTGTTTTTTTTTTACGTTTTTATACTTTTTTTAAAATGTGCATCGGTCAGTTGGAAAAAAAGTTCGAGGATGATAATTGTCGTTCTGAAAAAAAAAGTTACATGACGACTTTGTGTGATTCAATGAAAAGCCCAATTTCGGGCACTATGGTAGATCATAAAATTAGATTAGTTAAGAATAATTACTATAAGTAAAAAACTAAATTATTTATCGGTTACTATGAGAAGAAGTTCGGCTTATTCCTTTAGAATCGCGTTAGAAACTTATAGAAAACTATTCAAAATTGTATTTGAAAGTTAAGGAAATCATTGAGAAGGGAATTATAATTTATTTACCAAGCAAACATTTGTGTTAAAAATTTATTTAATATTATTATTTTTATCTAACGCGATATTTTATATTTTTTCAGAATAGAGCAGCTAGAATTCCAGCTACAGAAAGAAAAATTCCAGCTACATTATTATCCATTCTTTATTATTAAAATATTTTTCAAAAATGTTTTCTAGTTAATCAAGAGAAAGCAGGTTTTCGTGTCATAAACTAAAATAGATGCCATTTCTCTTTTCGTGTAATCACGAAAAGAGAAATGGCATCTATTTTAGTTTATGTATAAATATTAATAAATATTGTCTCATACGTATGTTTCTAATGATTGAAATGCTTGTTCCATTACGCTGAACAAGCAAATGGAACATGTGTACCAAACCGAATTTGGTCATATAATACATTTAATGTTTCACTTTTGTTGTTAATAATGAGTGAGATACACAAATCTGATATTATTTTGAAACAATTATTTTTGTACGAGTTTATTCAATGCTTTTCATTTAATTATGAAGCCATATCAAGTGAAATATGTTTTCTGATCATTTTTGTAATAGCTGATAAAGTATGGGAATTTTAGAATATACAAAATGTATGTTTGAAAATTGCCTTATAAAATTCCAATCAGCAAAGGTATTTTAAAAATAAAGCAAGCCATATTTGCTAGAAACATTTGTACATTTGCATTTCTTTGATTGTAAATATAAAGTTACATAAATATTAGCATATATATTTAATTACAGTGATGTGTTATAGAAATAGTATTTCGATTATTATCAAAATATACAAATCAGTAAATATCATACAGCTCTCCAGAATAATATTATTGAAATATTTATCTCTTTTTGCAGTCGAATGCATAAATGTTACAAAATTAATTCTGAATAGTATGAGCACTACCTAAGCTGAGGATTAGTGATCCTCTTTCCGAAATTTGTCCTTCGAAGAAATAATTCATCCAGATAATTTTTTACATATATTTTGCAAACATGTAACGTCTAATTTTGATATTTACGGATAGATATATATTTATCTCTTAACTCTACCTTGTATAGATTAATATCTAACAAGCAAACAGCAAAACCAGCCACATTTTAAACAGAAATGTTTCGACTCTGACTTGTGAACAGTAACGATTCAGTGATAAATGGACTAAAAAATTTTTCAGTAATTTCAAATTCCTTTTTCAAATTTTTTTCTTCTTGATGAAATTGAAGTGCTCAAATGAAAATGTATGAAACGTTGTAAATACCAGAAAAATATAAATTTGAATATTTACGCTATTGGATACGCTCGATGAACGCGATTGGAGTGTCCGATGTAGCGCATCAAAGTTTAGAGAGGCTGTAGGCTGTTGCGTCTATTTGACCCAGCAGTATGTGTGAGGGTTCTAGAGAAGCATGACTTTCCCATTTGCCCAATTCTACGATTGAGATGCAGCGAGGCGAGGTGTGTGATGAAATTTTGATGCAGCGAGAAATATGATTACATCTTACTGTTATGTAAGTCTTTTTGTTTCGTCGATTTTACGTCGATTTCGTCTAAATCATCATCTTTAGGCAATTTTTTTTTTTTTTTACTCGATCATTTGACAAGAATTGCATACTTCGCAGTCCTTTGACGAGAATCCCACTTTTTTCCTCTGAATAAAATCGCATATTTTTAAGCAATCCTCTAACTAAAATCACGGATTTTCCACATCATCCGAAAAAAATCACGTTTTTCAGCAATTCATTTACGAACATTGCGGTATTTTTTGCAATCTTTTGATAAAATTAGTTTTTTTTTCGTGGTCTCTCAACGAAATTCGCGTTTTTTCGTAATCTTCCTTACCCTCTTAAAAACCAACCTTATTGGCGACTGGATTGTTTGGGTTTTGAAGCCACTGGCTGCTCATTCATACTCTAAATTTATAGCATGACTTGATATCAAAATGTATATGAAAAATCAGTGAAATATCACTTATTCAAAAGCAAATATCTTTTAAAACATAGTTATTGAAATTTCTTTTGTACAATGACAATACTAAAGTTTAAATAATAAAAAGAAGATTAAAAAATATATGTATTTATTTTTTAACCTAGAGACTGCAATATCCAAACGTAAGACAAATTACATGACAGTAATTATCATGCAAACACAGGTAAATTATTTCATTCTTTTAAAAACATACAAATTTATATCTCCCCTGCAAACACCTTCTATTTGAGACTAAATAGGTAGTTTGAGACCCCAGCTTCTATCGCAATTTTTTTTATCTTCTTGATGTCTACAATCGCCCCTCTTTTTTTGCGCCATTTAGAGCCATCCTGTATATATTTATTCAGGCATATCATCCTCCAAATTATATTTAAACCAATTACAAAATATTAAAAATGGAAAAAATGACCTTTTTTTCAAATTAAAATTAAAAATTCAGGTTGTAATCTTTATTAAAAGATTTATTAGTGAGAAAAAAGGCTATGCGCATCTAAAGTAGAAATAATATTTGAAGCAGAATTAATCAAACAAAATTTCGAATGCATTTCCTGATCGAGCGAAATCTTTAAATTTTTCTTTTCGACTGTTTATTGGAATTTAGTTTTTTTTTTTAATAGAAAAACATTTAAAGGAATATTCAGCGGAGAATATATGCAAAAAAAACGAAAATTCGCCGCTATACTCTTTAATAAAAGGAAAATATTTCGTCAATAAGTAATACATTTATTGCATATTTAAAATTTTTAAATGATAATTTTTAACACGTTCAGACGGAAATTTTAATATATATTTAAATATTTTTCGTTAATTTAAAATGAAGATAAAAATCATTTTCAGAAAAATATAAATCGGTTTAGATTTTGCACGCATATAAAAAATTTTATTTAAAAAAAGGGAAACTTCGAAATGTAAACTGAATATAAATCACTATTGACTGAAATCACAAAAGGTTTATCTAAAAATACGTAAAGAAATTTGTCGCTTTAGATGACAAATTTGCCCGATATGTTAAAAACTCCAATATCCACTGATAAGCATATTGCACTCACATATTTTCCTAACTTCCCTAAAACTTCAATTAATCATTATGCAATATTCTTTTCACTCCACATTTTTACATTCTTAGTATTGGATTCGTGAAATTTTTCGAATAGAGGTTTACGACGTATTTACATTTTGTAGGTGTTAGAGATTAAAAAAAACAGGCTTTTAGAAAATTTGTGTATACTAATCTTTGTCACTCTTTCTGTCTGTCTGTATATGACTTTGTGGGTGCTCTGTGTAAAGAAATAATGCACGGAATTTTATAAGATTTACATTCAGCTTGTCATAGATATAAATTGATGCTGATTAGTTTTTCGTTTAAATCCCCCAACAGGGGGCACTGCTATGCTTTATTTTTTATGATTTGCACAATAACTCTATCTCAAGAATTAATGCACCTATTTTCATCAAACTTCAGATTTAGTTAAGCTTGATATGAACCGGTTATGTTTTCATTTTGTTGTTAATCGCCACACACATATCGCTGCTATCCTGAGTTTTTCCTCATTTACGGAATAACTCAATCCTTAAAACTAAGACAAGAATTTTCAGGAAACTTCAAATTCAGATATACCTTGTGTTTCCTCAGCACATAGCAATTGTCGTTAGAGGGCGCAACTGCGCGCAGAATGTCGTTGATGTACGGGAATCTTTTCCCGCCAGTTGAATGGATGTAAGCGAGTGTACCAACCACTGCCAGTCGTACGTTAATATTATGTAAATAAACTGTTTTGTTTTTTGTTAACAAGTGATCCTTCAATTTTTATGACTCGTCACCATTATTCAAAAGTCATATTTATAGCTATCGACACCGAGACAAGTTTTTTGTTCCGCGCGAGCCGCAGAGCTCGAATCTTCTGTACGACCTATGGATATTTAGTTTTCAATCTGATATGTGGAATTTAATTCAGTATTAAATTCATAAAAATGGCTACTCCTCCAGCTATCTCAGGAACTGTTGTCCTGAAAAGGAAACGCGGCAATATAAAAGCCCAAATTACAAGAATCAATAACGCAATAAAGGGCCAGCTAAACCAAAAGGAATAGGAACTGAAATTAAACTCCGTTCAAAATTTAAAGTAACAAGTCGATGAATTACGCAATGAAGCTTACGAAATCATCGCTGATGCTGATCTGGAAGATTACGAAACCTCGTTAAAAAAATAGAAGGCCGGTGTGAATAATTAGAGGTAGGTTTAATTCAATTAATAAAACCTGTACCTGATATTAATGAAGGTAGAAATTCTAGTTCTGGTAGAAACAGTTCTAATGAGGCAAAGATTAAATTGCCATCTATTAATTTACCCCAATTTTCGGGTCGTTACACTGAGTGGATGGTATTTAAACAACAGTTCACCACTTTAATTGATGATAATATCGAATTAAATGAAGCGCAAAAATGTTATTATTTATAATCCGCACTCACAGGTCCTGTTAAACAATTATAGACTATTAATGATTCATATACTTCTCTATTCGAAGCTTTAAAAAAAGGTTTGAAAATAAAAGACTCATTGTAAATAGTCACATTTCAAAATTATTAAGTAACAACAAAATAAAAATTGAGAACGCGAGAGAGATCCGTAGTTTAGTTGATAATTTAATGAGCCATTTAAGAGCGCTCAGACAACTAGGCCTAGAAGGCAATAAATTGTCCGAATGCATTTTAATGTATTTTGTTTTACAACGACTATATGATGAAACCAGAAAGGCATTTGAAATGCCCCTTAATTGCAATGAAATACCCGAGTGGGATATATTTATAGATTTTTTATTGAAACGAGCGCAAGCACTTGAGAATGTTGAAAAACAGCTCTGTTATAAAATCGAAACCTGATATGGCCCATAAACAAAAACGTTTTGTTTTATCGAACGAGAAACCTAACTATCAGCTATGCAGCCGGCCCCTTTATTTATATCGATGTAAGAGTTATTTAGAATTATCACCGCAAGGCAAATTAACTCAAGTGAAGAAATTTTATCTATGTTTTAATTGTCTTTCAAGTATGCACGGCGTCAGTCGGTGCAATAAATTAAATAAAAAATGCAGAGTATGTTCTAAAAATCACCACAGTACCCTTCACGACTCCAGTTTTTCGAAAATTACTTATGAAAACAAACAAAGTGATTATGTCGTAAATCAATCACAATCGAAAACAGAGGAAAACGTAAATTCAAATCAATTAGAATGTAGATCAAACATTACATCATTAAACTGTCAATGCAACTATAAACAAACTAATTCGTCTACACAAGTTATGGATTAATTTCAACAGCTGTGATTTATTTAAAGGGAATTAATGATACATATCATTCTTTCGTTGCTACTTTAGGTACTGCAAGCAATGTTTTCCTAATTTCTATGTATGCTTCTGATATGTTGGGATTAAAAAAATATAATGTTGATTCCATAATTACAGGATTAAATGATTCTATTTGTAAAATAAAAAAGAAAATTCATGTAGAAATAACAAATAAGGCTCGGAGTTTGAAAAATTCCAGTAAAATGTTTTTGGTTTCTAAAAACACGGATTTAACCCCTTCAAGTGAAGTAGACATTTCTAGTCTCAACTTACCAGAGAACATGAATTATGCAAATCCACGTTTTTTTAAACCACAACGAGTTCATATTTTACTGTGATCATAAATTTATTACCAATTACTTTTTTCTGGTCAAATCCAAATTCCTAATTGTTCAATAATTTTACAAAACTCACTGCTAGGTTGGATCGTAGGAGGCCAATTTACGACAAAAATTCAGGTAAATATAAGTGTCATTTATTAGAAACAAGTTGGAAATTTCACGTGTACGTAGCAAATGAGGTGCGTTCATACGATAACGAAGTTTTAAAAATATTAAAATCTTGCTGATATAGTAGAGCGGACTTCGGATACAGTATAGTAATCGAAATGTTTTTTTGTGTTCCTGTATACAGAAAGTAATTTTTATTACACCTCAGAAACATATATCTTATTCATAAAATGTGAAATAGTTAAATATATAAGTAAAACACGCCCCAAACAATGTTTCCCGTGTAGCATTATGTAGTGGAAAATTTTGTGTGGCCCTGTAATTTAATAATAAAAATTCTTTTCATCACAGATTGTACAGAATGCATATTTTAGTATATACTTCATGGATTCATGCCAATTCTATTATGTTCGAATGAGTGTAACATCATAAAAATGCATTTGAAACTTTTTTCCCATTGACCATAATGTAATGGAATACCTTTGATTGTCCCTGTAAATGATCTATGCATCCGACTTTCATAACATTTGAAATGACTCGACAAAATTACGTAATAATTATATTTTTTAAATTTCAAACGATTAAAATGCATTTGAAATTTTTTTCCCAATTGACCGAAATGTATCGGAATCCTTTTGATTGTCCCTGTAATTGATCTATGCACCCGATTTTCAAAACATTTTAAATGACTCGATAAAATTATGTTAAAATTATATATTTTAAATTTCAAACGATTCGGTTGGGTAGTTTTTGCCTTGTTATATGCGGACGGACAGACGGACGGACTGAGCGACAACAATAGATGCTACGTATTTACATAATTACGAACGCACCTAAAAAATGAAGATTTAGATTTGAGAGTTTTTTGGGAATTAGAGCAACTGGTTATAAAATAACAACCAAATAGTGTAAATTCCGAAGAAATAATGGAACAATTTCGGGAAACTTTGCGTTTCAAAAATGAAAGATGTGAAGTTAGTCTCCCGTGGAAACGGGACTGGGAAAATCTTGAAAATAATTATAAGGTAGCTGAAATTAGACTCTCTAATCTCACAAAAAGAATGAAACGTGATCCAAGTTTATATGACAATTATCGTAAAATTTTAGATGAATATTTAGAAATGAACTTTATTGAAATTGTTCCTGAATCCGAAGAATTTTCTAACATTCCGATTTTCTATGGGACAGTTATCATTAAATGACTGTTTGGATGCCGGAATCAATCTTAACACAAATATTTTTCATTTATTGATTTTTTTTCGCTTCAACAAAATTGCTGTTTTGGCCGATTTAGAAAAGACCTTTTTACAGATTGCATTTATGTTGATGATTTAGTGACCGGTACGTACACTGTCTCAGATGCATTGACAATTTCTCAACAATCAAACCAAATTATGAAGAAGGCGAGTATGAATTTCAGGAAATGGGTTTCGAATAACGAACTAGTAATGGAAACGTAGGAAAAGAATGGGTTTAGCACTCTACCTTAGTCCTTTGAACCCAATAAATTATACAAAGTTTTAGGCCTACCGTTGCAACCTAAACAGGACATACTTTTGATGGAAACTGGAAATTTATTAGAATTTTTGAACAAGACAAAAAATACAAAACACTTTGTCTTACAAGTAATAGGCAAAATATTTGACCACTGGGTCTAATATCACCATTTACTATTAGAATTAAATGTTTAGTACAGGAAATTTGGAGTAGGAATTTTTCACGGGATGAAGAATTACCCTCCGATATTATAAAGACATCTAAACAATGGTGTTCCGAACTACCTCATTTAGCAAATCTAAGAATTCCAAGAAATGTTTTTCAGTTCCCTGAAAACTCTGATTACGAATTGTTACTGCACTCTTTCTCTGATGCCAGCCCATAGGCTTACGGTGTTGTCGTATATTTACAAGTAAATTCAAGAAATGAATCCTTCATTAAATTGCTTACATGTAAGAGTAGAGTTGCATCCTTGAAAAAGGTATCACTTCCCCGACTGGAACTTTTGAGTGCGTTACTCGCAGCGCGCTTTACTTGTCAAGTCAAAGAGGTATTAGATTGCAAGGGACCCTCTTCTGTGTACTTATGGACTGATTCGCAGATCACTTTGTACTGGATCAAAGGATCTGCAAATAAGTGGAAGTCGTTTGTGGCGAACCGTGTTAAAGAAATACAGTCACTGACAGATTCATCTAGGTGGTTCCACTGCGCAGGATCCGAGAATCCGGCAGAACTTTTAACACGAGGCATAAAGTCCGAAAATCTTGTTCAGAATCCTATATGGTGTACTGGTCCAGAATTCCTGAAAGACTTAGATATGTGCAAAAAGAAACAATCTTTAGTGATACCAGATCAAGAGATGTGCATTAAAGAACTAAAAAAGAACAATAGTAGTGATAGTTTAGTAAAGCTAACTTTTTCTACCGAACATTCTATAATTAATAAAATTTTTTCACTAACTAACAATTTTACTAAATTAATTCGTATAATTAGTTCTATTTTTAGATTCTATTTTAACTGTTCATATCCCGAGAAGAGAAGTAGTGGACCATTAACTCTGGATGAGGTAAGATATGCTGAATCGGTTATAATTCGTTCAGCACAACGACAAGAATTTCCAGAGGAAGTAAAATGTCTGGAAAAGGATAAAACAGTTCATAGTAAAAGTTAACTTGCTTCATTAGATGTATTTTTAGGAGAAGATGGGTTGATTAGAGTTGGGGGGCACTTAAGTCATTCAGACTTGCCACTTAACTCAAAATTCCCAATCGTGTTACCATCTAATCATAAGTTAACGCATATTATACTGAATTATTTTCATCTGAAATATTTTCTCTTAAGTGTTAAGCTTTGCTTTTCCATGATAGACAGAAATTTTGGCCCCTTAATGGCAGGAATAATTGCCTTAAAATCGTGCATAAATGTGTGAATTGTTTCAAAAACAAACCTGTAGTCAGCTCCCAAATGATGGCTGATTTGCCAAGGGAATGTATAATACCTAATTATGTGTTTGGGGAACAGTAATAGAATATTGTGGCCCATTTTCCATTAAATTTAAAAGTCAAAGGAAGAGTGTATTGAATAAAATTTATGTCGTGGTATGTATGTTTGTCTACCAAGACGACACACCAAAACATTGTTTCAGATCTCACTACTCGGGCCTTTATAGCTAGTCTAAAACTTTTCTTTGGGAGAAGAGGAAAATGTGAAAAAATATTATCGGACAATTCAAAAACTTTTATTGGAGCTGACATCGAGTTGGAAAAATTGCATAAATTAGTTTGCTTCCCAATTGAGGAATTATGTAATTTTTTGAGCCATGAAGGTATGAAATGGGAATTTATTCCCCCCAAATCTCCGAATTTTGGTGGCATCTGGGAAGCGGGGGTAAAATCATTTAAAATTCATTTAAAACGGGTAGATTCTAGCTGAAATTGAGGGCGTTTTAAACTCCCGCCCCCTTACCCCGCTGTTCACAGATTTCGAAAATTTTGAAACTCTGACGCCTTCCCATTTTTTAATTGGCAGACCGATTATTTCGATCCCCGAACCGAACTATAATTAGACAATATTAATGAAAACAGGCTGTCAAAATGGGAAAAAATCGCCAAATTTAACCAGAGAATTGTAAAAATTTGGAAAAGAGATTATTTAAATGCTCTCCAAGAAAAAAGTAAATGGAAATTTTAAAAAGATGATGTACAGAAAGGTACTTTGGTACTAATAATGCAGGAAAATTTACCTTCTACCAAATGGTTAGTTGGTAGAATGGTTGAAGTTTTTAAGGGACGGGATAATATAATGAGAACGGTAAATTTACAGTTTCCAGATCGTCGAATTCTTAAGAGAAAAGTCAGAGATAACTGTATCTTACCAGTTGAGTAACAGATTTCTTTTCTTACCTTAAGTAAACTCTTAAAAATATTATTTCTGTATTTAACGTAGTATTATAGTGCATTTATCCTATTATTATTGTGTATGTAACAGTTTATGTGTCATAATTTTTGCAAAATTATATGTTTAATTATATTGAAACTGTCATTTCAATCGCCGGGGGAGTGTTTCCTCCGGCAATTGCTTTTAGAGGGCGCAACTGCGAGCAGATTGTTGTTGATGTACTTGAATCTTTTCTCGCCAGTTGAATGGATGTAAGCGCAGTGTACCAACCACTGCCAGTCATTTGTTAATATTATGTAAATAAACTGTTTTGTTTTGTGTTAACAGGTGACCCTTCAATTTTTATGATTCGTCAACATTATTCAGAAGTCATATTTATAGCTATCGACAGCCGACACCTTGATAAATATTATTGATGATTATGGTTTGGCTTAAATCTTTCAATGGGTAGCGCTTTTATGATCCATTTTCCCGATATCCGCAAGAGTCCTAATTCACGAAATAATGCATGGAATTTCATATCTTTAGAATCCTCACGATGGGAAGAGAATTTTATTTATTTTTAGCACTGTGTCAGCAAATTTAGCAGTATTAACATGTATGAGACAGACGAAAGTTTTGAGATTGCCTCATCCAACAAGTTTGTTATTCTTCTGTGTTTACAAATAATTGCAGAACGTTTAAATTAATCTAGTTATAATATATTTATAAATTGTATCACATCTTCAGATTTTAATGGGGTTTTTTCTTAAAATGTATTAACTAATAATCATCACATAATTGATAAAATTCCTTTAATGCTGCATTGATTTTTTATAATTTTTGGTTAGTAACATTATATAAAATTATAACTTTAATACGCATGAGAATATCACTGTATTTGTAACGTTTTGTAATATGTTTGTGATAAGATTTTTAAAGAAAATAAATTCAGGTTGAATGGTTGAATGGTTGAATGGAGAGTAAAATGTGAAAGGGCATGTTTTTAAGAATTGGGGATACAGCGAAATGAAAAACGTAAGAATGGGTTTACTCTATAAAAAAACCGGACGATTTTATGGAAGTACTACTGGTAATCTGGACGCCAGTATAATTTACTGTTTTTTAACGAAAAAATTTCCGTAAATTTTAGAAAACTTTCCGTATTTTCCTGGAATTTACGGGAATTTTTCCATTAAAAAACGATAAATTGTACTGGTGTCCAGATTACTAGTAGTATTTCCGTAAAATCGTTCGTTTTTTCTAACAGTGAATTCGTAAAGAAAAAAAAGTTTGTGAAGCGCTGGTCTAAATTAACGTTAGATCTTTTATTTACATGTTCACCGTCCAAAACTTGGTTTTTTATGTATATTTAGTTTCAAATTTTGTTATACTGTATTTTCATTTAACATTAGATATGAGAAAAAGTATTTACATCGCCATCAATCAATCCGAGTCTCAAATGTGATTTGTTTTCTTACATTACCGATGAAAAATATAATAAATTACCAAGGTCGTACAGCAGTGATGAAAACAAAGAAGCTCTAATCTTGCATTTTCTAGAATGAAAGCAAATATTTACTTTTTAATATAGCATCTTGCACGTGCATCTTTTTATATTTTTTTATTTCTTATTTTATTTATTTATTTATTTATTTATTTTGCGATTGTGTAAAATAACTGAATTATGAAATTATGAGAATGCTTTGGAAAGATGAAAAAATGGAACGAGTTATGTTCCATTGAGATTTACTTTCATGCACATAAGAAACAACGTTGGAATTCGAAAATATAATGAAAAACTAACAAGCCTCAATGTAATTGACTTAAAACTTTCTGAAAAGAACCTTACTCTTGTGTTCCAGTTTTTGGTCCATATATATAACATGGGCTAAATCAGAACCAGTATTTGGATCAACATCATGTAAAAAACTTAAAACACAAAATTTTAAACTTACAATCTCAAGTTCAGGAAAAGAAAATCCGCAGCCATTATTCAAAAACACCACAGATTTCAAATTTGTTTTCATCTGAAATTTCTTTGGAGTGATATTTCGCATTAAAAACTTGTTGATGTTTTAATCTTCAGAGGAAGGACATTCGCCCTCTATGTAACATTTAATATTTAGTATCCGTCAAGCCGAAATGTAGGAGCAGGGAGTCGTATAAATTTATAAGATAATATTTTAAATAAAAATGTTTATTTTCATTATTACTGTTTAATAGTATGAAAAAAAGTAAAAAAAAATTGCTGAGTCTATTTTAAAGTGTTTAATTTAGTTTATAACACACTAAGACTATAGAAATTCTAATCTTTGAGCAAGTGATCCCATCCTTCTAAATTGGTCAAACCTATCCTTAATGAAAAATGCTTCAATGAAAACTTCCTGCAAAAGACAAACTATACTAAAAGTGACATGAGTTTCTTTGTTTGACAATTCCTTTTGGCCAATGTCAACAGTTTTTGACAAAGTTAAAATCTGGGTTTTGTGCGAGGATATGCAACAGTTAAAAGTAACTGACTTCGTAAGCAATATCCTTTTTTTTCCTTCCAATATGAACAAATAAATAGTCTTATAAAAGTCTTATAAAAGTCTTATAAAAAAGTCTTATAAAAAATTGTTCCGTTAGAAATCATCTATGATAATCATCAAAATGCACCATTACAGCCTATGACACGTTTGGAAGCTGAAATCTTGGGCCATAGACGGTATATTTTACAGTATTCAGTTCATCGTTTATCAATCCTCATTCCGCCCAGATATTGGAAGCCAACCAATTGAGCATAAAACTATATGTTCGTATGTATTAAAATAAAATTTTTCGCCAAGCTAGGCGATTTCTGACAAAATATAGCCAAATTTGGCTATCGAAAATAAATCACCATAAATAAAGCGAAATTAGGCTGACTAATTAAAAATAATCCCACTGAAATTCCGAATTGATGGTTCTTTTCTAATTGGTTCTTTACATTTTTGTTTGGTATTTACCAGTAAAATTGCTTTAAAATATTGAAACTAAGAAACAGGGAAGTTACCTTTTCCTATTTGGAACAGTAATTTTTTATTTACTCTACATATTTCTGTTTCCAATCATTTTCCTTGAAAAAAAAATGATTATCTCATTTCCTTTAGAATGTTCACTTACATTTAAGTTGGAACTCATGCAGTTATGAGGAATGGAATAAAAATAATTAACCTTCTGCAAGTGGAACATATACCAAAAGCTTAATTTTGCGCGTCAAATAACGATCAATAAATTATACCAAAAGTCTACGAACCCGATTACGGAAATTTCACAATAGAAACATATATACTTGTGAATACGAATATACACCAATGTCTAGAAATCACGTCATTACTTTTATGAATACATATCTGCTAAGATGTATCTTATTGCATGCATAGTCAATTATTATATCCGTTTGAAGAAAAAAACAATCTAATTAGTTTATTCAAGTTAAATTGATACAATTTAACTTGGCGTTATTATCGCAAGAAAATTTAAATGCTATTGGTATGTTTTCTTACTTATATAACTGGCAAATTAGACCTTCACATTATCTGAATTAGTTTGACCATGGATAACAAAGTTTCGAAAGTATAAAATTTACTTGAGGTATCCTTATCATTAGAAATATCAATGAGGATTCTTCATTTAACTGTAGGATTCTATATAAATTAATTTCTTTTATAAAATCCTCATTTTATAGTATAAATTTTGGTTACAGTTAACCCACATATTATGAAAGATTGATGAGAGCTTGGAACCTATGAATATATGTAAAATACTTCGTAAAGTGATATAAACATTTCTTTCTTTAATATCTTAAGAGAGTAGATTAATATTAAATTTAAAAAAAAAACTAAACTTAAATTATCTAAAATCTTACGAATGAAACATATTGCTGTATCTTTAAAAGTATATTTAAGACTTGTTTTTGTTTATAGTAAACTATGAAAAAAATTCATCTGTAAAGAAATTTACGAGTTAAGTCAATTTAATATTTATATATATAAAAAATAGAAGTATTAAGTAAAACATTTTAGATTAGAGTTGCATATTTAATTAACAGCCATAATAATTGATTTTTGCAATTTAATCCAAATGTATAAAATGTAATTTTCGCAAGAGATTTTTTTCATTTTTTTGTGATTTTTTGAAAAAAATATTAATCGTTTTATCGATATTTCATATATTAATAAAATATAAATAAATAAATAAAAATGTATATATTCACACATATACAAGGTACCCCAATTCAATAAAAATGAGCATTAAATAAAGTATTCCAAAACAGTGATACAAAATAAATAAATAATTGAATGAATGAAACATCTCTTATCGTTCTTATACGCATTTTTTGAAAATCGAACAGAATGTCATAAATATCCATTTTTAACATTTTAGAAGCATAAAATATGTGACCTCTTACTTTTCATTATGCTCTGCATGATATTTGTCGAAAATGTAGACAGATTGCTTTGTTGTCAAAATGATGAATATTTCTTGAAAAATTTGAATAAAAATGCATGTTGTTCACTCGGCTGTATAATATAAAACTATATTTCCTGAAAAATGAACACCTTTTGATTAATGAAGGTTTTTTAAAATAGCGTTTCCGCGAAAGTTATACTATATCAAAATTATATTTCATTTGATATTGATGGATTATATTCATTCCCAATACTGTGTTGTTTCAAAATCTTCTGCAAGTTATATTTGTTCGATGTGAAATCAAAAAATTTTTATATTTATGATTTCGTAGATAATTTTTTCTTGTTAAAAAATTTTAACAGTACGTTATATCATTTTTAATATGCAAATATTTTTCATGAAAAACATTTGATCAGACACATAGCGCAATTGATTTTCTCATTTCTAGATGTATAATTACTTTTTAAAAGGCTAAAACGTACATTAATAACAAGGCAATTTTTAATATTGTCGATATTATGTCTTTCTATAAAGTCCAATTTGTAAGAATCAACAAGTTATGAATAGTGTATGAAATAGCTTTCATAACTATTTCTTTTTCACTTTTCTAAATTATTTTTAAAATAAATTACTGAAAACACACACACACACAAATATGCAACTTTTGTTGACTAAAAATAGTCTTTCATTTATGCTTTTTGTTCACTTTAACCCCTTAACTGGTTTTGCTTATTTCATCATTTAAAGCTTTTTGACATTACTATTATTTTTAAGAAAATGTTCATACTATTGGAAGGCGGAAATGTTTAGTCTAAATTTTAGGAATATTTTACTTAAATAATAGTGCTGTGATTGCGCTATTTTCAATTTATTGAACGGAACAGAATTAATCAGTTAAGCGGTTAACCCTTTAACCCTTAAATGCATATTGTATCATTTTCGATACCATAAGTGTTCCCGATTTATTGGGAGTTTTATTCTCATATTCCGTATTCTCACCAGAAATTTAAAAGAGCAATATTCACTTTACTTAATGACAGACCATTTGTAATTAAATAAAGAAAAAATTACTATTTAGATTTTTCTGGTATGAATTGTGATTTTTTGAATTGCGCATTTTTTGGAACGCGTTCTATCCTACGCATTTAAGGGTTAACAACTTGAGCTCTCATGGTAGAATTTTCTACCACATAATTTTAATTCCGAAATGTCACATCGACACCAGAAAATTCGAACAAATTTATTTTAAAAAGGTTCAACCCTTTCCGGCACACTGTGGATACCTAATTTTAATTCCAAACTTGCAAACGGCACCAATAATATTTTAGTAAAATTTTGCTTTTACAATAAAAACTTAAATTCAAAATATCTAAACAATTCGTTTGAAAATTCCGGTGTCAGACGATAATTTCTCATTTTTCTAACAGATTTTGCCCGTGCCGGAAAGAATTAATGCATTTTTTCGTGTATATCGTTAAACGTTTTTTTTTTCTTTGCAAAATACTGGTGCCAATGTGACATTTGGAATTTTGAAGAAATTTGCACCCTACAGATCAAATGGTTAAGACGTAGAGCAATTTCATTGTGAAAATGCTGAAATGGCTGAATGACACTGGAATTTACGTATAAATTTATTTTAAAATAAGATAAAACCATTTTTCTCATTCATAATATACGGAACATATTTATATCAGAAATATGGTGTCATTGAGGCATTTTATAATTAAGCTAAATGTTCCATATAATAGAACACGGAGACACGAAGAAATCATGTTAGATTAAAATGATATGAAAAAAAACTACTTTGTTTATTATTAAAAATCAATCGCAGTTTCTTTCGTTTGTTAACAAATACGTAAAAAATATGTTTTTTTTTACACACATCTTCAACAATATATATATATATATTGCATAGAAATTACCTCTTTTAATGATTTCTCTGCTTTCTATAGTTTAAATTTTAGATTTTATTGAAATTGTTAGTAAATGAATGCAATAACTTTAGCGTATGAATACGATTTGCATTTGACGAAACAGCACCAAAATGATTCCCAATACATTTTAATAAACAAAATGATCAAGATAAAAATATTAATACACATTTGAATAGAAATTATATGTTAGTTCAATATATTTTGAAAAACAATAAGCTTTTATGGTTGGTTTCTCTCTTTAAAAAAAAGATAGAAAGAAAAAAATAGAAAAAACCACTCTGACAGTACATTTTTTTACGGGAGAGCTTTCATCATAAATATTCAGAGAGCTGTTACATAAAAAAATGAAATTTGGTGGTATTATAGAGAACAGTTTAATAAGCACACTAGTTCAGATATTTTTAAATTTAATAGTCATTTTAATAGATATTTAATGTTAAAATTGATCAATATTGTTTCATTAAAAAGGCTTTAAATTTTCAAAAACTATACACAGGGCTTTAATTATTTTTAAAACATTTTATAAATTAGAATTTGTGCAGACTGCATTTTTTTTTAATTTATTGATGTTTTGAACAACATATTTCCATTTTAAATTCAAATTTTCAGCATTTCTAGAGATTTTTTTCATATTTTAGAAAAGAAAATTATCTTAAATTGTTTCCAACAATTAAAACAGCGCAAAGAATAAAAATTCCTTCAAATTGAAAATTCATTGACACGACTACATCAGAGGAGTTGGCAAGAATTTGAATAAAATTGAAAATGTAGTATTTAACTCGTTTTTGAGGGTAACGCTATGGATAGATATTCAGTTATCCGTTTGATGGATGATGGTATTTTGATTGAACCATTTTATTTAATTGCCAAACTCGAAAATGGCACTAGAATTATAGCAGTTTTTTTTCCTTATATTATAATCCAAGAGCGGAGAATAGAAAAATCAAAGGTATCGAGTAAAATTTTAAAAATATTTGCTTTTTGGAAGAGTAGAAATAGGGGAATCCAATGATACATGTCTGCTGGGAATGAAGTGGTGCATAATCCAAAAAAACAAATACCAAAAGTGGTTGACTCGGTTTATCACTTATTTCTTCTACAACCAAAGGTATGAAAATATGGATGACTGGAAGTAAAAAAAAAAAAAAAAAACATTGAAAAATCTACCAGTCAATTACTTCCGGCAGACATGCTTCATTACATTGCCTTATTTCTATTCTACCATAAAGTAATTTTTTTATTACTATGTTAGATACCTTAGTTTCTGAAGCTGTCGACTCTTAGACAATTATAAATGTAAAGAATGGGATTTTCGTATTAGCAAATATATTTGCACAAAAATTCCAGTGCCAATTATTGATTTTAACATTTTAGAAAAAGAAATGTTTTACTAGTAAAAGGATTAAAAAAAGCAGAGACACAAAATTTCCGTTTAATAAAAGATAAATTATTCTGGGATGGCTCAGTTGATATAGCATTGGCAGCTTCAGTCAAGAAATCTCTGATTCGAATCCTGACTCGATTTTTTCCCTTACTTGGAAATATACATTTAAAATAGTTGTAAATACGCTATCCTTTAACAACAAATTGTAAATTAATCTAATTTAATGACATAAAAGAAACTTCTTTTATATATAAAGATTTGTCTTTATTCTTATAAAGTTTCATAAATAACTTTATCAAAGTTTCGAAAAAGGTTTAACAGGAAATGTATAAATTCAATATATTTTTTAAAATGTTTGATGGAGTTTCCGAGGATAAATGTTTAAAGTATTAGAGAAAGAAATGTCTTTTTTTTCTACAAATCAAACCATTTACTGAACTGAAATAAAATTGAGAGATATCCGAACATTTGTCCTTGCAGAAGAAAAAGAAAACAATTTATTTTACAACTCAGAAAACTTTTGTTTCTATAGGACAGTTTGTGTATTTTATTTTTCTCAAAAAAATAAAAAATAAAAAACATGTACAATTATAAACTATCGCAAGGTAACAGATTATTTTTTTAACAATTTTATTTATTTTTTTAATTATGGTACAAAAAATAACTTGAAGGCTAATTAAACTCGTAGATTTATCGAATTGCATAATAAAGCGCATGTACAATGAAAGTTTAAATCTCTTTTTCAAATATGAAAAAATATAACTTGGCCTTTTTAAAACAGGAAAAAGATGAAAGTATAAATATAGAGAAAAAGCCAGTTAAAATTTAAATTTGTATGAGTAAATGAGCTGAGTGCATTAAACAAATTTGCAATGTTTCGCGGTATAATTTCTCTGTGGGTAAAACTGAAATGACAAAACTCCTACAACTAAACAAGGTTTCATTTAATTTTAAATAAAAAATAAACTTTTTGGCAAATTTTGAGGTAAACTGACTTCTTAAATGGAACGTTCAGATATGTTTATAAATACACAGGTTTTAATATTAAGAATCGATTTAACATGTATAAAAACTGATTTGTTGTGCGGTCTGCTTGTATATTTCAAAGAAACATTCTTTATCTCTTCTCAAAGGGGTTAAAATGCATTTACAAATTCGTTTCTGTGTGTCCGTTGGATCGTCTTCTAATTCGCATAAATATTGTGGGATTGCCATGTAACTGAATATGCGTTATCGAGGTTTATCATAACATATTCATTATTGAAGCGAAATATGTTGCAAGTATAGTTCATTTACGGGAGAATACGGTTAAATAATGTTCTATTAAAAAAGTCTTTGCAATGTCTGCAATCTGTATCTGTGGTTCTCAGTATGTTACCGACCACGCCTCACCGAACTACAAGAGGATTATTAGGAAATTTATTAGGAAAGAGGATTATTAGTCTTTTTGTGTTAATTGAAAAGAAAATATTTTCTTGCTATAAAATATTACTTTAAATGTTTTGTAGAGTAAAGTTTAGGTTAGAAATATTATTGTAAATAAGTATGAAATAAATAAGATTAAGATTGAATATGATTGAATATATGATTAAATACTGAGATAAAATACACTAAAAGGAAAAATTATTTAATTATATAATACAAATACTGCTGATTTCTATATGTACGTTTTTAATGCAATAAAATAAGACGGATATAAAGTTAGTAAGAAGCTATTACGTGTAGACAGATTTAATTGTCTTATTTTTTACTAAATTCTTGATGTGCTAAAGGGGGTAGCGGGTTAAGGGGGGTCTGGCGGCCCCCACCGAATCTGGTAAAATCGTTCCAAAAATCTTGAATAGGGTCGAAAAACAAGCAGTATAAGCTTTTTACCGACATTACAACCCCAAACGAAAACATTTATTTTTTTAATTATGGTACAAAAAATAACTTGAAGGCTAATTAAACTCGTAGATTTATCGAATTGCATAATAAAGCGCATGTACAATGAAAGTTTAAATCTCTTTTTCAAATATGAAAAAATATAACTTGGCCTTTTTAAAACAGGAAAAAGATGAAAGTATAAATATAGAGAAAAAGCCAGTTAAAATTTAAATTTGTATGAGTAAATGAGCTGAGTGCATTAAACAAATTTGCAATGTTTCGCGGTATAATTTCTCTGTGGGTAAAACTGAAATGACAAAACTCCTACAACTAAACAAGGTTTCATTTAATTTTAAATAAAAAATAAACTTTTTGGCAAATTTTGAGGTAAACTGACTTCTTAAATGGAACGTTCAGATATGTTTATAAATACACAGGTTTTAATATTAAGAATCGATTTAACATGTATAAAAACTGATTTGTTGTGCGGTCTGCTTGTATATTTCAAAGAAACATTCTTTATCTCTTCTCAAAGGGGTTAAAATGCATTTACAAATTCGTTTCTGTGTGTCCGTTGGATCGTCTTCTAATTCGCATAAATATTGTGGGATTGCCATGTAACTGAATATGCGTTATCGAGGTTTATCATAACATATTCATTATTGAAGCGAAATATGTTGCAAGTATAGTTCATTTACGGGAGAATACGGTTAAATAATGTTCTATTAAAAAAGTCTTTGCAATGTCTGCAATCTGTATCTGTGGTTCTCAGTATGTTACCGACCACGCCTCACCGAACTACAAGAGGATTATTAGGAAATTTATTAGGAAAGAGGATTATTAGTCTTTTTGTGTTAATTGAAAAGAAAATATTTTCTTGCTATAAAATATTACTTTAAATGTTTTGTAGAGTAAAGTTTAGGTTAGAAATATTATTGTAAATAAGTATGAAATAAATAAGATTAAGATTGAATATGATTGAATATATGATTAAATACTGAGATAAAATACACTAAAAGGAAAAATTATTTAATTATATAATACAAATACTGCTGATTTCTATATGTACGTTTTTAATGCAATAAAATAAGACGGATATAAAGTTAGTAAGAAGCTATTACGTGTAGACAGATTTAATTGTCTTATTTTTTACTAAATTCTTGATGTGCTAAAGGGGGTAGCGGGTTAAGGGGGGTCTGGCGGCCCCCACCGAATCTGGTAAAATCGTTCCAAAAATCTTGAATAGGGTCGAAAAACAAGCAGTATAAGCTTTTTACCGACATTACAACCCCAAACGAAAACACAGTAATGGCGAAAAATATGATTTTTGCGATTTTTATTTTTTTCAACCAGTTTAATTTATTTTTAAATGGTTTAAACGCAATTAAAAATTTGTTTTGGATGTGTGGAAGTCCCCTGAATTTTTTCAGATTTTTTGGTCAAGTAAAAACATGTGAATTTTAGGTTTATATGCGAAAAAATCGTGAAAAACACGTCATTTTCAAGATTCAACCCTCTAATTTTTAGGGTTGTTTTCATTTTCCAGAAGGGTGCTATATAGTATAGATAGCGGCAATCGTCCTCTTTCGAATGCAGGCAACTGGACTCAATTTGGTCAATTTTGGTGAGCGGGGCGATTTTTTGAAAAAAACTCGAATTTTCAACTTTCGGTAAATTACGGCGCGTACTTGGTATAATGCGCCTTTGCTATAAAAAATACATCTCTATACGGGTTTTTGAGGTCGCTGATCACGAATTTGATGTCAAAAAAATTTTTTGACAACAAATTCACCCATAAGTATTTATTAACACAGGCTTGATAATATAAAAAATATCATCGAATCACAGCATTTAAACAATTTTAATATCGTGTTCAACTAATATAATCAATGAAACTAAATTTTATGGTATAAATCATGTTTTATTCAAGCTTACGTAATAGTCACACAGTAATATAAAATAGCATGATACTTTTTTACAGAGCTAAGTTGACAATTTTACAGTTTTAATCCTCGTCACTATCTTCTTCAATAACAGGTTCAACGCTTTGAACAGAGAAAAGAGAGATCACTAACGAAATGTTGCTCAGAAAAAACGTTAATAATGATTTAGCGAAAGTGGTAGAAGAGAAAAACTGGAACAGAAAAAAAATTATCTTCCGACCTCTGACGTCAAATGATGTTGTAGACTTTCAGGAGTTGACAGAAAGAGATCTGAAGATACTTTTTACAGGGTCTTACCAGTTATCACAGACCGTTCCTTATTTAGCAGAATTATGTACTGAAGATGGAGTTCTTTATATGCATTACTTGTTGGAAGATAAATCAATTTTGAAATGCGAAGTTCAATCGAGGCACATAAGTCGGAAAAAGTGCATGTGTTACGTAAAATACGTTCCTAACGCTATTGGAAGAAGTGGTATAGAAGAATACGTATGCGATTGTGCGAATGGCCTCAGAACTGTCGGTTGTTGTGCACATGTGGCCACTATCATTTACTTCTTAGGGCATGCGAGATATTTGTCGAGAATTATTCGTCCAGCAGAGATTCTCACAAATCTTTTCTCTGTTCAAAGCGTTGAACCTGTTATTGAAGAAGATAGTGACGAGGATTAAAACTGTAAAATTGTTAACTTAGCTCTGTAAAAAAATATTATGCTATTTTATATTATTGTGTGACTATTACGTAAGCTTGAATAAAATATGATTTATATCAGAAAATTTAGTTTCATTGATTATATTAGTTGAACACGATATTAAAATTGTTTAAATGCTGTGATTCAATGATATTTTTTACATTATCAAAGCTGTGTTAATGAATACTTATGGGTGATTTTGCTGTCAAAAAAATTTTTTGACATCAAATTCGTGATCAGCGACCTCAAAAAACCCTATAGAGATGTATTTTTTTATAGCAAAGGCGCATTATACCAAGTACGCGCCGTAATTTACCGAAAGTTGAAAATTTGAGTTTTATTCAAAAAATCGCCCCGCTCACCAAAATTGACCAAATTGAGTCCAGTTGCCTGCATTCGAAAGAAGACGATTGCCGCTATCTATACTATACAGCACCCCTCGGGAAAATGAAAACAACCCTATAAATTGGAGGGTTGAATCTTGAAAATGACGAGTTTTTCACGATTTTTTCGCATTTAAACCTAAAATTCACATGTTTTTACTTGACCAAAAAATCTGAAAAAATTCAGGGGACTTCCACACATCCAAAACAAATTTTTAATTGCGTTTAAACCATTTAAAAATAAATTAAACTGGTTGAAAAAATAAAAATCACAAAAAATCATATTTTTCGCCATTACTGTGTTTTCGTTTGGGGTTGTAATGTCGGTAAAAAGCTTATACTGCTTGTTTTTCAACCCTCTTCAAAATTTTTGAAACGATTTTACCAGATTCGGTGGGGGCCGCCAGACCCCCCTTAACCCGCTACCCCCTTTTACAAAATGATATAAACAGCTTTATTTCCGATGCGAATACAACATTTATTAATATTTAGATGATGTATAGAACTAAATAATAAGTAAAATATTCAAATTTTTGGTTCTTCTTTTTCGTTTAGACGATCTAGTGCAGATAATACTAGACAACAGCACCGACAATAAGCATTTCGCTTATAGTGCATGCTATACAAAGCGCGATATGAAGTGATTCGCTTAACAACTATGGGTTTTTTTAAGTGCAAAGGGTGTTAAAGGGACTAAACCCAAATTGAAATTTGATTAGTGGGTTTTTATGCAGAGTTAACCGTTTTGCTTCAAATTTTCTATGCCGATTTATTTTTCTGATTAGACGCTTTCCTGTTTAGATTTGAAGGTTCATTGTCGAGTTTCAAAGGGGAAGGGGATAAAATTGTTATGCTATATATATTTTTAAATAAATACAAAGTCATTTTCATTTGGATCCATTTGCTATTTGCGTTTTTCTTTAAAATAAATGTAAAATATTGTCCAGGTAATTCTTCA
This sequence comes from Maratus speculifer, assembly GCA_964019185.1. Taxonomy (NCBI): domain Eukaryota; kingdom Metazoa; phylum Arthropoda; class Arachnida; order Araneae; family Salticidae; genus Maratus; species Maratus speculifer. Next base: position 146,189,389 of record OZ025300.1, read on the forward strand.
TTGCAGAAATAAAACATTTAAAAGATTTCAGTTTAAGATGTACTATAAAAGTTATCTTTCGCATCAGTATTGTCTCTTAAATGACTTTATGAATGATAAATAGCCCATTTTACCACTTCTAAGTAAAGGGAAGTAGTATTACTTACACTGTTCCATGCTTTATGTCAACACCCTATAAAGAAAATATTTAGTTATAATTTAAACAATTTTCTCTAGAGAGTTCTAAGAAAATCTGACAAAAAAGCAATGCCGGAATAGAAATTTTCATTGCTTTCTGAGTGTGACCGTGTATTTTTTTTCAATTTTTCTATTTTTTTTTGTAAAGGATATTGTTATACAGTTTCCAAAAGTAAATATTCTATATCCACCAAAATCATAGCACTATCGACTTGCTTTTTTTTAAATGTGTGTCTAAACATTGGCTAACTATTTATTAAAGATAGGAAAAAAACATTTAAGAGGTTGATTAAAAAATGATAGATAAGCTATTAAGAATAAACATTTTATATTTCGACGATTTTTTCGTATTTTCACTCATTTTTTTTAGTTCTTTATTTAAACATGATTCATGTTTCATAAAGATTAAACATGAGTATTCAAAAATTTCAAAGAATTGAGTGAATGCTTATACAAAAAAATCTATGAATGCGATGACAAAACGAAATAAATAATCTACGAAATCTATTGAAGAGTGTTTTTGACATGAAGCCTGAGTTGTTTCTCTTCTGAATTCAATGTATTTCATGAGCCTTTTCAGTTTTATTTCTGCTAGTTTTATTTTATTAAAATCATTACTTTAAAAGTCATCATCCAATTCAAATATATATTTCGTGCTCTTCAAGTTTTCTTTAGTTAAACCAACAAGCGTAGCGGGCGAAGGCCGCTTGTAAATTATAAAGAAATGCATTGAAAAAGAAATTAAACAATTGCAGTCTCTATCATCAACAAAATACTACAATTATTTAAGAAGTATTCCGAGTTAAATAGATACCTCCTGCTGTATTGTTGAAAAGGTATCTCAATTATGTCTAAAATTTAAACAAGAAATAAGATATAAAAAAAGAAATAAGATATAAAAAAATAACATGACAATTTTTTTTGTTATAGGCTGATATGAAATGCTAAAATCTAAAAAAAAAAAAGATATATTCTACAAAATCGCCGATTTAAAAAAAAAAAAAGAAATTAAATAGGAAATAAACTTACCACCATTTCCATTCCCTCTATCCACAGAGAAACGAAATGCATCTAGTGTGAAATCCCACATCACACATTTCTGAATATGTATCAGATAGAGATTGCAATGGGACAGCTCAATCTTTTGAATGCTTCTTTCCTTAAAATAAATGATCAAATTGAAAAGAAAATACAGCGTATTGCTAAAACGAATTTGATGCATTCAAGGAAATAAAGCTGAAGTTTTATATAAGTAAGATTTATTTTATATGATAATAATTTTAACCCTGCATTTTGTGTTCCCGAAATAAGTCCATATATTATATTTCAAGTAACTAGAACTCTTTATATAAAATATTTGTATTATGATATTTTCTATTCCCGGTATATTAAGATTAATATACCGGGTAATTATTATTAAAGTAATGATTTCAAAAACTGATAATAAAAAAAAAATAGTCAGAATTATTTGATATTTTAGCAGAAAAATCATGAGACAAGGGAATTTTGTTCGGATTTAAAAAAAAGTTCCAAAATGTGCCAATAAATGGCGCTGACAGGATTCACATGTCTACTACAGAAATGCGAATTATTAAACCATAACAGGCTTCTTGTTCTTGAAGCTTTTTTATAAGAACGATGACTGCGCACTTAAATCTATTATTAAGATTGGGACATTAAATTCATAATAAAAGGTTCAATAGCTACAGATTCTCTGCAAAAATGATGGCTAAATTCGAAGACACCAGTCTATTTGACGTTAAAGAAGGTAGAAGAGGGCCCGGACCGAGACTCGCACCTTGAACGCCCGGTGCCATGGCTCCGAATCTTCCAACGGACAAGGCCGTCAGAATTAGAATATTTTTTTCTACTGACCGGGACGGGCGGGCAAAAAAATAGAATGGGCTATTTGGGCAGGAACCGATGTCCATGGGCCAGAGGGGCTACTGGCCCGTTACAAAGATTTAGGCAGAAACGATAAAATATGAGCTATTTTCAATTAATATGGGTTTAAAAAGAATAAGTGTTAATGTGTGTCAGTAGCTGACACTAGTTTGACATCAAAAACACAGAAATGTAATTTGTACAGTGTAGAGATCACAGTGGATAGTTACATTGTATGTAACCGGAGCTTAATGTTTTTCTAGCAGACTGGGGCCGGGCCGAAATCAAACTTGCATTCCTTTTCTACATATAAACGAGCTGGGCAGGGACTAGATTCAATTGTTCTCAAAATGTATAGGGCAGACAATATGATTTATAACATTATTAATAGCGATAAAAAACGTATGTTAACGTAATCTTTGGACATATACTTCTTGGGAGTTCTTAAATTAACTTCTCCACAACGCCAAAGTTTGACACGTTTTCTGACTAATTTCGAAATTTAAAAATGTAAAATTGACAAACCTGACAATTAAAGGGATTTGGAATCGAACAGAGTTTTCCGTTTTTGATAAATAAGATTCTTGTATTTACTTGTTGAGATATAAAAGATTCGTGTCAAGTGGTTGCAGTGTTTTCTCCATCCTCATGCTGTCGCTTCCGGAAATTCTATTAAAAATACTAACTTTGACAGTATTTTCTTAAATTGCTTGCATCAAAAGTCAATGGCGCGATTCGATTACATAATTTCTAAATAAAAATACCTGCTATTCTTATGCGTTTCCGGAAAAAAAAATGAAGTCAGAAATGTATTACATAGTATCTGCCTTGGATTTGAGACTGAATTTGGATTTGGAATGTTTAATAAAATGATATAGAAATATTTTCATGAATCTTCTTTATTATACAGCTTCCAATTGACGATTTATGAAGCTTCTTTTTAGATACGTTCGTAATTATGTAAATACGTAGCACCTATAGTTGTCGCTCCGTCGCACCTATAGTTGTCCGTCCGTCTGTCCGCATATAACAACGCAAAAACTACCAAAACGAATCGTTTGAAATTTAAAATACAAAATTATTGCATAATTTTGTCAGGTCATTTCAAATTTTCTGAAAATCGGATAGATTGATCAATTACAGGGACAATAAAAAGGATTCCGTTAATTACTGTCAAAGGGGGGAAAAGTTTCAAATGCAATTTAATCGTTTGAAATTTAAAACATATAATTATTACATAATTTTGTCGAGTCAATTCAAAATTTATGACAATCGGGTGGATAGATTAATTACAGAGACAATCAAAGCAATTCTGTTACATTACGGTCAATGGGGAAAAAGTTTCAAAAGAATTTTAATGGTGTTGAACTCATTCGAACATAATAGGATTGACATGAATCTATGAATTATACACTGAAACATACATTCTGTACAATCTGTGATGTAAAGAATATTTATTATTAAATTACAGAGCAACACAAAAGTATTCCACTACATAAATGCTATATGGGGAAACATTGTTTAGAGCGTGTTTTAGTTATATTAAACTACTTCACATTTTATGAATAAGATATACGTTGCTAAGGTGTAATAAAAATTACTTAATGCATATTTACAGGGACACAAAGATTTCGACCACTATACTGTATCAGAAGTACGCTCTACTATATCAACAAGATCTGAATATCTTTAAACCTTCGTTATCGTACGAACGCACCTCATTTGCTATGTTTCACATGCAATTTCCAACTTGTTTTTATTATAAACCATAGAATTATTTTTTAACGAATACGTATTTGAATGTTGAATGTCTATGAATCAAAGCCAATGTATTTTTCTTGTAAAATATACGGTAAATTCATTCCATAGACATGTATGCAGTATTCTTTTAAGGTACTTTAATTATATAATGAAAATATGTTTAAAAAAATAGAATAGGATGTGAATTTTTTAGAAATAGAAAATTTTCGGACTAGAAAGAGCCGGGCCGAGCCTCTTTTTATTGATTTATGTACGGGCTGGGAATAGAAAAGCAAAAATATAAACTGGCCGGGCCGGACCCGGGCCTGGAATTTCAGGCACGTGAAGAACTCTAAGGTGTTTAGACGGTATAATAATTTTGCTGCAGAGTAATTTTTAAAAGAGTAATTTTTAAAATAGTCGAGTGGTAAAATTATTGCTATTATCGATATTTTAGGTATTTCTTTGAAAATAATGTGTTTAAGGCCTTTATAAATATTCAATAGACATTTTTAGAGATTTTTCTTGTCATTTTCTTGGCTTCCGTTACTTAACATATAAAATTGAACATTAAATTATTTTTGATCTACTGTATAGAAAACACGTTTCTTTAAACAAAATTAAATTTATAGACTTAAAAAAAGATGTAAAAAATTCCTTAGAATGAAACTGTCATTCTGGCCATCTTTATTCTGGCATCATATGTCTAGAAATGATATATAATACCATATAAATTAACTTATTACTTAAGCTCTTCAAAATTAAATGCTTTAGATGTAAAATTTTTTGTCACCCAATAGAAAAGTAATTTAGCTCTTAAACTCTTCAGTTGTTTTCGATGGATGATTTCAATATATCAGATAATTAAAATCTCACGTTTGGTGATATTCATCCATTTACGTTTATTGTATGGAAAACAGATTTTCTTTTATTTTACAGATTTCAGTTTATTGTATGTTTCTGAACGTTACCTTAACTCGAACACTGTTACACAAACAATTCATTCAAACGGTTTATGTGCCATAAATAAGCTTCCTTTTCAGAAACGAGGAAACAATTTCTTTTTATGTAAATTCCGTTGCATTTCGCAGTGTCATAAAAAGGGTGTTCTGTTACCGTAAGAAACGACTTTTATGTACTTAAGTTGCACTTTCATGAAAGTGATATCGTAGTGTTTTCAGTCGTTTTAAATAATAGATTTTCTAAAGGAAGGTAAGGAATTCTTTGTATATATTTAAAGTCATATTTTTATAATTTTTAATGCATAAAAAATGACAAATCTATTTATACCTTGACTATTTTTTTCTGATTTTCATATCCTGTTATTTCAAAAACATTGTCTAATATATTAAGAAAAAATATTTAAAAATATTTAATACACATATATATGCGTATAATCTATGAGAAATAGATTTTCTTTTAATTTTAGTTTATTTTATGTTTTTAAATGTTATTTTAACTCAGAGGCTACTTCACAATCAATTTATTCAAACGGTGTATGTTCCATAAATTCCCTTTCTTTTAAAAACCGAGGAAATAGTTTCATTTTACATGTTATCCTTTTGCGTGCAATAGGGTCGAAAATGGGTGTTCTCTTACTGCAAGAAATGAGTTTTATGTACCTCGAACTTAAACTAAAATCTTATGAAAGTGGTAACGTATTGCTTTCAGCTTTTTAAATAATAGATTTTCAAAAGTAAGGTAAGGAATTATCTGTGTATGATTAAAGTCATATAGTTTTAAAGTTTTAATGCATAAAATAAATAATAAAATTACTCGTACCTCGACTTACATTTTTTTATTTGTATAGCCTGACATTTCAAATCATGGTCAAGAGTCTAATAAAAAAATAAAATATTTAACAATAATATATATTTAGCAATAACTTAATTTAACAATAATATAATTTAATATATATATATATGAATCATTGAATTTAATAACTTATAGCACATTGAACAAGGAGGGAAAAATAAATAATTAAAATGAATACAAATGGAATTTGTAGAACAATATATATATGTATATATACATGTATGTATGTATGTATGTATATCGCTTAATCTATGAAAAACACATTTTCTTTTAATTTTTGTTTATTATATACTTCTAAATGTTATTTTAACTTAGACCTGTTTCACAAACAATTCATTCAATCGGTTTATGTACCATAAATAACCTTTCTTTTCAAAACCATGGAAGCAGTTTCATTTTATGTATTTTCCTTTTTGCGTGCCATGGAGCCATAAAAATGGTGTTCTATTGCCATAAGAAATGACTTTTATGTACCTTAAACTTTAGCTAAACTCATATTAAAATGATATCGTATTGTTTTTCAGTCGTTTCAAATATATTTTCTAAAGTAAGATTAGGAATTCTTTGTATAAATTTAAAATCATATGTATTAAGATCACGTATTAAAAATGTAGCTGTAAATTTAAATATAATATGGGTTTTGCATTAGGTAAAAAAAAAATTCTATTTTGGAAATATAAATTACATTATTATTTTTCATATTCAAAAATTATAATTGATATTTTTACAGTTTTTAAATCTTTATTTTTTAAATTAAAGTTTTAGCTAATATTTTAATTTTATTTATAAACATCGTACAAAATTAAATATACCACTAAACCTTGTCAAAATACACAGCCAGAAATCGATACTTAAATTTCAAGAAATTTTCTGTGTCCTGGGAAATGTTCGGAGAGAATGTATCGTCAAATTGAGTAAAATTCTTTCTTTGATCGTTTGATGGTAGAAATTTAGTCAAAAGTGCTTATTCGAAAAGTGCAATAAGATGGCTGGTGGTGCCATGTATTGAACAGTTAAAAGCTTTTGCATTTATCGTCGGGGAACAAAAGACGATCTTCAGGACTTCAGGGGGATTTGATTTTACAACCGTCTGTGTGAGAAACCGTCGAATCTTGCTAATATTCTATTCAATAACAATAAATATTCATATAATTAAATGCTAAAACTTCTTAATTATTTATGATACTAAGCGCAATTTACAAATAAAATAATAAGATAAAGAGGTGTTTTTTAGAAATTTAAATACGAAATTTAAAATAAACAAATATGCTTTATATACAAATTTTAGTTATTAAATATATGTACTTAAAAAAGAATTTCTTTATCTGCTTAACGAAATAAAATGTTTATATTAGGGCTACGATGACAATAGCTGATCAAAATCTTAAAATACATGTAATGCTATTTCATGCGGAAATGAATTTTACACGCGGCACTTGACATATTATTTTGGTTTGAATTCGGAGTACCTGTTGTCACATTGTTGTCAGCTGCCTGCTGTAACGGAAGAAATTTTATGATTTTATTATTGCTTTTCTTTAATTAGAATGGGTAAACATGTAGGTTTTATTAAACAATTACGGTAAGTTAAAATAATGCTCTGCTTTCGTGCTAATTTCAAAAAATAATTGTATGTGAATCTTAGATAATGACAGCTTAAGCGTGATATTTTTTAGATTAATTTTTGAATTTTCAACTGATTTCTTAGATTGATTAACTATTGGGAAATTGGCAACTAAAGAAACGATATCTTATATATTTTTTAACTTAATTTTAGTGGATTTAATTTTTGCCTATTAGAGGACATTTATTAAGGGTTGTAGCAATTACTTTAATAACATAAAAGGAATAAAAATCCCGTTGCACTTAACTTTTTTGATTAACTACTGGCTCAGTCACTTTATATGAAATAAAGTGTTTTCTTGTAATAAATTTGATTTAAGATTTTTGGTTACAGTTATCCTTTTACTTTTGTACTTCATTTATTAATAAAAAGTCATAAAAAATGGAGTGTTTTATAATGTTCCTTTCGATTTTTTAAAAAGATTTTACAGCTGAAAAACGTCATTTCCGTGCATTGTGATGAAAAGTATTTTTAAAGTAAAAATTTAAAATATTTACTCGTCAGATATTTAGTATGCTTTTTGTTCTTTCTGAATATTATTTTAAAGAAATAAAATCATTACATATAATGCGGGGGAAAATTTCTAGGCAAATATATATAAAAGACAAATATAGCATTTAATTTAAAGAGAAAATGTTTTGCTTTACTTTTCTAGTCAATTATCATCTAAACTTATGAAGGACAAATGTCATTTAGGTAATTTCCACTGTATTTTAATTAAATACTGTGACGAGATATTGAGAAACACAGTAAATGTAATTAACATTATCATTATGAGAAAACTACTTGCTGGTGTAATAGAATTTACAATGATAATGTTAATACACGAGTAAACATTTCATTTTTTATGGGTTTTTCCTTGTTATTGTTTGTTAAGAAATATCTTAAGGGGAAAATGTGTCATTGAAAAAATTTTCTTTGTTTTTGCATATAATTTCTTTTTCAATGGGAAAATGTAAAAAGACATTAAAGTATCTCATTCGAAAATGGTGAAAATATTTTTAACTTTCGATGTTCATGTATGCAGGTCATTCCAAATTTCGACCAATGCATTAAAAGAAATAATAGAAAATATCACAAGCACGAAAAAAATATGGGGTCACAAGCCACGTCACAATTTATTCACAAATACGGGTGTTTTATGTTAACTATTGAACTGGCGCTAACGGTAATAAAATTCATAAAAACAAATCATTACAATAAAAATGCAGTGAAACGTCTTTCAATAGACACATCCAAACAACGACAACCGGATACCAGCCACATGTTGATGGAACCAAACATGTTCCATACATGTTCCATACATTACGAACCATTTAAATAAAGAATTCTGAACAATTGCCACATAAAATCCACAAGAAAAGATATCAATAGCTACTTATACAATTTCGAATTCATTTAAAAACCGAATTTAAAGCAGATCAAACAAAATTTCTTTGATTTGTCAGCAAAAACATAATAAAAATATTAATAATAATGCGGAAAATTTACATAATATTCTTAGAACGGCAAGCCTTACTAAGTTCTTGCACGTCTGGTCAAAGATTTAGCAGTTATTGCCACATTTCTTTACATATAGCAAATGATGGAAAATAGGAAAGAAGAAAATGAATTATACTGTAGAATCATCCAAAATTTCCACTGTGAATATATCTACCGTATATTTCATGAACCTCCGTGAAATCCAAAATTTCTCATTAAATTATAAAGATGAGTTTTATAACAAATCAACTCATACATATATGTATTTTTCTCTGAAAAAAAAATGTTTGCAGAAAAAAAATTGCAAAGGACTTTTTTATAAGTCAAGTATTAATTAAAATGACTGTGTGTCTCTATAAATAAATGTATGTATTTTTTTTAATGAAAACTCTGAACAACAGCCATTTATGAAGAGCGGTCACTCTTCACCGGTTCCACAGATAATTGTTATTCACAGTTTAGAGTGCTCGACGAAGAGTTCCTTACTTTGCGTGGAATGTTATGACATCAGGAAAGGTTGTGTAAAAAAAATTGTGTTCAAGCAATCGATGATGCCGTGTGAACTGGCGAGTGCAGTCCAAAATATGGAGCGTGTGCATAATATTGACGTGTATAATGGAAGATTCTATCACTTTTTTTCTCATAAGATCATATTTACAAGAAAAGTGGAAATGTCTATTAAAATTTTATTACAGTATATTTCAGTTCTCTAAAAGTTATTTCCGTACACACAAATTCAATTTGGGCAGAATATCTTGTATTTTTGATTAAATATGTGGTTTCCAGCCCCAAGATCTATGGTAACTTTTTATTCTCTTGATGTTTTTTAGCACCCCCCAGGGTTCGCACTGTTCCTAAAATTTTCGTACTTTCCTGCCTCAATTTTTAAACGGTAATATTTATTGTATAATTCTATTGTAGATGTTAAATGGGCCTTCCATGAAGATTTTTCATTTAAAATACTGGTAGGAACGAATGAAAATTTTTGAAAAGGTGCGAGTCCTGCACCCTTCTTAATTCCTTGGTCGAGTTTTGCATATTCTGTGTACAAGGTGATTTAAGAATATCGAAACAATATGTTATCTCCTTGAATATTGCCCCTATGCACATACTTCCATTTTCTAAGTTAAAAAAAAATAAAGTTCGAAATTTGATAAAATAAGTTGCAACTCCCTAGGGATCTATTTCAGAAATGAAAAATATATATATATACCGCAACCGCAGGATGAAATTTCCAATAAAAAATGTTTCTTATTCATTCCTGAAAAAAAAATCATCTCTCTATCAACAAAACTCACAGATATTTTAAAATCTAAAATTCTCCGAAATTCCTGACTTACACCACTTAACTTTGCCTCTAAATGAGGAGTTCGTGACACGATTTCAATGCAAGATAGGAATAATTCACAAATTGCATTTTAATTAAACTCGATTTAAAATAGTGCCACTCCTTTGTAGAGTAAATAGCAGCTTTACGTTTTATGTTTGGCATGCTTTTAAAATATGCTGGTGGTCAGCATTAGAGGTCTGCACGGGTCAAAATATCTAGGTTCAGTCTCGATTCAATCCATAAGAAAACAGGAGTAAGTGTAATCATCCTTTAATTAATACATCCAAATTGTTAGTTTATGATTATTAAATATTTACATAGAATGATACCACCAATAAATTTAATTTTAAAATAATTATAAAGGGTAGATATAAATAAATTAGCTGATTTATAAATAATTTTTTTTAAACAAACAAAAAAAAGTTTAAGGAAATTTAAAACGTTTAATCATTAAGAAATCGCAATAGCTTATAAAATGACCCCCCCCCCCCATAAAAAATAATAATTGAATTTCATCCTTGAATTATATATATGTATATAATTGAGCCAATTCCGGACTGTTAGGAGAATGATAAGGAATGCACCATTGAAACCGATTAAATTTTTTTTTCAAAAATATGCATTAAAATATTTAATTGCTATAAAGGACGTTAAATATAATAAAAACATTAAAAGATCTTAATAATTTTTACATGTTTCGATTGAATTTACTCAATCATCATCAGAAAAAGAAAACACAAATAAACACAAAGATGGAAAATGACAAAAAACTATTACAAATGAAATTCTAAAAATTTTAAAAATAAGAATCACGCGCGTTATATTTTAATGATGTATCAAGTTGCTTAATTTTTAAATTATTTAACAATTCAATCCAAATATTTGGGATTCGAAATGACAAGGAGTCATTGCAGACCATTGAGCTTCTGACGTAAATTTCAATACTCTCTCTAATAAAAAGTTGCAAATAATTTTTAATGGACGTTTATGAAAACTTCTATTTATAATTAATGTCGATTAAAAAATTCTTGAATTTTTCAAAAATTCATGAAAACGAGTGTTTCCTAACGAAGATAATTATAAGTTGAAATGATGATGAATATCTGCTCCTGAAATATTTTATGTTCAAAGATATGTTGTTGCAGTAAGGACTTGCTTAATAATCGCGTGTGAATCGGAGCACATTAAAAAAATAAATAATAGATGTATAAACAGTAAGAATATTTCGTTTTTGCTTAAAAAGTAAAGAACAAAACAAGACCGAAGTTTCTAGTAGAAAAATAAAAAAATAAAAAAAATCCGTTGTTGCTTATTTTTAACGTTAAAGTTGCAAAAGTGTTCCGATTCACCCCATTCTACGGTATTGCATTGCATCTCACGAAGAAATGTTCTCTTTATCTGAATAAAAAAAAAAAAAAAAAAAAAAAAAAAAAAAAAAAAAAAACTTGTTTAAAAAGTCACAAACAGATGGCGTTATATTTGAAATTTTTACAGAGATGCATAAAAAACTGAAGACAATCAGTTGCAGATTGTTTATTTTGTCACAAGCAGTGAGATTTTTTTTTTTTTTTTTTTTTTTTTTTTTTTTTTTTTTTTTTTTTACAGCTAAATAGAGCGCTTACATGAAAATATGATTATGGATTGCTGAAAATAAATGCACTGTATCCGCTTTTGTTAAAATCGATGATCTGTAAATGTCTGTAAATTTTTATGCTTTTTTCTGATAATGTATGGTACAGAGCCTTCTACGAGAACAGATTTCAATCAAGTTTTAATTGTTTCAAGAAAATTTTCCATTCTGAGAATATTTTTAGTACAAACTGCATTTCCGAATGAAAATTCTTGGTTTCATACTAAATTTGTAAATGCGGCGGATAATTTTGGACCACCTTATGTTTTTTAATAAAAGGCAATTTATAATCATTGCTCTTCTTTCAATAATTTTTGGAAAATCGTGCTCTGTAACTGCATCCTATAACACTTGAATGAGGAAGACAAACATGTAGCCTTTATTAATCTTTTTACTTAAATTATATTAAAATTCTTAGTCCTGTTCCCATTTTATAAGAACGACAGTCTCGCGTTTTCCGAACTTAAAAAATGTAACTCAGGTTTTTTTTTTTTTTTTTTTTTTTTTTTTTTTTTTTTTTTTTTTTTAATTAATACAACTAATTTTAAAGATTCTCACTTTATTTTCAATTACACATTAGATTTCGTTCTAAAATGACTGCTACAACTATAGGTTAGAATTTTATTTTCTCTTAAAAATATTTGTCACTTGTACAACTGAACAAATGTTTCTTCAATAAGAACTTTTTTCTTTAAGATTCAGTAACTTGATTAAAGTAACTTTAGAAACATTTGAAAAAATATATAGAAGACATTTCTTTAACAACTTTGAAAACTTGATTGAAACAACTTTTGAAACTCGGTAAGAAATTATACATTTATCTAAAAATACTTCATCTAAAAGAAATTGGTGGATTGTTTCTACTATTAGGAGACATTTGCATTTTAAAGATTAAGGGTGATATGTGTGGTAACAAATAATTTGAAACAAAAAAATAATGAATCCTATATTTTTAAAATTATCCTCCTTCGAAAGACGAAAATGTTCAAATTAAAAAAAAAAAAAAAAAAAAAAAAAAAAAAAAAAAAAGGTTTTACTGCATTAGTTTTGTTTTATCATCTGCGTAAAATCACTTTTTGATCATGGTTCTACCTTAAATGGAACAGAAATGTAATTTTTTTCTTTTTTATTCCATTTCAATATTTAGGTTTTAAAGCAATAGCTGTCGTAAAAACGTCTTCTTGGAAAATTACATTTTTTTTCATGATGGTTTTTCATCAATTCATATATTTAAATTTAAGTGAAAAACTGTTAGGAATAAAGCGTTCAAACTTGAAACGCGTATTTATCAATTGTTTTACCCCAATTTTGATTCAACAAATTTGAAAAAAACATTTTCTTTTTAAAATGTGATTTTTTTTATATCGTATCATAAGTGACATATTTTTTTTCTTGAATGTTTAATTTATATGTTTTAAAATTTTCTTTAAATTAAAACTTTTTAAAATGATGAATTAAAATTAAAATTTATATATTTTATTTATAGATAAAAAATTTAAATTCAACAAATAATATTTTCAGTTGTAAGGTTTTTAAATTGCACCACTTTTTTTGTAAATTTATTCTTTTAAATTTTTATAAAAATAATTTGAGAAGATTTACCATGTGATTTTATTTTGGAATGACATGGTTAAACAAAGCAAAAAATATAATATTTACATGCACACACACACACACACACACACACACACACACACATATATATATATATATTTATATACTAGCAATTATCTTTATCTTTTGAATAACCATTCAATTTTGAAATTTTTACAGTCACTCTAAATAGGAATAGTGAAGTTACTTAATGCAATAATAGTATGCGTTACTGTATTAGATTTCATTGACATAGTAAAAAAAATATCTAAAGTAATAAATTCCTTACGCAAATACATTACAAATACTGATATTTATTCAACTTCAGTAGTACATTTTAATAGTACAATATTTTTCTATGAATAATCATTAATAAAAAAGAAAAGAAAAGCATTTTTTATATTCTCTTAATGCCAGCAATCTTTTTAATAGATTCTTACAATTAACTCATATATTAATGTTATTTTCAGAATAAACAGAAATATTTTTTTGAGTTTCTTAGCATAAATATTTTTTTGACATTTTATTCTGAGACTATTCAGACAAAGTAGCTTCAAATTATATTGAAGAGAATTCAAAACTATGAAGACAAGAAAACTCGAAATCATTCGTCAAAGTGTCAAGCAGTAACTGCTCATCATTTATTAGTTTCCTTCCGGATTCAGAAACGTGATGAAGCAGTTTGACAAGCATTAAAAACAGTAGAATAAACATATTATCTCGTAAGTAGACTTAAAAGTTAAACAAAAATAGTTTTCTTATGATCTTAAAGTCCCATGACTTTCATTCTAAAACTATTCAGACAAACTAGCTTAGTATTATATTCAATGGAATTCAAATTTATGAACGCAAGAAAACTCAAAAGATTTGTTAAAATGTCAAGTAGCAACTGCTCGTCATTTGTTTTTCTAGATTCAGATTCAGTTACATGATGAAGCAGAGTTATCTTGTGGAGAGAGCTATCACCAGGTTACTTTTTACTTAGCAGAAGTAATTTAAATAAAAGCACGTAACGAAAATGAAATTGTATTTAAATTTAGTTTTTAATTGAAATAACGTCTGAAATTTTTAATCTTTTGCATTCGAAAGATGGCTCTCACTCACCACTACTGTTGTCAGTTGTCCCCCGCCAATCGGGAAGCCAAATGTTTTGCACATCACTAATATATTACAGTTTGTTTAGTGATCTTTCATCACACATTACTTGGTTAATACATAAGCAGAAGAAAATAAGTTTAAATTACTGGTTCCAGAACATTTGGAGCATCCATTTACGCGGGACACTAGTGATCAGTCAGAATCACCTCAAGAGTACAAAGAGTAGCTAAAATATTCATAAAACTCACACCACATTCCACACATATACTTTTATAAAAAGATTTTTTTTTATTATTATTTAATCAAGATGGTATTTTATTTAAATAAAAAAATAAAAACCAAAACATTACAGATCTTTTGCAAAAGAATGTGAAGTTTTGTGAAGGTTTTATGGATCTTGCAGTTCTTAGGTTTGTGCATCAGTATTTTGTGTACATTTTACAAATTTGTTACTGCTCTAACTTGGTTTAAAAAGCACTAACACCTATATTAGTATATATTTGACTGTGTCCACTAATTAGTCAGGATAGTATGGGTATAATAGAAGGAAAATTCCAATATTCCGCATTTAATATATTACATTATAATCAATATTTTAACTAATCACTGTTTACCTAATTTTTTATCCAGCTAATTCTGAACCATTATTTTAACAGACGTATATGCAAACATTTTGTGTTTAACCACATATAGTTCATCATTAACATATAACAGACACGAATTTGCTACAAAAAAAATATTTAACTTTACAAATGAGTCTGCTAAGCAGTATTGACACGAAAAATTTATATGTAATTTTGGTTGCAGTTACATAAAAAATTCTAGCTATCCCATATTTCTAAACAATTCCGAAGAAAGTTTAAAGATTTATTATTTACAAGGTAGTAAGTATAGTAATAAAGTAGCAATAGTAAAGTAGCAATAGTAAAGTAGCAATAGTAAAATAGCAATAAAGTAGTAGTTACAGTCTGTGTTTAAGGCAATAAAACCATTTAAACAAGAAATTGCGTTTAAAGGAAACTATTTCTACAAGTAATTTTCAGCTTTGAAAATATATTAAATATAGCAATACTTTCGAAGATACAAAACAATTGTTTTATTATGTAATCTGATAAACAAAAATTTTTCAGAATGGGGTTAGTTGTTATCAATATTTAAAAGTTGTGAATATGAAGAACAGTGCCCGGAAATGTTTAGTTTTCGTGAAAAATGCAAAAGAAGATACATGATCTACACATGTGCCTCTTATATATTCATTATAAAACAAATTAAAAATAAGAAGAAAGAAATAAAGCACGAGTCAACCATAGATCATACAAATTTTTCCAACACATTCAGAATAATGTAACAAAATTGCACCTTTTTAAAAATTAAAATATTACGGTTTTTTGTTATATAAAATTATATAACGCATTTTAAAACCGAATATCAGCTGTTCCCATTTACAATAGGAAAAATATGCGAATATTTTAACAGCTCTGTATATGATATAGAAATATATACTTATTAAAAAAATGCTTTACAAAATTTAGTTCATTCAAGCGATACATAATTTCAGTTAAAAATTGCCCTTCACCAATTTCTTCTGATAAAGAGAATAATATTAGAATACTTTTCTGCAGCCCTTTACACAAGGTATAGAATTTATGTATAAAAAGTAATATGAAAAAAAAAAGTTAAAATTAAAAGTGAATATTGAATTTTCAAACAAACTCTCCATCTGTTATTACGCATAGACAGTACTGTAATGATTTCGTTTGTGCGGCATAATAAATTAATAGAACAATGCCATAAATGTTCTGTTTTAACGTGATTGTCGTTAAAATCAGTGATATATAGTACAGTTTTAATACATTTGAATATATAATTATGTTTCTCAACATTTTAAACACTAGATATACTAAGGTTAAATTTTATGTAAAATAGATACACTTGTTATTATTTGCAGGTTATTCAGAGTAAAGATGTCACTACACTCGTAAAAATGTATTTTTTATGTGAAAGGATTTTTAATACGTCCCTGCCCATACATTAATAAGGATATCAAACCCTATTTTTCAAGTTACAACACAAATTTTCGACATCCTTTTTTTCCCGTTCGTATTAGACCGGAAAAGTGAAGTATAGTTTCTGACTTTATATTTAATAATTTTAATTGATTTAAAGTGATAAAAACAAATGGTTTAATTGTAAAGACAGCAAACGTCCTAAAACGCACTTTTATCAAGTTTTGTTAAAAAGGGGATTTTCCTAGCATCCAGCGTGTGGATCTTAAAGTAATTACATAATATTTAATTTTTTCTTACATTTGAAAATCATTAACACAATATTAATGATACTCACTGCTAACGATATTTTAATTACCTTTTCATGAGATACAGTAAATATAAATTTACCTCAAAAATCATGAACATTCTGAGACTTTCAGTGTGATAAAAGTCATTAATCTTTAACGTCATTAAAATTTTGAAATTAATATATTGTTTTATGTCAATTTATCCCAACTAAGATTTCGTCACATTTGAAAAACAAATAAAATAAATTTTATGTTTCAAGTAACTGAAATTATTACATCGAAATCAGAATTTTACAATAAACAATAAACAATAATCATGCAGTAAGCATAGATTGTATAAAAATATCCAAAACTTTCCGAATATTTCAACAAAATTTTGTTATTTAGGTCAATAAGTTAGATAAGATACCCCAGTAAACATTTTGGACAAAGAAGATAACACTTGAATAATTGATATAAGCTATTATATTTCATAGCCAATTGCTATAATTTTTTATAACTCTCTATTTTATCGATAGGCTACTATATATTCTACATGATATGCAAAAATTTAGTTTAGCACGACAGTGCAAAATACGATGAAACTTCGTTTTTATCAATTTGTACCAATAAAAGAAAGCATACTTGGATACTTTAGTACAACTCTGTATTTTGCCTTCTGCTTTATAAACATGCTAAAACTATTGAAATCAAACTTCCAGAAATTCTCGTATATAGATGGCTATGTATTCACTTCTGTACATGCTTATATATATAGTTTTATATTCTATAAGATATATACGATCTAAGCATTTATTCACACTATGTGTAAAAATTTAGCTTGAATTAACAACGTTGACTGATAAAAATTACTCCGTTGGATAACAGGAAAAGCCTGACGGCACAGATTCCTATATTTACCTGTTACATTATAATATGATCTCCTATATGTTTAGACTATTATATGAAGCTGTATAATGTATATGGGTGATTCTCAAAATAGGGGACAATTTATGTCTTTCGGCATACAAAAAAAAAAAATTGAGAGGTTTTCTGTCATGTTTTTATATTTAGATATGCTTATTTTAATATTATTCATTATTTGCACTCACGAATTACTCACTTTTTAGTTAAAAACACCTTAAAATAACAGAATAAAGATTCAAAATGTCATTAGCATGGATGTCCACAGCAGCTGTGCCTTGTGTATGGTAGCATTTTTCAAGAGTTAATATGTTTATAAAATAAACAAATGTTATTCTTTCTTTATATTAATCAAGGAGAGGATTTATCCAATAAATTTATTTTTAAAAATAAAATTATAGTACATAAAAAAAGAATTAAAGTTTGTCCTCCATATTCGATTTTCTAAAAAAGGTCATACTAAAACAGCTGGTTATTAATCAAAATTTCATTTTCACATATGACAATAGTTTGAAAATATAAAGTTTCTCAATGGCAACAAGTAGCCATTTTATCCCATTCATAAAATAGAAGCATGTATTGTATTTTAAGAATAGAAGTTGAATATTAGGGGCGTACATCAATTGTATGTCATTAGAATGGATAATAATTATCATGTTTATTTTATAGTTAAAATTTTTATTTTATTTATTTGCATAGAACTTTTGTGTTTTAAAAAGTCCCAGAAAGGACTATTGCATTGTGATTATATTATGGCTCATAATTTTATTTAAATTAAAATTTGTCATTAGCATGGACAGATATCAGTGTCATTAGCATGGTTTTTCTGTCGATGCTAAAGACTCCTATATACATAAATGTAACCAGTGCTTATATTGTATCCTTTATAAAGTTTAATTTTACGTATAAATTTAGGTATTACATTTATTATCCCTAAAATATGCATTAAATTTCTAGGAAAATCACTAAGACAGCTTCTTACATTGTTAGTGTCAGAATGTTGCTCATGGAACAAAGTTTGCTCTTTGGTAATGTTTTTATTCTCCTTATATGTATATATGTAAAATTGGAAACCATTTGCTGAAAAGGAAGGCTAATAAATATAGAAAAAAATATTTAAACAGGAAGAAAATAAAAATTTCATAATATATTTATTCCATGCAATTTGTTCTGTCATTAGCATGGATCAAAAAGTACTAATTATTTTTTTAAGTTAATTTTTAAATATTTAGCTCTGCTGACTACATGGAAAGTATACCTAATACTATATTAACAACACCTATTTTTTTCAGAAATTTTGCTAACAGTAATTTTTTTAAGATTTCATTTTTGAAATCGTCCCCTATTTTGAGAATCACCCATATATGCGTTATAGAAATAAAAGAGAGAGACACATAGAGGGAGAGAGAGAGAGGAGTAAAGCAATTTTTCAGAATATATATTCTAGACTTTCTGAGAATGTTTCCCTACTGTTTATATTTTCATTTTTTTTCTTTAAAAATATTTAGCACAACTTTTTCTAAAAAAAAGCTAAACAATATCTTTTCTAAATAAATACTCTTAAAGCTTATTACAAACACGTCATTGGTTTTTCTTTTCTTCGAACTTTTTTATTGTGACAAGCGTATTAATAATTTTTGTATCACGTAAAAATACAATAAAGTACAAAAAGGGAGCTATTTTTAACAAATAATTAAAGATAATAGTTTTTTATGTTAGTATGTGTTTTATACAGTAACAAAATTATATATTGTTTCCTAAAATTATATGCAAATTCTTACATGAATGAAATATAAAACTTATATCTTGACAAATAAAATCATACATACGACATTTTGATGATACATTATGGACTTACAGTGTGAAGTATGAAAAAAAAGATACGCATGGGCAAAAACACAATCCTTGACAAATCAAATTATATATACGACATTTTGATGATATATTATGGACTTACAGTGTGAAGTATGAAAAAAAGATACGCATGGGCAGAAACACAATCCACTTTTTCCAGTTTTCGTAACTAAAAAATGAACAATTTCAAAACTATTTAATTTATCTACAAGAATGTCATTTTAATACGATGTAAGTTTTCCTTTGAAAGAATGCAACAGTGAACATCCGTGAGATTTACATACTGTAGGACCTTTAATTATATATATGTGTATGTGTACTCCGCACGGATTACATCATTTCCGGCAACAATTCTCCTGTCATTTTAGGAAGCTTTCATCAGAAGTCTGGTGATTAAAAAAATAGGTTTGCCATTGACTATATAAACCACACTTATGAACTGCATACTTACTTTAGGATCTTATTGTACAACACAGTTTTACATTTCCATACAAATAAGATCAACATAAAGTGAAAAAAAGAGAAACTGAAATTGGGATGTTTACTGTGTTCCTAGTGTGTTTATTTATAAATTTTAAAAATTAGATAAAACAAGAAGTACTGTCAAAAAATCCTTACATCGTTTTCAAAAATCTTTACATTTGAATAAAATAAAATTTTAAAGGGTAGTGGAAGTGTATGAATAATGTATATGAATAAATTGTATAACAATGAATTTCATTAAAATAATACCAATAGAAAAAGAAAAATACATTAAAAAATACTAAAACAATTTAAATTAAAAATAGACATATATATGTGTGTAACTGTATGTACATATGAACATTTATACCACATACAAACACATACATAAAAAACATGCAAACATTGTTATACAAGTAAAAACATTTCAAATTAACATAAAATTCCCAGAAATAAATTCAATCAATTGATTATCTTACAAACACATTTATAATCCCTTTAAATATGATCTTAATTCCCTTTAAGGAATTATTCATAATAGAAGACAGTCTTAAACACAGTTTTATACGGGATTCCTAATTTGCGTGATAGTTAAAACACG
This sequence comes from Maratus speculifer, assembly GCA_964019185.1. Classification (NCBI taxonomy): domain Eukaryota; kingdom Metazoa; phylum Arthropoda; class Arachnida; order Araneae; family Salticidae; genus Maratus; species Maratus speculifer. Next base: position 146,209,878 of record OZ025300.1, read on the forward strand.
TTTTTTTTAAATACTTAAAAAATGATGATGTAACGAAGTAACCACCATATTAAAAAATAAGTTAGAAATGAACAAATGTTCATTTTTTAAATTTATGGCGTCATCTATTTTCTTCCTACTATACTTTTTATGAAAATTTCACATTATAAAACAATCTAAATATATTACAATGCAGACGGTATTATTGAAATGCCATTTACAACGGTTGAAAAAAAATTATCTTAAATGTAATCGTTTTTTAATGGCTTTGTATTGATTCTTTTAACTATTTTGTAGGTTAAATTTTTAAACTAGAAATAGTAAAATTTTAGGTATGCTTAAAGAGTATGTTGAATAAAGTTTTTTTGTGATAGAAATTTATACTATTTAAAAAATACTTTCTTAAAAATAAAAATGAGAAATTGATACAGAAATCAATATTCTAACCTTTTTTTTTCAGTTTTTATAAACTATATAAAAATGTATACTTTAATATAATTATAAAATATAAAATATATATAATTATATGTTTAAAACTATACCACCATATAAAGTTCGAATTATTAATACTACCAGTATTTAAAAAAAAAAAAAAATGTTAAATTTACGTCAAAATTTGCTGGCAGAAATGTTGCCAGCAGTTTTTGCCATGTGTGTACAATTGTAGCAATGTAGTACAATTAGATGTAAATTTCATTATTACATCTAATTATACTGCATTTTTTACGGCAAAAACTGCTAGCAACATTACTACCAGTAGTTCAAACAAATGTAAATCGCGAATGCTTGAGAAGTTTTCTCAGTTAATTGGTCTTTAAAATTAAAACAGCGATATCTTTTTACGTAGTTTCATTTAATTTTTAATGGGACTATAAAAGCGGCATTTGTATAATTCAAGGGAGACGAAATTGAAATGAATGTTTCCATTTCTCTGAACTTGAGTTTTAAACATTTCAAAATGGCTGCAAATTCATTGCTCATTTCAAAAATATATTAATTAATATATATATATATATATATATATATATATATATATGTTTTAAATAGCTGCGTCAAACAATTTTATTATTCTTAATTTAAGCAAAACAGAAGTATACAACCCTTGGCAAAAAGTTTCTGATCAGTGTTATCAAGTTTATGATTTTTTCATTTCGAAGAATATATTGTGCAATTCGTGAGCATAGGGGCGTTTTACAAAATGCCAAATAAAAGAACACGCATTAAAATATAAAAGAAAAGTGAATTCAGTTTAACAATCATATAAGTTATAATTATACGGCACTCGAAAATGTTTCCTCGTGAGTAAAAAATGTTCGATCTAGACGAAAATTGGAAAAAAAATAATTGATCACTGAGGAAACAGGTTTGAAATTTGCATATTGAAGACAGATAGAAGTGCATGAACATGCGTACAATATCTGAATCCTATTTAAAAGAAGATATCTTCCAGCTGCGAGATCAAAAGCAGCTCTGAAGTGCTGGACAATGGCTCGTGCAAATAAACTGTCTTGCGATTCAAAAATACGCATGATTAAATTGCTGCAAGAGGAAAATTCACTAAGGAAAGTGGCTGTTTTATTAAACTGTGCTCAAAGTGTAGTATGCGATATTCGTGAAAAATATTGTTGACTAACAGCGTAGAAAATTTAGCTCGATGTGGACGTCCACCAATGAAAAACACCTAAAGAGGACAGAAAACTCGAGGAAATAACGAAAAGAAAGTGACGAGAAACTTCAAAACAACTCAATGCCGAATGGTCTAAGTATAACATAAAGGTATGTGACCGCATTGTACGTAATAGTCTAAATGCAGCAGAAGTTAAATTCTGTAAAGCTAAAACAAAACATTACTTGAAAAAGAAGCATAGAAAAGAAAGCTTGCAATGGTGTAAAAAACATGTACATTTGCCACTTGATAATGGAATAAAGTTATTTTTAATGATGAATCTCGGATATCTCTCGGAACAGGTGATGACTGTGGAACATTTGTTTGAAGGTGAGTTGGTGAGAATTTCAATTATAAATGTGTCAATACGAGGACTAAATTTTCACTTCATTTAGAGTTTGGAGCTTTATGACATCACAAGACGTTGGTTAATTGTGTATTGTGTTACGTACAGTAAATTATGAAGTTTACATTGAAATTTTAGACTATTTTCTGATGCCTAGCATCGATCAATGATTGGGGGATCAAAATGACATCTTATTTCAAAATGACTACGCTGCTCTCCAATGCACCAAATCAATGAAGAAATTTTTAAAAAATGTAGGTGATATACCAATTCAAACCATCACTTGATCGCCCAATATACCGGATCTTAAACCCATCGAAAATCTATGGAATACATTAAAAAGAAAAATCGATTTTCGACGAATTACAGATGCATAGAAGTACGTAAAGATATAAGGGAATGCTGGTATGAAGTTGCTTCCAATGAGTGTAAAAATCTTGTTGAGTCCATTCCACTAACAATTTCGGCTGTCATCCGAAATAAAAGTGGATTTACGAAATATTGATTACAGTGATCGGTTATTTTTTCCAAATCAAATCATGATCGGATATTTTTTTTTGGTGCTTAAATTTCAATCACAATTTTTCTGTTTATAAATTGATGCATAATGATTTTTCTTTATTGCATATTGTTGTTCATTATATATAATACAAATGTATTATCACTAATAATCGTTTCATTTTTATGCAATGAGAATAAATAATTTTTTCTTACAAAAGATGGTAGTGTTGATGTAATGATCGGAAACTTTGTGCCAAGGGTTGTACTTTATGCTTAAACTCTATGTATATCTCATTTTTGGAAAGGAATAATAATTAATATGAGAAATACTTTAAGATATAAAATTTAAATATACAACTATAAATACTTTTGAAAAATACACTTAAAAATACTTAGGGTAATGATGAATTAATAAAATCGAAGTAAAAATAATGAAGAAAGGAACGATTAATCTTTTTTTCTATTTCTTTTCTGCATCCGAAGAGAAAAAAAAAATCTTCAACTGCATAATGGATCGTAGTTTCTAAGCAAATGAAGCAGAATAATGCAACTGATATTTAAAAAGTTCATCAGGGAAATTCCTTCAAGCAAAGTTTAATGAAGCAACCTTTCCGTTTAATGGTACAACGTAGAAAACAAAAAATTGAAAAAAAAAAAAAAAAAAAAAAAAACATCAATTTTAAAACGTCAGAAAATATCTATTTTATTATTATCTCTTTTTATGCGCATTGTTTCCATCGATTAAAATAACAATTAATGCTGTTTAAATATAAACGTTTTTTTTTTTTTTTTTTTCAGAATTTTTGTTTACTCTATTATTTAAAATATTCATTAACATCTTTATGGAGTGATATATATTGTGGTTTTTTTCAAGGACAGATATAGAAAATTTCCATGAACGGGACGGTATTGCAAATTTGAGATTTCAAATAAAAGAACAGCCTTTAGTAGATATTCAGTATACGCTCTACTTAATGTTTGTTTGATATAATAACCTACTGATTATGAATTACGTCGTAAAAAAAAAAAAAACGCTTTATATAACATATTGGAGCATTGGGCACATGAAGTAGAATAATTTCTAAATCCATATACCAATTTGACCAAGCATTTCAATATATGAAGATTTTCGCTCTTTTTTTGGCAAGGGATTTTTTTTTTTTTTTCTTGCATGTCTAAAAATCTTCAGTATGTTTTAATATTTCAAACCTTTTGAAATGCATTTTTTTAAAATTTTAACTTTAGCGATTCTTTATATGCTCATAAATAAATAGTACTTTCAAGATAGATTATTATCTTATAGATTTGTCATTGAATTGAACACAATGGACATTCTAGGTACAATTTTAATGCAATAATTCTACATAAAATATTTTACTGTATTTAAAATTGTTTGTTCGTTCAAAAGAATATTTTGAAGCCTATTTAAGTAACTAAGAATAATTGTCTGAAAACTGGATTCTTATTGTATAAAAGTCTTCTTATCAAGTCCTTTCTGAACTTTTTTGTCATTTACGTTCACTAAATTTGATTTATTATGTAACCAAAAAAGTATAATTTGATAAAATATTAGCCATAAATACAAAATCAGCAATGCATAAAATCAAATGTGTTTCGAACCTAATAAGTTTCACTTTAAATGACTCAGAATCCCACACAGGAAAACAATGCTCTCTATGAAACAGAGAACTGTCAAGAATTTCTCTTCACTAATACAATGTTTTTTTAACCTTATATACTGTACACACAGTGTATTTTTTATATACACATACAAAAGTCTATGTTCACTCTATGTATAACTTTATAACAATTTTTCAGAAACTAAAATCTAAAAAAAAAAAAAAAAAAAAAAAAAGAAAAAGAAAAAAACTTCTAAACATGACATTTTTAATATGTTGAAATGTAAACTACCACGATTGACAGTCCTTAGCCTAGAAAAACTGCCAATGAGAAGTTATTTTAAAACCATCGCCATAGGTATTTTTATTTATTTTACTTTGTATTATGATTTTTCGACTTTGTTCTACATTTTACAGAAAATTTATAGTTAAAAAAACGTACGTTCTTTACAGTTTAATGAGTCGTTTGTTACTTTGAAATTACATTTAGAGTATTTTAAGTTCTAGAATGATTGGAAATATGTATATACATACCGAGTGTCCCAACAATGACTTGTGGATTTTAAAATTCAAAAACTTGCAAACGGTGACAGCTATTTAAAATTTTTTTGCAGGAGGGTTATGTATAATGTCAGGAGTTTTTTTACCGTAATTTTTTATTTTAGTTCGCATCTCAAACAATAGTTGGCGCTGACGGCGATTGAAGGCCAGGTAATCAGTGCGGAGTGAAGCGTCGACCTGGACTTCTATCGCCGTCAGCGCCACCTATTGTTTGAGATGCAAACTAAAATAAAAAATTACGGTAAAAATACTCCTGACATTATACATGACCCTCCTGCAAAAATTTTTTAAATAGCTGTCACCGTTTGCAAGTTATTGAATTTTAAAATCCATCAGTCATTTTTGGGACACCCGGTATATATATCATATATATGGCATAGTCCATGTCAATTCAAGCAGCCAAAGAAAAGAATCTTACCTTCATAGTCTCAGAAGTTCTTTGATTGAACATATATTAAAATTCAAGAAAAAATGAAATTCCCGTAATTTTTGGTTTTTCCCAAAAAATTTCTAGACCGAGATACAGGGTGCCAAAGATGGCATCCCGCGCACCTTTTCTCATTTGCGATTTTCGAAAAAAAGTTTAAAGTGCTCTATCTCTGAAACGATGCAAGATATCTCGTTGCAGTTTATTTTATTTTAAAGATAATATTTTTCTGCTTAAAAAGATATACTCTTTTTTGAAATATGTATTTAATTATTTTTACACCAGCCTTCTAAAAAAATTTTTTTTATCAAAAATAATTTTTTTTCAAAAATCCCAATCTTAAAAATTTTGATTTTTTTACTGTTAGTCAATACCATTGAGGACTACCTTCACTGTAAAGGAGAACTCCCACTTTTGAGTTTAACAAATTTTAGAATCATTTCAAGAATTTAGAGAATTTTACAGGAACTGCATGTCAAAAGTTCCAATAAAAGTCTCTCAATTTTTGTTTATTTGTATCATATGTAGCCTATTACATATCCTAAACAAGTTAGAAATCACACGTCAAACATAGTAAATGAGGTGCATTCATACTATGACTATTTTTATAAATATTTAGATCTTGGTGCAATAAGTATTACACTCTTGTGAAAAGTGGCATGAATACAAAATTTATTATGTTTCTATATATTAAATTCAGTAATACGGAAGTAATATGTATCCATCTTAAAAAGAACGTAATCACCAGGGCAAGCTAGAATCATTACCTATCATGGGATATTTAATTATGTATTATAGAATTTAATAGAATGAACAATCATCCATTAATATCATAGTGATGGATATATTCATCTTTTACTATCATAGTACCTATATTGCACAAACTCTCAACAGCAAGCAAGAAGAAATTTCATTTCTCCAACCAAGATCTCTGAAACAAATGCAAAATATTCAGATTCACAATTTTTAAAAAGGAATTTTTGTTGTCTGTGTATATTACTGTGAGTGGTGGATTGCAAAGGTAAATGATATCAGTTGTTTATGACATTGTCGTTAACTTTATGCTCCCATTTGGATCGGCTGCTGGGTATAGATTTACATCTGCAATACAGCAACATCAACACCAGTGTTCACTTCCTATTCATAATGTTTTAAGGATTATGGAAGCCCCAGACCCTATTAGTAAAACAGGAAGGCATCACTAAATATCAAAGGAAGATACAGATACTGTTCAACAAATTATAAAGTCTATGAATTTCTAATTTCAGTTCTAAGCAGAGTACACTGGAAGTAATATGTTTTGAAACTTTACTGCATGTTTTTTTTCTTTTGTAAGCTATTTTTAAAGCTGTCAGTTTCTTATACCTATTAAGAAATAAAATCCTATGTCAAACAAGACTAAGATTTTGATTTCCTGAGACCAGTATGTGATTGTCATACAGGAACTGGTAAAATATATGGCAAAATTTTACATGTGTTTCAATAACTTGTCAAAATCAAAAATGGAAGTTTTCCGAAAAAAGGAAGACAGTAAGTACTCAATGGTGTTAATCAACAGCAAAAAAAAAAAAAAAAAAAAAATACATAAATAAATAAATAAATTTAGGATTGGCATTTTTGATTTCTTTTAATTAAAAAAATCAAAAGGATACATCAGAAAATATGAATACATTTTTTCAAAATTGAATATATCATTTCAAACAAAGAAATATTAGCAAAAAAACAAAAAAAAACAAATGTTGTGAAAAAGGTTGTCAAATGTTATGAAAGTCAAATTAAAACTTTGAAAAAAAGACACTTATAAATATTTTATTCATCCTGTGAAATCCTATCATGCACAATTAATTCAAACATATCACATGATAGGTAATAATTCTAGGTTGCCCTGGTGATTACATTCTTTTTAAGATGGATTCATATTACTTCTGTATTACTGAATTTAATATATAGAAACATAATAAATTTTGTATTCATGCCAGTTTTCATAAGAGTGTAATACTTATTGCACCAAGATCTAAATATTTATAAAACTAGTCATAGTATGAATGCACCTCATTTACCATGTTTGACGTGTGATTTCTAACTTGTTTAGGATATGTAATAGGCTACATGTGATACAAATAAACAAAAATTGAGAGACTTTTATTGGAACCTTTCATATACAGTTCCTGTAAAATTCTCTAAATTCTTGAAATGATTCTAAAACTTGCTAAACTCAAAAGTGGAAGTTCTCCTTTACAGTGAAGGTAGTCCTCAATGGTATTGACTAACAGTAAAAAAATCAAAATTTTTGAGATTGGCATTTTTGAGAAAAAAATTATTTTTGATTAAAAAAAATTTTTTTAGAAGGCTGCTTTAAAAATAATTAAATACATATTTCAAAATGGAGTCTATCTTTTTAAGCAGAAAAATATTATCTTTAAAATAAAATAAACTGCAATGAAATATCTTGCATCGTTTCTGAGACAGAGCACTTTAAACTTTTTTTCGAAAATCGCAAACGGGAAAAGGTGCTCGGGGTGCCACCTTTGGCACCCTGTATCTCGGTCCAGAAAATTTTTTGGGAAAAACCAAAAATTACGGGAATTTTATCTTTTCCTGAATTTTAACATATGTTCAATCAAAGAACTTCTGAGACTATGAAGGTAACCCCCCCTGCCTGGATCGACATGGATTCGGCCAAATATATATATATATATATATATATATATATATATATTATCCAGTCGTTTTTTATTGCACTCGTCACTAAATCACCACTGAAAAATAAGATTAAATCGGTGGATTCTGTACATGCTGTATATGATTACAGTTTCAAAATGATGATTTATGAAACATTTCTCAATAAGTATAAAAAATACTTATGGATATAATATTAAACTATAAAAATATTTAAATTTTATGCATTTTAATTTAAATTTACACATAATAAAAAAAGTACCGGACGATAAATTTGTCTTTTATCACTGATATACATATGAAAATCCCAAAAGATGAAATAAACATCTTACAAACTGAAAATGTGCATTAGAAAATTTAATTTTAGGATTAAAGTTACAAATAACCAGACTATTCATACGGGATTTGGCATCTATCTTTAATTATATTACTATCTAAATTCATGCATTAAAGCGAGTGATTTTGGCAGTACTAGAATCATTAGATTAAATTACAGTAACTACAAATAGTTAGACATTTCTTGAATCATGGTTTATAAATTTAGTCAATACCCAATTCATCCCAGCTTAATTTGCTATTTTCCGTTGCTATTTCGTAGCAAATTTATCTTTAGGATTAAATGCTTTGATGAATATTTCAATTTTTAAGCTGCATATATAATCTTTCGTGATTTTATGTTGTATAATACTAAAATGGAACATATTTTAATACAAAACGTTTACTTAACCATTTTTTAATGTGTATTATGCGTAGATTTTTATTTCCAATGCGTGAAATTTACATATAGCTATATTTCTATATATATTCACTGTAACTTCGAGAATAAAATGTGCCTGGTCATTATCCTTTATTAATGAGAACGTGCATTTTCATAAATAATAATAATAATAATAATAATAATAATAATAATAATAATGGACATTTGACAATGCTTTAAATTATACACATCAAATTCGTTTAACAGCAAGGGCAAGATTATTTACTATACGAAATACCGAGAAACAACACTTCTCACCACCAAGAAAAGATATATCCGTTCATTAAGCTGCAGATTGGTGGGAAGGGGGGGAGGGGCGAAACAAAATGAAAAAACAGTCCTAATGCCACAGAAAACTTGCGATTTTAGATGACTAAAAATTTGCTTAAAAAAGGAAGGGGAAAAAAAGATAATCAGTTTATATCTTCCGGTTTCGCAAGTACCGCACAGTTTGCCGAAATGTGGAAAAAAACACATTATTAAAAAATATAATAATTAAATAAAATAAAAAATAGCCTCTTCACGAATGTAATACTTTAAATTCTTTTGTATTAGAAGCTTAAAATAGAATGCTGAAATATTAGACTAGTCTACTAACATCTTCTGGTCACGCAAGTGTGCTAAATTTGTTAAGAGCTATTAAACTAAATATTGATAAGCCAAAAAGGTAAATGATTATCGTAAAAATGTGATTGCTGCCAAACTTTTGAACATATTTGTAACAAGAAGGTTTTTTTAATAATGCAAATCTTTTATACATTTTGACAAACTTCATAAAAGTTGCACTATTACAAGCTACAAACCGATTTTATTTCTTTTTTCTTTAGTGTAAATATTTAATGTTTCTATAGCTATAAATGATAAAGAAATTGATAGTACTTTAGAAGAAAGTATTTTAAAACTTTTTAAAAAATACAGAGGAAACAATATTGCAATTTTGCCCTTAGACTCGCGCTCAGTTGGAAATTTACAACTAAATGGAAATTTACGAAAAAGAAATAAACTAAGTTTGTTTACGTAATTGTATTCAATTGTGTTATTGTGGTTTAGGATTTTAAGACTTCCAATATTTCACCACACATAGAAAACAAATGGATTTTTCTTACTTTATCCATTCGTAAATGTCATTGTATTTATGTCCTTTTGTGCAGAAATGTGTTTGAATTTGTTTGTATCGTCGATGTATTAACATCACATAATAATTTGAAAATGGATTTAACTGATAACTGCACAAAAATCTGGAAATCTTCTTTCAATAAAACCGGCACATAGCCAATTATCCAGCGGAGTATCTTCAAACTCTGAGATCTTACTTTCGGCCATTTTATAAATGTTGATTCCTGTACAATTATATTTGAATTAAATTAAAAGGACATTAAAGTTTTAAATGAAAATTCCTCTTGCTACAATTTAGTCAGCTTGTTTTTGAGCACCACCTCCTCCCAGTGTGATCTGGAAAATATTTTTCATGTCCAATGTCTGAAAATTACCAGTCATAGTCACTAATATCGAACTCTTTAGCTAAAACATTTATAGCTAACCTTTTTCTGTTCTAATATTGACTGGTAGCTCCAACGCTCAAGAAATGTATTTTTGGAAGAATCTTTTTTATTTACAACAAGACAGGTCGTAAATGAGCTCAGACTGTAGTAACCTTATGATCTTCAAACAAGGTATAAAACGGTTTGGTCTGTCAAAACTCCTTCTGAATCACAATAACGAAAGTATGTATGTAATGAAACCTTTATGATTATCCAAAATGAAACGACTGTATTTCTTCACTAATTTTTCAATTATAATTTTCAGAAAAGTATATATATGTAAAAATGTAAGTTTAAAATACGTGGATATTTAATTATTTGATTTAAAATTTATATGTTTCGCTATTTAAAAATTAACAGGCTTCAGCTTAGAAAAAATAAACCTTTTTATTGTTAAAGAGTTGTTTTCTTCAAAAACTAATCCAATATTGAAGATTGCTCTTGTTTTATTATAAGAATACACAACTAATAGAATACATTTTATGTTAAATTACAAAAAAATATTAAGTTACAAATATTTGTTTTCAAAGAAAACTTCTTATCCTTTCCAAATTTGACGCTCATGCCTGTGGACAAGCTGCGAATGGCATGGAAATGATGTCCACGGACATCACGGACGCCATCAAACGCCATCAAACGCCATCACGGACATGTCCACGGTGTAATGAACATTTGGAAACATATGACAATGTCTAGAAGCTCTAATGTGGCAAATAGTTATCAAACAGGTATAAAAATTGTATCCGATATACAGTGGCGGTCAAAAGTTTCCGACCAGCAAAAATATTTTAGCTAATTTGTAAATATACCCATATGAAGAGGTATCTCAAAGCGATACGTATATATTTTATTTACATATTAGTTAGGAACTTACTTATAGAAGAACGTGTAAATATCAATAAGTTTAATTGACAAAATTAAGTATAAAAGAAAACGCATGTTCTCAAAAGTTTCCGGCCACTTATCATTCTTCAATTTTTTTCTATCCGTAAAGTATTTTTTGGTTGTGTTTATGAGTGAATCAACGTGTATAGCATAGTTTGAATTCAAATTTGAAAAGTTCATGAATTATTGTTCATAAATGAGTGATTCGTTTGTCGCTAAAAGGCCAATCTTCTCGAGATATTGCGGCTAAGATATCGATCGGTAAAATCGACTCTAAACGAGATTAAAAAATTATGTAAAGATGGCCATATCTTTCAGGACTTTTAGTGGTCCGGGAGACCCCGGAAAAGTACTATTCCTGTGGACAGAATTATCAGGAGAAAATCCATTGATAACAATCATGAAAATTCCGTTGAAATATATTGCGATTTACGGAATGAAAATATTGCTGAAATAAGTTTGTCTACCATGTTATGATGCTGACGTGATACAGAACTTTATGGAAGAGTCGGTGTTAAAAAATGTTCCGAGGTAAAAAAAAATACTGACGTACCCTACTGGCATTTTCCTAGGAACACAAAGTCTGGTCAAGTGAAAACTGGACAAAAGTTCTATTTTTCCATTAATCGAATTTGAAATTTTTAACAACAAAAGGTATGATTCGATCTATGTTATTTCTACAATGAAGCATGGTGAAGGACACGTTATGCCGTGGGGAATATTTTCTTAAAAAAAGTGTCGGTTCGTTATTTGAAATCCACAGCTAGATGAATGATACAATGTGTAAGGATATCTTGCAAGACTATTTTTTTGCCTTATTAGAGAAAAAAATTTGGTCTCAACTATTTTTTGTAACATGATAACGACATAAATAATGTATGCAAGCCACAATAAGCAAGGGTTTTTGCACAAAAAATTCGTTTTCGAAATGGTCAGCCCATACGCCCAACATGAATCCAATAGAAAATCTTTGGAAAGAAGTTGACAAAAGTTGGCGGAACTATAAATATTGCAACTCAGCCGAAATTTCGCCAAAATTGCATGAAAGGTGGAAAACATGTACCATAGACGATCTTTAACCGTTGATTATACGAATGTCACGTTGCTGCGCCGCAGTACTTATTACTAAAGCTAATAAAAGTACTTATTACTAAAGCTAATAAAATAGTAATACGATAAAATAGTATTTGTAAATGTTCTTGATCATAGTAATTTTCTATTACAATACCATTTTTTTACGAACTTGTGAAGGTGGCCGGGAACTTTTGAAAACTTGAGTTTCCTTTTATACTTAATTTTGTCAATTAAATTTATTGATATTTCACGTTCTTCTATAAGTAAGTTCCTAACCATTATGTCAATAAAACGTATAAGTATTGCTTTGAAATTCCTCTTCATATGGGTATATTTACAAATTAACTGAAAAATTTTTGCTGACCGGAAACTTTTGACCGCCGCTGTATATCAAACGCTGCTGAACGCTTAATGCTGATCGCAATTGCATATGGTAAAAACATAAACATCGTATCAATGAATTCAGAAAACGTTTAGGGCAGTGAAAAAGTAGCAAATCTCGCTGTGATGGACGCTGATCATGATAATTATTTAGAATTTTTTAGCACATTTTAAACTTTATTCCCACACAGCATATTTTAGTCACTATAACACGGTACCTCTTAAGTAACATTGTTCAAAGCGACACAGGTAAACGCTTGCAGTTTTGCAATAATTTAAAAAAAATCTTAACGTGAACAGTAGCTGACAGGATATAGTACGATCTAAAAATTCGGGGACTGCGGTCATTCTTGACAGTGAAAGCAAGTGCTTAAAGTAAAATCATTTTAAATGTATTCTCACAACCCTATCCTACTTTTTTTTTACAAAAGCATTTAAAGTTTTGACTATAAACATTATGATTAAACTAACATTTAAATTGTAGTGTCCCATTCATCATAAAATGTATTTGAATGATAAGTTATAGCTTAATCAAAATTAACACTATTTAAATATTCTGAACAAACGTCTGTCTTAAAACAAACGCATCCAGAATTCAACAATAAAGTCTCCAAATATTGCACAAATGGTATTTCATCGAGCATAAAATTCAAAATATGAACAAGGTGCAAAATCTTTTTAAAGCTATCAGAAATTCAGATTAAAAGAAATCGTAAAATTCCAAAGCTCCTAGTTCAAGGAATCTATTCTCCATTCTTAATTATATAATTTCATGTATGCTTGACTTAATTTCTATATTTTATTTTGAAGATGACAATTTTATAATTTCTCTAAGTGACTTAACGCCGTAAACATATAATGAATCTAAGAATAAAAATGCATTGTGAAGAAAATCTATTAAATTTAAATACTAGAATTATAAATGAAATAAATGTAAGAGATTAAATTTAACTAAAATATATGTTTTAAAATATTTTTTGGTTTATATTTTCTATTGTTGGATCTTTGTTTCAGTTCGTTATTTTTTCTTTTCTCTACAATGTACGAAATTTGATAGGTTGTGTTTGAGATTGAATATTTTTTTAATTCTTTAAACATAGCTGAAAAGTGTTTATGAATTAGGATTGTCTGTATATTTGTTTAGCCGTCTGTCTGTCCGCCTGTCAGTACTCTAACGGCCATAGATATACTCTGATTGTCATGTTATTGATATATTTTATTGAGCTTTACGTTCAGTATTGAAAATGAAGGTTATTACATTATTAGTTCATCTATAAGGGTGAACAGTATTTCTGATATCTGAACAGTATTTCTTTACATTATGGCTTATAGGAAAAATTCACAATGTATTTCAATGATATTATACTATTTCAAATGTACAATGGATGATCGGTTTACGAGCTAAATCCATTCCAAAAGAATAATCGGTAACAGAATTGTTCATTAATCGACCATAGATTTTGTATTGATTTCTATGGAACTTCAATTGATTTGTTTTTAAAAGCTAAATCAGATATAAATAATAATATAAATCTTCCCTTTATGAGTTATCAATACACATTATATGGGCAAATGTGACCGGCCACCTGTGATTTTAGACAATTTCTTAAACAGCTAGAAAAAAAAACATAATGAAAGATTGTGAAAATCTAAGTGTGTAAATACAAAAGTACAGGTCATGTATTTCGGTTAAGATTTTATCCCGAAACTCCACATGGGACTGTAAACAAATAAAAAAAAACTAAAATATTTTGGACAACCCGTCAAAACTGATGTAACAGAAACTCTTAAACAGCAGATTATGATTAAGTGGCTTATTTTATTACTGTGTTCATTTTTATGTGGATAGCATGTATGCCTCTAGAGAAACTAATGTTTTTATAATTTTTTAAAAGAATTTGCGGGGTTCTTAATATAAAATTTCGTTCTTTTCTGAAAATATGACAAACAACATTGAACACAATATACCCTGTAATCAGAATTAAAAAATAATTAAAATTGTATGAAAAATTTGAAAGTTTACTAAATAACCTTTCAATGAGCATGCGTCATGAACATAAAATTTTTATTTACATATTGTGTTAGCTAAATGCATTGAACAACTTTTATAAAACATAGCTTGAAATTTTTAAAAGTGATTGTCTATAGAATAAGCACAAATTCCGTCATTCCCAAAATGAAGCAGAAATATGAGGGATTTTATCCATGCATCCGTTGATTAGTCTCAATATAGAATGCACAATACGGCACGTTCTGCTATATTTAGATAAAACCCTTAATAATTTTGCTTCATTTTGGGAACAATGGATTTTAAGCTTATTCTACAGACGACCACTTTCAGATTTTTCAACCTATGTTTTTGAGACTTTCACAAAAGTTGCTGTATCACATATAGCTAACACAATATAAAATGAAATTTTGATATCGTTGATGCGTGCCCGGTGAAAAATGTTTCAGTAAACCTGCTCATTTTGCACTGATGAAGAATCTCGATTTTAGATTGGAAAAGATGTTTGCTACCTTTTCATACATTATTTGTGCATTTAAAATCGTTGGTTTTCTATCTTTTAAACAATTATTTTTAATCATTTGGTGCCAGTAACTTTCGTCTATGATCATTTGTTGCAGAGTTAGCAGGGGGTGTTTGTTTTTTCCGCTCTACTGTATAATAAATTATATTTCTTTCTACCTCCAAAATTTGGAAACTCTCGTCAATTATTAATGCAACAAATTAGATTAATACAAAATATTAGATTAATTACAGAATTTATTGTATCGTAATTAAATTAACAGCACTTGAATTTGTTAACACATATATTTCTTCAAATAACAATTACAGAATCAAAATAAAATTTTAAAATATCAAACGTACTGTATGCATCGACCATGAAATTTAATGTGTTCAAAAATCGTGACTGAAGAATCCAATTACAGTATTCAGATATTTATTTGAAAATAAATCATAAAATTTCAATGCTTTCCGGCACACGGAATTATACTTACGATGCGTCTTGAACAAATTAATTTGTTATATGCTTCAGTTAAATTTAGAAATTAATCTAAAAGTAGAATTTTTATTTGTTTTCTAAATAACTTAACCTTAAACATTCCATTATTTAAGGGTGAGAAATTAATTAGTAGAAAATATATTAAATGCAATTATTGAACTTTAAATAAAAAAAAACAAGTTGGAATTTGGACGTGAAGCTTAGCAAATGAGGTGCGTTCGTATGATAACGAAGTTTTAAAAATATCACTCTCATATATCAATCTCATAAAATTGTAAATAATAACAATTAAAATGCGCACCAAACAATGTTCTCCCTATACCATAATGCAATGGAATCCTTTTGTGTGGCCTTGTAAATCAATAACAAATATTCTTTGCATCACAGATTATGCAAAATGTATATTATAATATGTACTTTATAGATGCATATCAATTTTATTACGTTCGAATGAATATAACACCATTAAGATGCATAAACATTTTTCCCCTTTAACCGCACTGTAATGGAACACTTTTGATTGTCCCTGTAGTTGAACTATGCAATCGACATTCATAAAATTTGAAATAACTCGACAAAATTATGCAATAATTATGTATTTAAAATTTAAGACGATAAAAATGCATTTGTAACTTTTCCCCCATTGACCGTAATGTAATGGAATACTTTTGATTGTCCCTGTAATTGATCTATGCATCCGATTTTCATAAAATTTGAAATGACTCGACAAAATTATGTAATAATTACGTATTTTAAATTTCAAACGATTCAGTTGGGTAGTTTTTATATGCGGACGGACAGACAGACAGATGGACAGACGGACGGACTGAACGACAACAATAGGTGCTACGTATTTACATAATTACGAACGCACCTAAAAATGGAGCGTCAGAGTCTCTAAAATTTATGATTAGAGAAAAATATTCGTACTTTTTGTTAATAAAATGTCAAAGGCAGAATTAATATTTAAATGTTATTTACATCCACTTTCTATAGAAATGAGCGAAATTTTCCAATAACGAGAAATAAAACAAATGTGTTTAAATTTTTTTAACTCTACAAACTTTTAAAATATGTAATGTACTGTACTGACCAAATTATAATGGTAGCTGGAAAATTTACTCATAGATCAGCTTTTATACATAAAGTTAGTTTATTTTATTAGATTTGATACGATGATTGGTATAATATATATGCATCACTTATCATAAACGTATTTATAGATATCCATTTATTGTTTTAGAACTTCATACGTTCAACTCCAGCAGCAATGATTACTTTTACACGTCCTTTTATCCCTACTTATGAATTAGTCATTTTATTTAATCACTACCACACACATCATCGAATTAATCTGTTAATTAGTTGATGTTTGTTGTAATTTTGCTGATTCGAAGATCAGAATTAACAAAATTACAGCAACAAACAAGGTTTAACAAGTTGAGGGATTAATTAATATATGACATTTTGTAATGATATAGAAATAATTGATTAATAAGTACATCTAACTTTTAAAATATGTAATGTACAGTACAGACCTAATTATTATGGTAGCAGGATAAGTAATAAGCATATCTTTGTACGTCTTGTACGTCTTTGTACTTCCTACGAGGTAAATGGCTGTGTAGAGTTTTGGCGCCATTTTTGCGACATCTTCCATAGTATTTGTACACTTTTTCGATTTTTCACAAATAATGCATTTTCTTTTTCCGTCTCATTGCGTATTACGTGTGCGTGTGTGCGTTCGTCTACAATTGACTATAGCTTCTTAAATATTTCGAATTTTGCCTAACTGTTATAAGGATGTATTCTATATACTAACATTCTACATCGATAACAAAATCAATTTGTTTTCCTTAAAAGTTTTTTTTAAACTGTTATGTAAAATTTATTATTTTATTCAATATTAAAAAAAACAATTTGTTTTCCTTAAAAGTAATTTTTTCTTAAACTTATATATAAACAATAAATCACATCTTAATCAATTTTCATACTTGAATATAGTCAACAATTGTCAATCTTTCAACAAACATATAAATAATTCAAAATATGTTTCGAAATATCACACATTTTGTTTGCATTTACCGTAAAATTAAAACTGTAAAGTGAAAAATCTAATTAAAATTATTAGAAGTTCGTCCGAAGAGAAATGATGGAATGTTAAAGCTTCGACTTCGTGCATTTCATTCTTATAACCAGTTTTTAATTATTCTGTTTCTCATATGCCTAACGTAATTTCAATAGTTCATTTAGGGATGAATATTTTGATTAAACTAATATTTAATCTGTTCGTTTATTAATTACTTAAATAACAATCTATGTTGTTATTAAATTTAATAAACTTTAAATTCACTAATATATGTGTCTGTTTTTGAATTATGCATGGAAAAATCAACAGCGCACTTCTAAAGTTTGACACATATTGCGTGCATTGACGTTAAATTAAAATTGTTAATATATGTGAAAAATCCAATTAAAATTTATAGATATTTGTTTAAAAATAAAACTTAAAATTATAAAGCTTCCACAGACAATTTTTAATTATTTAGCTTCTTATGTGCCTAGCTTAATTTCAAGAGTCTATATGGAGATAATATTTTTTATTAGTTCTTTGGATAACTTACGCTTAATTAAACTAATTAAGTCAGTAATTTAAAGTCGAAAAATTCAGTACACAAGTATTGAAATTATAAATGAAATAAATGAAAGCGTCAAAGCTTATTAAAATTTGTGCTTAAAGGAAAAAGAATGCATTTTATCGTACTAAACTTTCAATTGCAGAGTTATAGTTTATTTTATTCATTTATTTTTTACTTTCTTCTCTCTTTACAAGAGAAAAGTATTGGATTAATGGAAATTTTCGATATTCCGGTTTTTGGCGAAATTATTGGTCAATGGGATAAGAGTTTCCAAAAAACATGTACTTACAAAATGTCTCTCATCGACTCTGTTTATCTGTATGTGACACAAGTAAGGTGGATGTTCTAACTTTAGAATAATGCACAGAATTTAATAAAAATTTTATGTAGTCCCTGATATGAATAGGTGCTGATTAATTTATGGTGTAAACAGCTCAGTAGGTGGCGCTCCCATGGAGCATTTTTCATGATTTTCGCAAAAGCTCTATCTGAAAGAGTAATGTACAGATATTCATCAAATTTCAGATTCATGTAGTCAATGAGATGAATTAACGTTTGCTAGATTTTGGTGTAAATTGCTTAACAGATGGGGCTTCTATGCAGCATTTTTCACGATTACTGCGTTATGTCAATCTCCAGAACTAATGCACGGTATTTCATGCACGTTCAGATTCATTAAGCTCTTGACATGAATAATTGTTTTCTACATTTTGGTGTAAACCGGTCAAGAGATAGCGTTGCTATGCTGCATTTTTCGCGACTCCTGCGATAACTGCATCTCTAGCATTTATGCCCGGGTTATTAGAAACTTCGGACTTAGTTAGTCCTTAAAATTACTTGGTAGTGTTTACATTTTTATGCAAATCGGCCAACAGATAGAGCTCCTATAATGGATTTTCACAATTTCCTCATTAGCTCTATCTCAAGAACTAATGCACAGATTTTCATCAAACTCAGTTATATGTAGTCATAAGTTATTGCAAATTAGTCTTCGGTATAAATCTACCAAAAAGGTGCTATGCTGTATTTTGCATGATTTACGTGACATTAGCTATAGCGTTTTATTCTCAAGAACTACTGCACAGAATTTCATATTTCTATGATGAGCATAGATTGTAATTTAATTCTGAAATTGTGATAGCGAATTTTGATCTAATAACATGTATGGCATAGAAGAACGGTTTGATATTACCATAACCGACTAGTTTACATATATTATTCAAAATTTTATAATGAAAGTAATAAAATATAGGCTTTTGACATTCGTGGATGTTTTCGGGAACCCAAGCCTCGCGAATGTATATTAAGGGATTACTGTATTCTTTATTTTTACATATGAGTTTTTAAGAAACGTATACGAATCATTTTTATTAATACTAATAACATTATTATTACTATCCACGTTTAATCCTCTAACGTTCATTGGTTTCTCTACGAAATCACAAAGTGTTAATTCCAATATGCAACAACGTCACTGGAATTTTAATTTTAAAAAATCCATTTTATCCTGCAAGTGAAAAATCGCTTTTTCTTATTTACAAATATATATTTGTTCGCAGTTACCGGTGTCATTCGTTTATTTCAACATCTTAGCAATGAAAATGATTTGTCCTTTAAAGGGTTAGGAAGGAAAATATTTCATACTGCAAACAATATCAGAAAATTTCCTCCTATATCAAGGATGTTTATATCAGTTTCATTTTTATAATATTTGCTTTATCTGAAACTAAAAGCAAAATAATCCTTATAATAAATACTTGTAATACCTTAATAAAAATTTAAATTATTAAAGTAAAGACGTCGTTTGTTGTGCGTTGTGTATTTATTTATTTTTTCTTTGAATCGGTGTTCCCGTAATGAGTGAAAATACCATCATCATAAATGCATTTAAATTTCTTTTTTCGATAGTAAATGAATATTTTTAGTACTAAAAAATTAATGGTAAGTTTTTATAATGCAATTACTTTTTCATTAGTAAATGGGTTTTATATTACTTGCAGCTCAAAATTTTAAAGTAGTTTTATCATTTATAGAATATAAATGCACTTAGTTAGCCCTTCAGAAAATCCTATAATCAGTGCTGCTAATTACCTTTCATCCCTGTCTACTTGATATGAAAATATCACAATTATTTTTTTTTCCGCAAAGGCGCCAGGTTTTTTTTCTGTTTTTTTTTTTTCATTTTTTTCCATTTATCAAGAAATAAAATGCTATAAATATTAATTTTCTTTCTCATGAAATAATTAATATGTTTTTCCGATGTATAAAACATATAAAAGTCTTTATTTAACGCAAACTGCATTGTTGGAATTCTAATGAATGCACTGTTATTCACCCATTTGATGTTTGAATTGAATAGAATCACAAAAAGATTAAATCAAAGAAAAAATATTAAAAGAATTTACCTTTGGTCATATGAGACAAATAATATTACATATTAAGTTCTGATGAGAAAGCTTTCGAAAGACTTCCATCGAAAAAAAAATATGAATATAATTCGTATTTTAGTTAAATATTTGTATATACTTTTATAAGAAAATTGAGTAAATTGTGAAAAATAAGTAATGAATGCCTAATATTAGTTTAATGAGAAAGCAAATAATATATTTATTATATTAGATTTTGCCGGAGAGTCTGCATAAAATGTAAGTTTTGCAATTGAAAATAGAAAGCAAAATTTACTATAATTATTACTCAAAGAAAAAAAATCTTGAACTAATAGTGTAACTTTCATTAATATAAGTTCTATGTTTTTAAAAGAAATGAACTTTTTTATTGAATTGACTTAATTGTAGAATTATTCCCATAAATCTATAACTAACCACTGTGAAATGATATATTATAATCCAAAACTTTCTCCCAAAAATATGCTCCTAACCGTGGAAATTCCATCGAAATCTTTCAGTAGAATTTTATATATATATATATATATATATATATATATATATATATATATATATATATATATATATATATATATATATATATATATATAATATGTGTGTATGTATGTATATATATATACATACAAATATACATCTGTATATATATATATATATATATACAGATGAACCTGCTTACAGAAAATTCACATATGATTCCATAAAAAACAATAAATTATACTCTAAAATCGTCTCTGAAAGTTCCATAATAATCCTTTCAATAGAATACAGTTATAAATGACCAAAACGAAATTCCCATTCTTATTTTATTTGGGAAGAACTGAGAGAGATGACCATGGGAGGAGGGTGACCTACATTTATGTTTTCATGCTTAAAATAATTTCAGTATTTTACTAATAGATTGAACCCATAGCTAATAAAATGCTAAAATAATAGACTTTGTTTCTTGCAGATTGGAAACAGGTGTAATAAAGTCGAGTGCGAAGAGTTTTCAACTTAAAATGTGAATTTTATAGAAATATTTTGTAATATTTCGTCCAATAAAATATATAACTGATATTTAAGTAAGCTGGCTGTTAAATAATGCAGAAATATTGAGATTTCATTCCAAGAGTAAAGACTGTTCAATAAAACAGTTTAAACACAACTATATCTAATGCTTTAAAGAGTGGCTATGTGGGGAGGTTTGACTCAAATAATGTGAAGGAGGATTGACCATATGGCGATCTTTCTTAATTACCGTATTTTCGGGTGTATAATCCGCGGATCAAACATTTCTTTTTGGACCCAGAAATCTTATTTACAGATTGAAGACAAATATTTAACTATTTATATTTGTTTCCTTAAAAATTCTGGGTCGAAAAGAAATTGTTTGATCTGCGGCTTATACCCCTGAAATTACGGTAAGTGTTTTGGGAAATATTTTTATTGTACATTACAGTACATAATAAAGAGTTAATGGTGAAATTGTAAATGATAAATTTGCTCTATACTACCGTAAAATGGAGTAATAGAAAAGAAAATTTTTAGAATTAATTGAAGAAAAATGTCTTGCTATAGACTAATAAGGATTAATGAAATAAATAAATTAGTCAATTTATAAAAACCTAGTACCCAAAGTAGGGATTATTTGTTTAAAATTATTTAAAAAAAATATGATACATAAACGAATTTACTGAGATGGAATTCAAGGTATATGTAAAAAGTTAAGTTTTAAACACCCACTTTATTACATTAATCTATTACACACCACTAAATTAACTAAAGGACATTCTATAATTAAAAAATAAAAAATAAAATTTATTTCAATCAAGTAAAATGGTAGAATACGGGCTAAAAGAACTTCAAAACAGAAAAAACAACTATATTTTTTGTTTTTAATTTTGCAATTTATTGGAAAGTAATAAATACTAACACCAATTCAATCTTTAAATGCCGTTGAACTTTTTCAACACATTTCAAACTTTTAAGAAGATAAGAAAAATCCCCATTTCAGGATTTCCTTTTACTATCTAAGATTTTCTCAAGATACTTGCGATGAGTATTTCAGGTTAAAAAGTATTTAAAATAGCTAGTAAATTTCAGGCTGTTTGTCGAACAGTTTTTCTTATTAAAGGTGTTTACAGACATTCCTAAATCTTCATTCATTGAAGGTGTTAACTACAGGTATCTACAGTGTCTCACAAAAGTGATGGGACACTTGTGCTTTATAAAAAGAAACTGCAATAAAATAAATAAACAAATATGTGCAAAAATTTTTTGGGTGTGTTTCATATTTAAAGTTAGTAACATTTATTGCATAACATACATTTTGTCAAAATATTAAAATATTAATTTAGTAAAAATACAATTGTTCAGAACGGAGCAAAAATGGCTCACATAAGTGATGGGACACTTACTTTTCCATCAAATATTTATCCAAAAATTTTACTTTTTAAAAGGTTTTAATATTTTGTTGGATTTCCTTTTATTTTTAAAACATGATTTAGTCTTTTTGGGATGGATTCGACTAATTTTTTTGTGATTTCTGGAGTGATTTTACCCCATTCTTCTTGAAGCACCGATTTTAGTTGTTGTTTTGAAGAAATGGTGTGTTTGCGAATTCTTGATTCCAATTCTTGCCAAATATTCTCTATGGGATTTAAGTCTGGAGATTGTGGTGGTGTTTTTATTATTTTAGGACAGTTATATAGCAGCCAGAGTCTAACGTTCAGAGCAGTGTGCTTAGGATCATTGTCCTGGTAGAATTTAAAATCGTTATGAAGGTTCAATTTTCGTGCTAAAGATTTCAAATTTTGCTTTAAAATATCATATACTTGTACTGATCCATTATACTGTCAATAAAAACAAGATTACCAACTCCAGCGGACGACATACACCCCCATACCATAACTCCTCCTCCACCATGTTTTACTGTTGGTACCAAGTTTTGTTTGCGAAATTCTTCCCTGGGTTTCTCCACACCAAGATTCTACCGTCAGAACCAAATATATTAAATTTACTCTCATCAGCAAATATAACTTTATTCCAGTTATCAGAATTCTTATTTATGTTGGATTTTGCGAAAGCTAGTCTGAGTTTTCTATTCTTTTCACTTACGAAGAATTTTTTCCTGGCTACTCTACCGTGATATCCAGCAGATCGAATTACCCTTCTAATAGTTTCAGGATTAACAATTATTCCATATAATGCTTGTAAATCAGCAGCAACTTTTGAAGCACTATTTCTTGGATTTTTTTAATATTTCGAACGATACTTCGCTTTATTCCATTGGATAGCTTTGATGGTCGGCCAGGCCTTCTTTTATCCTGAATCATATGATTCTATTTATATCGTTTAATGATATTGAAAACTGCTAAAAGACTCAAGTTAACTGTTTCAGCAGTTTTTCTAATAGATTTTCCACGTTCAATATGCAAATTAACAACTAATTTTCGAATTTCAGGCGAAGTTTCTTTTCGTTTAGCATTCATGGTTACACAGAGCTAAAAAACACAAAAATTCCAAAACAAACTGGAGAGAAATACTGCAGACGATTTTATAAATTATTGCCAATTGCTTTTAAGTAAAAATAAAACCCCCAAAAATATTTTATTGCTTATTTCAGACGATTTTTGTTGCATATATAATGGTGTCCCATCACACGCTATTTTTTGCTCCGTTCTAAACATTTGTATTTTTATTAAATTAATATTTTAATATTTTGACAAAATGTATGTTATGTAATAATCTTTACTAAATTTAAGTATGAAACACACCCACAAAAAATGTGTACATGTTTTTTTAATTTATTTGATTAGTTTCCTTTTGTAAAGCACAAGTGTCCCATCACTTATGTGAGACACTGTATGTTTATTTGAGAAAGGTTTTTCAGGATAATGGCAGTGATTTTCATTACTTTTCACATTACTTTTTCTCATTGAATGTTCTGTCTTTGAAACAAGAAGTTCCAAGGCGAATTAGCATTATTAAACTTTTCATTTACATAAAATAATAAAATTTATAGGCAAAACTAAAAGACAAACTGCTTTTGGTACATTGTTTTTCCAACTCAATTATTTATTTTCAAGTTCAAATATTTGTTTTAATAATGCATGTAGTGTAGAACGGCAATTATCCAAATTCTAAAGAAGCGAAAAACCAATTATCCGAGTTTCTCTGGTTCTCTTTATCTCGCAAACATTTTCATCTACTTTTATTTCAAGAAATAATCACTTATTCATTTATACTTGAGTTCTGTAAAGTATCAAATATTTAATTATAAACATTTATTGTACCATGTTTATTATTTCTTTTTCTGATTAAAATACAAATTACGCACGCAATTATACTTTGTAACTTTATAGTAATAAAAAAATAATAGGTTTCGAGCTCAGGTAAACATCAATGATGCTCTAAAATTTTAGGACAATTCGAGAATGTTTCCTAGAGCAAAAGCGTAGACAGACGGCCAAACGGCCAGATGACAGACAAATAGAAATCACACTGTAAAAAAAATATTCCGTAAAATTTACTGCAAAAACTGCTGGCAGCAAGTCAACACGTAAGCAAGACAGCAAGGCAGCAAACTGCTGGCCGACAGTTTTTCCAGTAAAAATTGCAGTAAAGTTAGATATAATAAAAAAATTATGAAATTTTACTGCAATTTTTACGGCAAAAACTGCTGGCAACATTGCTGGCAAAAGTTATTGCCGGACATTTAACGGATTTTTTTTCTTTTTTTTTTTCAGTGTATAAACGTTTTTCAGCTATGTTGGAAAGTATTAAAAAAATACAGTAACAGTAATGCTGTTTTTTTTTTCTATTATTATTTTCTATTGTGTTTTTTTTTTCTAGTATATTTATTTAATCTGTGCGATGTGAATTTAGAGTGAAAAGTGTATTTTCAAAAGAGTAGTAGACAACAAAAAATTATGTAGAACTTTGTGATCACTGCATTAGTCATCTTTTCTTCAAATTCAGTTTTGCATTTCTGTGTAATATCTGAAAATAGGAATGCCTTGCAATTTTACTATGAAGGAAGAGAAATATTTAAAGTCAAGTCTATGGAAATTCCCCATTATATTTTTAAGGTAACATATTTTATTAAGAGGTAATTGATAAGAACGACAAATAGGACCATTAATGCTACCACAATGGCTTAAATGTAATTGCATGTTATGACAGTTCATTTTATTTTGAGGGCATGGGTTATAGTAATCAACTTCATTTCCAGCACGTTACTAAAAATAAGTAGTTTGCGAAGTCTCTTTGCAAACACCCGTTTACTTCTAATTACTACTTTTCGGTTATAGTATTTTTCTCAATATGCGGAACTTGCACATACGATTTTATCATTTTATTCAAAACTCTCAGTCTTATCTATACAGTTCATGCATATGCTTTATCTCACCATGAACACTAGTGTAAATGCAATGATTCACAGATGTGCAACAAAATGTAGGGCGAAAATTTCAATCACAGATAAATGTATTTGTTATTTCTTAATTGTTAAAAATAATTACTAGCCTATATACAGTATTGAAATATAATACAAATCTGTAGTGCATCAAATTTCTATGTTCATTTCGTCAGATTACTAATAATATTGTTTTAACATTTATCTAATCTTACGTAGCTCTTTTTCAAAAAACAAAAAACGTTTAAAACAAATATTAGCAATTAGAAATTTAATGCGCAGATGTATATATTAACACTAGAACGACCAAGACCGTCATTTAGACGGTTTTCAAATTTCATGCTTAAAAATTTGACATAATTTATGGCGAGTTCCAAAATTTTATGATACGACTTTTAATGAAACATAAGAATATTTAAATATTCCTATTCAATTTCCTTTCACCCATTTTAATTTCCGAAATCAGTATGACCTATACCTATTTATACCAAGACCCGTCAAATTGACGGCTTTGGCAATTAACAAACTCGTCCCGAAGTGGTGCGGACTTCCCCATTTTCCACATAGACTAGCCCTTTTCGCCCATGCGCAATCTGCTCCAGGCTTCATATCAAACGTATCAGTAACTGGTAAATGTAATTAGGACGCGACCATTATCAATTGTACTTCTAATGTGATAACGTTCTTAGTGAAAAGTGCAATCTGTGAATAGTGTATTCTGTGCAAAGTCTAATCTCAGAAAAAAGTATGAATATATTTTTATGAAAAAAATAACACATATTTTTTGTAAATTTTAGTTAAAAATGAAACGATTTCGAGGAAAAAAGAGTTATTCGGAGAATACAAAGAACTCACTAGTATAAATGAAGATTGTTCGGACACCAATTCAAGTAATAATAATGACTCTGAAAATTCTAGAAATGAAATTGAAGTACGATATATTGAAGAAAGTGAAGAAGAAGAATATGAAAGTGAAGATGAAAATCCCCAAAAGAGCCAGAAACGCAGAAAGCGATTGCGAATAATTTTAGAAACTGAATCGTACAGCCAAACAGAAACTGAAAAAAGACAGGAAAAAGAAATTGCTCTCGACGGTACTGAATGGGAAGAAATAGGGAAAGGTTGTGTTGGTGGACTCCCATCACACACTATATTCAAGGATACTTCAGGCCCAACTCGTTATGCGAAACGTAACATTATGCTTGGTAATGTTAGCAGTGTATTTAGACTTATAATTGATAATCGAATGTTGAAGCACATAAAAACTTACAATGAGCTAGAGGACAGAAATATTTTACAGAAGAACGATTGGAAAATTACTATTGAAGAATTGTATGCGTTTTTAGCTATTTTGTATGCTCCAAGAGCCTATGAAGCGAGAAATTTGAAATTATCCTATTTGTGGTCAGAAAAATGGGGACCTTCTTTCTTTCTCGAAACTATGAATAGAAATAGATTTTTAGAAATTATGAGATTCATTCGTTTTGACAAAAAAAGTGAGAGGAGTGTTCGCTTACGAATTGACAAATTTGGATTAGCTTCCGAAATTTGGAAGTCCTTTATTGATAACAGCCAAGCTTGTTACAAACCAGATCAGAATATAAGCGTAGATGAACAATTGTTTCCCACAAAGGCAAGATGCGAATTTCTGCAATATATGCCCAAAAAACCAGACAAATTCTGAATTAAGTTTTGGTTAGCTGTAGACGTGCGAAGTAAATATCTTATATATGGCTTTCCCTATTTAGCCAAAGACGAACTTAGACCATCAGGAGTACCTTTGGATGAATTTGTAGTTTTGAATCTTGTGAAAAACTACGTAAATTGTGGGAGGAATATAACAACGGATAATTTTTTTACAAGTATGCAGCTCGCAAAGAAGCCACTGGCCAAAAAAACAAGTCTTGTTGGAACTATACGGGCAAATAAAAGAGAATTGCCGAAAATAGCTATAGTTAGAAAAGATAACATGGCTCTTTTCTCCGCAAAACTCTACAAATCAAATAATATTGTTTTAACAGGTTACAAAAGTAAGTATGTAAAAAAGTACTACTTCTTAGCTCAAAACATAAATCTGTAAAAATTGCTCCTAATCGAAAACAAATTCCTGCAACTGTGTCATTTTACAATGAGACCAAGTTTGGAGTAGACGTAGTTGACCAAATGGCCCGCAAATATAGCGTAAAAGCAGGGTCACGTAGATGGCCTTTGCAGGTATTTTATAATATTTTGGACTTGGCAGCAATAAATGCGTGGATTTTATATAAAGAGACTTGTGATAAAAATATAACTAGAAAACAATTTTTATTTCAATTATCCGAAGTACTCTCCAGTGAATATAGATGCTGCAGAAAAGAAACCTCCTCCCAAAAACAAGAACGTAAATCAATGGATTGTATTCTAGAAAATTCACAAAATAATCCTTATGATCGCAAATCTTGTCAAATTCGATTATGCAACAAAAACAAAGCGATTTAGACTTCCAATGTATGCAACAAATATGTTTGTGGTAAGAGTTCATCTAAGATAACATGTACTTGTAAAATATGTGCCTCATAATTATTTCATTCATATTAAATATGCTGTACTATAAATGCAAATAGAAAGTGGTTGTTTTAATTAAAAATTAATGAATTAATACATTAAATGATATTTTTGTTAAATTATATATATATTATATTTACATTAACTAAGTCAAATATCTTTGTGGAAAGTGTACATCAAAGATAAGAGACACTTGTAAAATATGTGCCTTATAATTATTTCGTGCATATCAAATGTGATATACTGTAAATACAAATAGAAACTGTTTTTGTTTAGTTTCTTTACATTTATCATTAATGAATTATTACATTAAATATTGTTTTTGTTAAATTATATTCTTTTATTTACATTAACTAAGTTTAATATGTTCGTTGCAAGTGTTAATCTAAGATAACATGTATTATTTCATGCATAACAAATGTACTATAAATGCATATAGAAACTGTTTTTTTTTATTGAATTTTTATTAATAATTAATGAATTATCACATTAAATGATGTTTTTGTAAAATTATATATTTTTATTTACATTAACTAACAAGGAAGGTCACCATACGGGCATACTCAGAAAAATCTGAAAAAATTACAGAATGTTCTACTCATATAGTTATGTATGTTTATAAAAAAATTTCGGCGGAACCTCCTTATAACGTCCGTAAAAAAATAATAAAAATTTCGTTTATTTGGCGATTTATCTCCGGTTGGCGAAAAAACGAAATTTTGAAAAATACTCTTTTACGCTTCGAATACTTTTAAAAGAAAAAACTTTCTATGTTCAGTTTATTTAAATAAGTTTAGTTTAAGTAGTTTTAGTTTTGCATTTTTACTTTACTTTAAAAGTAATTTTGTCATACACGTTTATATGTGTACTTATAACAAAATGAAATTAATATATTTTATCATTTAAAACACAATTTAAATTGATAAAAATTGTTCCAAATTGAAAAATACACTGTTAAAAATCTGCTGCATTTTGTTGCAACGCACTCCCTTGCTTGTATAGAAAACGGTTACTTGGCCGTGAAATGGAACTTTCTCATTGGTTGGAATAGAGATATTATATACAAGCGATGGAGTGCGTTGCAGCAAAATGCAGCAGATTTTTAACAGTGGCCGTGTTCAAAAGCCACTTTTTTAGTGCGCGCGCGCTCAGAAGATTCTGCTTGGAGTAGGTTCTATCGAAGAAGAGAATTTTAAAGTTATTCAATTACTGCATTATTTTTATGGTTCAGAATTGGTAAATACAAATACTATATCCCTTTATCCTTTCAAAACATGATTCTCGTAACGGAAATACATACCTATGACCTCTCAAATAAAATTTAAAATATTCCAGGAAGTATCACGTGACCTATTTCATGTAATTAAGCCCGATCAGCATTTAAAATATGACAACCAACCCTGCTCAAAAGCTGACGCGCGCTACGCAAATAAAACTGATGGGCGATTTGATCACGTGATTGTGCGTTTGTGCTTATCTGTTATTGGTTGCACGTTGTTTGTTGTCAAAGTTGGTAGGTTGACTGATACAATTTAACAATTGGTGATTTAAATTTTTTAATAATTTTATTTTTATTTATTTAAAAATCATTTATCAGTTGCTTTATACTTTTCATATTAAATAGAATGCTGTTGATAAACCAAGGTTGAGATATCCACACGGGGGACTAGCTAAGGGGGGGGGGCAGGGGGAGCCTCCCCTCCCAAAACATTCACAAATGTTGTTACACTTTGCAAATTTAAAACTTTTATGTCAAATTTAATTAAAATTTTAATAAAAACTGCGATACATTTTCTAATTTTTATTAGAATTTGCAAAAGTTACAACTCTAATTGGGAATATTATTAATTTTTTTACAAATAAGAACTGTATTACATTTTCAAAGTGCGTTAACTTGGCAAAATTATAAAACGAGTTGGCGAATATAAAAATTTGACTTGACAATATTAAGGTTTTCTCCCCCACCAATAAAAAGTCTTAGCGATGGCCCTGTATCCACGTATTACAAGATTGATTTGTAATCTACAATACTGGATTGATTTCAATGGAATTTGCATTGTTAGTTAGATAATTTTTCAGAAAAAGTTTTAGTATGTGTATATTTCTTATTTAATGATTATATATTTTAATACCGTGTGGATAACAGGCCAAAATATGTCATAAAATGTGAGAAACAAACGACATCCGAAATTATGTTAGTATAAGCAAAACACTTATTTATACTTTCAATAGAAAAATTATAAACATTCTAATCATACTTTATTCATTACAAAACTAGAAGGCAAACTCCAAATATTTCACCTCTTTAAAATATATGTATGCAGATATTCTTAATTTAAAAAAATGTATATCTTTTACATTTTGCTTTTTTAATAATTTCCATTTTGATTTTAACACCGTAAAATATTCACGCATGCATTATATTTGCATCCTAATATCAATAAAAATTTACTTCTAAAATTTTTAAAAAAAAAAAAAAAAAGAAGAAGAAGAAGAAGAACATTAATAATTATTTTATGCGTATACGGATATTTTCGCAGAAAACTTTTTTTTTTCATTTGCTTAATATATATATAAATCACTTTGGAACGATATTAATATCGTTCTAATTATCCTTTTAATATTCTAAATTTAGAATATTAAAACTTTCTCCGCAAAAATCTCATTTTCTCGTATTTAAATAAGTATCTAATTATTATAATAGAAATACATGTGCTTCAGTATTATTAATATAAAATTTACCTTTAATAAAAATGTCTTATTTATTAATAAAAAGCAACAACAAAAAAAAAAAGACACAACCCAACTTTTGGCCCGCGTAGGTTTCGAACCCGTATCGTCTGGGTACAAGCCCAGCACTCTGACCATTTGACCAACGAGCTCACATTCGTTTGTAACAGATTATCTTTATAATTGGCACCACAAGTAATTACATCCGTGATCTGTTCTCGATCTGTTATTGAGCGAACAGTTACAGTAACCGGTGGCGCAGTAGCGAGTACTGAACGCACATCCGTTCACTATAGGTACCCACTCCATGTCCGTGGCTCCTGAGCGCACGCGTGCAGCGCGCGTAACAGCTGAACACGGCCAGTGTTGCATAAGCTACAACACCGCTAAAAATCTGTACCATTTTCTGCAGCGTCACTCTACCGCTTTTATAGAAAACGGTCAATTCACCGTGCTATGGAGTATTCTCATTGGTCAGAAGAGAGATATTCTATAAAAGTAGTGGAGTGACGTTGCAGTAAATGCTGCAGATTTTTAACAGTGAAGTCAATTAAAATCAATTTTATATTCGTTAAAATCGTCTGCTTTTGGCGAGGAAATGCACCGCTCGCCAAATCCCGCGTCGCTTTCAGCTTTTCACGCCAATTATTCCAAATTATTTTATTTTTTTACATATCTAATAATGTAATTCCGCCGCTAATTTTCACTGATCCTTTATTACCTACATGAGTAGTTTAATTCGTATTTTTTTCAAAAAATTCTGAGTATGCCCCGAATGGAGACCTTCCTTGTAAGTCAAAAGTTACAATGAAAGGCGTGATCAAAAATCCGTCAATTTGACGGATGCGGTAAAATAGGTATATATGAAATGCCGGTAGTTCTAGTGTTAATTAAATAATGTAATTTATGAAAACACACAAACGTATACAAATAACGACTTCATTCAAATTCTATTAAGAGATACATACAATAAATACATTAAATTTATCTGGAGTGAAAAACTCGCCAGAGCCATTAATCGAACTCGGGACCACGGTATTCCATGGTGTTGCTAATTGCAGACCACAGATATCGGCCGGAGTAGCTCAGTGCATTGTGCAACAGCCTGTGGTAATGTACTCCCAATTTCGATATCTGAGTCTGTTTTCACTCCTGTTGGGTTTAACGTACTTATTCTATGTATGTCTGTATAATATTTGTATGTAACTGTAAAATACTGTAAATTGATTAATGGAAGAATACAATTACAAAATTATCCATTTATGTACAATAAATTTACTTGTTATTTTAAAAATTGTTTTAAGATTTTAAAAGAAAAAAAAAGAACTGTAGCTTACCAAACAAAAAGTAATATATGTATTTCTTTATATCCTAATGAAACCATCTATATATATATGTTTTACCTCTCACGAAAATTTTAACGCATTTTATGAAAAACCTTCAATGGCATTTTAATAAAACACGAAGCAAATGTTTATTATTTTGAAAACAGCTTTAGAAATGAAATAGTATAAAATAAATATTTTGTTTGCATTCCCCATGAGATATTTTATTTATGGTTATTTTTTAATGTATTTTCAAAAATGAATTAGTATAAACTAAATTTAAATTATTTGTAGCCAATTATTCTTGTAATGACTAGTTTTTCTGTTTTTAAGTTCGACTGATGATTAAAGATAATTATTGTACCATAAATATATTTTATATACTATATTTTATGTATTATCCTTTGGGATTTCTTATATGCATTGACTGTTATAAGTATTAGAACACGTTTGATATTTGAGAACTCAAATTTTAAAAAATGCTTTTTTTGTGTTTATTGTTTTGTATTTTTACTGAGAATGCATTTTTAATAATATTTGAAAATGTATAGTTATAGTCTGGAGGATACTAAATATTTGATACAAAATAGCTAAGTAAGCAAAATGCAAAAGAGACTATAATAGTTAATATCATTATTTCAAAAGTATTTATTTCTTCTAGAAATTTAAATTAGTATGGGTAAACGTGATTTTTGTATAATTCTCCCTGAAAATGTTTTAAATTCGGAAAAATATATATAATGTTTTGGGTAAACATTTATTTTAACACATATGTGTATATAGATGAGTTCATTTTTTTTTCATAAAACGACCCTAGAAGAGTCCGATGTTTTGAAGCTCAAGCGATCGTAAAAATTTTGTCTCATCAGAGAACCAAGTCGTTACTAATACTAAGCAATAGAAAATTGTTATTGTTCCTTGGTTGGTTTTATTATTTACACGCACTTCCAAAAGTTAAGCACGAAGATATAAAATGCAAAAAAGTCAACAAATATTGCTTTGATTGACACAAAATTCGGCAGGAAAGTAGCATATATATTTATACATAAAACAAAATCAATAATTATATACAGAAATGAAAACAATATTAAATTTTTATAAGTTATCAGATAATGACATACTGGAGACTTAAACAGAATTGTGTATAAAGTGAAAATAAGCAGCATAAAATGAAAAAAAAGACATGAACAGGATATGTGATTCCCCTTCATCTGTATAGAAAGTTTACAACTTGTGACCATGCTTTCAATTAGGTTGTCAACCACCGCAGAGTTAAGCAATCGCCATTCTTCTTGTAGAGCAGTTTCCAGCTCAATAAGAGTCGCTGGAGGTGGGAAACGTAAACATACAGCTCGGACGAAAGCAACCCAAAGATTCTAAATGAGATTAATGTCCAGCGAATATGCTGGCCACGCCATACGCGCAATCCCTTCACTCTCCAAGTAGTCATCGACAGTGCCAGCTTCATGGGGACGTGCGTTATCGTCCATTAAACAAACGTAGGTTCAACTACTGCAGCGTAAAATCTCGCAATGGGGTCTAGGACTTAATATCGATATCGAAGAGCCTTCACAGAACCCAGTTTAAAGATGTGCAGGTCGGTGCTTTTTCCTAATGAAATCCCTGCCCACACCATAATGTTTCCGCCTCGGAATGCGTGATGTTCGGTGATGTCTTGGGGTTAATTGCGTGTTCCTTGTTCACACCATATCCTTATTCGCTTGTCATCTGGCTTAAGAGCAAATCTGTACTCATCAGTAAATATGACACTCCACCAGTCAGACCCAGTCCAATGGACATGTTCCCGGCACCACTTTATTCGTGTCCCTCTTGATTGGACGGATAGAGTAACACAAACTCGAGGTACCCGGCCGTACAGCCCACTTATATATAATTTTCGGCTTACAGTAGATGCAGATATGTAGCCCAATTTCTGAAGAAATAAAAATTTTCAAGTTATGATTTAAAGTCATAAAGCTTTTCCGACACCCGACTCTATAAATATATGTAACGTACATATAGGTTAAAATTAAAAAATATTCGTTATAAAACATGTGGTCTGCTCCAATACTGAAAACTTTTTTTGAAAAAATAATGCAAATTACACATTTACGTGTATTAATTTTAATTTCTAAAAAATAAGGGGAAAGCATTTGAAGTAATAGTAACTGGCGATTGTTTGAATTTTAAAATTTCAGGTGCATTGCATTTTAGTTAGCTTAGATAATTTTTTTCCAAAAAATGTCAATACATATAAAGTTAAAGATTAGTAATTGTTAAGATTATTAATCATTCCATCAGTTTTACTGATAGATTTAACTTAATATTTTGGTTATAACAAAATATGTATACGGTGTGAAGTGAGGGGGAAAATAAGGCAATAGTGAACTTCACATGCAAGTTAATAAGAGATTTACTGCAGACCATTATGAAATCTGAGAATCTCACTTGAAGATATAATTAATAGTACTGCTACCAATAACAAAATAATTAAGTAAATTAATCAATAAATATATTTATATTCATTTCAACGGATACTTTTCCTTCCTTAAATTTAGTTTTATAAGTTACAAATAGCGTCTTATTTTTAATTTACATAGTTAGGTAGATTTCGTATGAAATATTACATATTGGGATCTCCCCTATTTTGGAATTTCTGAAAAAAAAATGCAGATCTATATCGATCTTAAACCCCAAACTACCATTAGTAAAATACTTTATCACTCTAGCTATCTATCTCTCTCTCTATATATATATTACTTTTTTATGGGCATGATAATTTCAATAATTCTGTTCAAATATTTTCTAATTTGGCACATAAAATCAAGGGGCATAAAATCTTGGTGAAGCTCTTTAATGGGCAAAATCGAACCAAGGAGATGGAAATACCGAGGGTTTTTGTGAAAACCGAAAAAACCTTATAACTTTTTAATTAAAATAAGTATGGAAACAATTGTTGATAAAAAAGTTGATATTTTTTCTAAAAGATGGGTTAAATGTTTATGCACAGTAATTTTTTTCATAAAATAAAAATTGGGCTCAAGAGGCGAAAAAAATAGAGTTTTTGGGAGAAAAAAAAATCATCACTTCGTGAATTCTCAAGATATCAAGTCTAATTAAATTTATTATAAATTTACATAATACTATCTAAAACTTTTGTACTGATAAATTTTTGACAGGAGCAACTCTTATCTAAAAAAATAATAATGAATAAAAAATTTAAAATAAAATAAGAAAAAAGGAGATATGAGGGGGGGAGAAGAAAAAAATCCATAACTTTATAAAATCTTAAGATATCAAATCCGATTAAAATAATTGCATAATTTCTGAATAATATACACAAATTTTATATTGACATGGTTTTGATAGGTTTCTAATTCTTATAGCAAAAACAAATTAAATAAAAATAGGAGTTTAAGAAAAAGTCATGTTAAGGGAGTACTCAAATTCAAACTGCTTATAGTCTGACTCATTTTTAGATTCCTTTTTGCTCTCAAACCCATCCAACTGCATGTTCTCTTATTCATATACTATATAATATGTCATATTGGTCAGACTTTCATAAAGGCATAAATACTCTTTTTTTTTAATGATATCAAAGTGTGCATTTTGAACAGAATTTCCCGATACAGTCGTGATTGAAGAATTGGGGATTTATTAAAATAACAATTTGCTTATTTGAGTCATTTTTAAATTCGTTTTTATTCTTAAACTCATTGCATGAACTTAACTTCGAAATGTACCTGCGCCTGTAAGCCCAGCGGACAAGGACTTTTGAGAATTGGCGTAAATGTATATAAATTCTATACGAGTTACTAATTGGGAACGAAAAAGAAAAGGAAACAAAATTGAAATAGTGTATTAAGAGTTTAAAAACTTTAAGCAACCATATAAAGGCCACTGATGCTTTCAACATGGTATACCATATTGAAAGTATCTGTTCGCGTCTGATTTCCAAAGAGAATCAACATCGAGAGCGGTTAATATTTGGATGCCCGTGGAAACGCGCCGTACTCTACTTCGAAATTTCAATATTTTTGCAGAATATTTCATTTTTCGAAAATTTTTTATAAAAACTCTAAGTTATTTCTATAGATACTCCTCTAGCTTCTGGTTAAACGATCTTATGTTCCATAGTTCATAGATTTATTTTTCTACGATTTATTTCATAGAATTTTATGTATAAATACATGAATGTATTTGCAAGGAATTGCTTAATATGGGACTGGTAAGACATGGAGATTATAAAACTTTTGAATTTGTATGGTAATACTCCTAAAAGTCGGAGGTTATTATATTAGACTTAAAGAAAAAATTCTTTATGCAACAAAATAATATTTTTCAAAAAATCCTTTTTTTTATATAACACTTTTTTTTACATCACCCTCATACATGTAAATTTAACACGGATCGAACAATCATTAAACATCAGCTAACAAGAATAAGTTTATAAATAAAATGATAAAGAAAATAATGTGAAAGAGCAAAACACATTACAAGCCACACTGTAAATAAAAATCTGCAAAAGTACTAAACATTTTCAAGGAAACTGGGATTCCAAGAACTTTTCATGTAACGACAACAGGAAAAATTCATGTAATCGATTCTGAAACTTGAATTTTTGCTGTTACCGTTACAGGAAATTTCTCGGAATCCCAGTTTCCTAAAAAAGGCTTAGTACCTTTGAAGATTTTTTTTTTACAATGCACTAATAATAAGATTTATCCACATCGTTTCCCAAAGAAAAATCAAAACAATAGATGATACGATTCCGATATCGTATTTCTATGAAAAAGATTTAAAGTGCTCATAGACACTATTATTCTGCTGAAAAGAAAGGTTGCTCTGGAAAGGTAAAAAAAAATCTTTAGTGTACACGACAAAGTTTTTGTAGCATTATCAGTATTAGTTATAAATTGAGATATTTTAAAATTAAGTATCCTCCGTTTTCTGAATCATTGATAATAAAGGAATTATCTATACCCAAGATTCTTCATTTATAAAATATGCATATATATTCAACACTTCCTATAATCATATAATGGAGAGTTCATACTTTACAGGGCAATGAATATGGATGATATTGCTTTGTTATTGATACTTAACTAATATTTTTAGATTTAATAGGTTTTTAGATTTTATACTAATACCAAAATTCTTTTATATAGAAAATAGCTATATGATTGTTGTAAATGATTTTGAAATTTATTAGAAAGTATATATTTTTATCCGCATGAATGTTATTAAAAAATAAGAAAATCAAAATACATTTTACTTGTTACAACCGGCTTTTTGAATCTGGTTATTTCAGTATTTTTAGGCGTTCTACTTTCACATGTCAACTAAATTTGTTTTTTAATTATTTTACTTTATTTATTTATAAAATGTTAATTTATTCTATAATTATAAAGCCATTACGGAATGTTGAACTGTTTATATTGTCTTTTAGTACAAACGAGTTAATCTTCCATAATCCGTCTGTATGTAATAGATACAATATAAACAAAAGCATCATGCTTAAAGTGTACTTTAAAGTAGTATTTATGTAGGTATACTTATTGATATAAAGGTATATTTTACAAAGAATTCGAGTTTGGAAGTATATTATTCCCCTATTTGATAGCGAAACATTAAGATTATGCAAAGTTTAGAAATAATAATAAAAGAAAAAACAAATAAAGGCAACATTTTACTTCGTATGTTTCTACAATCGTGAATCGCTCGCATATGTTTTTTATATTATAGATATAAAACCGAAAAAAGAAGAATTAGTCTGAATTTAAAATTTGATATACAATTATTTTCATTCGGATAACGGCGGTTAGATAACTTTTATTACATTTTAAAATAAATTTATATTTTTCTGTCTGAACACAGCGTATTAAATTATACAGACCTCCATTCTAGAAGTAATGTGAAGAATTTAATTTAAGTATTGTAGTTCAAAATTGAAATTAGATCAGAAAGACATTTAAAGTGAATTTTACATGTAGTTACAGAAATCATTAAACTAAAAAACCCTCCTGTTTCACTTAAGAAAAATATAGTGGAATAAAAGAAAAACATTCTATTCGTATTCTAATCTTATTTCGAGTCTCTGAAGAGAATTACAAATGATTTTTTAGTGGTTTTGTTAAGCAAAGTATTTCAAAAATGTTTTTTTTCTTGTGGGAGGTATCGCACATTTTTTATGATAACTCAGGCAAATACTAAGCTATTTATATTGTATTAAGTGCAAAAAAGTTAATCTCCAATAATCTATCTGCTTGTGATAGAGATAATTTAAAAAAAAGATCATCTACGTAAAAAGCAATAATTTTGTGTGTAGTTTTCAAATAATTGGCGTTTGAAAGTACATTATTTGACTGTTCGGAAACGTAAAAATTAAAAATAATTGCTATGATTAAAAGTTATTATATTTACAAAAAATGAAAATGGATTGTTTGGATCACTATTGATATAAGTTTCAACACATCACCGAGTCATTTTCAAAACAAATTAAAAATGATATTCTAAAATAGCACGATCCATGGTACATTGAACTGAAACGTCATTATTTAGTTTTTATGTGTGACGCACTTAATTTTTGGTTTTACTTGGTTTTTAATTTCTATTTGTTAAACCACTAACCAACTTATGCCACATTTTAGGTGGGTTGAATGATTTTATATCGTTACGAATTGAATTTTACGTGTTAGAATGTCTTTTGTTTCTCCTATAATGGGTGAGTAAGATTGTTTCAAGGTTTTTTCCTCCAAGCAATTTTTTTATCCATTAAAGCTTACAACTTTAATAAACTTTTGCGCATTTATTAAAATTGAAAAATAAAATAAAACAAAATTCAAACCCAAAAAGAAAATTTAGAAATGCGTTAAAATAAATTATGAAGGCCAAAACTATGAAGGCCAGTTGGTCAAGTGCAACAATCAAGTGGTAGGCAGGAAACAACCTTACTGCACTGAAAAAATAAATCTGTAATCCTACAGATGTAAAGTTGCCGAAATCTGTATGGTTAGTTACACTTTACCTGTACACTGTACAAGAAAAAATGTAAATCTACAAAACTAATACACTATATTGCCATTGATTATGGGACATTTGCGATTTTAGACATTTTACTAAATATCTAGAAAAATACATGAGGAATCATCTCGAAACTCTTAGTGTATAAATATAATAGTATACGTCATACATCTCCGTGAGGATTTTTTACCGAAACGTCATAGAGGACCGTCAACAAATTAAAAAAGAATGAATATCTTTTGAATAACCCTGTCAAAACTAATGTAGCAAAAGCGCTCAAACTCTAGATTATGATTGAATGCCTTATTGTAATACACTGTGTTCATTTTTATGCAAATAGCATGCACACTCGCAGAGTAATTAAGGTTTTTATAAAAATGGTCCCAAATTTTTATAAGTTTTTCCATTATAATTTTCAGAGTTCTTAATATAAAATAATATTTTTTTCAGAAAATATGACAAACAACATTGCACACAGTACCCTGTAATCAGAATTAAAAAGTAATAAAAATTGTATGAAAAATGAGTAGGTTTACTATATAATTTTTTACTGCGCATGCGTTAAAGATATCAAAATTTCATTTGCATATTATGTTAGCTAAATGTATAGAGCAACTTTTGTAAAAGTCTCAAAATCATAGCTTGAAAATTCTGAAAGTAATCGTCTATAGAAAAAGGACAAAATCCATTGTTTCCAAAATGAAGCAAAAAAATGAGGGATTTTATCCAAATGCAGTAGTACATCCCATATTGTGTATTCTATATTGACACTAATCAATGAATATATGGATACAACCCCTCTTGTTTTTGCTTCATTTTGAGAATAACGGATTTTCGACTTTTTCAATTGACGATTATTGTCAGAATTTTCAAGTTATGATTTTGTGACTTTCACAAAAGTTGCTCTATAAATTTAGCTAACATAATATGCAAATAAAATTTTTATATCGTTGACGCATGCGCAGTAAAAAATTATTTAGTAAACCAACTCATTTTTTATACAATTTTCATTATTTTTTAATTCTGATTACAGGGTACTGTGTGTAATGTTGTTTGTCATATTTTCTGAAAAAAATAATATTTTATATTAAGAACTCTGAAAATTATAAGGAAAAAACTTGGAAAAATTTGGGATCATTTTTATAAAAACCTTAATTACTCTGCGAGTATGCATGCTATTTGCATAAATATGAACAAGGCTTATTACAATAAGGCATTCAATTACAATCTAGAGTTTGAGCTCTTTTGCTACATTAGTTTTGACAGGGTTATTCAAAAGATATTCATTCTTTTTTAATTTGTTGACGGCCCCCTTTGGAGTTTCGGGAAAAAATCTTCACGGAGATGTATGACTTATACTATTATATTATACTACTACACTAAGAGTTTCGAGATGATTCCTCATGTATTTTTCTAGATATTTAGTAAAATGTCTAAAATCGCAAGTGCCCCATAATCAATGGCAATATAGTGTATTTGTAAAGTTACAGATATCTGTAACTTTACAAACTTGTTACATTTTCAGTGCAAATCTGTATCTGTTACATGAATTCTTACGGTTGCCGATACATAATTTTTTTTTGGAATCCCAGTATCCAAGAAAACGTTAATTAAATTTACAGATTTTTTTTTTACTTTTACAGTGTCGTGATTTAGAGTGAACAATGCGAATACACAAAATTAGTGGTTCCCAGCCTATGGTTCGCGGCGCGGCGGGTTTTTTAGTGGATTACGGAATGATCGAAATTTGTCACAAAAATTTATATTTTATTTAATATATTTAAATAATTTAAAAATTTCAACAACAAATAATATTTCAAAGGAAAGTTCTAAATTTTTTATAGATGAACATACGAGTAGAATATCCTGTAATATCTAAATCACCTTTATGGCCTTTGAAGGGATTAATTAAGATATACATCTGCACAGGAAAAAAAAATCTGTAAAATTATTAATTTTTTTCTTGAAAACTAGGATTCCTAGATTTTTTTTATTCAATGGTAACAGCAAAAATTCATGTAACCGATTCTGTTACATGAATTTTTGTTGTTACTGTTACATAAAAAGTTCAGTTTCCTAGAAAAAATGTAGTAACTTTACAGAATTATTTACAGTATGTGAACATACTTTTCCTACATTTCTGTTTTGAAAAATAAATACAAACACAAACTGCGTGTATAAAACACTTTAACTTTTAAATTTGTAAGTTTTAATTTTAATTTCAACTCTGATATAAATGTCTTCAGTAGTAAAGATCAGTGTGCCTGAAATCTGACTGATTATATAGTTATGATATGATAATAATTAAATATATTTTTAACATTATTATTGTTATTTTATTATTAGATTTCTTATTAGATTATTTCTAATTATCTTAGTAATTTGCGTGTTATTTTAATTATGCTTACCCTTATACAAATTGAGAGTGCCAATTCTTGTGTTGAGCAATTTTTGTTCATAGCACATTCTTCAGGTGAAAGTTTACCTTTTTCGTAGGATAGGAAACTTCTACACTAAAAAAAACTCTGTAACGTTACTAAGAGTTTTCTAGTACATTTGTATTTCAAGAACTTTTCATGTAACGGTAACAGCAAAAACTCATGTACATGGGTGTAACCTTCCAGGGTTACATGAGTTTTGCTGTTACCGTTACATGAAAAGTTCTTGAAATACAACTCTATCAGAAATATCTTATTAACTTTATAGATATTTTTTTACAGTGCAGAGATCATACAGCAATTTTCATACTGATGTACAAACGTGTAATAGATGAGTCGCAAAAAATTTTTAATGTAGTAAAGTTGGTTCACATAGTATTAAAAGTTTGGAGCCGCCTTGCCGAATCCTTGCGAGAGTGTTAATAATGTAATATGATACCCTGTTTAATATAACAGTTCTTACAATCTGGAAAATCTATGTTTAAAAAAATATTTATAATCTAACATTATGAAATGCCAGATTTCAGGATGATGGATATCTTCTACATTTTGCTGTAATTTAAAAAGTATTTCAAATTTGTACTTGAGGCCGCTTCTCTGGAGATTCACAAATAGCATGAAAGTAAAACTTTTGTATTGGAAAAAAATAACATTTAACACCTATTTTGTCAATAAAATTTCATATCAGTAATTTAATATGCAATGGAAATAAAATTATAAACTTTTCTTGAATGTATTATAAAATTAGATTTTATATCCTCAAAAAATCTAAAAATCTCATAAATTTAGATGCGACAAATGATGTTACAACTCAGCTGCTTAAAATTTATTTACACAACAGATCGTACCGTAATTAAATGTAACAGGACTTAGAAAGAGGAAAAGAACTCAGAAAGAGGAACTCAGGAAAAGAAGACATCCAAGAATATCTGAAATGGAAAAGGGAATTATAGCCAAGAAATATAAAGGCTCTTCATCAGCAATCCTAGTCAAAGATATAGGATTGAATGGAGTATGTTATTGGCCGGTTTTTATAAAAAGCAGACACTGATACAAACTTCCAAACTGTATACTGAAAATTTTCATAATGTGGAGTATTCTTATGCATAAATCGTAACAGAAAATGCTATTTTGAATTTCATGAGAAATAAACATTTGAAAATTTTGTTGTCAACTCCTTAACAGTTTTGATCGAACGCCGCTCAATCAAGCAGAGTTTGCTTAATTCGGTTCTAAAAGCATTTCTAAACCACTAATTTTTATCTGCAATTTTTTATTTAATAATTGGGCAGACAATTCTCGATTGTACAAGACAAATATTATAGAACGAAAAAAACGGTGATTTGTCCTTTCTTTTCGTTTATTGTGTCAAAGAATGAAACTGTTAAGGGGTTAAAGCTTTCTTTTTTACACTCCTTTTTTATCTGTTTTCCGATAATACTTTATTCTATTGTAAAATAAATTTCTATATTTTTTTTTTCATATCTTTTGACAATCTGTATTTTGAAATTTGTAATATTATTCTTTTTTTCACTATTTTGCAGATTTTAACGCCTTAAGGTGCAGTGGGATATATTATATAGCACCTGATTTGAATCCAGATTCGCAGCAAAAACTTTTTCTTAAATTTTGTATCTCCAACTTTGGTGAAAAAAGTTTTAAAATTGATTTCTTTCTTTATTTTTTTTCAATGTTCCGGTGTGAACTGTACATTACAGAGATAAACTTACTTGCCACTCAAAGGGTTAAATACCTGCTGTGAAATTTTAATACATGTTATACTCGTCTAGTGTTTATGATACACAAGTATATGAATTTCATGTCACATTTGGTACAAAAATGTAAATATCTTATAGTGTGCTTTGGGCCACATATGGTACCTACCATAAAAGTCCATATTAAAAAAATATATATGAAGTCAGAATATTTTTATTTTTTCTGGATTTTTCTGGATTCTGGACTACCTAAAGTAATAAGAATATTTATTTTTTCTCATAAAAAAAGAAAAAAAATATGCAGTGAAGGGTTAAAAAATAGATTTTTCGTGGGCAGTATTTATTTTTAATCTTTTATTTTAATGATTATTTAAAAGTATATCGCATCGTAATTAATTTTCTAACATGAATTTCATAAGCTAATGTTCGTCTTTAGAAACACACCCATTAATTATAAATATTTGAAATATCATACGCCTTGTGTGCATCGACCAAAAAAATTAAGACTTCTAAGCGAAAAATTTAATTAAAATTATTCAAATTTCGTTTTAAAAGAAACAATAGGATTTACACTATACATTCTCATAACAAAATTAATTACTCCATTTCTTAGTTATTTCTATATGCATTACTTAATTTGAAGATTTGATTTGAGAGTAAAAATTTAGATTATAATAACTCTTAATTTGTATTATTTTATAAATTAAGCAAAAAAACAGCTTTATTATTAAATTTAAAACTACTTAAATGTCAGCAATAAGTGTCTGCCTTTGAATAATACAACGCACATTAAAAATATCACACATGCTGTGTGCAGCGACTATAATATTAAAATTGTTAACAAATGCGATAAATTAAATTACATTTTTAAGAAATTAGTGGAATAAATCTTAAAATTTTAAAACACTGACTTCAAAGAATTTATTTCTACAATCAGATTTTAATTATCCGATTTCTGATGTGTCTCGTTTAATTTCAGGAGTTCGTTCGTTTTTCATCAGTTTTCTAAATAACTTATTCTTAATTAAACTTTAAGAAATCTAAAGTTAAAGCGAATCAGTATACAAATATTGAAGTTATAAACTATGGAATGAAGCTTCAAAGCTTATTAAAGGTTACGCTAGAATGAAAGCAACCGTATTTCATTGTGTCTACAAAATTAATTGTGAATTACTATTTTTTTTAATTTTTAATTTTTATGTTATTCTTCAAAATGCCATAGTGAAAATTAATAAAATATATACAAATTTTTATAGTGGAACAATTGATTATAAGATGGACGAACTTTTTTTTTCTTTTATTAACAAAGTTTGCA
Organism: Maratus speculifer; assembly: GCA_964019185.1. Lineage (NCBI taxonomy): Eukaryota > Metazoa > Arthropoda > Arachnida > Araneae > Salticidae > Maratus > Maratus speculifer. The sequence goes on from OZ025300.1 coordinate 146,254,831, forward strand.
AGTTTATAAAGAAATAAAATAAATGACAGAGTTTTAAATTGAAATGATTTTTATATAGTGCCAACACGAGAAATTTGTATGTATAAAAAGTCCCTGTTAATGTAAAAATTGCATTAATATTTTTAATATTAGAACTATATATCAGCATTATAAATTTCAAAAGAATGCAAAATAAGGTAAAAATTAATAGTACGAGATGTTGTTCAGTAAATTAATAAATTAAAAATAAGAATAATTTTCTTTTTTCCCCGTTCAAAAATATAATATTATTCTAAATTCTTTAACAAGTAAAATAGTAAACACTACATTTCATATGAAACCAAAATTAGCCGGATTATGATAATTTAGTTTCTGAAAGTAAAGAAAAAAATATTGGTTCGATTTTACTATTGGAAAGTTCCAAAATTTCTTAAATTTCAAAGCATCATAACTCGATAAATTTAGGTTGTCGAAGAATGAAAACGTGTACTGTTTTAGCTGTCAAACCATGGAGAAACATTCTTTTAAATGTTTCTATTTCATCCAGCTACCATATAAAAATCTACCAAGAAAGATAAAATCACGCGTCAAGCAAAGATTAAGAATCGCCTTCAAACAGAATAATATAAAAAAACAGCATCGGTCAAAAAAATAAAATATTATGCCCCATTTCACTATATAGGACCGTATAAAGCATTTCAAAACCAAATTTCAGCTCTTCTTATCTACAATCATAAAATTATCTGCCCTGTATATGACATAGAGATTTCTATCTATTATCAATAAGCATTCCAAAATTTACTTAATTTAACACAACATTTAAATATAATTAAACATAAAAGAAATTAAGCACAACATTTCTTAATTTCTTTTTATTTTACAAAATATATCCACAGAGAAAAACATTTTTCGATTTATGGCTAGAAAGTAAACTGCACATTTTGTTGGGTTATAAATTATCTTGAAGATATTGTTTTTAAGAGATAGTTTTAAAAGAATATGTTGGTCATTTCTTTTGGGTATAAATTATGTTTGACATTTATATTACGTTTGAAATCTGATTGTAACAGACCGCAATTTTCAAAATAAGTGTGTTTTACTTAAACATCTAATTTTTGACGAATGATAAGAGTTTTATAATACTGTATGAAACCCGCTTAATATTGATTTATGATTGTTACACATTGTTGTAATGTACTAATGTGTATTTGAAGTTTATGGTGTTTAAATTTACTCACTAATTGAACATTTGTTTTTTAAAATGAATGTGCTTACTAAAGTTTAAAACTAGTCGAAAATTTGAAAAAGAGTTGATTTGAGTTTTTAAAATCTTTTTCAAGTGAAAAATAACTTTTGTATAGTTCCGGAACAGATGATCATACATAAGTAAATAAAGATATGCATTATTATACTCGTGCATGCATCGTACTGTAATTAAATTAAAACACACGTTTTCCTAATTTTTAATCGGTGACATTAAATACGCAAAAAATACTGAATTGATCCATTTGCATTTCATCAGCTCTCTACTCATAAATAAAGTTATGCATTAGATTGGAATGACTTTTTTTTTATCATAAAAATAGCCGTTTTATTGTATAAAAAATTAATTATATACATAGAGGAACCTCCATTTTGTAAAAAAATCACATGTTGATAAAATTGTTTCTTCTGGTTTCTTGAAAAAAAATTATTCAACTTATAACAGCTATTTTTTCAGATAAAACGATTTAAAGGTACAACAGCCATCACAATGATCCAAAAAATAAAAATATGTGTGGCACTCGAGGACTGCCGCGGTAAAGCTATTGCATAGCATTTTTTATCAATTTATGCAAAAATACCGCGTCAATGTCTGCTCAAGTCTATCGAAGGATACCGCGCCGAAGTCTGCCAAACTCAAACGTCGTTAGCCGGAGTGTTAGGATTTTTTCTCGTTACGGAATTCCTAGATTCGGTCGCCGCGCTCAAAACCCGCGATAATAGCTATGCAATAGCTTAATAAATTATCAAACAATATTTGGTCGCGCTACGAAAATTAGATCGCGAGTTATAAGCATTTTAAATTTTTCGATTCTCACGGTGGGGGTTCTGCTGTCACCAAAAATTAACACTGTCTCATAAAAAATTACCAAACAAAATTTGGCCGCGCTACGAAAATTAGATCGCGAGTTATAAGCATTTTAAATTTTTCGACCCTCACCGTGGGGGGTCTCCTGTCACCAAAAATTAACAATATCTCATAATAAATTACCAAACAAAATTTGGCCGCGCTACGAAAATTAGATCGCGAGTTATAAGCATTTTAAATTTTTCGACCCTCTCCGTGGAGGTCGCCTGTCACTAAAAATTAACAATATCTCATAATAAATTACCAAACAAAATTTGGCCGCGCTACGAAAATTAGATCGCGAGTTATAAGCATTTTAAATTTTTCGACCCTCTCCGTGGAGGTCGCCTGTCATCAAAAATTAACAATATCTCATAATAAATTACCAAACAAAATTTGGCCGCGCTACGAAAATTAGATCGCGAGTTCTAAGCATTTTAAATTTTTCGACCCTCACCGTGGGGGGGTCTCCTGCCACCAAAAATTAACAGTCTCATATTAAATTACCAAACAAAATTTGGCCGCGCTACGATAATTAGATCGTGAGTTATAAGCATTTTAAATTTTTCGACCCTCACCGTGGGGGGTCTAATGTTCCCAAAAATTAACACTGTCTCACAATAAATTACCAAACAAAATTTGGCCGCGCTACGAAAATTAGATCGCGAGTTATAAGCATTTTAAATTTTTCGACCCTCACCGTTGGGGGTCTAATGTCCCCAAAAATTATCACTGTCTCATAATAAATTACCCAACAAAATTTGGCCGCGCTACGAAAATTAGATCGCGAGTTATAAGCATTTTAAATTTTTCGACCCTCACCGTGGGGGGGGGGGGTCTCCTGTCACCAAAAATTAACAGTCTCATATTAAATTACCAAACAAAATTTGCCCGCGCTACGAAAATTAGACCGTGAGTTATAAGCATTTTAAATTTTTCGACCGTCATCGTGGGGGGCTCCTGTCACCAAAAATTAACAGTCTTATATTAAATTACCAAACAAAATTTGGCCGCGCTACTAAAATTAGATCGCGAGTTATAAGCATTTTAAATTTTTCGACCCTCACTGTGGGGGGTCTCCTGTCACCAAAAATTAACAGTCTCATATTAAATTACAAACAAAATTTGGCCGCGCTACGAAAATTAGATCGCGAGTTATGAGCATTTTAAATTTTTCGATCCTCACCGGGGGGGGGTCTCCTGTCACCAAAAATTAACACTGACTCATAAAAAATTACCAAACAAAATTTTGCCAATCTACCAAAATTAGATCGCGAGTTATAAGCATTTTTAATTTTTCGACCCTCACCGTGGGGGGTCTCCTGTCTTCAAAAATTAACACTGTCTCATAGTAAATTACCAAACAAAATTTGGCCGCGCTACGAAAATTAGATCGCGATTTATAAGCATTTAAAATTTTTCTACCCTCACTGTGGGGGGTCTCCTGTCACCAAAAATTAACACTGTCTCATAATAAATTACCAAACAAAATTTGGCCGCGCTACGAAAATTAGATCGCGAGTTATAAGCATTTTAATTTTTTCGACCCTCACCGTGGGGGGGGTCTCCTGTCACCAAAAATTAACACTGACTCATAAAAAATTACGAAACAAATTTGACCGCGCTACGAAAATTAGATCGAGAGTTATAAGCATTTTAAGTATTTCTACCCTCACCGTGGGGGGTCTCCTGTCTTCAAAAATTAACACTGTCTCATAGTAAATTACCAAACAAAATTTGGCCGCGCTACGAAAATTAGATCGCGATTTATAAGCATTTAAAATTTTTCGACCCTCATCGTGGGGGGCTCCTGTCACCAAAAATTAACAGTCTTATATTAAATTACCAAACAAAATTTGGCCGCGCTACGAAAATTAGATCGTGAGTTATAAGCATTTAAAGTTTTTCGGCCCTCACCTTGGAGGGTCTCCTGTCAACAAAAATCAACACTGTCCCATAATAAATTACCAAACAAAATTTGGCCGCGCTACGAAAATTAGATCGCGACTTATAAGCATTTTAAATTTTTCGGCCCTCACCGTGGGGGGGGGGTCTCTTGTCACCAAAAATTAACACTGTCTTATAATAAATTACCAAACAATATTTTGCCAATCTACCAAAATTAGATCGCGAGTTATAAGCATTTTTAATTTTTCGATCCTCACCGTGTGGGGTCTCCTGTCACCAAAAATTAACACTGTCTCATAATAAATTACCAAACAAGTTTGACCGCGCTACGAAAATTAGATCGCGAGTTATAAGCATTTTAAATTTTTCGACCCTAACCGTGGGGTGTCTCCTGTCACCAGAAATTAACAATGTCTCATAATAAATTACCAAACAAAGTTTGGCCGCGCTACGAAAGTTCGATCGCGAGTTATAAGCATTTTAAATTTTTCGACCCTCACGGTGGGGGGTCTCCTGTCACCAAAATAAATAAGACCACCAAAATAAACACTGTCTCATAATAAATTAGCAAACAAAATTTGGCCGCGCTATGAAAATTAGATCATAAGAAACATAAGTTTGAGACTTGATATCCTAATATCTGAAAAATACCACCGTTGTACTATAAAAGAGAAATGATGTAAAAAATTTTAATTTCTTAAAAAAAAAAAAAAAAAAAAAAAAAAAAAAAACACAATTTTTTCTACAACAAAACAATGCGTAATTTTTTTTTTCTTTAAATTTTGGAAAACAGATAAAAAACGTTTATGCATTTATTTTGTCTGGCTACATGCTTGATTTGTATCCTCCAAATCGCGTAAGAATATTGGGGTCCCCATGCACTTAATATAAATTATTGAGGTTTGCTTGGGCATGATCAGTATTGAAAATGAAGTATGCAGCATTTGTAGGTCGTTTACCGGACATTCAAAACAATGTCGTTAAATTATGGTTTATGAGGAAAATCTTTTACGATGTATTTTGATGATTTACATGATATTTAAAACTTATTGAAACTGATATATTTCACGGAAGTGCACTACAAGATACCTGCAGTTCGTTTACAAATACACTCTTAAGAATACCGTTATTTTTCTGTTTATGGAGAAAAAACATTCGCATTGTATTTTAATCATGTCATACTATTTAAAGAATAATGAAATTGTTGTATATTTTTAAAGTACTCTAAATCTAAGGAATGCAAAGCATTTATCTTTCATTTATAGAAACTGCACCAAAGAATTCGGCCATCGAATTGTTTATAGAGAGAAAGAGTCTGCAACATATTTTGATTATACTAAATTATTTCAAACATAGTGAAACTAGTATTTCTGAAGATTGCTAAAATACATGTGATGCTTAACACGATGTTAATGACAGCTGGATTTCAAATGTGTATATTTTATATTTACTAAGGTTTTGGGTGCGGCTTGTCGAGCTTTAGCCCTCTGACAAGCCACATTGCCTAATTGAACACGTTTACCTAAGTATCATATTCATGGTATTAAACTGCAAGGATGCCATATCTCTGTCAAAGTTTGTTTGAAGCCCTAAAGTAGTATTGTCATAATTTATGAATAGAATCTGAATAAATACTGTGCAAAATAATATTTTGAAAAATATGGAAATCGTGATGCTGATATTTTTGTACAATTGATTTCCATATGAATTTCAGTTATAAGTTTCGAAAGATTAATCTACAACAAGGAGAGAAATAAACTACACAAGCAATACTTACCGAAACAGGATTTGAACTCATCGATCTTCGACTTTCTATGACAGTGCCTTGACTTCTCAGCAAATATTACATGAGCCAAGTTTTTAAATATCGCAGTTTATTGTGTTCTCATATGTTGGCGCATATTTCTGTGTAATATTCTTAAACCTATTCTATGATATTATTATTACATTTAAGCTTGTCTAATAATCTGTTCTTATACATATAACTGTTTAGAATTTCTGCACACACTCCTCTATAATATTCTGTTCTTATGTATATATCTTTGTAATATTCTTACACGTATTTCCGTGAAATATATAAAATATCCAGATATGTCTGCGATAGCAAAAAATTTAAATTATATAAACAAACCAATTTGACTAAATCCATAACTTTTTCTATCCTTTACATATTTGTTCGTATAATTACCCATTTCATTTTAAAGCAATATTAGCAAAAATATTGCAGCAGATTTTGTTATGAATGATAATAAAAACTAGTCGTTTTTTGATGGAGGGGATAATCACAAGTAATACCTAATTGCGTGAAAGTAGTATGCTTTTAACTCCAAACAATGATAATTATATTATCTAACAGTTTACTGCATCGGATTAAGTGTCTCATTTTAAACTAAATATATCTTTGAATTGAAATTTGATTTGAAAAGTGTTATGAAAAATCGAAGAATGTGCAAAATAACATTACAAATATCTCAGCAACTAATTATCCGGTAGACGTCATTCTTTATGCAAAATTTATGGGGGGTTTTATTGTCTCTTAAATCCATTCCTTAAAATAATAATAATAAAAAAAAATATGTATCTTTCATCTGTGTGAATAATTCGAGAGACCGAAAAATGTAATTCTGGATAATCGAGTTTACTGATATTAAATAGGCTTCTTTCCATTTTTACATGCTAAATATGTACCAAATTTCAAGTTGCTATTTTAATTTGGTCGGGAGATAGAGAGTTTACAGACAGATATGTGATGTTGAAAGTAACATGACATCAGAAGGGTAAGTAATAAAAAGAGAAATATTATGAATACGGTTAAATCCATTGTGAAGACGTATAAAAAAGTATTTTTATTTATTTTCATTTTTACTTTTAATCATTATTAAATGCACTTACTTCAGGAAACACGTTTTTAAGAAGTTTGATCAATTTAAAAAATAAAAGCATTTAAAAATTATTTAAGTTAGCAGATTAATTTAACTTACATTTCTTGAACGTAAAAGCGAAGTAAAATTATTTTTTTATAAACGACGATTATTTTCTTTTTATTCATTATTTAATTAATTTCAAACTGTAATTATATAATAATTCAAAAATGTAAAGTAACGTAAAATTTGATGGAATTTTTTGAAGTATAAAATTTTCATGAAGGTCATTTTATTTCCAATAAAACATGAAAAATAGTAAAATAAAAGAAATATTTGATTTTTCCATAAAGATATTCTGACAATAAATAATAACTGATGTATGAAATTGCAAATGGAAATTTGCTTTTAGGATGTCCATATCTGGGTAATAAAAATGTCTCAATAATTCATTTTTATACATAATTATATCATTTCTTTTATGGCGTAGTTTTAAATATCGTACATTTTGATATCTTGCCAATTCATTTAACATTTCTCAAGATTTATTTAGTTAAACGAACAGATTTTACATTTTATTATTCAATGGAATTTATAGCTTTTTTTCAGGTATACCGTATTTTTTGTAACTTTATTTCATTAAAAAAAAAACTTGATTATAAGATTTTTGTCAGAAACACACAAAACTTTTTTTAAATTATACACATATTTCAATAGAGCACTATGTATAGCACGTTCGATAAACCGACTTCCCATTTAAGTATTTTTTTTTTCATTATAATGAAAAGTCTTGAATAGTTAAGAAAACTTACAGTATGATTTTTATTCAGAAATTAGAGTACTCTGACCCAAATAGCTACTTGCTACCACCAAGTTTTTCTGGTATTTTTCGTCTTAATTAAATACAGAATTCTCGAAATTTAATAAAGCAAAGAATACAAAATATGGCCAAATTTGTACAACCATTTGCGATTTTAGACTTTTTGTTAAACATCTAGAAAAATACACGTAGAATTACCCTGAAACTGTAACTGCGTAAACATAATAGTACAGGTCATACATTTACATGAAGATTTTTTCCCGAAACTCCATAAGGGGCCGTCAACAAATAGAAAAACAATGGAAAAGGATTTTTTTTATAACTCTATCAAAACTAACGTTCAAACTGTAGATTATGATCAATTGGTTTATTATAATAAACTGTGCTAATTTTTATGATAAATGCATGTATATTCGGAGAGAAATTAAGGTCTGTTTTTTTTTTAAACAGTACTGTTATGTTTAGTGGTGGAACGTTTCTAATGACGTTCCGAAAAGGAAAAATTAAAGTGTGTAATCGTATTTTATTAGTACACTGCGTTGAATTTGGCCGCAAACGACCACATGACATGAAGTAATCTAAAACAATTTTATGGAAAAATATGTGCCATATTCACAGAAAAATATGATTGAAAAAAAATCAAAATAGAGCTTACCTGTATAAGCTGGAATTAAGAGGTGAGCAGAAATACGCAAAAGAATAATCTCAGAAGACTTACACATAAAGAAAATTTCTTTATTTATTTTTTTTAATAAAGATGGATGAATATAATTCTTTGAGAAATAATATTACTTTTAGTAAGAAAAACAGCTCTCTTGTTTTTAGAGCGAGGCATGGAAGGCACATTTTTTTTACTTGCACAAAAAAATATATATAATAGAAGCACTTATTCCAAAAAAATTATACATTTTTCTTGAATTCTCTTGGCGATTAAGGGGGAACAAATTAACATAAAACGAAGAAGTGGTCCATCCTGTATATAGCATATAATGTAAGGCTAACGGAATATTCTAAGTGAAGAATTGTTTCAACAATTTTAAAAAAATAATATTCTTTCAAGAAAATTCAGCATTCTCAATATCGAAACATATTTTCTTCATATGAAATTTTCTTTTAGAAAAACAAAAGTTGTATTTTTTTTTTTTTTTTTTTTGAACGAACAAATCCTTGTATATCTTCACGGAGGGATAACAGTCTCTCCTTGCGTTTTTAAATAATTCCATTTTTTCGCATTTGACAATGCTGAACGTTAGTCGTAAAAAGCCGAACAAATCATTTCTATTAAAATCGCACACATAATTTTTGCAGGCTTTTATTATCGTAGTTCTGCAGACGCTCTGAGTCGAAACCGCCTCCCCTCAGTTCTGCTCTTTTCACAACTGACCAAACGACCGTGGCCGCTCCGGAAAGAAGGCGTGGGTTGCCATAAAAATAAAAATACGCTAACTGGCGAGGCAAAAGGAAGTGGCGAAAAATAGAGAGGCCAAGCGCATCGCTACGAATAAGGAAACAGTATTTTAAGAAAGAACTTTTATATCAGCAGAACGATGCGGAGCCAAAACTTGACACCAGGACGCACTAACTTTTAAATTACGTAACAGAAGAATAGTACCTGATAGGCCAATAGGAGGAGTCATAAAACGGAAGTCAACATCCCATCGGACATTCTAGAAAAGACGGGAAACCTTCAAAACCGGAAGGAACAAAATTTTTAACTGATTTCAACATTTGAAATCAACAAAAAGTTAGGTAATAAAAATAACTTTACAGGGGAGATAAAAAAAACGAGAATTTAAGATAATTTTTAGAATGCGAAATAAATAATAAATGAATAAAGATAAAACCAAAAATAGACGATAAATGAAATTAAATAAAAAATATGGCAGTGGTTAAGAGTAACCACAACATATTACCCCGGCTTCTCCAAGAGAAAATATTGGTGAGATGTACAAATTGAATAATTTTTACATCGAGACAATATTTTCTAAATTATGCACAATGAACATATAAAACAGACATAAACATAAATAAACTAATTACTTGAATATCAATAACTGTCTTGCATGACATTCAATAATAATAGAACAAAAAAATTACTATCATAGTTATAGTTCAAATAATAATGCACAATACACTGGCAAACATTTAAAATAACTGTTTGTTCACAAAAAGGAACATATCTTGTTTCAAAAAAAATTTAGTACAGTATATGTATTTATAGAAACTGTTCACAGCCTTTAAATGAGAGTTTCTTGACTGAATTGTGCAAATACAAATACAATAATATAAATTTACCAGTATATATAATAATTGTTGCATATAATAAGAATATGCATATATGGTCAGCATATTAAAAAGAAAAAGAATTTGTAATAATGTGCATATAAGTAAATGATATTAAAATTCACAAATCAATATTCATGTTACATTCAATAAATTCAATTTTTCAGAATTCAATTTTTTAAAATTTTCTTATGACAGAAATTGGAAAATGTATACAAATGGTCAAGGAAGAGTATTTAGATTTTCAAAAAAAAAAAATATATATCCATATACATACAATGCCTTCCAATATGTCAACATATCTTAACTAAAGAGAATTAATGTCATATAATTCAACAATATCTTCAAAGTAAATATAAGTTGCAAATCAACAAGAACATTTTCAAAGTAAATAAAGGTAAATACCAAAGAGAGAATATTTGAACTCTCAGAAGAAAATGCTATTCTGCAATAATACCACTTACAAAATTAACAAAAAGAGCTAAGAGAGGATATTTACACTCTCATAAAAGTATTTAAATAAATATATCAATTCAGTACATAACTTGAAAAAAAAATGTCACTTTACAAAAATTATCACATAAAATGTTTATAATATGTTGAATATATGTTGAACATGTTTAATTCAAATATTCAAATTCTTGTAAGTAACATGTGATCATGTGTTTTCTGTAAAATAACAAATATTTTCTTTTCTATATATCAGTAATGACTTAAACAAAAAAAAAAAAAGAAATCTTTGGATCCAAAGTATATACTTATATATATATATAAACCTTTTTCTCTGAATATTTTAACACTTAGATACACAGAGATACCTATACTCAATCATCATTTCATTTTTTTTTTTTTTTTTTTTTTTTTTACAATAAATCAAAAATTCAAGTAGAAGCAATTAGCATGCACAATTTTATCATTATTATTATTATTTTTTTTTTTTGAAATGTTAAAAAAAGGTTAGATGTTAGAGCATGCATAAATTGTCAATAAAAGTAACATTTCAATTATTATAATAAACACAATAGAATTTTTTTTTTTTTTTTTTTTTTTTTTTTTTTTGACATGCGTACTCATGTTTTACCTTGTATCAATAACAATTTATTTGTTTATTTATTTTTAGAATAAACAATTATCACAATAATTCAATGAATGCCATATTTTCAATTATTATTTCAAAAACAAAATATTTCTCATTATTTACCAACTATTGAATGTATAGACTTTGAAAACTTAAAAGTACCAATACATTTTATGTATGAGATGAAGCATAAACAAAAAATTTAAGAATGGTTGTGAAGAAAATATTTCAATGTAAAACAGAGTGAAAAGAAACAAATTAAAAAAGGTACATACTTTTACAGGATGACAATTTCATTGCCTCAAGGAAAAGATGACTTTAAAAAAAAGTACACAAATGCTGCCTGCAGCTTTGGCAGAAGAAAGCAAAAAATAAATAAAATATTCAGACATCATCTCTGACAATCCAAGACCGCTAGCATGCCTCAGATTCTGCAACAACGTTAAAGTCATCCTAAAAAGAAATGAAGATTAGTTTATGTTTTGTAATGTTTATGGGTGCGAGGCCGAAGATCATAATGATCTTTATATTGAGTGGATTTATTTTGAAGAGCGGTGGGAGTTTTATCACCAGATGCCTGTGAACACACTGAATTATATGAATGTGAAGATGTTTGTTGGCACTTAGAAGAAGTAGGCATTTGAGGAGATGTATTACAAGCAGAATCACAATTAGAAATTTGAACAGGAACATGTTGTCGTACAGGAGAAGAAGATGCACTATCAACAGCTGGTTGATCATGTGTTTCACCTTGAGAAGAATCCGAAGGATACTGCAATGCTTCATCTCTTTTTTGAAGTTTCAAGATTCTGTTAGTATGTATCAACATTGGTCATGCTTGATTATTATTGCAATCTTGAATTTGAATAAGTACAGGTGAAATTATTTTCTTTACCATGTAAGGGCCTTGTACTTTTTTGTTAAACACACTGGGAAATTTTACATAAACAATATCATTAGCTTTGATATTAGCAAATTTTAAATTTTCCCTTGATTTTTGGTATACCTTTTGTCTAGAAGACTCGTTATTTTTGTAAGCTTGATAGTATATCTTTTCAATAACATCCATTAATTTGTGAATTTCATAAGCTGTGTTAATAATTTTCCAAGAAGATTGGGTTTTATAATTGGCATAAATATCATTTACTTCTCTTCCAAAATGAAGAAGATTTGGAGTGAATTTTGTAGCTGGATGAGGCGTAGCATTTTATATGGACTGGTGGATTTTCAAAGCAGTTGGTGCATCAAATTCTTGGGAAGCCATTGTATTCACAGATGATTTTATTTGAGTATTACATCGCTCACTTAATCCGTTAGCCTGGGGATGGGCTACAGAGCTGTGTTCCAACTTTATGCCAAGCTTTTTATTGAAATAAGAAAACATATCACTAGTGAACTGAGAGCCATGATCAGTAAGTGTTAATTCGGGCTTTCCATGAGTAGAAATGTAATGTAATAGAGCTTTAGTAATAGATTCAGCGCTAATGTTACTCAAGGCATATAATTCTAAATGACGAGAAAAATGATCGATTACTGTCATCACATATTGGCGATTTCTCAATGGGCCAAGTAAATCCATCGAAACTTTTTGATTTGGAGCTGTAGGTAGTGGTGCTGGTAAATATGGAGCGGTGTTTTTTTATGATTTTTGTTTACTAAACAAATTTCACAAGAGTTGACATAATTAATTGCATCAGAAATAAGGGTTTTCCAGGTAAATCTTTTCTTTAAATTAATAATGGTTTTATGAATTCCAGTATGAGTAATATGAGCAATTCTTAAAGCTTTTGCTCTAAGTGACGAAGGTAAAACAGCTTTATGTAGCTCAATATCTTCTGAAGAAAAGTGTCCATTGTAACAAAGTAAATCATCATTTGGATTAATGTAATAGCCATTTAAACTTTTTGATTTTTTGTTAGTTTTAAGATCTTCATAAATTTTCTTAATTTTAGGGTCTTTTTGTTGTTCAGAAAAGATGGTTTGATCAAAAATTTCTAATAATGGGTCTTCATTATTGTCATTATTTGGAGGTGGAGAGTCACTTTGAAGATGACAGGTGTGGTGTGTTTTGCCAATTAAACCACATGGAAAGTGAGCAATTTCATTCTGTAAATCATTTTGATCATCAACAATTGGTAGGGGTTCTTGCCTAGAAATAAGATCTGGATTAGTATGGAGATCTTCAGTAGGAATGTGAGGGGTTCTGCTTAGAAAATCTGCTAACACATTCTCTTTGTCTGGTATATGCTGGAATGTGTATGAATATTCAGATAGTTCTAACATCCAACGAGTAGTGATGTCAGCAGGTGATGTTGCTTTTTTGTAATTATTAAGGGGTTTAGCATCTGATAAGAGAATGAAGGGTCGACCAAAAATGTAATATTTGAAAGCGGTTACTCCTTTATAAATGGCATAAAGATCCAATTTGATAGCTGGATACTGTTTTTCAGACTGAGATAAAGTTTTGGAATAATACGAAATCGGTCGCAATTCACCGTCAATTTTTTGCATAAGAACAGCTGAGATTGCTGTCTTTGATGCATCAGTATTAACATAGAAAGTCTCATTCCAATTAGGGAGATTTAGCATAGGTTTTTGAAAGAAAATTTCTTGCAATTTATTAAATGCATTTTCTTGTTCAGATTTCCAACAAAACTTATTTTTAGATTTGGTAACTTCAATAAGAGGAGTAATCAATTCAGAAAAATTAGGTATAATTGATCTATAAAATGAACATAGTCCAATGAAACCTTTTGTCTGCCTCTTGGTTTTAGGCTTTGGGAAGGAAGTGATTTTTACAATATTACTTGTAATAGGAAGAATTTTATGATCTGTGAGTTGGAAGCCTAAAAAGTTAATACTAGTTTTCATGAATGAACATTTTTCAGGAGAAAGAGTGATGTTATTAGCAATGACAGTGTCTAAGAGCTTTGTGAGTTTCGTGACCATCTCTTTAAAGGAATTAGCGCCAACCACAATGTCATCTTGGTATGCATAACACGAGTCAATTTCAGATAATTGAATAACTGAATCAATTAATTGTTGAAAAGTGCTCGCAGCTGTCTTCAAGCCAAAAACGAGACGAAGATAGGTAAAAATTCCCCATGGAGTAGTAAAACTGAGTTTGTCTTGCATTTCTTTAGGTACTGCAATCTGCCAGTATGCAGACGGCAAGTCAAGAGTAGTATAATATTTAAATTTTGATAACTGTACTAATAGATTTTGAAATTCTAGGAAGAGGATATGATGATGGTATGATGATGGAGTTTAGCAATCTTAAATCTAGGGCCAAACGATATTTCTGAGGTTTCGACATGTCAGTTCTTTTCTTTTTAACTAGAAGCATAGGGCAAGCCCAGGATGAATTTGATCTTTCAATAATACCTGCATTTAGCATTTGATTAATTTGGTCTAGGGCTTCTTGCTCGAGTGCCTGTGGCACAGGAAAAGGTAGTGTTTTTACAGGATGAGAGTTCAACATTGAAAACTGAGGATTCACTAAGTCTGTATGACCTAAAGTATCCAAAGATTTAGAAAATGCAAGAGCTTTACTGCACAATAATTTCGTTAAAGAGTCACTTCCATGAGGGGGTAAGTGTTTTAGGTCAAAATCATTTGGTGAAAGTTCTTGAACACGTTTTCTCTTAATTTCTTCAGATGGTAAAATTAAATTACAATATTCATTTTCAAAATCTAAATCAAAAGAGTATTCCTCAATATCCTTCTCATCTACATTAATGCATTCGCCAATAATTGAATTTTTATTTAAATGAATGTCCAGTTTTGATATATTCTGACATACAACCAAAAATAAATTATTTTGAATTGAAGAGTTAGAATGCAGTGATTCATGCAAAACAAGACCTTTATTTTTGAAAGCAGGCTTAAAAATAAAATATTCAGATGGAGAGTTCAAGTATTTGACATGTAAATAAACAAAAGAATTGGGAGGGATTAATTCTCTGTTAACTGTTTGTACCATGTTGGAATTCACCAAAATTTTATTACCATTATTCAAATTAGTATGCTTTTCACCAATATAACAAATATCATTAGCACTATCAGATGTGAAATTTTTGTCAGGCATATTATTATTAGTAGATAAATAGTTTACAACATTACTATAATCAGTTGGAAAAAAGTTAGGAAAATAAGTAAAATTACCATCAATATAGGGATTATGATAATTCATAGCAGTATTAGCAATTTTATTTATAAATAAATCACTACTTTGAAAATTATAATTGTAAGGGTAAGTTGCATAATTATTGACTAATTGTAAATTGTTGTCACCAGAATTTCCATATACAATATCAATATAAGTACCATTACTTAGATTATTTGATATAGAACTTTCATAACAAGACATTTTGTGTGCATCAAAAAAATATGGCACATTTATATTATCATAAGTACATTCAGAATTCATATAATAGCAAGTAGGAGATTCATTATGACTGTGAAAAGGGATGTGATTATCTTTGATTAATATAGACTTAAAAGTTGGAGAAATGGTTATGGAATGTTTATTAATAAATTCAAACCCAAGTATGGCTTGAAAATTAACATTCTTTATATCTGTAAGATAAAAGACATGATGGAAAAAGTACTTGTCAATTTTAAAAGAAAGTTCAATACATACTTTAAAGAAAACCTTAGAATTTATAGTAGATACTGAAACATTTCTAGACAAAACTTTGTAATGAATTTTAGATTTAATGCTATTAAAGCATTCTTGATCCAAAAGAGAGAAAGTTGAGCCTGTGTCGATAAGAGTAGATATTTCATTACGTTGTACATTCATAATTATGCATGGCAAAGAGTAAGAATTATCAAAGGAACTATAAATGATGTGTCGTTCTTGTGCACATTCATCAATTTCAGAAGGATGACTCGATGCCAAAGAATTATGAGAACAGCAAGACTTATTAAATTTAGGATGTACTGGGGATGTTTGTACAGCAATGGTTGATACTAAATTGGTTGAAGAACTTTTGGCAATGTGACGCTTGTTTTTCTCGTCACAACAATGTACTGACCCTGAAGAATAGGTATGGGAGAGAGGGCGGTCAGTAAAACCAATCTCCCCTATTTGTTTAAATGATAGATCTTAATATTTTTATTTTTTGAAAAAGAAGTAGAGTTTTTCTTTCTGTGAGAATCAGATGAAAAGTTCGATGTAGAATTTTGTTTAGGAGCGTTGAGAATCCTTTTAAATTTATAACATGTGTTTATATGGTGATTGAATCGTCCACAAAATGCACATTGAATGATATTTTGTTTGGGGTAGGAATCCGTATAATTTTTCTTGTGAGAAAACTTGTCAAATTTAGGTTGAAAATAAGGTATATTTTGACGAGATTTTAGTTGACGAGAGTTTGTTTTATATTCATCCGTAATATTTTGTTTGACATGTGAAGGTGAATTAACTCTACGTTTTCTCTTAACATTATTAAAAGTGTACAATTTTTTATTATTTGTTTCAGGTGGTGAGAATGCGTTACGTGAATTTTCAAAAATTCTATCCCTTGTACGTCTTACAGGAGTTTGTTGGACTAAATTCACAGCAAAAGTAGAGTTTTCTTTAGTATAGTCACTATCCATACAATAAATTTGATCAAAATCTTTATAATTTCGAGAAGGTAGAGACCCAGGCAGCACATCCATATGGGCCAGTAAGGGCAAAAGTGGGTCAGGGATATAGATCTATAAGGGCTATCCATATGGGCCCGCATAGAATGTCCACTTTTTTTCTATATGGGCCCATATGGGCTATTTATACATATCTATATGGATGCCTATGTCGATATATAAAGATATCTATAAGGATCTATGTGGATGCCTATGTAGATCTATAATGATATCTATATGGGCCCGCATAGAATGTCCACTTTTTTTTCCATATGGGCCCGTAAGGGTTATCTTTATATATCTATATGGATATCTATGACTATCTATAAAGATATATCCATATAGATCTATGTGGATGCACAAGTAGATCTATAATGACATCTATATGGGCCCGCATAGAATGTCCACTTTTTTTCCATATGGGCCCATATGGGTTATTTTTATGTATCTACATGGGTGCGTATGTCGATCTATAAAGGTATCTATATGGGTCTATTTGGATGCACATGTAGATCTATAATGATATCTATATGGGCCCGCATAAAATGTCCACTTTTTTTCCCATATAGGCCCATTTAAGCTGTTTACATAGATCATTAATGATTTATAATGTGATCTTTATAAATTTATAGGTCACTGATTTAAGAAGACACTTTACTTATTTGAAAACATCTGTTCCGTAATGTTAAACCTAAGTTTTTGAATTTCTCATTTAAATTTGAATATTTTTTAATGTTTTCTTTCTGCATTGTATAGTTGAACTCAATCTCGAAAGGGACCATTTTGTATTTTT
This sequence comes from Maratus speculifer, assembly GCA_964019185.1. NCBI lineage: Eukaryota > Metazoa > Arthropoda > Arachnida > Araneae > Salticidae > Maratus > Maratus speculifer. The sequence goes on from OZ025300.1 coordinate 146,272,294, forward strand.
TCAATTTTGTTTGTAATTTTTTAAAGGTACTTTCATCTTCGAAACCGGTTCCGAAAGTGTAAATACCTTTACTAAACAAAAATTTGGTACCAAAATCCAAGAAGTAAAACTAGTGATATGACATCGATGTCAGTTTCCTATGCAGAAAAAGTCATTTTGAAAATATTTAAATTTAAACGAGAAATTCAAAAATAACCTATCCATAACATTACAAAGCCCATGTTGTCGAAGGGGAATCGTTACTCATTTGAAAACATCTGTTTCATAATGTTAAATTTATGGACAAGCTATTTTTGAATTTCACTTAAATTTAAATATTTTTAGAGATTTTTTTTCTACATATAGGATAACTGAACTTGTTTTCTAATAGGACAATTTTGTAATTTTTTTTTTTAATTTTGGTTACAGATCTTCAGGTATTTTCATTTTCAAAACTGTTTTTGAAAATGAAGGTATTATCAAAGTATTATGGAATTAGCTGAAAAATAATCAAATTTTCTTTATTTACTTTATGTAGCTCAATAAATTTAATAAATGCAAATCATGTATGCACTGTTTAGCCTGAGAATTTTGTCTATTGGATCATACAGTGTACATGCCATACACACTTCAGACAAAATTAAAATGTTACTTTTTTACTAAAATAAATTAATAAATCAACTAAGGTAGGTCACCAATGACCCATTATCTTTATTTCTCTTACCTGTTTTGTGAAAACCAAAAAAGAAACTTTCAACATCCTAGTGATCTTGAAAGCTTCGCAAATACTGTAATGAAAGAGACTGACAACCAGGAATGTAGTGGAGGGTGTATGTCATATACCCTCTGGATTTTTTTAAGGAACACCGTATACCCTCTCTTTCTCAAGAAAGCCATAGTAAATACACTCTAGGGTATACCCTCTGCCTTGAGCATATACCCTCTGCTTAAAGTATATGCCTTTTTTTTTTTTTTTTTCCTTTAACGATTACACTATTGCTGACTACTTGGGGCAAGTGATCATGGCTATCAACTTTCATGCACAAAATTTCTCTTCTGGGGGTCAAAAGCATCTTGTGATTTTATGGTTAATGTAAGTACATTGTTACATATGAAATGTCTCACAATTTTAAACAATATATGTTTGCAATAAATTCATTTATATTTTTTCACAAATATGATTGTTTCTAAACAGTACATAATTTTTCTATCATCAAATTAAAAATAAAAAAATACTATCAAATTTAATTTGTTTAAAACCCATATTCCAATTTACTTTTTATTGTCTGAGCGAAGCGAAGTCTTTATACTCAGAGATACGAAACGATATTAAAATTCAAAAAAATTCTTTCGTCAAGCAAATCTCAAAAAGTACTTGTCGGATTTCGATTCTGTTTGTACCAGAAGGTACCTATGTAGGTAATCTGGTGAATGCACCTACTTTTAAAAATTAATTCCAAATAGTTTAAAAGTTATATTAAAAAAACTAATAAAAAAGCACAATTTATTTGCATACGTCACAGAAATTTGGTGTGCGTGATTTTCACAAGCTGGATATTTTCGTAGATAACCGAATCAGTACATGGAGTAAATAGTAATCATTTACGCACTCAGAAATATTGAATGCAATAAAACATTTTAAAATTTAATCATGCAGGAAAATAATACTGTTATTTTTTATATTAAAAAAATGTCATAAAAACTTAATAGCATTTTTTGATAGCTAAAAGAATATTTTATATATTTCGCGAGTGAAAATTAGAAACGATTACGTTTTCAAATAAAAAGTTTCTTTTATGACATCATTTTCCCTTTATATTTATTTTTATTACATGTTTTCTTTTAACTTTTATTTTGTTTGTATGTGGAAGTCAATTCTGGTCACTAATTTTTCGGCACGGATGCCACACGCGCATCAGATTGGTGCATTTTTTTTCAAAGCCCATTTGGCGAAAACTGCGTTTTCAAATAACGCTTACATACACATTTTTAAATTATTTTCTATTATCAAAAAAAACTTACAGTAAATAAAATAATAATAATAATTAATAACTATAAAAACAAATATTTTATATAATTAAAAAAAGGAAATGAAAGTAAATAAACATTTTATGAGTAAATAAACAAATAATAAATAAATGATTTTTTTCTCACTATATACAACTGGTTATGTACTTGACTTTTTAAGATGGAAAAAAAAAATAATTGTAATTTAAGAAATTACCCCAACCATTTGAAAAATGTTTCACTCGATACATTCATCTATCATTTTAAGCTAAATACCAGTTGTTTTATTGTGTATTATCCGTGCCACTGCTATAAATGACTTTATACATGCTGCAATTTGAAGGTACGGTTCGTTTAAGTTATATCACTCTATTGTCGCCAAGCATAAAAGTTGGCGACGAAAGAAACATTTCAAACTATTTAACATTGTTGGTGCAAAAGTAATCATTATTAAAATACAGCTTTGGCATATACTGTTATACTTGTAAGACTTTGGCATATATTGTTTGATTTTACAGAGCAGAATTTTGGTGATGGAGGTTTTAAACCAAAATCGATCGCAGCACATGCATCTGTGAATGGGTCCATCAGACATCGAATCAAAAAAGTTTTTTCCCAGTTTTTCCCAAGCCGATTGCTTTTTAGTTTTCTTTTTAGGTGGTGGAAAATCAAGAGTAATAGCTATAACATTTTCCGGCTTGTTAGAATCACTATTGGCACTCAAATTTTCCTGGTTAGAACCGACCGATAGTAAAACGCCATGGCTAGTGGATTGGTCGCCCTGGCGACATGATGTTTTACAATTAATCGGTTCGGCATTAAATTGCTTCCTTTTTCGTGATCGCCTTTCAACACGTAATTGGTTTTCAGCGGCTCAATAATCTTTTGATTTTATCATTTTCTGCATTGAAAGACGTTTTTGCGCCAAACCAAATACAGTATTACTCAGTTATCCCGTCGACCAATTTCGCCAAATGATACGAATCGCCAAACTAATAAGCAACTTATACATGTTGACTGTGTTTAATATCATTGAATGCGATATTCACGTTCATTCATTTCTTTGGCTTCGGCTTTTTCCGTATCTGTTAATTTCCGTCTACCCATTTTTAAATTTGTTAGTTTTCTCCTTTATTACAATGATTTTAACCATTTTAATTTACTATTCAAATAAAAATTCTTCTAAAAGTAAAGAATTTAATTTAAATTCAAATAAAAACTCTTCTAAAAGTAAAGAAATTAATTTAAATTCAAAAGTGACCACATCATTCAAAAGTGGTAACATCATTCAAAAGTGGTAACATCATCGGGTCCATTCTCCCGAAAACAACAACCATTTTTCAAATGGTTAATAAATAAAGCCGGGTTACCATCTCAGGTAAAAAAAAAAAAAAATTGTAATTTAAGAAATTACCCCAACCATTTGAAAAATGTTTCACTCGATACATTCATCTATCATTTTAAGCTAAATACCAGTTGTTTTATTGTGTATTATCCGTGCCACTGCTATAAATGACTTTATACATGCTGCAATTTGAAGGTACGGTTCGTTTAAGTTATATCACTCTATTGTCGCCAAGCATAAAAGTTGGCGACGAAAGAAACATTTCAAACTATTTAACATTGTTGGTGCAAAAGTAATCATTATTAAAATACAGCTTTGGCATATACTGTTATACTTGTAAGACTTTGGCATATATTGTTTGATTTTACAGAGCAGAATTTTGGTGATGGAGGTTTTAAACCAAAATCGATCGCAGCACATGCATCTGTGAATGGGTCCATCAGACATCGAATCAAAAAAGTTTTTTCCCAGTTTTTCCCAAGCCGATTGCTTTTTAGTTTTCTTTTTAGGTGGTGGAAAATCAAGAGTAATAGCTATAACATTTTCCGGCTTGTTAGAATCACTATTGGCACTCAAATTTTCCTGGTTAGAACCGACCGATAGTAAAACGCCATGGCTAGTGGATTGGTCGCCCTGGCGACATGATGTTTTACAATTAATCGGTTCGGCATTAAATTGCTTCCTTTTTCGTGATCGCCTTTCAACACGTAATTGGTTTTCAGCGGCTCAATAATCTTTTGATTTTATCATTTTCTGCATTGAAAGACGTTTTTGCGCCAAATCAAATACAGTATTACTCAGTTATCCCGTCGACCAATTTCGCCAAATGATACGAATCGCCAAACTAATAAGCAACTTATACATGTTGACTAAATTTTTATTTTAAATAGCAAAAGAAGAAATAAAAATCACTTTATGATTGTTTAAGTACGCGTATTGTGTTTAATATCATTGAATGCGATATTCACGTTCATTCATTTCTTTGGCTTTGGCTTTTTCCGTATCTGTTAATTTCCGTCTACCCATTTTTAAATTTGTTAGTTTTCTCCTTTATTACAATGATTTTAACCATTTTAATTTACTATTCAAATAAAAATTCTTCTAAAAGTAAAAAATTTAATTTAAATTCAAATAAAAATTCTTCTAAAAATAAAGAATTTAATTTAAATTCAAAAGTGGTAACATCATTCAAAAGTGGTAACATCATTCAAAAGTGGTAACATCATCGGGTCCATTCTCCCGAAAACAACAACCATTTTTCAATTGGTTAATAAAAAATAATTGTAATTTAAGAAATTACCCCAAGCATTTGAAAAATGTTTCACTCGATACATTCATCTATCATTTTAAGCTAAATACCAGTTGTTTTATTGTGTATTATCCGTGCCACTGCTATAAATGACTTTATACATGCTGCAATTTGAAGGTACGGTTCGTTTAAGTTATATCACTCTATTGTCGCCAAGCATAAAAGTTGGCGACGAAAGAAACATTTCAAACTATTTAACATTGTTGGTGCAAAAGTAATCATTATTAAAATACAGCTTTGGCATATACTGTTATACTTGTAAGACTTTGGCATATATTGTTTGATTTTACAGAGCAGAATTTTGGTGATGGAGGTTTTAAACCAAAATCGATCGCAGCACATGCATCTGTGAATGGGTCCATCAGACATCGAATCAAAAAAGTTTTTTCCCAGTTTTTCCCAAGCCGATTGCTTTTTAGTTTTCTTTTTAGGTGGTGGAAAATCAAGAGTAATAGCTATAACATTTTCCGGCTTGTTAGAATCACTATTGGCACTCAAATTTTCCTGGTTAGAACCGACCGATAGTAAAACGCCATGGCTAGTGGATTGGTCGCCCTGGCGACATGATGTTTTACAATTAATCGGTTCGGCATTAAATTGCTTCCTTTTTCGTGATCGCCTTTCAACACGTAATTGGTTTTCAGCGGCTCAATAATGTTTTGATTTTATCATTTTCTGCATTGAAAGACGTTTTTGCGCCAAACCAAATACAGTATTACTCAGTTATCCCGTCGACCAATTTCGCCAAATGATACGAATCGCCAAACTAATAAGCAACTTATACATGTTGACTGTGTTTAATATCATTGAATGCGATATTCACGTTCATTCATTTCTTTGGCTTCGGCTTTTTCCGTATCTGTTAATTTCCGTCTACCCATTTTTAAATTTGTTAGTTTTCTCCTTTATTACAATGATTTTAACCATTTTAATTTACTATTCAAATAAAAATTCTTCTAAAAGTAAAGAATTTAATTTAAATTCAAATAAAAACTCTTCTAAAAGTAAAGAAATTAATTTAAATTCAAAAGTGACCACATCATTCAAAAGTGGTAACATCATTCAAAAGTGGTAACATCATCGGGTCCATTCTCCAGAAAACAACAACCATTTTTCAAATGGTTAATAATGCCATTTTGACGCCAATTATGTACCCTGGTGCATATGTAACATCTTTTCCCATTTTTCATCCATTTCCTGTTGGCATACAACTTTGAAATTTGGAATATACAACACGTTATTTATTTCAAAATGAAAAAAAAAAATTGTAATTTAAGAAATTACCCCAACCATTTGAAAAATGTTTCACTCGATACATTCATCTATCATTTTAAGCTAAATACCAGTTGTTTTATTGTGTATTATCCGTGCCACTGCTATAAATGACTTTATACATGCTGCAATTTGAAGGTACGGTTCGTTTAAGTTATATCACTCTATTGTCGCCAAGCATAAAAGTTGGCGACGAAAGAAACATTTCAAACTATTTAACATTGTTGGTGCAAAAGTAATCATTATTAAAATACAGCTTTGGCATATACTGTTATACTTGTAAGACTTTGGCATATATTGTTTGATTTTACAGAGCAGAATTTTGGTGATGGAGGTTTTAAACCAAAATCGATCGCAGCACATGCATCTGTGAATGGGTCCATCAGACATCGAATCAAAAAAGTTTTTTCCCAGTTTTTCCCAAGCCGATTGCTTTTTAGTTTTCTTTTTAGGTGGTGGAAAATCAAGAGTAATAGCTATAACATTTTCCGGCTTGTTAGAATCACTATTGGCACTCAAATTTTCCTGGTTAGAACCGACCGATAGTAAAACGCCATGGCTAGAGGATTGGTCGCCCTGGCGACATGATGTTTTACAATTAATCGGTTCGGCATTAAATTGCTTCCTTTTTCGTGATCGCCTTTCAACACGTAATTGGTTTTCAGCGGCTCAATAATCTTTTGATTTTATCATTTTCTGCATTGAAAGACGTTTTTGCGCCAAACCAAATACAGTATTACTCAGTTATCCCGTCGACCAATTTCGCCAAATGATACGAATCGCCAAACTAATAAGCAACTTATACATGTTGACTAAATTTTTATTTTAAATAGCAAAAGAAGAAATAAAAATCACTTTATGATTGTTTAAGTACGCGTATTGTGTTTAATATCATTGAATGCGATATTCACGTTCATTCATTTCTTTGGCTTCGGCTTTTTCCGTATCTGTTAATTTCCGTCTACCCATTTTTAAATTTGTTAGTTTTCTCCTTTATTACAATGATTTTAACCATTTTAATTTACTATTCAAATAAAAATTCTTCTAAAAGTAAAGAATTTAATTTAAATTCAAATAAAAACTCTTCTAAAAGTAAAGAAATTAATTTAAATTCAAAAGTGACCACATCATTCAAAAGTGGTAACATCATTCAAAAGTGGTAACATCATCGGGTCCATTCTCCCGAAAACAACAACCATTTTTCAAATGGTTAAAAAAAAAGGAATAAATGAATCATTTCCTGTTATTAAAAAATATATATAACAATCAATAAATGATAATATTTTTAGAACAAACAATTTATTATAACATTTATATGATAACCAGCATGTTAGGCAACTAAACGCCATTTTGGCACCAATTAGGTATCTCGGTGTATATAGGGCATATATGTGCCATATTTATTTGTAAAACTGAGCATGAAAGTTTACCAAGTGTGTTTTCATAAGCGCTTATATCTTTTTGCAACATAGTGCACCTTTCGAAGCCAAAACTGCACAAAAGAAAAAATAATCAATATTTGCAGCATTTTTTTTAATGTAATGCACATTTTGTAATCAGTAGGCTCGAAAATCAGACCTCGTTTTTTTGCTTTAAAAGATGATATTTCATACGACGTCTTTTTGGGATTCGTCGTTTTTCCATATTTGATAGTATGCGTCTACTCGTTTTGTACCTTTTTTTGTAACTTTCTTCTTTATTAACAGCGACATCTGGATTTCCTATTTAAATAAAAATTCTTCTAACTACAAAGAATTTTGTTAAATTAAATAAATAATAGGAAATGCGGACATCTATTGCTCAAAACACAAAATTTTTCCTATTGAGTTAATAAAAATCAGTAAAAACATTATTTTTATGATAATAAAAAGGTGACATGTAATAACAGAGTCATATATTATTGTCTGAGCGAAGCGAAGTCTTTATACTCAGAGATACGTAACGATATTGAAAGTCAAAAAAATTCTTTCGTCAAGCAAATCTCAAAAAGTACTTGTCGGATTTTGATTCTGTTTGTGCCAATAGGTACCTATGAAGGTAATCTGGTGAATGCACTACATGCGAAAAATTAGTTCCAAATAGTTTAAAAGTTATATTAAAAAAACTGATAAAAAAGCACAATTTATTTGCATACGTCACAGAAATTTGGTGTGCGTGATTTTCACCAGCTGGATCTTTTCGTAGATAACCGAATCAGTACATGGAGTAAATAGTAATCATTAACGCACTCAAAAATATTGAATGCAATAAAACATTTTAAAATTTAATCATGCAGGAAAATAAAACTGTTTTTTTTATATTAAAAAAATGTCATAAAAACTTTGATTTTGAGATTTTGTGATAATCTCTTAATAGCATTTTTTGATCGCTAAAAGTATGTTTTATATATTTCGCGTGTGAAAATTAGAAACAATTACGTTTTTAAATAAAAAGTTTCTTTTATGACATCATTTTCCCTTTATTTTTATTGTACGTTTTCTTTTAACTTATATTTTGTTTGTGTGTGGAAGTCAATTCTGGTCACTAATTTTTCGGCACGGATACCACAAGCGCATAAGATTTGGCGCAATTTTCAAAGCCCATTTGGCGAAAACTCAGTTTTCAAATAACGCTTACATACACATTTTTAAATAATTTTCTATTTTCAAAAAGAACTAAAATAATAATAATAATAATTAATAACTATAAAAAGAAATATTTTATATAATTAAAAAAGGAAATGAAAGTAAATAAACATTTTATGAGTAAATAAACAAATAATAAATAAATAAAGCCGGGTTACCATCTGAGGTAAAATAATGCCATTTTGACGCCAATTATTTACCCTGGTGCATATGTGACATCTTTTCCCATATTTCATCCATTTCCTGTTGGCATACAACTTTCAAATTTGGAATATGTATGCATACCTGGGAGCAATACTGGAATTAGACGTTGATTTTTTTTTATTTGATCCAAAAAGGGGCAACGGGGGCTACTTTTAAAGATTTATACTGCATAAAGGAGTCACTTATCTATTTTTATATACAAGAAGAAGTAAGTGGTATGTAAAAACAATTATAGTATACATAAATAAAATACTTGAGATAATATACTAGAGATATAAGCACCGGGTTTGGCGAGATATTTTATGCCAATTAGGCGAAAACATCGTTTTGATTACCAGATACATATAGCATGCTATGATAACACGTTATTTATTTATTTCAAAATGAAAAAAAGGAATAAACGAAACATTTTCTGTTATAAAAAAAAAGAAATAACAATCAATAAATGATAATATTTTTAGAACAAACAACTTATTATAACATTTATATGATAACCAGCATGTTAGGCAACTGAACGCCATTTTGGCACCAATTAGGTACCTCGGTGTGTATAGGGGATATATGTGCCATATTTATTTGTAAAATTGAGCATGAACGTTTACCAAGTGTGTTTTCATAGTCGCTTATATCTTTTTGCAACATAGCGCACCTTCCGAAGCCAAAACTGCACAAAAGAAAAAAAAATCAATATTTGCAGTTTTTTTTTTTTTTTTTTTTTTTAATGTAATGCACATTTTGTAATCAGTAAGCTCGATAATCAGACCTCGTCTTTTTGCTTTCAAAGATGATATTTCATAACGACGTCTTTTTTGGATTCGTCGTTTTTCCATATTTGATAGTATGCGTCTACTCGTTTTGTAAATTTTTTCGTAACTTTCTTCTTTATTAACAGCGATATTTGGATTTCCTATTTAAATAAAAATTCTTCTCAATACAAAGAATTTTGTTAAAATAAATAAATATTGAAATGCGGACATCTATTGCTCAAAACACAAAATTTTTCCTATTCAGTTAATAAAAATCAATAAAAACATAATTTTTATGATAATAAAAAGGTGACTTATGTAATAACAGAGTCATATATTATGTACGTTATGGATTAAGTATGAATATTTCTCCACCATTTATAAATAATAATAATAATAAAATAAAATGCGGACAGACCAAAGTCTATATTTGACTGAAAACAACAACCATTTTCTAAATGCTTTAAAAAGATGGCCAATGAAAAGTGATATTTCAAAAGTATTATGAAATTAGTTAAAAACCATTTATTTTAAACTAAATGAATAAAGGATTTATATTTTTAATGAAATAAATGGGATTTGAAAAATTATTGGAAATTTATCACCATAGATGTATCAATATTACAATCAGTACTTTGTATGCAAAATGGAACAATTAGCAATACTTTTTCAATCCGAAAAATGGTCGTTGCTTTTTTTAAGGTTAAAAAGGAGGTTACGAAATATTCCTATTCAGAGATGCCAAGCCCCCGCTTATTGCACAGCAGAATTTTCTTATAGGAAAAGTTATTTTTGAAATCCGCAGAATGTTGCTATTTAATAAAAGATTTTCTGTATTAAAATACCGGTATCCAAAATGCCGGAGACTTGGCAGCTCTGCCTATAACATTTTAATTAATCACGGTACTTTTTTTAATAGGATTCAAATTTAGTGAAGACAACGTTTTTTGGCCAAAAGCAGCTTTTTTCCACATGTGTAACTACGATACAATTCCTTGATGCTGAAATAAAATGTTTTGACTTATGCTATTATTGCTTCCTATTATTTATTTATTTGAATTTTAAATAAGATGACTCAAAATCGTGTTTTTTAAATGTACGGAAAAAATGCATTTCGAGAGAGGGCGAAAAGAGCAATATTTGGTGATTTATTACCTGCGTTTGGCTAAGTTTCTTACTACCTTGTATTTAATACTCTTCACAATACTTCGCTGTTATATGGACTTAGGCGCTTTTATAAAAAGTTTGACGTAGTTCGGACTTAAGAAAGTGAGTATTTTACTGAATAATACAAATAAATGAAAAATGAATACAAAGAAATACTAATAAAAGAAAAATGAAGCGTTATATTGATCTATGTATATTTAAAAATGCATCTGCTAGCACTATTTAGATAATTTATCTTATACTATAATGCGAGCAAAAATTGTGTGTGTGTGTGTGGGTAAATTTTATCTCAAAAACGGCTCTAACGATTTTCTCAAAAATTCGGATTTTACCATTTTCAGGCACGAGAAGACCATTGGGCTAGGTCCCATGTTCGGGAAAATTCGATTACTGGGTCATTTTGGGTCATAATGGGCCAGGATAAAGCTATTTATATCTATAAAACGGCTGGATCGATTTTAAGGAAATTTTGTACCCAATCGTTTTTTGGTACGAGAAAACTATTGGGCTGGGTCACACGTTCGAAAAATTTCGATTAGTGGGTCATTTTTGGGTCATTATGGGTCAAGCCATTTTTATCTAAAAAACGGCTCTAACGATTTTGACCAAATTTTATACTGTATCGCTTTGGATTACAAGAAGACGATTGGGTTAGGTAACATGTTCGAGAAAATTCGGTTAGTGGGTCATTTTTGGGGTCATTGTGGGTCATGCTATTTTTATCTAGAGATTTTCTCACGCAATTTTGACTAAAAATTGCATTCTATGGTTTTCGGGCACGAGAAAAACATTGGGCTAGGTTACATGTTCGAGAAAAAATTTTAATGGGTCATATTGGGTCATTAAGAGTCTGGGTCAAGCTATTTATATTTAAAGAACGGCGTGATGGATTATAACGAAATTTTGTATGCAACAGTTTTTTGACATGAGAAAACTAATAGGCTAAATCACATGTTTGAGAGATTTCGACTATGAGGGTCATTTGTGGGTCATGATGGGTCATAATGGGTCATGGTCAACCTATATCTAAAGAACAGGTGGATCGATTTTAACGAAATTTTGTGTGCAACATTTTTTTGGCAAGATAAAATCATTGGACTAGGTTACATGTTCGAAAAATTTCGATTAATGGGTCATTTTGGGTCATTAAGAGTCTGGGTCAAGCTATTTATATTTAAAGAATGGCGTGATGGATTATAACGAAATTTTGTATGTGACAGTTTTTTGACATGAGAAAACTAATGGGCTAAATCACATGTTTGAGAGATTTTGACTATGAGGGTCATTTATGGGTCATGATGGGTCATAATGGGTCATGGTCAAACTATATCTAAAGAACAGGTGGATCGATTTTAATGAAATTTTGTATGCAACATTTTTTTGGCACGATAAAATCATTGGACTAGGTTACGTGTTCGAAAAATTTCGATTAATGGGTCATTTTGGATCATAAAGGGTCTGGGTCAAGCTATGTGTAATTAAAGAACGGCAGGATCAATTTTAACGAAATTCTGTATGTAACAATTTTTAGAAACGAGAAAACTAATGGACTAAGTCACATATTCGAGAGCTTTCGATTATAAGGGTCATTTGTGGGTCTTAATGGGTCAAGGTCAAGCTATATCTAAAGAATGGGTGGGTCAATTTTAACGAAATGTTTTATACAACATATTTTTGGCATGAGAAAATCATTGAGGTAGGTCACATGTTCGAGAAATTTCGATTAGTGGGCCACTTTTGGCTCATTCTAATTTTATCTAGACAACGTTTCGCGCAATTTTGATTAAATTTTGTATTTTATCGTTTTCGGTCACAAGAAAATCATTGGGTTAGGACAGACTTTTGAGAAAATTCGATCAACGGGTCATTTTGGATTATAAGGGGTCAGGGTCAAACTAACTATATCTAAAAAAGGCTCAATCGATTTCATCTAAATTTTGTATCTAATGTTTTTCGGCATGGTAAAACTAAAGAGCTAGGCCACACGTTCGAGAGATTTCGATTATAAGGGTCATTTGTTGGTCATGATGGGTCATGCTAATTTTATATAGAAAATGGTACTCACCATTTTGACTATACTTTGTATTATATCGTTTTTGAGGAAGAGAAAACCATTTGGCTTGGACACATGCTCGCGAAAATTCTATTAGTGGGTCATTTTGGGTCTTAATGAGCTAGGGTCATTCTAATTACATATAACAACGACTCAATCAAATTTTGAAACAAAACGTTTTTTGTCACGAGAAGACTATTGGGCTGAGTCGCATGTTAAACAAAATTATATTAGTGGGACATTTCGCTTCATTGCTGAATGCTGCCAAGCTAATTAAGCCTAAAAAATGGCTTAAACGATTTTGATTCAATTTTATATTCTACTGTTTTTGATTACCTGAAGACGATTGAGTTATGTCACATGCTTGATCAAATTTGATTAGGGGCTCATTTCGGGTAACACGGGTCAGGGTCACGAGAATATGGCAAAAGCCAATAACTTGGTGATATTTGACAAAATATTGGCGACATATGGCCAAAAAATCGACTATAAAAATTACGAAAACCAAAACACGTATTTGGAGCCAAATGAAAGAATGCCTCCACATTTGGCTATATCTAGCAAAAAATATTGTCTTTCAGAATGTAAAGAATTTTTTTATACATTCTTAAGAGGATTTGAGATGCATGGTTAAACCAATCAGAGTCGAGCTAAAAAAGTGATTTAGATTGATGTCCTTTCATTGTAAAATTTAAAATAAAATAAAATTTATAAATATGCGCATAAAAGCATAGTTTTCTTATTGATTGTTTTTCTAAATAATACTATTATAAACATGTTTTACAGCAATAATACAGAGTTAATGATACAGTGAAAATACTATATCGAGTTGAACGCAAAGTTAATTTTGACCGAGCTACGCTCGGTCTCCCCTGCTAGTCTTATACTATAATGCGAGCAAAAATTGTGTGTGTGGGGGGGGGTAAATTTTATCTCAAAAACGGCTCTAACGATTTTCGCGAAAATTTGGATTTTACCATTTTCGGGCACGAGAAGACCATTGGGCTAGGTCACATGTTCGAGAAAATTCGATTATTGGGTCATTTTGGGTCATAATTGGTCAAGATCAAGCTATTTATATCTAGAGAACGGCTGGATCGATTTTAAGGAAATTTTGTAACCAATCGTTTTTTGGCACGAGAAAACTATTGGGCTGGGTCACATGTTCGAAAAATTTCGATTATTGGGTCATTTTTGGGTCATTATGGGTCAAGCCATTTTTATCTAAAAAACGGCTCTAACGATTTCGACCAAATTTTACATTTTATCATTTTGGATTACCAGAAGACCATTGGGTTAGGTAACATGTTCGAGAAAATTCGGTTAGTGGGTCATTTTTGGGGTCATTGTGGGTCATGCTATTTTTATCTAGAGATTTTCTCACGCAATTTTGACTAAAAATTGCATTCTATGGTTTTCGGGCACCAGAAAAACATTGGGCTAGGTTACATGCTCGAGAAAAAATTTTAATGGGTCATATTGGGTTATTAAGAGTCTGGGTCAAGCTATTTATATTTAAAGAACCGCAGAATCAATTTCATCGAAATTTTGCCTGTAATAGTTTTTTGACACGAGAAAGCTAATGGGCTCACACGATCGAGAGATTTCGATTATAAGAGTCATTTGTGGGTCATGATGGGTCATAATGGGTCATAGTCAAGCTATAGCTAAAGAACAGGTGGATCGATTTTAACGAAATTTTGTATACAACATTTTTTTGGCACGAGAAAACTATTGGGCTAGGTCTCAGTTCGAGAAATTTCGATTACTGGGTCATTTTGGGTCATAAAAGGTCTGGGTCAAGCTATTTATATGTAAACTACGACAGTATCAAATTTAATGAAATTTTGTATGTAAGTTTTTTGACACGAGAAAATTAATGGGCTATCTCACATGTTTGAAAGATTTCGATTATAAGAGGTTATGGGTCATTATATTATGAGTCATGATGGGTCATAATGGGTCATGTCAAGCTATATCTAAAGAACACGTGGATCAGTTTTAACGAAATTTTGTATACAACATTTTTTGGCACGAGAAAATCATTGGGCTAGGTCACATGATCGAGAAATTTCGATTAATGGGTCATAAAGGGTCATAAAGGGTCTGGGTCAAGTTATTTATATTTAAAGAACGGCAGGATCGAGTTTAACGAAATTTTGAGTGTAACAATATTTATACACGAGAAAACTAATGGGCTAAGTCACATGTTCGAGAGATTTCGATTATAAGGGTCGTTTGTGGGTCATGATGGGTCATGGTCAAGCTATATCTAAAGAATGGGTAAATCGATTTTAACGAAATTTTGTATACAGCATATTTTTGGCACGAGAAAATCATTGGGCTATGTCACATGTTCGAGAAATTTCGATCAATGGGTCACTTTTGGGTTATTCTAATTTTATCTAGACAATGTCTCGCGCAAATTTGACTGAATTTTATATTCTATCGTTTTCGGACACAAGAAAATCATTGGGTTAGGTCAGATGTTTCAGAAAACTCAATTAATGAGTCATTTTGGGTCATAATGGGTCAAGGTCAAACTATTTATACCTAAAAATTGGCTCAATTGATTTTATCTAAATTTTGTATTTAACGTTTTTCGGCACGCAAAAAATAATGAACTAAGTCACATTTTCGAGAGATTTCGATATAAGGGTCATTTGTGGGTCATGCTAATTTTATCTAGAAAATTGTTCTCACCATTTTCAGTATATTTTCTATTATATCGTTTTCGGGCAAAAGAAAACCATTGAGATAGGACACATGCACGTAACAATTCAGTTAGTGGTTCGTTTTAGGTCTTAATGGGTTCGGGTCATTCTAATTATATATAACAACGACTCAGTCAATTTTACCTAAATTTTGCAATGGAACGTCTTTTGTCACGAGAAGACTATTGAGCTGAGTTGCATATTAAACAAAATTATATTAGTGGGTCATATCGCTTCATTGCTGAATGCTGTCATGCTAATTTTACTTAAGAAATGGCTTAAACGATTTTGATTCATTTTATACTCTACTGTTTTTGATTACCTGAAGACCATTGAGCTAAGTCACATATTTGATCATATGTGATTAGTGGATCATTTGGGTAAAAAAGGGTCAGGATCACGAGACTATGGCAAAAGCCAATAAGTTGGCGATATTTGACAAAATACTGACGAAATTTGACCGAAAAATCGACTATTAAGGTTACGAAACCAAAACACATATTTGGCGCCAAATGAAAGAATGTGTCCAAATTTGGTTATATCTGGCAAAAAATATTGTCTTTCAGAATGTGAAGAAATTTCTTATACATTCTTAATAGTCTTCGAAATGCATAGTTAAACTAATCAGAGTCGAGCTATAAAAGTGATTTGGATTGATGTCCTTTCCTTGTAAATTTTAAAATAAAGTAAAATTTATGAACATGTGCTTGTGCATACAAACATAGTTGATTGTTTTTATAAATAATACTATTATTAATAACATGTTTTACAGTAATAATACTATATCGAGTTGAACACAAAGTTAATTTTGACCGATCTGAGCTCGGTCACCCCTGCTAGTGTGTATATAATAGGAGATAAATAGCTTTTGATTCTGTATTTCTATGCTTTAAAGCATTAACGTTTGTGTGTTTTTCGTTATCATTGGGAGTACCTAGCCGATTTAAAAAATAATGTGGGCAAAAAATGTTGGTAACTATCTTTGCTGCAAAATATACTATATTTTGCGTAGGAACAATAATCACCATCAATGCACGAGCAAAAAATGTTCTAAAATTGAATTCTTTGATGTCGATATGACTAAAAATTTTAAATATTTTTTTTCTTGGTGGCAACTTTTAGGATATAATATTTTCGTTATGAACGATTTCTAAAACATTCGACAATTTAATTTCACAAATTAAACATTTTTTTTTCTAGAAAAAGTTTTAAACCCAATTTATTGAGAATATTGAAATTTCTAGGATACTGCTGGGGTCAGAAACTATAATTTTGGCATCACAGTAACTTATAAGATGTAAGTGCTCGTTTAGGACAAATTTTTAAAAAAGGATTCCTTAACTCTTATCGACAGCCTCATTGCATCCGTGGAAAACAGATATTCAACATTATAAACTATTCGGACGGATTTCACACCGTATAAAATACACTCCATTCTCTTCAAACATAATAGTTTATGTTATTTATAGTTTCTCAAATCGGTGCGAAGCTTCTGTTTATGATCATGACATCATTTCAAAGAGTTATATTTCCAATATAGGAAAATTTGGTGTTTTATTTTCTGTATTACTTTTAACATTTTGCATATTTTCAATTTTATATCCATGCATGGTTTGCTTTTCTTTTATTAAAATAGTATATGCAACTTTATATATAACATTTTGTAATTCTATGATTCAATATGCTTATTTTCATCATATTTTATCACAATGAATGAGCAATTAAAGGTAACATCTCATTTTCTTTACTTATCGCAAGTTATTAAATGTTTATTCTCAGCAATATCGCTCAGACTAATCCCTCTGAGGGAAGTCCTAATTTAAGTTAAAATAATTTAAGGGTGTTCTTAAATCAAAAAGGGCAACTTTGTGAAGCATGCATTAATTTATTTTTGTTCGGAAGTGCATGAAAATCAGTGTTGTTATTCAGAAACTGTCTAATTGCACTCATTCTTTTGTTTTTTAAAAGACAATAGATTTTTCATAACAAGCCTTCAAAGTTGACACTTTTGAGCATATTTCCGGATGAAAGCAGAAAAACCGGTCGAAAAGGAGGAGAAAAACAGTTGATTGCATCATCGAAATAGCTTATAACTCGATAAGTAATTTAACTATAATAAAATGGAAAAATAAGTTCAATTCGAAATCGCTTTCGTAGTCAGGCATTAAAATTTTATAACTTTCTGTTAAAAAATGAATTTGTAAATGTGTCAAAGCGTTTTTCGCTTGTTGAGCGGATCAGTTAAGAACACCCTTAAGCATAATGAAAAACATTTAATGCATATAATTCAATTCCCAGAAGATTAATTTACATGTACTTACAACAATGTAAACAATTCAGCACCTCTGACTGATATTCCATAAATAAGCACTTTAGAAAATAAGAGCACAGTAATATCTTTGGCATGCAGCTAATATAAAAATATTGCTTTTCCATACTATAGGGGAAAGTGGGGATACTTGAGCATAGGGGATACTTGAGCCACCTCTATTATCTCTACAATTGGTCAATTTTTCTTTCTAAAATTGGCAACATGGTAACATATTTATAGTTCTGAACATATAAAAAAAGAAATCACATACTTTGGTACCATTTTGAAAGTACGGTGATTAACCCTTTGAGCTCTGCTGGTAGAATTTTCTACCACATAATTTTAATTCTGAAATGTCACAACGACACCAGAAAATTCGACCAAATATATTTCAAAAAGGTTTAAAGCATTTTTTCGCCTATATTGTAAATCGGTTTCTTTTCTTTGCAAAATACTGGTGCGAATGTGACATCTGGCTCAAGTATCCCCTCCATGGGGATACTTGAGCCACGATGTAAAAGAAAAAGTAAAAATTTATTAGACATAGAAAAATAGTTCAAAATTAATTGAAAGTGGTTTTCAATTGAAGAAAAAATATCAAATTTTCATTTTCAATATTTTATTTTGTTCTAAGAAATTATAAAAAAATTTAAAAAAATTAAAATTTAAAAAATGGCTCAAGTATCCCCATCTTCCCCTACTTACTTTGCTAACCTTAATTTACCAATGACAGGATTCTCACTGATGATTTATTATAATTATTATTCAATATTTCTAAATAATAATTTACTTTGAAGATTAATTTGTTGAAATAGTGTCAGAGAGAAAATAATTACCAATGGCAGTCATGTAAATTTGAAATGAAAATGAAACAGACTAAATAAAATAGCAACACAATTCACTTGGTTTATGGTATGTTACTCCATTTATTGAAAATACAATTTATATATTCATATATATGTATTTCTATAGACTATATCAGAATAGTTATCTTGTAACATAGTTCTATTTTTCATACAGTTTTAGATGGGTGTTGCACCCTCTCTGTAGTTTCATTTTAAAAAATGCATGCTTCGAGCCTCTATAAAAGGAGAAAAATTCGTATAAGAATCTAAAATCCTATGAGCAAGCACTCTGCTCTTCTTTACTTCTAGGAGAAAGTCAATAGATATAGTTATTTGAATATTTAAAAACAACATGTATCATTGCGGAAGAAAGTTCATGAAGAATAAACAAACATTCTTTTCCCTCTTCAAATGCATAACTTTACATCCAGGATCATCAATGTAGGATTCTTCAGCTTCGTATAAATTTGAATCAAGATTTCATGTCAGGTACAATTGAATTGCTCCAAGCATCTGGTTAATGCCACCACCTATTTTTAAAATGTAAAGATTAAATTTTTAAGATATAAAATTGTTTGTGCATACATACTTTTATCTAAAAATGAAGAAATATATATTTTTTTAAATTACATTTCACACAACAGAAACAGTTAATTATAACAGTAACACTATCCATTTAATTTAGTTTTGCAAGGAAAAAGCTTCATTTGAAAAACTGATAAATTAAAAACCAATAAATTCACCAGGAACAGAATCATATCTTTTTTTTTGCTTTCCAGCTTCTTTTTCAAATGTGAAATTGCGTAGGAGCAAGTAACACAACCACACTCAAGCTAATATTAAACCTATGGCAGCATTCTTTCCAAATTTCTCATTTACATTTCAATATTTGTACAAGGTTCTTCAAATTTTTTTTTTTTTTTTTTAAGCTTCAATTTGTATTTTTAAAGTGACTACAAAAAAAAAAAAAAAAAAAAAAAAAAAAAAAAAAAAAAAAAAAAAAAGCTTTTTAAAAAGTGCAATCAAAATTGAAAAAATAAAAAGGTACCCCAGGAAAAAGGGAAGCAGGACGTTTCGGTCCCGCCATTTCGGTCCCGCCGTTTCGGTCCCGCCGTTTCGGTCCCGAGACATTTCGGTCCCGAGACGTTTCGGTCCCAAGACATTTCGGTCCCGAGACGTTTCGGTCCCAAGACATTTCGGTCCCTGGCCATTTCGGTCCCGAGACATTTCGGTCCATGGTCATTTCGGTCCCGAGACATTTCGGTCTCTGGACTTTTCGGTCCCTTCTCCAGCAAGCTGAAATTTTGTGCACGGGAAATATCTGACATAATTTTATAAGGAACATTTTAGAGTGTTGAATTCAGGGGCAGATCATTCCCCCCGGAGCTATCAATTAACCCCCCCCCCACCGGAAAATTTGGAATTTTGTGTTTTCAGTGGTAAAAAAGTGTAATCACCCCGGAGCCACAGAAGTCCCTCCCGGAGAAAAGTGTCTGAATTCAACACTGTTTTTTTAACTGAAAGTCGCATAAAATTTTAGTGTAATGCGATTAATTAGAAGTAACAAGTACCCCAAAACTTGATCAATTATTTAGAAATCGATGAAGATTTCGAAAAAAATTCACAGATGAATGGCATTTTTAAAAATTGCCAGAATGTTTTGAAATCTTGAAAGAGGAAACGGGGAAGTTAACTTGGAAACTAATAACTAAATTTATAAAAGAACCCAATTAACTTATGATATTAACACACACCATAATAGTTGTAGAATTTTAACTTCTGAGATGCATGTTTCCTCTTCAGGGAGACAAAGGTTTTTAAATTGCCAGGAGAAAAGAAAGAGTTATTGTTATATGGAATTTATATTCTGACACTTAGCATATTATAGGATTTCATCGCTGAAGCCAATTTTCAGAATTATAAGTGTTTCATTATTTTGCACCCCCGCTACTTCCCGCATAGGAGCAAAAATGTTGAAATAAATAAAAAACATCTGCATCTGGGGGTATTTTACCCTTTGTGCCAAATTATAATTGAATCCTCTTTTTGTTTATGGCATTTTTTATATATTGTTTTTGGTTACCAGCATTTATTTTCATTTTAAACTTTTCCATTTTTAAATTAAGAAAAGAGTTTCCAGATTGCAACACGTGGAGGTACTTAGCATTGCAATTATTTTATTACATAAATATATGACTCGAGCAGAAATAATTATTAAAATAATTTGTAACCTAAATTTTTTTTTTTTTTTTTTTTTTTTTTTTTACATTTTAGAAAAATGAATTACATCTTGAATTATTAGCAATTATTTTTTCATGACAACAGTTCTTTTTTTATTGTTATTATTACAATCTAGAATGTTTATTATATTGACGCTTCCCTGTTTTTATTAATGTTTTCCAAAATAACGGCAACAGCAAAAAAATTATATTGCCATACTTTTATGCATATATCACATTTATACAACACCTGTTAAATTTTCTAAAACCAGCTTAAGGAAACTAATTACAAAATTATTAATGTAATGCGTATTGAAATTTGTCATTTCATTTAAAGCTGATATTATTATATAAAATAATTATTTTTAACATTAAAATATAAAAACCCTCATAAAAAATATGAAAAAAAAAGCCTTCTGTCAAACTAAGTTAAATTAAAAAAGGTAACTTAAAATATTATGTCTAGGTGGTAAATATCTTATCTAACAGTCTTATTTAGTTATGTTATAAGTTTTGAATATTTCAATGTCATTCATAAGCTGTAATAATAAGGATAAAAAATATTCCATTCTACTTTTTATACTGGTTTAATTGATACTAAAAGGGTTTGGAATGAAGATAACAGCAAGAGGAATAAAAAACATCGAGAAATGCTGTTCTTTTCAAAACATTCATATTTCTTCTAAAAAATGCCAGCGATTATGTGGGAGGTCCGTCCGCATTTGAACTCCAGAGTATAAAGGGCATTGTAAAGAATAAGGGTTTCATCTGACAAGTGTATAAAGATCAAGATACGTAAAGCTAACTACCTAGCTCTTCTAGCTATCTTGTATAAAGATGGACTATTTGTTCAGATGGGCATTGACAATTGATTGACATGCAGAATTTTTGCTTAAAAGAGGTTAATCGTAGTACTTAGCTGATACTTATATGCATACATTTCCAATTTTATAGGAACACCAACATAAAAAAAAGTGTTTAAAAATTCTCGGCACATGGTTTTGATTTGTATTTACTTAATGTTATACATTATTTTATTAAATGATTAACATCATCTTAGAAAATTTGAAAGCATTAATAATTATGTTGTTAAATTAAAAAATTCTCAAAAATTAAATTATTTTTATCAAACATATTTATTAATAAGGATTCAAAATTATTTTAACTATTAATTGTTTAAGTGACTTATTTATCAATTACTTGTTTAAAATCTAGTACAAGAACTATATAGAAGTTATAGCAAAAATGAAAAAAACATTTTTTTTAAATTTCAGCTACTATAATGTTATTAACTTCATTAGGATGTATAAAAATGATAAGGATTCTCAAAATAAATATGTTATTTATTCATTTATTGGTTAGTTTATCATATTTTTCTTACTCTTTAAATATAATAATTAATATATGATTGATTTTTGCGAACTGTAAACTATAACTTTGTTTCAAAAAATTTAAATCTGCATCTGGATAATAATGTTACTTAAACCTGTTAAGAAATATTTTTACACATTGTTACAGTGTTGCATTATTATGTTTAATTAACTATTACATTACGTTACTAATTGATTTTTCAAAATAGTAATAATAATAATAATAATAATAATAATTTCCTTTTTTGAAATAAATAACAATTTTTTAATAATAACTTATGGTGTTGAATAATTGCTATAAAATAATTATAATAATTTCCTTTTTTGAAATAAATAAAAATTTTTAATAATAACTTATGGTGTTGAATAATTGCTATAAATTAAATCTCAAAAGAGTTAGTGATTTTAAAATGAAAATCAAATTAATATTTTATTAAATTTATGTATTTTTAATTTAATGAATCTTTATATAATTAAATTGATAAAATTATTAATATGCATTTCGAATTTTACTTTACATAAACTCAATAAATAATCTGTTTTATATTCAATTTATCATTATGTTTTGTAGTAGCTATAAACTGAAGCTTATCGTTTACCAGTTTATTTATTTTATATTTAAAGTTACTGAAATTTAAAAACTATTTATTCAATTAATAATAAAATTAAAATAAAAATTGTCAATTTTTTTCTGTGAAAGTGGGAGCGAAAAGGTAATGGAAATAAATAAATAAACGATAAATTAAAAAATTATTATATAAAATTTAAAAATAATCATTTTATTACAAAGTAATAGGCCACTTTCAATAAAATTAACTCACAAAAATTGTCTTCATAAAATAAGAAAACTGTTAAAAAAAAAAAAAAAAAAAAAATGCAAGCAATAATTATTACATAAAAAAGGTCGTTGGAGCATTTTTATTTTTTTAACAAAAATTTTTTATAGCACGCCTAGTTACGAAATCACTAATTTAAAGATTCTAAGAAAGTGTGCGAAAACAATCAATAAAAATAAAAGTTAATCAATAAAAATAATAGTTTATAGTAAAGATAAAATACCTAATACAAAAAATATATGATAAAACTTAAAATATTTATTCTGTTAAATAATAATAATAAAGACAGTGTAAAATTATATAACATTGTTTAATCAAATTTACAACTCGCTGTGATTTTATTATCACGAGTTACAATAGATGAAACTTATTGGACTATTATAATCAGCTTTGTATAAAATTTGAGGGAAGGGGGGCAGGAGAATAAAAATATTAAAAAAGGCCCGAACAATGTTGAGCTTACAGCGTTTAGTGGGCCTTCATCAATCAGAAACCAAGTTATAAAGTGGCTGGTAAAGAAATAGCAATGGACCGAAATGGCAAGAGACCAAAATGATTAAGGACCGAAATGGCCAGGGACCGAAATGGCAAGGGACCGAAATGTCTCGGGACCGAAATGTCCAGGGACCGAAATGTCCAGGGACCGAAATGTCTCGGGACCGAAATGTCTCGGGACCGAAATGTCCAGGGACCGAAATGTCTCAGGACCGAAATGTCCAGGGACCGAAATGTCTCGGGACCGAAACGGAGGGACCGAAACGGCGGGACCGAAATGGCGGGACCGAAATGTCGTGTACCCAGGAAAAAGATCTGATATCTATCTGCAAAGAAAAAAAATATATAAATATATGAAAAAGAATGTCCCCAGATACCAGGGTTGGGTTTTTGCCGGCAGAAAGTGGTTTCTGCCGTGTCAGTGGCAGAAAGTGGTTATAACCGGTTTTAACCGGCAGAAACTGGAAACAACTGGCATAAAGACATTCTGTGACATAATCTCTGATTTTTTTTAGTAATATTAAATTTATTAAGTAGTTCATCCTTAAATAATAATTAGTACTTAAATAATTCAGAATAAATATATGCACACAAATAAAATATTGTGGATAGTTTTAATTTAAAAAAAAATTGATTTTTGAAAAATTGAGTAATGTAACAGATATATATATATATTTTTTTGCTACATATGCATATGTAATTTATGTTTAAACAATTATTTTAAAATCTCAGTTTAAAAAACAAAATAGAAAACTATATGCAATGCTTATTTTAAATAAAGCACTGAAAAGAAAAAAAAATATTTACTCAAAATATTTTTCTGTAATCTAACATGATTTAATAATAACATAATAAATAAGTACAGTAGACTCCCTCAAATCCGCAAACCTAAAATCCACAACTCTCTAAAATCCGCACATAATTTACGGATGTAAACAATGAAGCATTCAGTTCAGATATAAGGACAAAATTTTACTTTTTTGTTTTATATCAATTCCAAATATATTTTAATTTGTAATTTTTGTTACTATTACTGTCTTAATGTTTTCTCTTGAAGGAAAAATAAATTTATTTCTGAAAAAATTCAAGATATTCCTGTTATCAATGATAATCATAATCTTACCAAATATATATGTCTTAATCAAGCTTTTTTTTTTTTTTTTTTTTTTTTTTGTCACTAAGTGTGGCTAAACCTGGAATAAAACCTCCTTACTTTATTATTTTGATCTGAATTAGTATTGCACATTATTTATGAGGCAAGTTTCATTGAATAATTTATTCAAAATACATTTCATCTTTATAATGAACACTTAATCATACATTATTAATTAGACCTTTGTTTTTAATATTTTAATCATTTTAAAAATTATCTAATTTTTTATTATTTTAGTTTATTACTTACTTTAATATTTTATTATATTGTAAGCATACATTATAATTTCAATTAGATTATTAATAGCATTCAAATTACT
Organism: Maratus speculifer; assembly: GCA_964019185.1. NCBI lineage: Eukaryota > Metazoa > Arthropoda > Arachnida > Araneae > Salticidae > Maratus > Maratus speculifer. The sequence goes on from OZ025300.1 coordinate 146,297,262, forward strand.
GTTTAAAAAATGTATACAAAGCAATGACCAGAAATCCGCAAAATTCTCAAATCCGCAAAATCTCTCGTCCCAAGCTGTGCGGATTTGAGGGAGTCTACTGTAATAAAAAAAACTCTCTCATAGAATTGTTATAGTGATATGTGGATCTAGTAATTTTTTGGATTTTGAAAAGATTTCATTTAAATACAGTATTCAAAAGAATAAATCTGACTTTTTTTTTTTTAATCTCACTTACAAAACAAATTGCAAAACCTTGCTTGAAAACAAAAGTAACAATATTGATATGGTATATAAGCAAAGTATGTATTTATATGGTCATTTTTAAACGTTTTGATACTTTGAATAACATTCATAATCTTATGTTTTAATTTTTAGCTCAATGGTTTACATATCAAATGTAAGTGTGAATTATGAATCATTGCTGAGTAAAGTTCTTATTTAGTACTGTTTCTTAGTTTCTACCAGTTTTTGCCACTTACTGGCAGAAACCAGTTTCTGCCATGCCGGTTTTAACCGGTTTCTACCGCTGGTTTTAACCACCCCGGCAGAAACTTGCCAACCCTAACAGATACATAATTTTAACTTGCGACTTAAGAGTGTTCTTATTTGCCTACCATGGGATTTTATTACAGAAAAATATAATGTACCTAGATAGTTAAAAGTAATAGTTTGGAACTAGATTTAAAATTTTTTGTTTATTATTTTCACTTTAATTTCACAGTTTATTTTAAAAATTAATGAGACAATGAATGATTTTTTTTTCATTTATAGATCAATTGCTATGAAGATTTGCATATTTAATGAGTTAAAAATGAACGAGCTGATTCGTTTGATACTGCCTGATGTCAGTTCCTTAAATAAAACTTAAAACTTTGTATGATTAAAAAAAAAAAATTAACCTAATTTTGGGGACCTTCTTAGGAGTCTAATGCATTCGCAATAAACCTTATGACATGAATCCCTGTATCTAATGCAGCATATGTACTGAAAATGCTCTGTATTTACCAAAGATTATCGCAAACAACGTTGAGTGAACCAAACCTTGTAGTAATCCATAGAATGTGAAAAACTAATGCTTCATTAAAGTTAAAAAAATGTTGGTTATTGAAGTCTAAGATAAACTTTTATAATACAGAAAGCAGCTGAATTGTAATGTAAGTTGAATGAACCAAATCTGTTAAGATTGGGTCCTTAGAAATGTGAGAAAGAATGTGTCCTCCAGTGGTGGAAAGTGCACCCCCCCCCCCTGTAAATTTAATGAATTACTATAAATATTAACATGATGTTTAATAAACGTATGAAATTCCTTATCTAAAGTTATGTAATTTTTAATTTACAGCTTCAGTGAGTAAACATAACTTTTCGAAAATGCTGGCAGTACTCAAAATGTATGCAAAAAAGGTGACAGCTGAAGTATAAAGAAGGCCCAGGTATAGGGGACAAAGGTGTATTAAAGAGAATGTAGCTGGGTATGAGAAAATTTCTTAGTAGTTTAAAAGTAGTAGAAGGGTGCTAAAACTGTCAAAGAAAATTATAAATACAATTAGAGCATTGTTTTAGAAATTGCAATAAAGGAATGAAGAAGGAAATTAAAATTCAAACTTAGCAGTAGCTGAAATCTGGAAAAATATTTGTTGTTCATATAATACCTGGGGGATCTAAAAAATTATTAAAAAAAAAAAAAAAAAAAAAAAAAAACATGAATTGGATCATTTTTGAGAAAGTTATGGTAGGGGGTCTAAAAGAGGCCAACTAATAGCAGGACAATAGCATGAAAACATGTTAAAATGTTTTACTATTTATCAATTTAGATTTTCAAATTATCAGAATTAAGAATAGTGTACATAGTATAATATTAATCCTTAGAATAATATTTTAAAGAAATGCACAAAAAAATTAGGAAAATGTTTAAAAAAGGATGCTATAGGTCATGGATAAAAATATGAGAGTGATGATACGGAGAGAAGAGTCTAATGCAATTTAACATATAAGTAGTACAGTAGACTCTCTCAAATCTGCACAGCTTGGAACCAGAGGTTGTGCGGATTTTAGAATTTTGCAGATTTGTGGTCGTTGCTTTTTTTTTTTTTTTTTTTTACTTTTTTTAAACAGTAATTTCAACATAATAAATAATGCAATCAAAACTATAATGAGTGCTTAAAATATAATAAAATATTAAAATAAGTAATAAACTAAAATAATAAAAATTTAGATGATTTTTAAGAATGATTAAAATATTAAAAGCAAACGTCAAGTTAATAATCAATAATATATGATCAAATATTCATTATAAAGGGAAATAAAGAGGACATCTATTGGATTAAAAACTTTTTGCAAATTAATTTAATGTTTAATAAAATTACGAGTTACATGATTCTGACATGGATGAAATGTGATTCATGGACGAAATTTGCATTTTTAAAGCGATCGGACAACGAAATTCGCATTTTTTATGCAATTCATTAACGAAATTAACTTTTTTTTTTTTTTACACAATTCATAGACGAAATTGAGTTTTTTGCACGTCTCATGGACAAAATTCATGTTTTTTGTGCAGTCTTTGGCCAATATTCCCATTTTTATGCAATTCTTTGTTGAAAACCCCTTTTCATACTTTATGCGATTTTTTTATACTTTATGTGATACTTAATTAAAATTCATGATTTTTTAAAGTATTTTGATGAAATTCCCATTTTTCTCAAGATCTTTTGATGAAATTTCTGATTTTTTTCATAACTTTTTCACAAAATTTAAATTTTTTTTCTTGACCTTTGATGATATTTTTCGCTTTTTCTGCAGAACTTTGATTGACTAAATTTGAGTTTTTTCTGTGATAATTTGACGAAATTGGAGATTTTTTCTGCGAACAATTAACGAAATTGATTTTTTATGACAACTGTCTGTCAAGTCAATATTTGCAATTTTTAGTATCTGAAATTTCAGACTGATGAATTTTTAAAGTTTTTGGCATAAAATGTCTTAAATTTTTGGAAAATTTGGAACAGATGTACTATTTGCCTGGAGTCCCCCATTTTGTTTCTTTGTTGGTCACTTATGGCCACTTTATATTTAATTTTTTAACAATTAAGAAATTAAACTTATGCAACAACAAATTTTAAAGAAAATCAGCAATCCAAACATTATTTGTAAAAAAGAAAAAAAAAATAGGGAAGGGAGAGGAGGAATTCTTAATCAGTAAACGGTAAATAGATAAATTTTAAAACAGACAAATAAAGCAAATATCCATTTAAAAATATATATATTCCTAAATTACAGTAAAAAATGTTTCAGAGATTAGACGCTTAAAACGACAACAACAACAATAAATAAATACAAATACAAAAAATTTAAATTGGCAAAAAAATGGCCACCATCTCCGGGCAAATACTACATGATAGCCAAAAATTTGAAAATTAGCCTTGCTTTTAATTGTATGCTAACAGTAAATAATTTGTACATAAAATTGAGGGAATATTTTTAATTTCCTGGTACTTAAAAAAAGTTACAAAAAAAAAATCTTTTTTTCCTAACATTTGTGCACGGCTTGTGTCTAATATTATACAACTCTGGATCTAACTGTGATTTCAAAATGTAATTGAACTTTGATATAACAAATCTCAATTTATTAAATTTTTCAATTTAGCGACTATTTCTTCGAATTTAACAAAGTTAAAATTTCGATTTAATAAATAACATTCAATTAAAAAAAAATAAATTTGAAATTTTTTAACATGTATAAAAATTTTTTAATGTTCCTGAATGTCAATTTTCTAAATGTAAAGCAAAATTATCTACATGCAAAAATAATGCTACAGAGAGATTTCATTTTAAATACATATAAAATAAAGTTTTTTGGGAGTGAGAGGAATTAGACAGATTTTATGTTAATAACATTTAATTCATAAAATTTCAAATAAAATAAAATGTACTTACATTAATTAAATGTAGCTGAACATCCTTTTAAGAGTAAACTGAGACATTAAAATGGCTAAGAGGCTATAAGTGTCAAACTTGATAGTAAATCCTATGGAAATCAAAATGCATATATATAATAATTATACTAAATTTGAATATTTAAATTTCATTTTAAATACATATTGTTCTGAATTTCTTTTGTACAATAAACTAAAATTTTGAAGTATTTTAAAAACTAGTGAAACCCCAAATCTAACATTCCCACATTGATTGTTTTATTTCTATGGTCCATGGCCGTGCAAGTTTGAAATTTTGCCAAGACTGAAAATATTTTGAATTCCCCCTTTAACTGAGTCTAAGTGAACACATATGCATACACGTAGCTGATATTTTTTCCACGACCATATGACGAAATTCTTTTTTCCCCCAATCTTTAGCCAAAATTTGCCATTTTTGAGCAACCTTTTGACAAAATATGAGACTTTTTGGCGAAAACCAAGTAATTAATACAGGGTTGGCAAGTTTTTGACGTATGACGATCAAAAACTTGCCAACCCTGTATTAATTTTTGTTTTTTTAACGGATTTTATCGTTATGTCAAAAACGGTCCAAAACCTACTTTTAGCAGTTTGTTTTTACATTATAATTATTGGTTTTTCATTCTATCTTTAGCATTAAGTCATTTTACTACAAATATTCACTATCAGAAAGACTCTAAAGTATATTTATTCATCCAAAAGAAAAAAAGGAAAAAACTGCATTAAAGAATCTCTGCAATGGAAAAATAATTTAAGAATAATTTTAAAGATAAAAGATTCTTACTCATATAGTCATAGGTATGTAATAAAATATGCAATGTGTTATTTCTTTCACTTTCATTTTGCAACTTTAAATTTACAACTTTTACAATTCACTTTAAATAATATCTAAATAATTTTAAATAAAATGTAAACAGGACATTAATAGTCTGCTTTTATGGTAGTTGTAATAAATTTCAATTAAAAAAAATATTTCATGACTATTCAGGTAAAAAATTATATCTAAAAATATAAGTACTGGAATGGTCTATAAGATTCATATATATTTGCACTAAAGTTAACAAATAAAAACCATGGTATGTGAATATATAAATCATTATTATATTCTGAATTTTCTTAAACATTGTTTTCTATTCGTTAAATTTTAAGTCTAAGAACTTTCAGATGAAAATGGATCTTAGAGATTTGCATCAAAATTTTATTATCACATAAATTTTAAGATTCTGCTTATTGAACTGAAAATAAAAGTCACCATTTAATTACATTTATAAAATGCATAAGATAAGCATTTTGAAATATTATACTGAATAATATTCAATTTATTCAATGACCAGCCCTTGACATCTATTGTCATACCATATAACAGAATTTTTGCATTTCTATAATGATTTTAATGTAATTTTTTTAATTAAAAATCTATATTGAATGTTATTTAATAATTAAAATAACCTTTTATTATCATTTAATATTAATGTTCATTGCAAAATCATATTAATGAAGATTATGATAAATATTATTCTTTCCTTTCACTCTTGTACTTTTAAATTTTTCCCATTTAGGAAATCTTTCTTTTAAATAAATTTAACAAATGTAATTAAAAATAATATTAATAACAAGAATAACAAGGAAAAATCAATTTAGAAATAAATTATATGCTGCACTTACATTATAAATCAGAGAAAAATAAAAAGTAGTATGTTTTTGGCAGAATAAACCGGTAAAATCATGGTTTTTACCACTGTCATGTCGAAAACCAGTTTTTAAGATCAAAAATCCAACCCTGACTTTATATGATCTTATAATGAAATCTGTGCCTTTTTTCTGTGATCCTTTTGCAAAATTTGCATCTTTTTTGCGATCGTTTGGATAGAAACTGTGTCTGTTTTGCAATCCTTTAACAGAAATCGCGTCTGTTTCACGATCCTTTGACAGAAATTTGTGATTTTTCAACAAAATCCAAATATTTTATATGATATCTTAAGGCCCCTGTCCTCGCTCGAGGAAACGCTCGCGAGCTAATGCCTATGGGGAAGCATTTTTCTAATAACTCTTTCGCATTTTGACATTTTTGAATAATTTTTTTTGCATTGGACAGCTAAGGTGCATGCCGACAGCGCACCTTTTTTAACTTTTCGATTTTGATTGCAGATATTTTTTACAGAGTTAGTTTCACTTTCAAAACCGGTTTTGAAACTGAAAGTGCTTTTAAAAAAATATATCTGCAACCAAAATCGAAAAAGTAAAAAAAGGTGCACTATCGGCATGTACCTCAGCTGTCCAATGCAAAAAAAAAAATATTCAAAAATGTCAAAATGCGAAAGAGTTATTAGAAAAATGCTTACCCATAGGAATAGCATTAGCTAGCGAGCGTTTCCTCGAGCGAGGAAAGGGGCCTTAACGAAATTTGCTCCTTTAACAGATATTGCACCTTTTTCGTGATCTTTGACAGAAATCGTGGCTTCTCTTCAATCATTAGATGAAAATCGTGTTTTTTGGAGATCATTTGCGGGAAATCACGCCTTTTTCATTAAGCTTTGGCAAAAGCATGATCCTTTGATAAAATTTGAATCTGTTTCTAATTTTTTTTTTTGATAGAAATTGAGTCTGTTTTGCAATCTTTTGACAAATATGTTTTTTCTATGATTTATTGACAAAATTCATGTCTTTTCTACGAACCTTTGACAAAATTTGCATCTTTTTTCCCAATCCTTTAATAAAAATTGTGTTTCTCTACAATCATTTGATGAAAATTGTCTTTTTTCGATCATTAGACTGAAATCGCATCTTTTTCGCAATCCTTTGGCAATATTCACGTCTTTTTTGCGAGCCTTTGACAAAAATTGCACTTCCTCTCAGGGTTCGCCGAAGTGGGCCCAGCCCGAAAAAACCCGCCCGGGTTTTTTCGGGCGGGCCCACTTGAAAAAACCCACCAAAAAACCCATTTGTGGGTTTTTTCAGATTTTCTCGTGTTTCACAACTGTTTCATTTTTTAATCTAAGATATGAGAATGGAAGGATAAATGCCAATTTAAATATATTTCAAACCAACCATATTTAAAAGAATTTCTAAGTACTATTGATAAAATGATCATAAAATAAATTAGTTTGTAAATAAAGAAGATTTTCATGCCTATATATTTTAAAATGCTTCCAAGTACTTTAAATCTTAATGTATACCTAAAGATGATGCTTGAAATGTGATCCCCATCATGATTGCTTGTATTGTTATAGCTTTTAAGATTAATCACAACATATATTATCCTGCTTCAGTGTTCAATGAAAGTTTATACAGTAATTTTCAACACAAAAATGGTGACAGATTATAATGAAAAAAAAGAGCCAAAAAATTTTGTTATAGTACTTTAATAATAATTTCATTGTTAAAATTATTACTAATAATTAATTTTTTTAAAAAGTAAAATATAATATTTATTATTGTCATTGATTTATAAATTTTTTGTAATCAATTATTTTAAATTGTATTTAGTAGTAAGTACCTTGTTTTCAAACATTCGGAACATATTAACTTAAATAACCCTGATAATATCCAAAAACCCTGATAAAATATAATCTAAAATGTATCCAGATACTTTAAATGACTGCTTACAGATGGCATACAAAACTAAACTAGTAAAACTGTATTGCCATTTATGATCTAACTTTATAAATATGACTGACATTGACTTTTAGATAATGCAATTTAATGCTATTGCAATACAATGTTGCTTAAATTGTAATATATATATATACAATATGTATATATATATATATGTGAATTCTATTTTTTTCTTCACAAAAATAAAAATATTTACATAAATGTTGCTTCTTTAAATTGATTTCTATTGATGTAAATGAAAGGAATCGCATAAATTAGTCTGTTTAACTTAAGATTTATATAAAGAAATTCAGTTGCACTTGGTTTAATACATTATTCTTCCAGTAATCTAGTTCCATGAGATACAAAATAATCTTTTTACATCTATATATATTTTTTCTTTTTATGTGTTTTTTTATTGTTAATCTATACTTAATGCAAAATTATACTTTTGTTTCACTGATAAATGAAAAACTTAGGTACTATGCACATGAAAATTAGAAATTTGGAGAGTTCTCTAAAAATTTTCAATAAAGCCCGAAAAAACCCGGGTTTTAGACTACTGGGCCCAGTGGGTTGGGCTTTTTCAAAAAAACCCGGGTTTTTTCAAACCCTGCTTCCTCTGCAATCATTTGATAAAAACCGTAGGTTTCATTGCAATTATTTGACATAATCACAATTTTTTTTCGATCCTTTGACAGATACCGCATCTATAGCCAGAGTTATGTAATATAGACACACACACACAGAAAATTTTATGAACTTTGCAGAAAGTTTTAGGAAAGAAAAAAAAATATTTTTGTAAATTTTTTTTGTACCAAAAAATAAAAATATTCCCCCAATTTTATGTACGAATTATTTACCGTCAAAACAAAGTTCGTCAACAGACCTCGAAGAAAAATTGCAAATTTCAACAAAGAATCGCGTAAAAAAAGTGCATTTCGACAAAGAATCGGGTAAAAAAGAAACATTTTGACTAAAGACTGCATAAAAGACGTAAATTCTATTCATGAATCGTCTAAAGAATGCAAATTTCGTTCATGGTTTGCATAAAAAATACGAATTTTGTATAGAATCTCACAAAAAAGCGAATTTCGTTCACGAATAGCATAAGAAACACAAAATTGATCTATGATTTACTCAAAAATATGAATTACATCCATGAATCGCTAAAAAAAACACAAATTGCGGCCATGAATCGCTCAAAAATGTGATTTACTGTCATAAATCGCTTTAAAAACGCGAATTATACATCCATAAATCACTCAAAAAATGCACATTTCGCCGATAGATTGCTCAAAAATGCAAATTATGTCATGAATCGCATAAAAATACAGATTTACGTCCATAAATCACACAAAAAACGTGAATTTTGTCGACAGATTGCTCAAAAAAACAAATTATGTCCATGAATTGCATAAGAACAGCAAATTACGTCCATAAATTTCATAAGAAACGCGAATTACATATTTAAATTGCTCAATAAACGCAAATTTCTTTGACAAATCGCTCAAAAAACGCAAATTTCATCGACAGATCGCTCAAACATAAATATGTCCATGATTCGCATAAAAAAGCGAATTATGTCTATAAATTGCATAAAAACGAGAATTATGGCCATGAATTGCAGAAAAAACGTGAATTACACCCACGAATTGCTTAATAAAAGCAAATTTCGTCCATACCAAAATAATATAATGCATAATTTTATTAAACATTAAATTAACTTGCAGAAAATTTTTAACCCATTATAGAGATGAAAATAAGCACTCGCCAGTCGCCACTCGACGACTAAATGTGAAAAATTGACGACTAAAAATGTGGAAAGTACCAGCCAAATGCAGGATTCTCCAAAAAGGTGTTTTGTAAAAAGAATTGCGGTAAAAAACGGCCGCGAATTTTGACAAGATCGCGCAAAAACATGAATTTCGTGCAAATATCGCTAAAAGACATCGTCTAAGGATCGCAAAAAGGATGCAAAAAAAACAGTAAATAACTTTATAAAATTGAAAAAAAAAAGCAATTGTAAGAAAACCCCTGCTTATTTTGTCAAAAAATCAACGAAAACAAACACGTTTTTTGTCAAAAAACGTAAAAACAAATGGGAAAAACGTGAATTTAATCAAAGAAACATGCAAAAGAGTGAATACCATCAAAAAATCGCGTTAACAAATGCGAATACCGTCAAAAAATTGCGTTAACAAACGCGAGTACCGGCAAAAAATCGCGATACCAAACACGATTTTCGTCAAAAAAAAAAAGTAAATTTGAACGCAAAAAAATGCAAAATTTATTTTAAAAAAAGCAAATACAGTCAAAAAATCACGATAGCACTTGAAAACCGTCAAAAATCACGATAACAATCGGCAATACCGTCAAAAAATCGTGATAATGAACACGATTTTCGTAAAAAAGTTTCGAAAACGAACGTGATTTTCGTTAAAAAGTCACAAAATAAACGCAAATTTTACCAAGAGATCGGAAAAAAGAAAAAAACGCACATTGTTAAAAGATTGTGTAAAAAACATATAATGCTAATTTCATGAAAGTCCCCCCCCCCTTTTATTTTTTAGAAAATTTGCTATGATTTTTTTTTTTTAATCAAACCTGCCAGTTGGTAGAAAACATTTTTTTTTTTTTTTTTGGGGGGGGGGGTTACATTTTAATTCTAGATAAATAATTGCAAAAAAGAGGGTTGGGGTTTATTTATGTCGTTAGCTATGCAAGTATCTAAGCATAGTTGGACTTGTGTAGCTAACTACATATGCATATTACATATAACTTTGCTGTTAATTTAAAATAGATTTGAAATTAGTATCTCAAGTTTATTCCAAACAATATAAATTAAAATATTTTTAACTAGTTCATATATTACTTATTCAGCCTATGCTCATGCTCGTATATATCTTGTAATTAAATATTCAGCAACTCAAATGTACTGACTGGCTACTAAAGAAATTATTCTCACTAGCCAATAACTGGCTACTAAAAAAAAAGACAACCTACCGGCCAGTGGCCACTAAGCAAAATTCCTTATTTTCATCTTTAACCCATTATTAAGTGGGCAGAAAGTTTTGGGTTTTATATAGGTCTGTCTATAGCATTGTTTGACAGAGATAGCATTTTTTTCTTGGAATCAGCATGTTTTCAGCATTCGCAATCTATTGACGAAAATAGTTTATTTTTTGCAATCGTTTGACAAAAAGCAAGTCTTTTTTGTGGTGAATTTCCATCCTCTGTAATTTTTAAAAGACGGAATTCTACCTGTGGAAGGAAAACTTTCACCCATGCTATGGTCCCTGCACAAATTATATGTAAATAAAATAATGTTAACCGAACATGCAAGCATCGTTCTTCAAAAAGTCATTTTCCCTCATTCATCATTGTAAAATTTCTCTCCTCACCGAAATGAAATTGAAAATCACGAGAATACTTATGACATATAAACTGGAATTTCTTCTTTAACCCTAAAATAACTCATTTGTGCTGTTTGGGTTGATGAAGGCAACAATAATGGACGATCTTTAAGATTTTGTTCAAGCTGTGAAAAGAAATTTTCTTGATTGGGGATATATCTTTCAGAATTGAAATCAAAGTATGAAGTTAAATAAGAGAAAAAAATGGGTATAGGACAGTTATAGCATTTTAATAATACTAATCTATTTTGTTTTTCCCCTTGTTATATGCTGAATGTGATAATCACAAATGTAGATTTTAAATGGTCACTTGTTCACTATTTATTCCTTGGAAACTGATTAATACTGTATAATGATTTTTTTCAATTTTCTACATTAACTGCAATTATTTAATTTAAATTATTTCCAAATAAAATTATACTACTTATATATCCAACAATGTTTATTTTTATCAATGAATATGCATATGTAATAAAAAGTGTATATGTAATTTTAAAAAAAGAGGGGGGGGGGAGTTTAAAAACAAAAAAAATTGGTAAATAAAAAAAAAACAGATTTTCAACATGCACAAGCAACAGAAAATAATTTGAGAAAGTAACAAAAATTTCATTAATAATAATAATCTTTAAAAAAATCAAAATTTCATTGCTATTAAATACATTTTATATTACTTTTAAGTAATAACAATTATTTCAAACAAATTTTTCTATCAAATATTTTTTCTTTCTGAAAATTTGCAATTCAATTTAGTGTTCAAACACAATAAAATTGACTGGTTCTCATACATAAAAACCAAGCAAAAACGTTTTATAGTTTTCAGTAAAAGCAAAAAAATTTATACGGAATGCTGTCAAAGTTTACATTTTGTATGCAATAGCATGTTAGAAGAAAAAGAAAAATGCTGTGCTGACTAAACAATCAGCATTGAATTCAGGTGGTCTGGTAGGGAGGGGTATTCCTCTCTTCCCCCCCCCCCCGTCGAAAATGCGAGATTTTGTGTTTTCAATGACCAAAAAGTGCAATCCCCCACTGGAGATACAGAAATACGAGCTCTAACAATTTTAGGCTTACGGCTAACTTATGCACTTGATTAGATGCAGTTAAAAATAAAAAAATTCTACATACAAATCTGATATAGAACGTGAAAAAACAATACAGTATAAACAAAAAATTCATGCATATATTATACAGTTTACCTTGCTTTTCGGAAATGTTGCTTTGAAGAACATTTGTCGATCGCCGATACATGCTCGTTCAACAACCAAAACAAACTGGACGCCACGCCATTATTCTGTAAGTTGGTTGATTGGTGGTCTTTCAAGATCGGTGCAGAATCCTCCGCGGAAAATCTCGAGTGTTTGGATCTGTCATGGCTTCCTGCATCTATCTCGATAGAGATCGCAAGAAGCCATTGATCTGTTTAGGGGCGTTCGGTGCGCAAGATTTTGTAAGGTTTGTACTGCTATTGTTTTATGTGTTGTAAAAGGTTTTTTTTTCATTGAATTAGTTAATAAAGAGTTTTTATAAACAGTTCAGTTGCTTTGTATTTTTTTTTATTCTCAATTACATAATTAAATTAAATTTTACTTAAAAATAAGAGCAGAAAATTAAATTCAAATTAGCTTAAATAAAATTTAATATTTTTTTACAAATTTTTTCAATAAATTTTAATAATTAAAATATATTTTTAATTCATATGCACTATTTTTAATAATTAAATAATACGAATTTAATTCATATGCACTATTTTTTAATAATTAAATAATTTTAATTATTAAAAAATTATAAATAATTATTAAATTTTATAATAATTAAATTATAATTTAAAAAATATTTTTTTTAATTAAATAATAATAATAAAATTAAATAAATTTATTAAAATGCAAAATTTCCTACACTTATATTCAAAATATTTAAATAAATATTATTTAAGTTAACTTTAAAAAAACAATGTTAACATTAAAAAATTGTCCCCAGATTTTGCTAGATTTTCTATCAAGATCTATATAGATAACCCTTATCGATCTACACAAATCTACACAGATTTTCTGAATGCTGTACAGATATTACATTTCACTATTTTCAGGATTTATTTAATAGATTAATATAGTAATATGCATGTGTTATTAAAATAAACACATAATAAATATGCTGCGAAAATCATACTACAAAGTTGATTTATATAGATATTTTATTATCATATAATAATAATAATAATAAAATAATAATTAATTATAGTAAAAAAAAATACGTGTTATTTATATTATGATGAAATCTTCTTTAAATTAACTTAAAAAACGCTATGGTATCACTAAAAAGTTGTCTCCAGATTCTGATTGATTTTCTATCAAGATCTATATAGATAACCCACATCGATCTACACAAATCCACACAGATTTTCTAATTGCTGCACACATATATAAATTACTACATTTTGTTACTTTTTATAGTTAATTTAATCAAACAGTAAGCTGATATACTTCTAATATTAATATAAATACATAAAAAATGCGCTTCGAGCTATATGCTACAAAATCAATTTATATGGATGTACCTGGGTTTCTCATGGGCAAATGGGCCCAGCTAAAACCCATCTGCCCATATAGGACCCATGTGGAGCCCACATGGGCCCATAGTTCTGTGCTGCCTGGGGAGTCATAAATTTCTTGTAGAAAGTGTGCTCGTTCAAGAGCTAAATCAAATGTGGAAATATTTTCCTCGATAATTTTTCTTCTGATTTGTTTAGGCAAAGCCTGAAGAAAATGAGTAAATTTTAGAGAATCTAGAGCAGCTGGATCCAATTTGGGATAGGCAAGCCGAAGTTGTTTATCCAGGCGGAAAGAAAAATTTTTAACAGATTCATTGGATTCTAACTTTAAATTTTGCAGAGACTGGAGTGAATTAACTTTTCTTTTGGGCATAAAATAGTCTATAAACACTTTACGAATGGCTTGAAAGTTGGAATTCTTGAATTGAGACTGAGTTTCAAGAAATAAGTTTAAAGCGCTGCCCTCAAGCTTTGATTTAAAGAGAACAAAAAATTCTTTATCTGAAAAATTATTTAATTCTTGTAAGTCCGATAATTGATCGAAAAAAAATTCTACAGTTTGTGGATTTCCATCAAAAGGTTGAATCGCAATATTTAATTTGGATTTGGGAGGCATGATGAGAACAATTGAAAATAAACTCTCACTAAATGTGCCAATAATATGTTATAAATTAGTTACATGAAAAATATATGAACTTAATTTGATATATATTTTAAAATAATGACGAACTTCATTTATGTTATACATCATTTTTATATGTTAACAAAAATAAAGAAGAAGTTGCCAACATATTTTACTGAGCATTCGATCAAGAAAAACAGACATTAATATTTCTTTTTAGTTTCTAATCTCCCAAGTTTGGAAGAAAATATTAGATTTCAGAATGTTTATGTAAACAGGATAATACGTGTTCTCGAACTTGTTAAAACAAGATAAACAATTCACTTTAAAGTAATTAGTTCTATACCAATTATATAACATCTGTTCTCAAATTTATGAAAACAAAAATAGCAAATTATATGAAATTGATTACTTATATAAGCAAGTTTCAACACAAAACATGATAAATAAATAAAAAATGTAAGCATTGCATGATGAGAACATATTCACTTCTGAAATTTGAAAATTGAGAACATTTTACTTATATATATATATATATATATTCAATATGATAAAGAAAATATATGTTGAAAAAAATGTCATGTCGAATGCTTTCGACAAGATCACGGTACCAGAAATAGAATGTTATGTTTAGTGGGGGAACGTTTCTAACGACGACGTTCCGAAAAGGAAAAATTAAAGTGTGTAATCGTATTTTATTAGTACACTGCGTTGAATTTGGCCGCAAACGACCACATGACATGAAGTAATCTAAAACAACTTTATGGAAAAATATGTGCCATATTCACAGAAAAATATGATTGAAAAAAAAATCAAAATAGAGCTTACCTGTATAAGCTTGAATTAAGAGGTGAGCAGAAATACGCAAAAGAATAATCTCAGAAGACTTACTCATAAAGAAAATTTCTTTATTTATTTTTTTAATAAAGATGGATGAATATAATTCTTTGAGAAATAATATTACTTTTGGTAAGAAAAACAGCTCTCTTGTTTTTAGAGCGAGGCATGGAAGGCACATTTTTTTTACTTGCACAAAAATATATATATAATAGAAGCACTTATTCCAAATAAATTATACATTTTTCTTGAATTCTCTTGGAGATTAAGGGGAACAAATTAACATAAAACGAAGAAGTGGTCCATCCTGTATATAGCATATAATGTAAGGCTAACGGAATATTCTAAGTGAAGAATTGTTTCAACAATTTTAAAAAAATAATATTCTTTCAAGAAAATTCAGCATTCTCAATATCGAAACATATTTTCTTCATATGAAATTTTCTTTTAGAAAAACAAAAGTTTTTTTTTTTTTTTTTTTTTTTTTTGAACGAACAAATCCTTGTATATCTTCACGGAGGGATAACAGTCTCTCCTTGCGTTTTTAAATAATTCCATTTTTTCGCATTTGACAATGCTGAACGTTAGTCGTAAAAAGCCGAACAAATCATTTCTATTAAAATCGCACACATTATTTTTGCAGGCTTTTATTATCGTAGTTCTGCAGACGCTCTGAGTCGAAACCGCCTCCCCTCAGTTCTGCTCTTTTCACAACTGACCAAACGACCGTGGCCGCTCCGGAAAGAAGGCGTGGGTTGCCATAAAAATAAAAATACGCCAACTGGCGAGGCAAAAGGAAGTGGCGAAAAATAGAGAGGCCAAGCGCATCGCTACGAATAAGGAAACGGTATTTTAAGAAAGAACTTTTATATCAGCAGAACGATGCGGAGCCAAAACTTGACACCATCACGCACTAACTTTTAAATTACGTAACAGAAGAATAGTACCTGATAGGACAATAGGAGGAGTCATAAAACGGAAGTCGACACCCCATCGGACATTCTAGAAAAGACGGGAAACCTTCAAAACCGGAAGGAACAAAATTTTTAACTGATTTCAACATTTGAAATCAACAAAAAGTTAGGTAATAAAAATAACTTTACAGGAGAGATTAAAAAAAAAAACGAGAATTTAAGATAATTTTTAGAATGCGAAATATATAATAAATGAATAAAGATAAAACCAAAAATAGACGATAAATTAAATTAAATAAAAAATATGGCAGTGATTAAGAGTAACCACAACAAGTACCAAATTTTTCTTTACATAATATCTTAATATAAAATAATGTTATTTTCAGAAAATATTACAGACAATGTTATACATATTATCTGTAATGAGAATAAAAATTAATTAATAAAAATTATTTGAAAAATTAGCAGGTTTACTGAATGTTTGTTTTTCATTGAGCATGCATGAAAACTAAAAAAAAATTGCTCTGCATATTGTATTAGCTAAATAAATAGAGCAATTTTTGTGGAAGTCTCAAAAATGTAGCTTGAAAATTCTGAAAGTGATCGTCGAAAGAATAAGCTCTAAATCCTTTGTTCAAAAATGAAACAAAAAATGAGAGATGGCATCGTATCATATTGTGTATCTATATTGACACTAATCAATGAATAAATGGATATAACTTTTCCCATAAACTGTACTACGAAAATTTAGTGGTGAAAATATACCAATCCGGTCGAAGCTTTTTCATTCCAATTATATTCCCTACTAAAACCATTTAGAAATATATAACACAGTCGATGAAAAAATATATTTTGTATTTTCCTTGCTAATAAGAAGTTACAAATTTAAATAAATGAGATTAAACAAACAGCGTATTTTTTGACAATTAAATCAGCATTGTAAAATATCTGTGTGTGTGTGCGTGTTAATAACTTACACTATTGAACTTTATGGTTCTTCTCTGTCAAAATAAGTTTATTTATCTCATACTGGATTTTGTCGTATTTATCATATTCAAAAGGGTATATCTGATCTGTTTTGCAAGACATATGTCTGAAAATTTGCTCAGAGTTTTCGTGTTAATTTTTTTATCTTATTATTATTTAATTGCCTCTAGAATTTTTATTAGACGTTAAAATTTGGAAAATAAATTCTTAAAACTAAAAGTCATCCTCAAAAATTATTAATTATTAAATTTTAAATTTATTAAAGCTAACTGTACTACTTTTTGTAGGCATGGATTTTAAGAATGTTTGTTTCGAAAAATCTGTTTAAAAATTGTCCGTAGGAACTGATACTTTACATCACCGTTTGTCTTCTCCATAAAACTCGAATAAACTTTCATATTTGCTAAAAATTGCTCTTATTGTTTAATTAAAAAATAAGCTGTAATTGAAAAAAACAACAGCTATATCCTTCCTTCAAACACTAGCATTTAGTATGTAAATGAAATGTGCAAAGCTTAATCAGAATCGGTACGAAGGTTTTTGGAGAAATTTTGACTAACGACTTTGAAAAAAAAATGTTTTGAGCAAAACGCAAAATGTTTCAAACCTCTTTTAATATTGATTTATGATTTTTACACATTGTTGTAATGTCCTAATGTATATTTAAAGTTTATGTTGCTTGAAATTACTCAGTAATGAAACATTTGTTTTCTAAAATAAATATATTTATTAAAGTTTAAAACTAGTCACAAATTTGGAAAAATCGATTTGAGTTTTTAGAGTCTTTTTCAACTCACAGGTAACTTTTGTTTAGTTCCGTAATAGATGATTATACGTAAGTAAATAAAGATATGTATCGTACTGTAATTAAATTAAAAAACACGTTTTTCTAAATTTTAAGCGTATTGATGATTTCCCTTGATGCCTCAAAAAATACTGAATCGATCCATTTGCATTTTATCAACTTTTTACTCATAAAGAAAGTTATACATTAGATTAGAATGAAGTTTTTATTTTAAATCACAAAAACAGCCGTTTTATTATATAAAAAATTAATTATATGCATAGAGTAACCTCCATTTTGAATTAAAAAAAACAACTGTTGATAAAATTCTTTCTTCCAGTTTCTTCAAAAAAAATATTCAACTTATAACTGCTATTTTTTTCGTGATAAAGAGGTTTAAAGATACAACAAAGATCCAACAAATAATAATACTAATACTAATAATAATAATAATAATAATAATAATAATAATAATAATAATTTCTTTAAACATATTTAGATTTTTTTTTTTATATTTCAAAATTATCTTTAGCCGTTGTAGTATAAAAGATAAATGACTAAAAAATGTTAATTGTTTAAAAAGCAAAAAAATACATGAAAAACACAATTTTTTTCTAGAACAGAACAATGAACAAAAAAAAAAAATTTTTTTTTTTTAAATTTTGACAGACAGTTGAAAAGCGCTTATGCATTTATTTTGTCTGTCTATATCTGTATGCTCTAAATCGCGTAAATATATTGGGGTTCCCATGCAGTTAATATAAATTATTGAGGTTTGTCTGGGCCTAATCAGTATTGATTATGAAGTGTGCAGCACATTTATAGGCCGTTTACAGACATTCAAATCAATGTTGTTACATTGTTGAAACATTTTCAAACCTATTGAAACTGATATATGTCATGGAAGTGCACTAGAAGATACCTGCAGTTCGTTTACAAATACACACTTAAGAAATCCGTTATATTTCAAGTTATGGAGAAAAATAATGTTCGATGTATTTTAATCATGTCATACTATTAAAAACATAATGAAATTTTTATATATTGTTGGAGTTCACTAAAACTAAGGAGTTCAAAGCATTTATCATTCATTTATAGAAACTACGCCAAAGAATTTGGCCATATAATTTTTATAGGGAGAAACAGTCTTCAGCGTATTTTGATTATGCTGCATTATTTCAAATATAGTGAAACTAATATTACTGAGGATTGCAAAAATGCATTTGTTGTTTAACATGATGTTCAGGACATCTGGATTTCAAATGCGTATATTATATATTTACTTAGGTTTTGGGTGCGGCTTGTCGAGCCACAACACCTAGTTAAACATGTTTACTTAAGTATCTTATTTATAGTATTAAACTGCGAGGATGCCACGTTTTGCCAAAATTTGTTTTGAAGCCTTAAAGTATTATTGTCATAATTTATAAATAGAATCTGAATAAATACACTGTAGAATAAAATTTTGAAATATACGGAAATCGTGATGCTGATATTTTTGTAAAATTACTTTCCCTATGAATTTCAGTTACAAGAATCGAAAGATTAATCTATAACAAGAAGAGAAATAAACTATATAATTTATAGTACACAAGCAATACTTAGAGAAACAGAGTTTGAACTTACGATCTTTGACTTTCAAATATCGCAATTTGTTGCGTTTATATATGCACGCATATTTCTGTGTATTATTATGTTCTTAAACATATTCCACACTAATATTATTTCATATAAGATTGTCTAATAATCTGTTCTTATACATGGAGATGTTTGTACATATACTTCTTTGTGATATTCTGTTCTTACGTTGTATATCTGTGTAATATTCTTATACGTATTTCCGTGTAATACACAAAATATCCAGATATATGTGCAATATTGAAAAATTTCAATTACATGAGTAAGCCAATTTGGCTAAATTCGTAATATTTTTTATCGTTTACGTATTTGTTCTTATGATTACCGATTTCAGTTCAAAGCAATATTAGCAAAAAAATATTGCTGTAGATTTTGTTTCGAATGATAATAAAAAGTAGTCGTTTGGGGACTTCCATCTATTGATGGCTATGTACTTACTCATTATGGATCTGCATACTATAAATATGAAAATAAAACATGTGAAATCTGTTTATAAAATTCACTGGAAATTCAAAAGTAAAATGTTAAACGCATATTTAAATATTTTTAATGCATAGTAATGTTCTATTATGGAACAGTGGGCACTACATGATTATGCCATCATTCCATTTGGACATATAATATGTATCACCAAACTATTACTAACGTATTCAAATTGGCATAATGTTTATTTTAAATAACGAAATAACAAATGAATTAGTAAAAGATTAATAACATTACAAATGAAACATCGAATTAAAAATAACTTCATGACTTAACAAACACATTTAGCGTGTTTAATGTCAAGTGAAGGTGATATTTACGATAAGCCATTATTCTCATTTAATGATACAGTTTGACGACAGTCTTTTGATCGAGGGGATAATCAAATAATACCGAATTGCATGAAAAAAGCATCTTTCTAACTCCAAAAAATGATAATTATATTAACTAACAGTTTACTGCTTTGGATTAAGCGTCTCATTTCAAATTAAATATATCTTACGGATAGAAATTTGAACGAAATACAATGTTAAGAAAAATCGAAGAATGTTTAAAATAATATTACAAATATCCCGGATACTAATTATCCGATAGCCTTCATTCTTTAAGCAAAATTTATGGGCATTTTATTGTCTTTTATATCCATTCCTTAAAATAAAAAATTCCAAATTATTTATAAATCTTTCATCTGAATGAATATTTCGAGAGACCGAAAAAAATGGTTCTGGATAATCGAGGTTACTGATATTAAATATCTTCTTTACATTTTTATATGCTGAATACATACTAAATTTCAAGTAGCTGTTTCAATTTGGTCGAGACATATGTGATGTTGAAAGTAACATAACATCACAATGGATAAGTAATAAATAGAGAACTATTATGAATACGTTAAACCCATTGTGAAGACTTCTAAAAAAGTATTTTTATTTATTTTGATTTTTACTCTTAATTATTATTAAATGCATTTACTTCGTGAAACACGTTTTTTAAGAATTTTGATTTATTTAAAAAATAAAACATATTTAAGTTAGCAGTTTAATTTAACGTAAAAGAAAAGTTAAATCAATTTTATATGTATGACAATCACTTTATTTTTATGCATTTTTGAATTAATTTCAAACTGTAATTATATAATAAGTCAAAAACGTAAAGTAACGCTAAAATTTGATGGAATTTTTTGAAGTATAAATTGTATCTTTGATAGATATACTGAAAATGAATATCAAACAAGTATTTTTATTTTAATCACTTTGACCATATTCTATAAAATATTTGATTAATCCCATAAAATTTTCATAAAGGTCTTTTTATTTGGAATAAAAAGTGAAAAATAATAAAATAAAAGAAATATTTGATTCTTCCATAAAATTATTCTGACAATAAATAATAATTGATGTATAAAACTGTAAATGGAAATTTGCTTTCAAAATGTCCATATCTGGGTGATAAAATTGTCTTAATATTTCATTTTTCAGACAAAATTACAATTTTTTTATTTATGGGGTAGTTTTAAATATAGTACATTTTGATATCTTGCCAATTCATTTAACATTTCTCGAGGTTTATTTAGTTAAACGAACAGATTCCAAATTTTATTATTGAATAGAATTTATAGCTTCTGTTTACGTATGTCGTGTTTTTATAACTTTATTTCATAAGAAAAACTTGATAATAAGATTTTTGTCCGATATCCAAAAAAATATTTTAAATTATACACATATTTCAATGGAGCATTATGTACAGCACGTTCGATAAACCGACTTCCCATCTAAGTATTTTTTTTATTATAATGAAAAGTCTTGAATTGTTAAGAAAACTTACAGAATGATTTCTATTAAGAGAGCACTCCGACCGAAATGGCTGCTTGATACCACTAAGGTTTTCTGGCATTTGTCGCCTCAATTAAAAACAGAATTCTCGATATTTAATAAAGCAAATAATACAAAATAGGGCCAAATTTGTACAGCCATTTGCGATTTTAGACTTTTTGTTAAATATCTAGAAAATTACACGAGAAATGGTTCTGAAACTATAACTGCGTAAGTATAATAGTGCACTTCATACATTTCCGTGAAAAGTTTTTCCCAAAATTCCATAGGGAACTGTCAACAAATGGAAAAGCAACGAATATTTTTTGGATAACTCTATCAAAACTAACATTCAAACTGTAGATTATGATGAAGTGGATTATTGTAATAAACTGTTTTAATTTTCATGCGAAATGCATGTATACTCGAAGAAAAATTAAGGTCTGTTTTTAAAAAAACAGTACCAATATTTCTTTATATAAAATCTTAATATAAAATATTGTTATTTTCAGAAAATATTACAAACATTACTCTCCATATTACTTGTAATTAGAATTTACAAATAATAATAATAAAAATTATATGACAAATTAGCAGGTTTACTGAATATTTTTTCATTTCGCATGCGTAAACGCTATAAACATTTCATTTGCATATTGTATTAGCTAAATAAATAGAGCAATTTTTGGTGAAGTCTTAAAAACTTAGCTTGAGAATTCTGAAAGTGATCGTCGATAAAATAAGCTCAAAATCTTTTGTTCACAAAATGAATCAAAAAATGAGAGGTTGTATCCAAATATATTAGTACTTGTCATATTGTTTATTTATATTGATATTAATCATTGGATAAATGGATACAACTCTTCCCATATAGTGTACTACGAAAATTTAATGATGAAAATGAACTAATAGGTCGAAACTCTTTCATCCCAGTTATATCCAATACACCAACCATTTAAAATTATACAAAAGTCTCGACGAAAAAATGTATTTTGTATTTTCCTTGCTAATAAGATATTACAAAGTTAAAGAAATAATATGAAACGAACAACCTATATTTTGGACAATGAAATCAGTATTATATGATAGTTGGGCGTACTGGTTTTAATAACATACACTACTGAACGTGACAGTTCTGCTCTGTCATTATAAGTTTAACTCAAAAGTCAGTACATGTTTATCTCAAAATGGATTTTATCATAATTTATCGCATTAAAATGTATACCTGATCTTTTTTGCAAGATATGTGTCTGAAAATTTGCTCAGAGTTTTCATGTTATTTTTTTCTATTATTATTAAATTGCCTTTAGAATTTTTATTAGATGTTAAAATTTGGAAAATAAATTCTTAGAACTAAAAGTCATTCTCAAAATTTGTTTATTATTAAATTTTTAAATTTATTATAGCTAACTGAAATAGACTTTGTTGGCATGGATTTTAAGAATGTTTGTTTTGAAAAATCAATTTAAAAATTGTCCGAGGGAGCTAATACTTTTCATCACATTTTCTTTTCCAAAAAAACTCAGATTTAGTTTTTGATTTTCGCTAAAATTTGTTCTTTTTATTTAATTAAAAAATAAGCTGTAATTGAAATAAAAACAAATATATCCTTCATTCAATAACTAGTATTTAGTATGTAAATAAAGTGTGCAAAGTTTAAGAAAAATTGGTCCGAAGGTTTTCGAGAAATGTTGACTACCGACTTAAAAAAAAAAAAAAAAAAAAAAAAAAAAAAAAAAAAAAAAAAAAAGTGTTGACCAAAACGCGATCACATTCAAAAATATTCTTGCAGATTTCAAATGTCAAAAACAGTGAGGGATAAAAGTCATATTTATAACCTTTTGGGACGAGCGTTTTTTGCGGAATTTTTAATCGTTTACTTTCGGTTTTTAAAACCAAAAATTTTTACATAATTTTATCTTTAACATGCCGAGATAACTACAGGCAATCTTGGCTGTAAAAATTTATCGCTGAGAAAAAGCGAGGATTCGCAGCACTTTATGTGCACGTATACCGGTCATTCATTCCCAATTGGCTAACTCATATAAACAATTTTATGCTAAAAGAACTTCACTAATACTTGTTAGTTGGATATCAAATGCACGGAGTAAAATCATGTAAAAGTATGCCATCAATGAAATTAAAATCTGTATGTTAGTAAATGTTTAAAAAATGGAAAAAAAAAAAAATCCAAACTGTTTTGGCCGTAGTAAGTTGACATTAAAATAATTTTAATCTCAAAAAATTTTTGGAACAAATATACTATAAAAATTTAAAACAACCGAAATAGGTCACTGAAACTATTAAATAAAAATATAGATGTAACAAAAAATTTGCAAAACGTAGCACAGCAACACCATATCTTGGACAATTTATGCCAAAACGTAAAATAGCCTCTGAATACGGTATGGTGTAAAAGAATCTGAAGTTTGATGAAATTCTGTGCATTAGTTCTTGAGATATAGCTAGTTTAAAAAAAGTGTAAAATATAGCACAGCAGCACCATCAGTTGAAGGATTTATAACAAAACGTACTCATCGTGTAATTATGTTATACGTCATTTTGTAACAAAATCTGAAGTTTGATGAAATTCTGTGCGTTGGCTGTTGAGATATAGCTATCGGAAAAATCGTGCAAAATGCAGCATAGGTGCACCACTTGTTGCAAGGTTAATACCAAAATGTAATCAGCGTCTAATTATGTTATATATTCTAGTGTAACAGAATCTAAAATTTGATGAAGTTCTCTGCATTAGTTCTTGAGATATAGCTATCGCAAAAATCGTGCAAAATGTAGCATAGCAGCCCCACCTATAGGGCAGTTCACACCAAAACCTTATCAGCGGCTATGTATCTCAAGGTATCGCGGAATTTGAAGTTTGGTGAAATTCTGTGCATTAGTTCTTGAGATATAGCTATCAAGAAAATCATGAAAAACGTGGCATAGCAGCGCCACCTACAGGCCAATTTACACCAAAACTTAATCAGCGTCTATGTATATCAAGGGGTAACAGAATCTGAAGTTTGGTGAAATTCTGTGCATTAGTTCTTGAGATATGGCAATCTTGAAAATCATGAAAAACATAGTATAGCAGCGCCACCTGCAAGCCAATTTTCACCAAAAACCAATAGTCACTAATTCATATCAAGGTCTAACTGAATATAAAGTTTTATTAAATTTCGAGCATTAGTTCTTTAGATAGAGTGCCCACAAATTTTTTGTCACATACAGACAGACAGACAGACAGACGGACAGACTCACAGACAGACATTTTCTAAAAATAGTCAAAACTTGTTCAGGACCTTCTAAAACGTATAAATCCGTCGAAAACCGGAAGTCGAAAATTTTCATGAATCCAATACTTTCTTCTTGTAAAGATAGAAGAAAGTAAAAAATTAACATATTTCACCGGAAAAGTTGCAAAATTTATGTATAAAAAATAATAATCAAATATTATAATTGTTAAGGGGTCATACGACTGTTAAAAAACAAAAAATTACAAAAATTGTATCTTTTTCGACATTCTATATTTTGAAAAATATGAGTCTTAAAATCATAATTTTTTTTATATTAATAGATCAATGTTTTATGTATACACATATACTGCATTCTTGTTTGAATGTTAAAAATAATTTCTTTTAGAGAATCATGAATAATCAGCAGTTTCCTGTGCAAAAAGTGTGATATCAAACGTAACGCACTTGAATACTCAAATTATATTGAATTTAAAACAAAATTTCTGTTTTTAACGCATATTACAAAAGCAAAAGGTTAATTTGAACCTAAATTTGTATATATTTAAACCATATTTCCATTTTTAAAATTAAACTGAAAATAGTGTATGTATCTTTCTCGTTAAGAAATTAAATTTTATCTATGCATAAAAAATGTGTACTTTAGCAATCTGAAAGAAAATTTAGATTCGGTTTCCAGAAAATGTCATATTGTATCATCTGTAAAGATTTCATGCAAAAATATTAAATAGTTTTAGAGATAACATGTGCGTTATGTGAAAAAACACATTTTGAGCTAAATCACTTTGAAGTATTTTTTTTTTTTTTTTTTTTTTTTTTTTGTGCTGAAACTGTTTACAGTAAACAGCTAACACGTTTTTAATAATAACTTCCGTAATTATGGGAGCTTTTTCAAGGGGATTAACTTAAAACACGCAGAAAAGGGTAATCTTTCCTGTTACTGTTTTTTTTTAAATCGAATTTTTTGACGGTTTAATAGTTGCATGACCCCTTAAGTCTACTAATTTTGTACATTTAAATCCAGGCACTTCCTAAAGTAACTCTACTAACTGTAATTCTACTACACAGGTTATTCTTACCCTGCTATAATCACTAATTTTTAAGCCATTAGTTTTAGGTGTATACTTCCAATTTCGATAGACTTTAGTTCTTAAACATCTAATTAAAATATTTGACCACGTTCGGAAAACTTTTTTGCTTAAAAAAAACTACATCATTAAATAAATGCATATATTTTTAGTCGAATTGTAACAATAAAATTGTGACTATTATAAAAACCGATTGATTTTTTCATAACTTTTTTTAAATTGTTGTCTTTTGCAGTTTTGTTTTAGCAAAATTCCATATTCAAAGTTGATAGGGTATGCTCAATTACACTTGAACCTCCCCCAATCTGTGAATTAAAATTAAGAATATCTTCAAAATTTCTTGAAGTATTTCAAATTGTGCCAAAAACTACGTACTTTTTAAGAAAAAAAATAATTTATATTTGATTACGCGTAATTATTGTTGTTATATAAGATGAAAATCAATTTTCAACGTTACATTCCTGCGTGATTCCGAGTCGTCTTTGCATCCCATACACTTCCTGGAAGTATGGTGGTCTGGTAGTAAAACACCCAGGAGTAATACCATTGAAATGTCGGACATGTGTCGGAAGCGCCCTCTATCAAAAAATAAGGACATGGAAGCTCTACGTCATTTTGAATAAAATAATTACCAAGGAAATGACCTACACGCAAACCGCAACAAAATCAATTAATTTTTCCAATGTTTATGAGCGTTTAAAATCTCCCCCTCGGTTCACAGTTAAATTTTCGCTACTTAACCGATCACCATGTTTCCGATTTTGGGCTTAAAATTTAAGTTAAAATCTAAACTTTAGAATAATTTCAACCCCATACACAAAAGAACGGCAAAAAGTATTTGTTCGTTACTCTGAAGTCTAAAGCGCCCTCTATCGACAATTTTTGAACTTAACCTTTAAAATTAAAAAAATTAAAAATCGTGATGTAAAGAATGATTTTAGAGAAAACCGCAAACAAATCTACCCTTTTTTCTAATTTTTATCAGCGTTTGAATTTTTGGACCTTAAACTTTAATGGCCCCTAGCTCCTACAGAAGACGTTTGCGCCCCATGGTTTCCTATTTAATAATGTTTGCCTTTATGACTACTATCACCCCTCAAAGTTTGTCGGTCTGGTAGCGAAACACCCTGTATACGATATATCCTATACGATATAGTATTCCTAAGTAAATTGTATGTTGAAGTATACAATAAAACAATTTAATGCATTTCATGTTTAGGAAGTTTTTTGCAAGTGAGTTGTTTGGTTTAAAAAGAAAACCGGAATGTAAACGGAATGGAGGAAATTTTTCACATCCCTAAAGTAATTGACCTTTTTCCTTTTATGATGGTCAGATCGGAATGCGAAGAAAATGAAGATGGATGGTTTAATCTTGAAATACCGCAAGTATCTTCTTAAAGTTAAGAAAAACAGTATGTTCTTGATTCTTTCGGGCAGAAAAAAATCTGTTTTTAAATGAATAATTTTTGATGAATGAGTCATTTTCTTAAAAGTGAATTCTTAAAAAAAATGTTTTGAAAAATATTACTTTCTACGGTTAAAATGTATAAAAATGTCTTAAGTAAATTTGACTGGTATGCTTCATTTTATAGATTCAAGAAAATATTTTTAGTAACTAAATCTTTAAATTTCAGCTTTACCCCTTTCAAGGGTGGTGGCTAGAGGGTCTAGCCACCTAATTTTAATTCCAAAATTGACAAATGGCACCAAGAATATTTTAATAAAATTTTAATTTTTCAATGAAAATTCTAAATAGCAATTTTTTATTTTCTAAGAAGTTTGTTTGAATATTCTGGTGTCAGTCAGTTATTTCATCCTTTTACGTGCGTAATTCCTCTGCCCCTGAAAGGGTTAAAAGTGCTTTTTGATTGTAATTTGTTACTTTTCTTTATGGAGTAGTAAATTTGTATTCCAAACAAAAAATAAGCAAACTGGTATGCACCGTATGCTAGAGAGAAAATCTGAACGTTATTACAATCAACACATATTTTTCTTTTGGAAGTGTTATATATGTTTACATACTTTTCATAGACAACAAAAAGGTTGATAATAGCAAAAATAGGATTCAACATAACCAATGGTCTTCTATCTGTTAAATTATCAAAATTATATAAAGCACAAATAAATGTACCTTGAAAGTTAAAAGACCTGTTAAATACTAAAATTAATCCTATCCAAGCAATCTATAGATCTGGAACATAAATCATACCTTTCCAAAAATGATAGTAATAAAGAAGATATCATATTAAATTGGCCATATATAAGATTATCAAAATTGGCTCAAATTTAACCTATTAAAGTGGATTTTAATAGATCGATAACTATCTTTCGTACAAATAATTACCAGGAAGCTATTATACGAGTATTAGTTGAAAAAATTGCTAATAAAAAGAAAGTTTGCAATAATACACTATCATGCTAAATCCATGGGGTTTGGAGAGATCTGCTGCAAAATGATATAAATGCTCGTGTTTTGAAATTTTAATACCAAAAACTGAAATCTCATCTCACATACAAAATTAAAAATTCAATTATAATAATTTTCTTCTAGACAATTCTCGAATAAGCGCAAACAAAAAAAAATAATGACATCATTTGAATCCCCATTGATGACAGCCATGGAATTATCGAAAACGTAAACTCAATAATTACTTAGACGTATTTAACGTTAAAGTTATCCAAAATTGTCCAATCAAAAAAAGTTTTAAAGGAGCAAAAATTATGCATAGGAATTTAATAATTTAATCTGAAGATATACATTACAAGATCCCGGGGTGCAGATTGCATTTATTCTTTTATTTTGACTTTTTTTGTACTATTATTTCCTTTTTTAAACATATTTTAGGAATGGGTGTCATTTTAAATTGTTGCTAATTGTAAAAATCTGTACAATGAATAATATTTCCTTCAAATTAAAAACTTATTTACATGTGAAGATTATAAATAGAAAAAAAAACTAAAATTAAATGACTACGTATTAAAAGAAGGAAAATGCTAAAAATTACGACATAAAAACTAAATTTACAAGAGCAATTTAATTTTAGCACTATTCAAGCGACTTTAAAGAATGAACATTAGGGTGGAGTGAAAAATCGAAAGTTGGAATTTTGATTTTGGATAGCAGCCAAAAATTGCCTTTTTGTACCTGTAATAGATGTGCAAAATTTCATGAATTTTGAAAAACTTCTTGAGTCCCCTACCAGGCCATTTATATTTTCATTGATTTATACGATAGATTTTTACCATAAATTGTACATTAACAGGATTTTTTAATGATATTGTTTGATATTTTTATATTTAAAATGTATAGTGTAATTCCTTTCATCATTTTCAAACTTTAAGTTTTTATTTTTAAATATTTGAAACGGTTTATTGAGTTTTAAAAATTGTATGTTGTCATTTTTACAGTCAAAATGAGTAAGTGTGTAAGCAAATCGAAATTTACCATTACTAGAAGTTGGTGATCCTTCAAAACTAAATAAAGCTGTTTTGCCAACAATAGCAGAATGCTATATAATATTATTATTGTACAAAACAATAAATAAAACACACCAGTAATTGTAAAGTTTTGCCAAAACCAGAGGTAAAAAAAAAAAAAAAAAAAAAAAAAAATCCTGAGAGAAATCATCGAAGGCATTAGTAATTGTAGTTTCCCAAAGATGTATTGATCAAATGATAGACAACAATTTTTCTGTTAATCAGAAGCTTATTCAATTCCCCAAAATGAAAGAAAATTATGGAAAATTGGAGATATATGGAAGAACTATAAGTTACAAACATAATCTCTGATTTTAACAGTCAAATGAATTGTATTTGGGACACATTACACCATCTTTTGGACCAGGAAAGATCATTGCAGGAAGTATTAAAATATTGCACTGAAAAACATTTAAACCTTGATAAATTTATGACAATAGGTTGTGACGGAACAACTGCAAAAAGTAAGATAAAAAATCATGCTAATGATTCTTGAAACTAAGATTTAGTCTTCTGTTTTAGTGGTTAATATGTCAGCTCTCTGCAAACGAATTGCCGCAACCGATTGTTTATCAAGTCATTGAACTTGATAAACGAAATAAAGGCTCACGAGCTTTTCCTGTTCTGATTGGAAAGTTGTTGGATCAATGTGAACAATAGACAGTTATGGCAATTAAAAAATATCTGCTCCTATCACACAGAAATGAACTCTGGAAAGTTAAGTGTAGACCAAAATTATCTTTATGACATGTGTCAAACATTTGCATCTGGTCAATGTTCCTCAAATCTGGTAAATAGTAATCCAGCAAGAATTTCGCACTCTAAATGATTTACAACTGCCAATTGATTACTTAGTTTGCAGATTGGAAACAGAATTCATCCCAAAATCTGAAGATTATGGCTGAATTTGTAATGAAAGTACATTTGTCTATGTTGTTCCACTTCAAGAAAGATTTTTCTTGCAACAATAGAGCTCAAAATGTTTTTTTTTATAAACAATTAAGTTGTTTTGTTATTTGAGGGAATATTCAGACTTGTATAAAACCAAAAACTTTCTGCGCACATAAATATTGGGTCAAAACTTTCTGCAAATTTAATGTTTGATAAAATCACATGTTATATTATTTTGACATGGATGAAATTCGCGTTTTTATGCGATTCACGGACGAAATTCCCGATTTTTGCGAAATTCATGGTCGGATTTTTCATTTTTTCCGCAATTCGCGGACAGAATTGACGGAATTACCACTTTTTACGCGTTTTACGGTCGGAATTACAGCTTTTTTCGTGATTCACGATCGGAGTCACCGTTTTTTTACGCAATACACAGACGAAATTACCGTTTTTTACGCGATTCACGGACGAAATTTCCTGTTTTTTTGCCTTTCACGGACGGAATTTCCGCTTATGTGATTCACGGACGGATTTTTCATTTTTTCCGCAATTCACGGACAGAATTGCTATTTTTTATGCAATTCAAGGACGGAATTACCGCTTTTTACGCGATTCACGGTTGGAATTACCGTTTTTTTTTCGCGATTCACGATCGGTATCACATTTTTATTTACGCAATTCACGACCGAATTTATCGTTTTTTTACGCAACTCACGGACGAAATTATCGTTTTTTACACAATTTACGGACGAAATTACCGTGTTTTACGCAATTTACGGTCGGGTTTCCTGTTTCGTATGCGATTCACGGACGAACTTCCGGTTCTTTACACGATACACGGACGAATTTCCCGTTTTTTACGCGATTCACGGACGGAGTTCCCATTTTTTATGCGATTTATAGGCAATATTCCCGTTTTTTATGCGATTTATAGGCAATATTCCCGTTTTTTATGCGATTTACGGACAAAATTCCCGTTTTTTTTGAGCGGTCTTTGAATTTTCTGCAAAGTTCATAAAATTTTCTGCGCACGACGTGCGCGCGTGCGTCTATATTATGCATCTCTGGGAATATTTAAAGAAAATTCTCAATCCCGTTATTCAACAGAAAGTATACTTCTGTCATTGAGATGAAAATTTACAGGAACGATAACTGATTAAAAAAATCATGTTGGAGATTAGAATTCCGAAGATATTGAAGATGAAGGATATTATATGTTCTACAATAAGACAGTTTCATATTCCAATATTGAAATTCAGTGTTGCAAACTATATAAACATTATTAACTGGCAAGAATGTGAAATCGCCCCACATTTTTAAAAGAGTACCAAGAGAAAAACTGGAAATTCTCAGAAAAAATCGAAAATCCCATCTTTTCAATAGAAAAATTTCCCTGTTAGATTCAAGTATTCGAAAGATGCATAAACTTAGTTGTTGAAGCGCCATTAGCGGCTGTAGTAGTAGAAGCAAGAGCCGGATATATATGAGCAAAATCTAATCACGAAAGGTAATACCTAATTTTGATAACAAAGACCAATATAAATTAGAATGAAATGAAAGATCGTTTCACAATACATCGTATATATTCTTTTCATTTAATTACTATATATTCAGAAAACTGCATGTCCTTTATATTTAGAGAACTATCTTTCATGTGCATTCGAAAAATAAAAGTGAACGCATGTCTAATTATTGTGTTTTCTCTTCTCTGCAACAATACGATTCACATTTTAGGATTTTATTCATGATTCAAAGAGTTAAAATGCAACTACTATACAAATCATTCACAAGTAATACTTTAAGAAGTCATTTGTGTAGGTTATTTTACTGAAATCAGATATTTAGTTTTTTAAAAAAAAGGTTGATTAATTTACACTAAATTGTGAAATCTTGATTTTCACATAAAAAGGGCATAATCTTTAAGAGCTGGTATTGAACTAAAATGAATTTCGAATGAAATCAAATTTTAACAATATATTCAGTGTGCCAAAAAGCAACATTTTAGATCTATCCAAAGAAAAAATTCCAAAAAAAATTTTTTTGGGGTCATTTACACTACATAGTGAAATCTTGATTTTCACATATAAAGAGCATAATCTTTAAGAGCTGGTAGGGGACTAAAGATGAATTCCAAACGAAATGAAATTTTAACCTTATATTCAGTGCGCCAAAAGGCAACTTTTTAGACCTATCCAAAGAAAAAATTCCGAAAGAAAATTTTTTTGGTCTTTTTCACTCCACCCTAATGAACATGTATATGTTACCGGCCAAACTAGATTGGCGTAGACCAAACTAGTTTATCCTAATGCCCATCTGATAAACTAGTTTTTCATAGGCGCCTAACCGTTTTATCCTAACGCCCATCGGATAAACTAGTTTTTCCTAGGCCCAACTAGTCTATTCTAATGCCCATAAGATAAATCAGTTTTTCCTACGGCAAACAAGTTTGGTCAAACGATCATAGGATAAACTAGTTTACCCTGCTATTCATTGGTCTGAACTAGTTTATCCTAGGTCGATCTAGTTTATCCTAGGTGAATTCAATTTGGTGTGATTTTATTGAATCCAAAGACCGCCTCAGAGCCAACATTCTTATTTATCCTAGGCTGATCTAGTTTATTCTAGGGAAATATTAAATGTTTTTAGCACACAGGCGTCAAAGCCTGAGAACTGATGATCCTTCAGGTTCTCTAAGTATGTATGTACGTACGTACGCACATAACGTGATAACTCTTCATAGAAATATCCGATTTGCTTCAATTTTGGATATAGGATTATTCTGATAAGGCGCTTTCCTGATTACTTTGGGAGTTCATTGATTAAGATTCATTGATTTAGATAAATGTGCTCCTCATGCAGAATTATCAGATTTCATTCCATTTTAGATATAGGATCACTCTGACAAGGCGTCTCCGTTATTACTTGTGGGCGTTTATTGTTTAATTATAAAAAGAGCGGCAATGGAGATAACCTATTATAATTTAGATAAGTGGGTATTTAATGCAGAATTTCCGGATTTGTTTCAAATTTTGAATCTAGATTCTTACTGATAAGGCAAATCCCAGAATAGTTTGGGGTTATGGTTAAGTATAAAGGGAAGAATGGAGAATTACCTCTTTACCCAAGGGAAAACTAGTTTATCCTGTCGGCGTTAGCTTAACAAGTTTGGCCTAAAATCGGGTTTGGCCGGTATCAAACATGTCTTTCACGAGAATAAATGTGTGTCACGAGCCAATGCTTATAATTTCAATACAGAAATGTAACATGTCCACTGCACAAAGGTTGATAATAGCAAAAATAGGATTCAACATAACCAATGGTCTTCTATCTGTTAAATTATCAAAATTATATAAAGCACAAATAAATGTACCTTGAAAGTTAAAAGACCTGTTAAATACTAAAATTAATCCTATCCACATCCTATGCACATACATAGTATCTGCTTATTTTATTTTTTTTATTTTATTTTTTTTTTTTTCAGCAGACTTCTACCGTTCTGAGATTAGACTTGCATTTTTGAATATTCGAGCCAGATCGGAACTGAACATAATTGTTCTCAGGATGTAAAAAACAAGCAATATGTTTTTAAAAATATAATAGCGATAGTGAACTTCTGTTAACAAAATCTTTGAAATATACCTTACACTGGCTTAAAGTTCACTACTA
Source organism: Maratus speculifer (assembly GCA_964019185.1). Taxonomy (NCBI): domain Eukaryota; kingdom Metazoa; phylum Arthropoda; class Arachnida; order Araneae; family Salticidae; genus Maratus; species Maratus speculifer. The sequence goes on from OZ025300.1 coordinate 146,331,228, forward strand.
AACTGGATGAAAAATTCAAACATTTTCTCACTAGCTTTTAACTGTAAAGGAGACAAGCCTGACTATTGATGAGATTTAGAATTGAACAGCGTTTTCCATTTTTGATAAATTAATTACCTGTTGACATATAAGAAATTCTTGTCTCGACATCAAGTCTTTTTTTTTCTCATGATATCGCTATCGTAAATTTCATCCAAAATTTAGTTTCAATAGTATTTTCTCAAAGATAAATTCTTTTTATTAAAAAAATGATTAACGCCGGTCGATTGCATAGTTTCTAAAAACAAATACTTGTCAATCTTATGCATTTCCGAAAAGGAATTTATGGAGAAACGTATCAGAAAATAGCTCTTTTGTGTTTGAAAAAAGTCTGAATGACAGAGAAATATATTCTCAAATCTACTTAATTAAACAGAATCAAAAGTTTTTAATTTTATTAGCCCCCTTTTTCCCTTTTATTCTAAATTAGATTAATTTCTTAATGAATCCCTTGTAGCGATCTCATCTCAATTGATCAGTATAAAGCGAGTTACTAGCTGAAAGTAAATGGCTTGGCCTTTTGCTTGACGCTTTCTCACCTCCTGATCACGAGATCCCCAGATCAAATACATATCAAATACGCCAAATACTATCAAATACGCCAATCCATTCACTCTCCTTATTGGTGACCCGTACAAACTCCCAACTTTTAACAATAACCATAACAGCAATCAACTCACCTCACAATCAACAGATGGCAGCACCAAAAAAAACGCACAACGCAAAGCCTGTCATTCACAGGTATATGGAGGAGACATATGAATCTAGCATCATGGTGAGCCCTGACGCCGAAAAACCAGTTCTTTCCCCCTCTTTCATATTCGCCATGTTTGACTTTTACCGTAGTTGACTTGTGCCGCGAGGAGCTTCCTCAAATACGAAGATTGGTAGCAGAGGGAAAAAGGTAGCTTACCCAGGTCAAATATGGCGGCCGCGGCGTTGTAACGGGGGGGGGTAGGAAAAGCTTCAAGTGACGTCACATATGTCTCCTCCATATACTTTCTTAGCTCCATGTTCACGCATCGAGTGATGCATACGACACCATTCATTCACGAGTGCAAATCGCTCATCAGATGTCAGCAATACGTCTTTCTCACTGGGAAGGATACTCATGTAGCGATCTCATCTCTTTTATACTTTTCCATTGAGCTCCCCAAAGTTATTAAGGAAGCGCCTTATCAGAATAAACCTATATCCAAAATTGAGGCAAATCGGTAAATTCCGACAAAAAACAACATAACTAAATTATGGGGGGGGGGGTTGACGCCATTATCACCCCTTTATACTTAAACAATGAATTCCCACAACTAATCATGAGAGCCCCTCATCAGAATACTCCTATATCTAAAAATCAAATTAAAACTGCTAATTATGCATGTAAACACATTTATTTAAATTAAGGGGGGGGGTGAATTAGCCACCTATTATACCTTCCCTTTATTCTTTTCCTATGAACTACCCAAACTGATCAATATAGCACCTCATTAGAATAAATCTATATTCAAAATTTGATGCAAATCGGGTATTTGTATCAAGAATTATTGCGTTACGTACGTACGTATATACATACGTACATACATACAGAACCTGAGGGCACATTAGCTCTCAGGCTTTGGTAACCGAATAAGATAAAAACACATCAAAATACATTAGTCTAGATGAACTGGATCAACCTAGAATAAACTAGAAATTTTGCGCCGAGGCGGTCTTTTTGGGTTCAAAAAAATTATGCCAAATTGAATTGGCCTAGGATAAACTAGATAGGTTTAGGATAAACTAGTTCAAATCAAAGAGTAGTCTTATGGGCGTTAGGATAAACCGATTTGGCCTAGGAAAAGTTAGTTTATCCGATGGGCGTTAGGACAAACTAGTTTGGCCTACGATTGGGTTTGGCCGGTAACATATATAATAGAAGGAAAGTTTGAAACAGACACATCCAATTAATTTTAAACTGTGCACTTTTTAGCAAAATCAATTTATAAAAACAAAGTCAGAAATAAAAAATAAAGTAAAAAAAGATTAAAGTCATTATAAAAGTTCATCATTTACATCAATGTCAATCTGATCTAAATCATGTATTTTCATGCACATTACATCTCAATTTTTTATTTTAATTTTTTTTTGATATACTCACTGATGTTTTCCATGCATATAAATGATGAATACTCGACAGGAACCTTTTGTCTCTAGACCTTTACATATTTCATCATCATATTTATCCAGAAGATGACTGCATGGGTTTTTAATTAAAAGCATGAAATAGTCGCTATAAATAAAATCGTTATTTATTGTTATGTACCGATCTCGATCAGTATAAAGTGAGTTACTAGCAGAAAGTAACTGGATTGGCCTTTTGCTTGACGCTAACTTTCTCTCTTCCTGATCACCAGGGACTCCGAACAAGCAGGCAACTTTCAACAACAACCAACTCATAGCAATCAATTTACCTCATCATCAACAGAGGGCACCACCAAACACAAATCTCTCAACGTAAAGCCTGTCATTCATGCAACACACTATGCGTACGGCTGCATTCATTCACGAGTGCATATCGCTCGTCAGAAGTCAGCAGTACGTTATCTCATTTCAGGGATAACCTGTAGTGATCTCGATCAGTATAAAGCGAGTTACTAATAGAAAGTAACTGGCTTGGCCTTTTGTTTGATGCTAACATACTCGCTTCCTAATCACGAGATCCCCAGATCAAATACAACCGGCGGCAATCTACCCAATTAAAATGTCATACTCTTATGTATCACGTTTTCATGGAAATTATGTCTTCATTTCTATCAGACCATTGTGCAAGTTTATGTGTTATAACTTGTAACATCTAATTTACAAAAAATACATTTTTTTGAGGGTTTAGAACGGATAACACCTGCTTTAAATTTATTATACCACTATTTAATTTTTGCATATTGGTAAAATGTTCAGTTAAGTAATGCTCTTGTTGAGTAAAATTACAAAAATAAAATATTCATTATAATTAAAATAGTTATTCATTATTAAAATTCCATATTCAAATTCATCATATCTTTAGGGGAAATTTTGATTCGAAACAAATATATCGCTCATTTTATAAATGATACATTTTTCTGAAAATTATTTTTTTTTTTTTTAGAACCTGAATGCTGAAACCTTCAAGCATTCGGAGATAGCGTCATTTTTCCGTCATACATCATAAGGGAATATGTGCCATATCAAGAGTATCGTAAAAAGATCAGAGCTATTTTCCTTTTGCAATGAAAAATATATTTCCAAAAATTTCAGATTCCACTTTCGGGAATTTCATAGCGAGCTATCAAATTGAATGCAATTGGGAATACGACTATTTTTATAAGGAATTTTATAAAATTTTAAAACTGCAGCCCTAACGATAAATCAAAAATTAAGAAAATAGTCTTTCGCTAGTTGATACGAATTTCATATATTTAAGCTGTATATTAGTCTTAACATATTATGCACAACGGTATTTTAAAATCTTTTTATTATTATTATTGATGGATAAATTGTTTTATTTTTTTATATATAATTACAAGAAACAAATGCGTAATATAAGCAAGTAAAAATATTTTAAAATGAGTTCTGTTCGGCTATTCGTTTATCAATTTGTCGTCCAATCTTTAACTCTCGCAATTATGGAAAGCCATGCAATTGCTATAATGTTAACGAAGTTTACTATTACTTGATGAATTACAATTGATGTGCGTAGCATTTATAGTTTGATCACAGGACATTAAAAAGTGTTTACACATTGTAGTATTAGGAGAAAAATTCTTTTGTAGTACATTTATACTATTTCAAACACATTGAATTTTTTTTATGCAACTTAAGTGCGCTATAAGATGTTTACTATAAAACATGCTGTGCACAGCATTTATCGCACATTTAAGGGACACATTTGAATTTCGGTTATAGTGCTTTTTATAGGTAATAATTAGTAAAATTACGTTTTAAACTGCTGTATGCGTTTTTAAATTTACATAACGTGTTGCATATTACTCCGAAAGTAAATATTAAATCATTCACAAGCATTACACAAAATAATTTGAGTCTAATTGCGCTTATTGATGAAAAATGCAGAAGGGGAGTTTTTAATTGTGCCAAGCAGGGCTGCCTTAGGGGATATTTTTTAAATTCTAACTGACACTATTTTCTCAAAACAGGTTTGATAACATTAGAAAAAGAAATATACTCAAAAATTTACAATAGAAAAATATTGTTTCGAAAGAAATATAAAAATAGTCGCATGTTGTATACTTACAAGGAAGGTCTCCATACGGGCATACTCAGAAAAATCTGAAAAAATTACAGAATGTTCTTCTCATATAGTTATATATGTTTATAAAAAAAATTTCGGCGGAACCTCCTTATAACGTCCGTAAAAAAATAATAAAAAATTCGTTTATTTGGCGATTTATCTCCGGTTGGAGAAAAAACGAAATTTTGAAAAATACGCTTTTACGCTTCGAATACTTTTTAAAGAAAAAACTTTCTATGTTCAATTTATTTAAATGAGTTTAGTTTAAGTAATTTTAGTTTTGCATTTTTACTTTACTTTAAGTGTAATTTTGTCATATACGTTTATATGTACTTATAACAAAATGAAATTAATATATTTTATCATTTAAAACACAATTTAAATTGATTAAAATTGTTCCAAATTGAAAAATACACTGTTAAAAATCTGCTGCATTTTGTTGCAACGCACTCCCTTGCTTGTATAGAAAACGGTTACTTGGACGTGAAATGGAGCTTTCTCATTGGTTGGAATAGAGATATTATATACAAGCGGTGGAGTGCGTTGCAACAAAATGCAGCAGAATTTTAACAGTGTATTACACGGTCAATTCACAGTGCTATGGAGCATTCCCATTGGTCAGAAGAGAGATATTCTATAAAAATAGTGGAGTGAAATTGCTGCTGACGAATACTGCAGATTTTTAACAGTGAAGTCAATTAAAATCAATTTTCAGATTCGTTAAAATCGTCTGCTTTTGGCGAGGAAATGCACTGCTCGCCAAATCCCACGTCGCTTTCAGCTTTTCACGCCAATTATTCCAAATTATTTTATTTTTTTACATATCTAATAATGTAAATCCGCCGCTAATTTTTACTGATCCTTTATTACCTACATGAGTAGTTTAATTCGTATTTTTTTTTTAAAATTCTGAGTATGCCCCCAATGGAGACCTTCCTTGTTAGTTATGTATTTCCAAACTGAACATTTTGTTTTCGTATAATTTAGTACCTTACACATGCATCAGTTCATTTCTATTGTAAACTAAATGCACGGTAACACAGCATTAACAAAAAAAAATAATAAAAATAAATAAAACAATTTTAATTCATTTCACATTACAAGACGAAAGATTCAAAAACCTGCTTGGCTGGGGATTGGATTAAGATTTTCTCGCCTCATTTATCTGATTCCTTTTAGTTTCCATTTTTTTTTTAACACGTTCGCTGCCGCTTCCGTGAAGATGTGATGATAGTTGATGCAGCACTGTAGAAGTGAGTTTTTCCCAGAAGCCGATTTGCTTTTGATAATAAAGAATCAGTGAAAGATTTTCCCGCGCCAGTGCATGCCTGGCTATTGAACATTAACCCGCATCACGCGCTGGCGCGTGAATGGCGTCTTAACGTTGGCGCGATATCACGCGCTTTCTCCTTAGCGGCAGCGAATGTGTTAACTGAAACTTTTTTTTCTAATATCAGTTGATTTCTAACATTAGAATCAGACAGTATAGATGACATTTATATTTCTTTCCAAGCCGTGTTTAACTCTTCAGTGCTACTTTCGCAAATAAACTTAATTTCTAGTGTTAGCAAAGTTTTCTTGATTGTAGACAGAATGTCTTTTTTATAAGGAACAGGGAGAGTTTGAGTAAAATTGAAGGAAGGGCTTCTTTAGAAGTGCTAACCTACGCTGATATAGAAGTATTAGATGCTTTCAATTTTCTATTTTTTGGGGTGTGGGGAGGGCTACAGATTATTAAAAAAAGTTTCAAATTTTTATCAGGAATGTTGGCACTTTGGTGCGGTTGGGTAGTTTTTGCGTTGTTAAATGCAGACAGACAGAAGGAGAGACAGACGGACTAAACGACGACTATATGTACTACGTGTTTACATAGTTTAGAAAGTACCCAAAAAATATTTAATTACCAAGTGGTACCTCATTTGTGGCTAATGGCAATGCATCGAACACTGAAAAACCCTATTAGTATAAGAATTAAAATTTCAATAAAAATTTTGCTTCTGAGAGATGCAGTTTTGTTTTCACTTTTGTGTTTCAAATAACAGATAATTTTGTGCATTTTACAGTCAATTTAACAGTGTGGTGATGTGTTGGTGTTTTACATCCCAATAGATTATTTTACTTGGCTATTAGTATTCCGTTTTCAAAATAATCTCTGCCATACACTTATACTACGATATTCATTCTAAAGAAAGATTTTAAAATCGCGATGGGATCCAATCGAAAATTATTCGTAAGCCTGGACCATAAATCAGAGTGTTAATTTGCGTAACATAAGATATAAATCTCTTTTTAATTTTGGTTTATAAATTAGTATTTTTAAGATAAACATTCTTGCGAATTTTAAGATATAATTGTCTGTAGTTATAACAATTTTTACTCTTTATTATTCTCTTCAGTTCCGAAGCTAAAATAATAATACAGATGCTTATTCATTTTTTTTTCTCCAAATAAAATGACATTGTAAATGACAGAGGACATATCTTTTCTGAAATTGGTACATAAGGCGCTTAGTAATTGAAGTTTAAAAATGTGGGTCTAAAATTACAAATCCCCCTTAAAATATGAATTTAATAACCGTTAACCTAAATTAACGCAATCACAAATTTAAGAACATTAAACAAGCAAATAATTTACAAATCCGCAAAATTTTTTTTTAGTTAAACATTTATGAAATTTTATAATTTTTTTCAGTTACTTTGTCTTTTGAACATTTTTACGTATTTTGCAAACTCAGAAGGAAATAATATATTTTTTATGAGGGATTCAGCTCAGATGCAAGCATTTATGCGTTTCTTTTCAACACAAAAGACATTCAGCTATTCACAAATAATGTAAAAATGTAAATAAAATAAATAAATAAAAATAAAAGTCAGACATTTTAGGGGGGGGGGTAATAAAAGAACAGAAATATGTGATTGGGTAATCAAGGACCGCAGAGGGTATATAAAAATGTTAAATTTTGAAAAGACTCTTTCGCTATCTGTGTAATGGGTGCCAAGATGTAATCAAATAACGTAGTTTACATAATTTATGAAGAATTTTATGCGAATGACGATAAAAATTAATTTTGATATCTGGCACATGACAACATTTTAAGATTGCAATATAACCAAAACAATAAGTATTCATTCCACTAACTGTTTGTATTCCTTCAGTACATATTTTGGTAAGTTTATTCGAAGGGGTCAGTCTTTTCTTGTAATTTCTCACGTACATCCATACACCACAGTCCAGACCGTAGATAATATGCTTTCCTGAAAAAATCATGTGTGTTACTGTCAATTAATGTATTAAAATATGTATGAGTCTGGCATTGGTAATAAAAATACCGAAAACTATTCCACGCATAAGAGAAAATTACACATTTATAGTTTTAAAATTAAGATGGTCTTAATACGTAATTTTAGGATTCCAGAAAAATGGCCGTTTGTATAAGTATTTTTTTAGAATGCTAAAACAAGTGAAACTAATATAAATTCGAGAAAATCGCCAATTTTCGAGTAATTAAAACAATTAAGGAGAATATGTTTATTGATATTATATATTTAAGGAAGATAAAGTGAAGCATCTATAAAGAGAGTATCATTTCTTTTTTACTTTCTATGTGATCGTTCATACCATAATTGCAATTCCTTGTTCTAAAATAACACATGCCATTTATACAAATTAAACCATCTGAAATTTAAAACTGCCTCCTAAAAAGTCAAATTGGCCCCTAATTGAGTGCACGCCTCACTGGGAATTAATATATTGATTTGTCTGTAAAATGAAATTTAAAACTTCACTTTCAATACTATTTCTCACATGCTCTAGAATCTAGAGCAGTGGTTCCCAACGTGGGGCGCACGCCCCGCAGGGGTGCAATTTGAGAATTCTATGAAATTTGGTCATGCTCTTATGATCCTAAAAAACAGTGTTGCCAGATTGTCGAAAGTCAATTTACCCAAAAATTTCTGAAAAATTCCCCGAATCAGGGCTTTTTTCAGAAAAAATCCCCAACACAATTTCTACTCAAAAAGGCAAATGCGCAAATTTCTATTTTCCGTCGTAAGTTTTTTTAAACAAATTTAAACTCAATTTTTTCCCCAAAACAAGCATTCTTTTGAAAAAAATCCCCATCTGCTAAAAAAAAATGAATTTAACAGACTTTTGCATGCATATTCATAGCTAATCGACGAGAATAAGCGATACATTTTACAAAAACAAGCTCGTTTGTCGTTTACACTTGTTATTTAAATTGTTGTCAATCGATGATGCTGACCTATCATTACATTAGCTTCTTCTACACCTTTTATACCAATAATTATTTCAAGTTTAAGACAATCTGTTTGAATGAATCTGAAATAATGTTGGCATTATCTTCTACTACCTCACTTAGTAGAATTCAGATTTTTTCCTCCGGGAGGGACTTCTGTGGCTTCGGGGGAGTGGACATTATGTAGTTCCGGGGAGGAAATTGCACTTTTTTACAACTGAAAGTACAAAATTTCTCTTTATCCGGGGAAGACATTTCACTGCTCTGGGCCCACCCCCTGAATTACACACTGGCTATAAAACATTATTATCAGTTTTCGTCATCCCTACTGAAGACCTCTCCTACCTATCTATTTTGTATCAATCAGTGTGATTTCGTCAATTAAAAAACAAATACAGCTGCTTTTAAAAATCTTTAATTTAATCATTTAAAAAACACAGCAAATGAACGTTTCACGTAAAGGTCTAAGTCATTTAAAATAGCAGAGTTTTCACTTAAGTTTCTTATAAAAAGAACTAGGAGGACTGCTGCATTCATTGAGCAATTTTCAACCATAAACGTAACAATGTGATCTTAGTATGTGGTTGTATATCTGGAAATCGCAAATATCTCTACTGACATTCCATGAAACACAAATTAACCACCATTAAAAAACAACAAAAAAAATTATATATATATTTTTTTTTGTATAAATCTATATTGTTGTTGAATCTGAGTATATGTAAACGGTGGGCACGACCGATAATAATGATTTGTATCTATCATTTCTGTATTTTATTATAATTTTCTGAATGAAAATCGAATTCGAGTCAGAATCAGTATTGTCAAATGTTTGAAAGTAAAAAATGAAATTACGAAAACAATTCCCGAAGTTTTCCCCCAAAAATGTCCTTTGTCCCCAAACATGTCTCCAAGAATTTCTTGTCCCCAAAAAATTCCACTAAAGGTTCAAAATCCCAAATCTGGCAACACTGCTAAAAAAATAGCTAAATATGTTTGTCTTATAAACATGAAGCAACAAATAATTTTAAAAATCATTTTACAATATAAATATTCCGGTTTAAAACTTAAAAAAAATATATTTCAAATTGATTTTCGATAAAATAAAAAAATCAAGCCACTATCGCCAGACACTGGACGTTTGATCAACAATCACCTTATCGAATTGATGACTGAAATTCATGAACTAGTTAAATCTCGATTCACATATCAAAATGCAACTGGTTTACCAAGACATATCTTAGTGGAAAACACCCGATTTTAGTGGTTGACTAGTAGATTTACCATTTGTTTTCTTTCTAGCAATCCTCTACGTTTCCATACTTTTGATTGCTGTAAAGCACTATGATAAACTTATCGATCAATCACTAAAATCGGGTCTTCAGTGGTTTCCATCAAGATATGATTTGGCCGACCAGTTGCATTTTAATATACGAATCGAGTTTTGTCTAATGCTGAAACTTCAACAATCAAATCTGATGGTTCGTGCAGCCGCTTCCTGGTCTATATTATTAACGATTGCTTCTTGAATACATTTTTTCGTTTATGTTCATTTTTTCATGACCTTTTTCTTTTACATGTTTACGTTTTCTTTTCCATTCCATTTTAAATGGCTTTTTTTTTCACTTCTTCAAATGGAATAACAGCTCAATTTTTATGTAATTAGAATTATTTTTCAGAGAGAGTGGAGGGGGGGGGTCATCAAGGTTTTAGATATGATTTGGTGGGGCATGGCCCGAAAAAGGTTGGGAAGCACTGGTCTAGACAATACAAAATATAAATTTGGGTATAAATTTGGAAAAATTATAGTGATTTGGAACCAGGAACATTACATTAATTTTTCCTATAAATACATCTATTTTAATTTTCTTAAATCGGAAATTTATATTGTAAGTTAATTATTTGTTATCAATAAATAACTATCGATGTAAATGCTATCAGAAAATATTTTATGATTCAAAATATTCAATGCATGGAAGGTGGAATATTTTGTTTTTTTCTTTGATTTTTTATAAATATATTAGCCTGTAATTTTTTTATATTAATATCAAGAAAGAAATAGTGACACAATTTTCTTTAAAAATTCAAGTTACATTTTTTTTCAATAAGAATTCTGAAACGAACGATTTAATCATCTAACGCAATTTTATTTCAAAGAGTTTCGTAATTATGCAGTATCATAAAAAAAAGATTAAAACAAAATATATCAATATAGTGGAGTTAAATCTAATCAAATAGTATTTCGCATTCTGAAAAAAGAAAGAAATGAAAATCGCAATTTTTTTTATTCTTCTATTTTAATATAGAAGAATATAAAAGAATAAATTAAGTGGTGTGTTAGAGTTTGTTTCACTTTATTTAATTTTTAGAACTTTTTTATGGCGTAATAGGATAATTATACAGTTTAATCCTAACTTATGATTATTTATGCTTCGAAAATATAGCTTTAAAATCTATGTTCAGTGTTTTTCATTTGGTTTTTAAATGTATGTCTTTAAAAGTAATATTAATAAATAACCGGTCAAGTGCTAGTATTACTCGCGCACATTTGCTCCATACAATACATATATGAATAAATAACTAGGCATTGCATAATACAAATATATCATTAAAAATGTTTTCTAGGCTTTATCCCCTTCGCGACGGAGCCTATTCCGAAATTTTTAATGTTTTGTCACCGGTTTTTAAAAACAGAAAATTGTGCTTTATTAAATCGAGAAAATGATCCCATTAAATAACGTAAAATTTTCAGTAAAATTTTATTGGTGGAAATAAACACGGATTCTTAAGCCTTTTTGTGGCACGTATATGTGGCGCTAGTCCCCAAGCGGTTAAAAGACAACAGTGCATGGAGTACCAGACCGACGTCTTTTTGTGTATCCAAACCAAACACATCTTTAAGTGTTAATATCTCGGCTAATTACCGATGGATATTTACGAACATCATTACCAACAAGCATTTTATACGTTTGCGATGATAGTTACCTTCAGTATTTCTCAACGTCTTTGTTGAACGACCTCAAATTGAAATTTGTGTGTAACGGAAAAATGCAATTTTCTCAAAAAATATGGGACATACAGTAATCGGTATACCTTTCTTGTAATTTTTAAATTAACAAAACTTTGAATGTTCTGAAATCATCTACTTATTTGTATTTTATGTAGAAGAAAAAAAAACTGTTACGATATGCTTCTACAATATATTCAAGATTAACTTCATGATTGTTTTTTTCATTTTATTTATCATAAACGGGGAACAGTAAAATAATGATTCTTCAGTAGCTACATTATTGATTTCATAATATTATTCTGGTAACATGTTTTCTTTTCCTATAATTCCCAAACATTGCTTAGTAACAAAACACATAGAAACAAAAATCAGGTTTCAGTTTTTCTAGTAACATATCTATAATATGAACTAAAAAACATGTCACGAGTAAGGCTGATGTCATATAGATAGTGACCATGGCTTCGCTTTTAATGCAATATTTTCAACTTCTACGCATCGCAAAATTTAAATTTTTACATTGTCAAAAATGGAATAAATATGTACTATCAAATGGAAGTTATTAGAAAACATATTCTCAATTTGTATTTTAAGTTTTAATTTATTTTTCAAGAAAGATATTAAAAAGAAATCTACATTTATCACGTGCAGATTGATCACAAAAAAAAATAACTAACAATATATTTAGTTTAGTATTTGCCTCTATCAAGTATCGCATAAGCAAATTAAAACGTCATTAATAAGTGAACAAATAATATTAAATTATACAAATAAAACACAAATTCAACCAATGTATAGTCGAACTAAGCGCGGACACACCTGAACAACTTAACTTAGAACAACTACTGAAAAGCTGAAATAACCAGGATACTAAAGACTTTTGTAAATAGTGAAATCTTTTTTAATGCCTTCGTCTATTAACCTCAGGCACGTGGGTAATTCGAAAATATCTCTATTAATCAATTTCAGAACTTTACTTGCATACTTAATTAAAATTTTGCATATAAAATGCATTTTGATATTGTTAGAGGACGATCTATCTGTTATCTGACTATATATACTAAAAGTAAGGGTAAGAAATACATTTTTATGCTAAAAATTGCTTTAACCTACACTCTGTATACCCGAAAATATTTTCTGCAATGTCGTATTGCGTAATTACAATATAACATATACGGTCAAAATATAAAGTAAATAACAACGAAATATAAGCCCCTTCTCTATTTATGTGATATTTTTCCCTTTTTAAAACTGCTATTTTTAATTCTTCCATTTGGACATTTAATTTATGCACTAAGATTTAACAGATATTTGCATTGAATTTAAATTTTATTATTTTTGTTCATATTTCTTTCATATCATAGATACTGATTTTATGTAAATTTTTTAAATTAAATTATTGGTTTTATTGATGGAAACTACTAAGCTACCATGGAACGGAATTTTATAAAAAAGGTAATTAGAGTTCATTTTATTTTGCAAATTGTATAAATCCTGAGAAATTAAATAAATATTATGTAAGGTGGTTTTGTGTAATAACGCCAGGCGGGGTAATAACGCCAAGTGCTAATATTTTGCATAATTATGAAATAATCTGGTAAATGACACCCATGTGCTCTGCGCAGAATGGTTTTGAGTCATATAAAACGCAAAAAACAGCTTCAAGTCAATTTGTTCCATTTGTAGGTCTTATTGTTTTTACAAACAACTAAAATTAACGCTTCATCTAAAATTTGCGAGATACGTTTTCTGATGTGAAGACTTTTTTTTTATCCAGAAATACTTTGTTAATTACATAAATTTGTAGTGCATTTCATGTATTTTAAAAATGTTGTTGAAGATTTTAGATATCTTCTCGAGATAATTTGTAATTTAAAATGCACTGCGCAATAACTGTACCGGGGTAATAACGCAAATCTTTGGCATTAATACCCTTGTTGTTTCCCTGTAGCGGGCGAGCTACATCCTAAATACTGATTCAAATAAACACAGTTAAAACTGTGCAATGTTTCTAATAAGTATGTTTAAGCGGTCCTTTTTAAGCAAAAAGAAGCTCACGGTCTGATATTCTTTTACCTCCCCCCCCCCCACACCACACCTCTATTTTTCTTACACTTTCACAAAAAATTGAGCATTTTCAATAGCTTAGAATGCAATTTGTCAATTTCTAAGTTTGTAGAATTTGTATTTTTAGAATTGGGCAATCTACATGCAATTATTCCATCTTATTTCATAGTTTTGTTTGCATGGCGTTATTACCCATATAGGTGGGTAATAACGCCAAATAACATTGGTCTAGAAATCACGCCATTACATTTTATGAATACATATCTGTTCAATTATTTTTTTTATAGACAGTCAATGAGTTGCTGTATCAAATCATATATTTGTTTGAAAAATACAATTTAAAACTGAGCCGTGAAAATTAGTAGAACCTTAACGTGGCGTTATTACCCCAGGGTACCTTACATCTTGCCGCACTCCAATTTTCTTATCTTTTTTACACAAGTTTTAATTTTAAGTCCCTTCCCCTCCCTTACAATAATAGGAATTTCCTCCCTAAAAAGGGGTGCTTATTTTCGATAATTTACCATATAAATATGAGATAGCAAGATCTAACGAAAAAAAGGTTTTATTATTTGAAATATAAGTGCAATGAAATCAAAGTGACACAGAATATAGAAACTGATTAAAATAATATGATTTTTACATCAACATAACTTTCCACACTTTTTTTCTAATATCATAATCTAAATAATTTTGTAGGTTATTTTCTAAAATGTATTCGTATTCAAATTACATTCAAAATAAATTTCTGGATCTGAGATTTTTTACTTCAGTTTCTGTTTTCGAGGGAAAAAAATTAAAGAACGGTGAATAACATCTATGATAACTTCAAGATTATTTTCGTGTTCTTTGGTATGTTAAGTTATTAATTTTTATTATTTTTTTCTTATTCATAAAGAAGTTTTTTCTTGTTTTACATATATGTATATATTACTTACATTTTTATTTTTAAGTTAAAGTCGTTTAAATTTATGATAGTTTGGCTGAAATGAAAATGTGTTAAAATTTCTGAATGTAAACACATTGTGTTTCATGTTGCTGCCGTATTTAGATATTTACTTGAGCAGTATATGTTTTAAGAAGCTATATATGCTGTTTAAACTATATATGGGTTTTGGCACTATATAGTTTAAAAGAAAAAAACATTGCTAAAATCTTTTGGTGCTAAAGCAGTAAAAGATTTTAGCACTATTTTCTACATTATAGATTAAATATCCAGCGTACCATCATCAATGTACAGATTTCAGGAATTTAGCTCTTATACAGGATGAATCATACCGATTACACACCTGTTACAAACTTTCAGGAGAGATAGAATAAATAAAGACTATTTGAAATTAAATAACAATGCATGGTCTTAAATGCTTTCCTGTCAAGGTGATGACGACACAAAAAACAAAAAAGGAAGGACATGAATATGATGAGAAAACATAATTATTATTCTTACTACCACAAAAATGTTTGTATGGCTTTGGCATCACGATACCGGAGTAAGACATCCCCGTTAACAATGATGAGAAACTTCTTGCAGGCATGGTGACACCTGCTTGGGATGTCCGACATGTGTCTTGTTTTTCTTTTTTCTTTTCTTTTTCTTTTTTCAAGAATTAGATCTGCTTTCCATGCTCTCCAGATATGTAGGCTGAATTATCGCTAGGGATCGAGTATTCGAATACCTTTTTTGATGACATCCACTGTCTATTTATGTTCTTATTTTCTAGGTTTATGCTGTACTAAAAATTAAGATTAATATCGTTCATTTTTCTCCCCCCTGTTCATGTCTTAATTTTTTTCAAGATTTCAAGTCTCTGACTTATACAGTTTCCAAGAAGGAACAAAGTGACTGAGAGACAGTTAAGTAAGGTATACACAGTTTCCTCAGATGAATGAAACGCTAAAATATAACATGCCTTCATGTTATTGCTTCGAAGAAGTTTCCCGATACTATTGATTAGTATAAAAGTAAAATTTAAAAAGAATAACTCCTCATACAAAAAGTAAAAACAAAAATAAAATAAAACATAACTATAAATAAATAAATATACAAATAAATATAAAAACTTTGTTAAATCACCACAGTGGTGATTTAACAAAAGTGGTGAATGATTTTTATGGTGATTTAACAAAGTTTTTATATTTATTGTTATATATTTATCGCCAGTATTTTCGGTGTTTCTCAATAAATATACAAATGAAAAGGATAGCAGCAAATAAAGAAAAAATTCCTTATTACTGTTTTTATTGTCCATTTTTACTGAATACATTACTCAGTAATAAATAATTAAATACGTACTTTAACTATAATACCTACCCCTCCCCTTCCCCTTCACGAAATAAAACTCCCAAAACTACTTTTTTTTCATTTGTCTAGAGCCCATAAATTAACAGTAATTAACCTAGTCAAATTCTAAATGCTTGGTATTGTGAAAATATTCATAAATTATTATATTTTCATATTTTTGTTGGAGGTCGGTTTTTGCAATTATTTATTTTCCTCTTTTTTAATCTATTTATAGAATAGTTGAATCAGGAATGCTTCCTATGGCGTAACAGAAATTACAATAAAAATCATAATTAGGTTAAATGGTGGCTAAATAATTTTTATAGGGATAAGAAAAAAAATGAAAACGAAAAAGCTATTTTTCACTACCAAAATAAAATTTATATATTGCATACTACTTTTTTTGTTATTTTGGTCTTAAATTATTAAATTATGTTTCTTATTTTTAACTATAGGTGCAATGTGCAATAATAATTATTAACGATTGCAATGAGCTCATTGCGAAAGCATAATTAAATTTAAATTGCTTTAATTACATAAGACTGTCTATCCATTTAAATAAAAGTCAAACATTTCTTTTATGACATTTGTTTATAATTTTAGGTATAGTAGGCGGTGCAATTTTTTTTTTAACTTTCTGCGTGGACATAAAATGCAAATGGTTTAAATTTACTGTTAGTGTTCAATGCTTTTCATCTGTATTTTTTTCTACTGTAATAAAAATTCTGTGTATAATCCAGCAATTAAAATATTTTTATAGGTGATTTTTCCAAACAAATTTCTAGTATAATTCTGATATTTCTTTCATAAGTAGTTTTAATTACAAAATTTAGAACACAAAGTTACAAAATTGTATTTATCTCACGAAACTTTAAACGTTGTGCTCAATTAGTTGAAATGTAAAAAAAAGGAATAGAATAAAAATACAGAAAATTCTCACCAGCTGTTTTCATATCATTAATTACAAATAGATGTTTTCATATACATCCATTAACATTTCAAAAATATGCATTAAAATATTTAATTGCTATAAAGGACGTTAAATACTAATAAAAACATTAAAATATCTTAATAATTTTTACATGTTTCGATTGAATTTACTCAATCATCATCAGAAAAAGAAAATACAAATAAACACAAAGATAGAAAATGACAAAAAACTATTACAAATGAAATTTAAATGTTTTATTAATTTTTAAATTTCATTTGTAATAGTTTTTTGTCATTTTCCATCTTTGTGTTTATTTGTATTTTCTTTTTCTGGTGATGATTGAGTAAATTCAATCGAAACATGTAAAAATTATTAAGTTCTTTTAATGTTTTTATTAGTATTTAACGTCCTTTATAGCAATTAAATATTTTAATGCATATTTTTGTTTTCATATCGTTGTTGAAAAAAAAAAGAAAAAAACTTTTCAAAATATGTACATTTTTTTCAATTTTTGAATCAGTAAACAGTTAATGGATACCAAAATCTGGTTTTTTTTAAATTTCTTCTTCCTTCAATATAAAAAAGTATTGTAATTGAAATTTTTTTCGACTTCGGATTTTCGAAATATTTAAAAATTTTTGGAAGCATAGATTTAAATTAAAACATGTTTTTACCTAAATATCTGTTTGTCCGTCCGTATTTCTCTGTGCTCTTACGTCACCATTGTACTATCGAAAAGTGTATGAGTTATGCGTATAATGGAACCATTTTTTTGTGTATATATTTAACTGTAGCAAACAAGTCCTACTTCAATTTAGAAATATTCTGCCAGAAAGAGACACTGTAAAAGCCATTTCTATATCATGTTCATTATTGTACCATTGAATTAAGTGCATAGAGATACGCACAGAATTAAACCTTTTTTTGGAGGTGGAAGGATACGGTTAGCAGGTCCTCCCACAATCTGAAAAAAATCTGCCAGAAGGGGGTACTATAATGTGATTTTTTTTAAATTTACTTTATTGTACCATTGAAAAGTGTATCAAGTTATACACAGAATTCTTCCATTTTTTGTGTATGTATTTGGCTGTAACCAATAGTTTTTTCTTGAGTTTAAAAATATTCTGCCGGAAGGGGTTACGTTAGTTTACATTTTTGACTCATTCTCTTTATTTTACTTTTGAAAAGTGCATGAAATAAAAAAAATACATGTGTATGATTTTTTTTCTATGTGTTCTTTACTACGTCCACCAGTTTTCCTTGAATTTGTAAAAAATTAGCTGGAAAATGTCGTTGTCATGCGTTTTTTATATAATTTTCTCCGTTTTGTGTTCTGTGCCCATCGGTGGCACATGCAGCGACAGATATTCCCCTTCTGTTACGTCGGCTAGTCGGCTATTCACAAACTGCTGATGTACAACGTAATTATGAGAATATATTTTCAGAAAGATTATGATCAAGATTAACTCGTTTTTAGTCCAATTAGTTTACTGAAGCAGAAATTTAAGATGAAAATCGACTTTAAGATAGTATTGAACTAATAACATTGCAATATTTAGATCTGTATCTACTTGGTTAAATATTAAGATGTAAGAGGTAGAAGAAAGATTGACACATAAAAATAACCTTTGTTTTTGTAAACATGTCGTGCTTCTGACTTACACTTGAACTTTTGCAGCAATGCTTGAATTTTGAGAGCACTTGGATGCAGAATTATTATGCAGGATGAAGACAATATCACATAATATACCAGGGAGTGTCTGTACAATGACTTCACGTTAATGTTGTCAAAGTAGTACAAAATAAATCTACTTCTTACTACGTCTTACTATTTCATAGTACGCATCTTCGAACTTATACAACCAATCCGCACAACCACTTTAAGATAACTAATACTATCTGTGGAATCATATTGATGCCACATATCCTGGGAGTTAAAATTGGTTAAAATATTTACATACAATAGATCAGATAACAGGAAAGTAAAAAGAACCTGTTACGTCTGGCAATATAAATACTTTATGTTATCAGGAGTATATGAGCTACTCAATTGAACAAAAAGCTGCATACGATGTACAAAGACATTTTCTCAACTACACACTATTTAAATCATTTTAATTTGCACGGGGACTTTAATTTTTTTTCAACCATTTCGTAGTTCTTTAATTACTTACATGATCAAACAATCATTGAAAATTTTAAGATTAAACATATTCTTGAAATTCCTGAAATTCTAGAAAGAAATTTTTACCCTTTTAATGATTAAAAAAACCCTTTAAATAATGTTGCATTTTAAAGTTCGTTTAAAGAATTTATTATTTATCATCTAATCGAATTCATACATGAAAGAAAATTTAGAAATCCCACACTATTACAGTCTTAAATTATATATTTTAAACCTAGGATTTAATAACTGCAGTAACATTTCAACTGAAAGACCGATAATTGCTAAGAATGAAATAGATAACTGTCTTAATTGACTACTTATTGAATCAAATGAGAATTAAACCTGGAAATTTGTATCGTTAATGTACGTAATTTCAAGCAACAAATAAGATTAATTCTAAGAAAATTAAACTAATGAATTACCAGATAACTTCATATAAATTTCATAAATATGTGCATTTGAAAAATAAATAATTAAATAAACAATGCGTTTAAAAGAACCCATTTCCAGAAACATTTATTCTATTATTTGTGGATAACACTCTGCGTAATGTTTTAAATAATATTATTACATTTAATTATTTAATTGTATGCTTTTTAACATGTTATGTAATTCATTTTTTAATATCTATTTAATCAATTTACAACACATAACATGTAATAGATATTAAATATCATAAATATAATTTCTTGTGTGTGTTAGATGAATTCGGAAAACATTTTCAATATTCCAATGCTAATCGTTTTCAACAAGTAGTACTTTTACTTATTTTCATCGCCTTGCAGGATTAAAATAATTGTAAGGAAATCAGATATCTATTCCTCACTTATTTCATGAAAAATTAAACAAAAACTCCGATGCTACGATGAATACTGTACAGCATGTTTGGTGATTTTCTTTTAGCCTAAAACACGCAGTGTTTTCCACCAAATTTAATGCCCAATTGAGAGAAATTGGTAAAGTGTAATACAATTGGGATGTGAATATATTAAATATTTTATAAAATATATGTAGTTCTATGAAATAATTTTCATGTGCGCATGAGCGAACAATAACAACGATCTTTTTGCATAATTTAAAAATGAACTTTATAGAGCATTTGAAAAAAGAAATCCAGTAAAGTATCGTGAAAATTCAGAAAGATAACAGCGATACAAAGAAGATTTTTTTTAGTTTTATCTAAAAGCAGCCGAATGATAAGGTACACTCTTAAAACTGTACCCCTCACATAAAAGGCACAAGCATATCGTGCCTTCTATTATTTTGATATGAGAGACACATAGAAAAAGTGCCTCTGATTTTCCAGAAAAACGTTAAGCCACGACAAAATGAGAGTCACCGATACGAAAGTGAAATTTGTCAGAGGCACGAAGTTCTATTTGTGCCTTTAAAATTGTTAGAGGCACCGAGTTCCATTTCTGTACCTCTCAAAATTCCCTGTCAAAGCGAGAAGCAGTACGGTGGCAAATACGCATGCGCAACGAAAAGTTTACCGTCATGCATCTGGATGTGTTTGGCGGTAGATCGGGATTTTCATGGCGTCGTACGCTGTTGATGATGCAGCGTCGTACGCAGCTATATCGTTTTTATAATATAGGAATTAAGTTTAATAAAATGGAATAAGTCAATATTTTTGTAGCTCAAGACATCCCACCAGTCGCCCGTAATGGAAGGAAAGATGAGTCTTGAATAAGTAAGTACATTTCAGTTGTATTTCTGTTCTCTAGTATGATTGTTTACATAATATAAAAATTACCTACTCAAAAAAACAATGTATTGTGTTTAGAAAATGTATTCCATATACATGGGGACACTCAAGATTAGGAAGGGAGCAATTTTATGCTACTGGTCATAAGTTTTTCAGATTATTATATCTTAATATTTTTTAAAAAGGGCAGCTGTACCGTACCATTTGTTTGCTTATCATCTCTGTGTATGGATTGTATGTATGTATTTTTATTGCGCTGAAAATCTTCAGAGAAGATATATACAGATATTTTCATACTTCAATCCACATTAATGTTCCAAGGCCTTATTTATATATTTATTTATAATTCACAACATTCTTGAGTATTTCTACTTTTTATGATGCTTAAAACTTACAATTTTGATTACTATTTTGTTTTCTAAAAAATTGTATGCTGCATTTTTCTAATTAAAACTTAAAGAAAAAAAATGTAGTATCTTAGTTTTTATTGGACAAAATCGACAAGTGATACAAATTATAAAATATGTGGATTTATTTTTTGTTAATTATAGTCCCAAAATAGCATAAACAGTGTAACACGGCTGCAGATTAATTTTACACCTTGAAGAATTATCTGATAGTTAAAAAAATTATGGGCTTAAAAATAATTGCTAAAATTTACATTGTTTCTAACTTTATTGTAATTTTCATTCAGAATGCAAGTTTTATTTATTTTATGGAGTTATACTGATTATTGCAATTTCTTTTGATAATAAGCTTTGCTCATTCTTGGGTCGCATATCATTTTTTTCTTTTTTGCTGATTGGCACAGAAAATTGTTCCTGGGATTATGATAAAATTAGTACTAACTTATACCAAGCTGTATTTCAAACTGGTGAGGATAATAATAATAAACAAATATTTTGTGACAAAAATTATGTAATTATTTTGTTTAAAACTTTATATTCTTTCAAAATATGGTCAGTGTTTGGTGAAAAATTGCTATTTTATTTATTTATTTATTTGTAAAAGTACTACAGTGTTGAATCCAAACACTTTTATTGAGTAAAAACTTTTGTCACTCCAGGGGGAAGGGGGGGGGGGGGCATTGCACTTTTGGCCACTGAAATCACAAAATTTCTGGGGGAGACATTTCAATGCTTTGGGGGAGTCCCCCTTGGATCACCCCTTTAATTCAACACTGATTACTATGCCTACATTTCAGGCACATAATCTTTCGCATTTCAGTATATTTCTGCTTCTTGTTTAAAATGTTTAGACAATATTGCTCCTTCTCCCCAATTAAAAAAGGAAAGTAAATTGCTTCATCCCTCCAAGAAACAGGAAAATATGCTTCATCTCCTTCTCAAAATACATAAAATCTTTGATCAAATCAAAAATTTAACAAAATACATAAAATCTAAAAAATTTTTTTAAATTGTAATAAGAATTATTTATCTATATTAGCAATCGCCAACCGCAGACCTTGCAAATCACCAAATTCATAAGTTTTAATCCTGTGGATGACTAGTATGACTTTATTGTACATACATATCCGTATTTTTCTTTTAATAATCAGAGAATTTCCATTTTATAACATAAAATGCATTTTATTTAATGAAAACAAAAATCTTTAAAACTTTTTTGATTGTAACAAAAGTAATTATAAAGTAATTGAAGATTATTTAAGTAAGCACACAGTTTTAGCATATTTGTTCATTTTTGTTTATAACTTCATGATTTTTTTTATTTTGGTGATGTTATTGCATGACTATTTATTTGAGGCTGAAACTGTACATAATTTTAATTGCTGTGTCAGATGAAATTGTTCTGTTATATGTTATTGAAAACTAAATTAAAATATTCGTTTGCTTTTTCATAGGCATTTATTTTTTAATTAGCATAATTAGTAATAATATTAATTAATGTAAATATTCTAGCCTGCTAATGTAAAATTTCAAAATTGAGCATCTAAAACTTTATGGGTATAAAAATTTCTTAGATTAAAAAAAAAAAAAAAAAAAAAAAAAAAAAAAAAATATTAATTATAGTAAAATACAAGATTCAGTTTTTTTCAAAGGATCACTAAAAGTTTATCATGAATCTCACTTAGTGACAATTGATCATTCCCCCCCCCCCCTATCCTTCCTCATTTGGTCTAACTGTATCGAGAATGGAAAATTTTTGTATTTTACATTTTAACTAAGCGTACAGTAGATGGTCTATCATTCCTTTAAAACCCCTGAAAAAAAGGAAAATGGAGGTTTCTAGGAATGCGTAGAAAGCAAAAATTACTCTATTTTCTTGGAGTTTGTCTGGAATTTTTCCCCCCCTCTTTAAATTCTTATTTTTATATTGGTAAATAAATAATCACTTGGTAATTTAGCACTCCCCCCCCCAAACCTTCTCTGCAGACACACCAAAGTTTAAAATCTTTAAAAATAGATTTTAAAGTAGTGCCACATTTGTGTGTAGCAACATTAGATATATAATATATGTTTGATGTATGCTGAAGAATAATCTAATACTATTAACAAATATATGGGCTTAAAAACAGTTGTTAAAATTTTCATTGTTTCTACCTTTATTGTAGTTTTCTTTCAAAATGCAAATTTTGCTTATTTTATGGGTTATACTGGTTATTGCAATTTCTTTTAATAATAAGCTTTGCTCAATCTTGGGTCGCATATCAATTTTACCTTTTTTCTAATTGGCACAGAAAATTGTTACTGGGATTATGATGAAATGAGTACTTAATGTCATTTTCTTATTAGTACAAATACTAAGCTATATTTGAAACTGGTAATGATAATAATAATAGACAAATATTTTTTTGAGAAAAATTATATAATTATTTTGTTTAAATTTTTATATTCTTTCAAAAGATGGAAAAACTAAGTATTAATTATTTATTAAGTACCTCGTCACCCAGTAGTAGACAACTCGAGACGGGCGTGACAAATTTTATTTCTCTTTTGCAGATTCTTTTATATCAAATTTTTGTATTACTTCGTATTATGTTTAGCTCTTTATTACTTAATACAGAAAGTTAAGATTATTATTTATTAAAATTTATAAAATGCTTAAAACCTTTAATAGGTAAACAATTGTTTGATTAATAAACGGTTCAGTTCTAAAAATATTTTGCCGCAGATTATTTTTTGTTGCTGAAGTATTCTTCACAGACCCGTGAAGAACTTTCTGCTACTGGGCCTGGTCACATATGTCAACAAATGAATCTAATGGTCAGTGTGTAACAAAACGCTGCTATATATATAGTATTTTTTTTTTTTTTGTAAAAGTACTGCGACCAGTGTTGTATTCAAACATTTTTCTCAAAGAGGAACATCTGTGACTGTGGGGGGGGGGGGACATCGTACTTTCTGACCATTGAAATCCTAAAAATTTCAGCAGGAGACATTTCAATGCTCTGAGGGGGGGGGGGGAGAGGTAGTGAAAAAAGCAACAAATTTCGCAAAAAAATCATGAAAAAAAGGATAAATTTGATAAAATGGTAAATTACGCCAAAAGATTGAAAAAAAAAACGACAAATTTCATCAAAAGATCTAGAGAAAACGACAGATTTCACCAAAAGACCTTGAGAAAACGACGAATTCTGTCTGCATATCATAAAAAATGCGAATTTCATCAAAAGATCATAAAAACACAGTCTAGGTACTTCAAAACACACAAATTTGGGTAAATAGATTAGGAGAAATGACAAATTTGATCAAAAGGAATGAAAAAGGCACATTTTGTCAAAAGATTGCAATTAAAGGTAAAATTTGCAAAAAAATAGTGGAAAAAAAGACAAATTTTGTAATAAAGATAGCGAAAGAAACAGCCAATCTCACAAAAAAACTTTAAATTGGATAAAATGGCAAATTACATAGAAAGATCGCAAGAAAAACGATGAATCTCAACAAAAGACCACGAAAAACAACCAATTTCACCAAAAGACCTTGAGAAAATGACGAATTTTGCCCAGATATTATAACAAGCACAAATTTCATCAAAAGATCGTGAAAAAACAGTCTAGGTACCTCAAAAAACACAAATTTTGGTAAATAGATTGTGCAAAACAAGAAATTTCTTCAAAAGATGGGGAAAAAAGGCACATTTCAACAAAAGTTCACAATTAAAATGTAAAATTCGCATAAAAATATCGAAAAAATGACCAATTTTTCAAAAAAAATCACAAAAAAAAGATAAATTTGATAAAACAGCAAGTTACATCGAAAGCTCTTAAGAAAAACGACAAGTTTCATCAAAATATCCCAAAAAACGACCAATTTCACCAAAAGACCTTGAGAAAATGACGAATTTTGTCCACATATCATAAAAAAAGTGAATTTCATCAAAAGATCGCAAAAATACAATCTAGGTACCTCAAAAAACATAAGTTTTGGTAAATAGATTGTGCAAAACAAGAAATTTCTTCAAAAGATGGGAAAAAAGGCACATTTCATCAAAAGATCACAATTAAAGGTAAAATTCACATAAAGATAGTGAAAAAAATGACCAATTTTTCAAAAAAATCACAAAAAAAAGATAAATTTGATGAAACGGCAAGTTACATCGAAAGCTCGCAAGAAAAACGACAAGTTTCATCAATCGGCCCCAAAAAACGACCAATTTCACCAAAATACCTTGACAAAATGACGAATTTTTGCCACACATCATAAAAAAAGCAAATTTCATCAAAAGATCACAAAAACACAGTCTAGGTACTCTAAAAAAACACAAATTTTGGTAAATAGATTGTGCAAAACAAGAAATTTATTCAAAGAATGGGAGAAAAAATGCACATTTCATCAAAAGATCAAAATTAAACGTAAAATTTGCATAAAGATAGCGAAAAAAACGACCAATTTTGCAAAAAAAATCACAAAATAAAGATAAATTTGATAAAACGGCAAATTACATCGAAAGCTTGCAAGAAAAACGACAAATTTCAGCAAAAGACAACAAGAAAAGAAAAAATTTGGTCCAGGTATCATAAAAAACGTGAATTTCATCAAAAGATCATAAAAACACAGTCTAGGTAGCTCAAAAAAACACAAATTTTGGTAAATAGATTGTGCAAAACCAGAAATTTGTTCAAAGAATGGGAAAAAAAGGCACATTTCATCAAAAGATCACAATTAAAGGTAAAATTCGCATAAAAATAGCAAAAAAAATGACCAATTTTTCAAAAAAATCACAAAAAAAAAGATAAATTTTATAAAACGGATAGTTACATCGAAAGCTCGCAAGAAAAACGACAAATTTCATCAAAAGGCCCCGAAAAGCAACCGATTTCACCAAAATACCTTGACAAAATGTCGAATTTTTGCTACAAATCATAAAAAACGCAAATTTCATCAAAAAAGCACAAAAACACAGTCTAGGTACCTCAAAAAACACAAATTTTGGTAAATAGATTGTGCAAAACCAGAAATTTCTTCAAAGAATGGGAAAAAATGGCACCTTTCATCAAAAGATCACAATTAAAGGTAAAATTCGCATAAAGATAGCAAAAAAAATGACCAATTTTTCAAAAAAATCACAAAAAAAAGATAAATTTCATGAAACGGCAAGTTACATCGAAAGCTTGCAAAAAAGACGACAAATTTCAGCAAAAGACAACGAGAAAAGAAAAAATTTGGTCCAGGTATCATAAAAAATGTTAATTTCATCAAAAGACCGCAAAAACACAGTCTAGGTACCTCAAAAAACACAAATTTTGGTAAATAGATTGTGCAAAAAAAGAAATTTTTTTAAAGAATGGGAGCAAAAAGGCACATTTCATCAAAACATCACAATTAAAGGTAAAATTTGCATAAAGATAGCGAAAAAAATGACCAATTTTGCAAAAAAAATCACAAAATAAAGATAAATTTGATAAAACGGCAAATTACATCGAAAGCTTGCAAGAAAAACGACAAATTTCATCAAAAGGCCCCGAAAAACAACCGATTTCATCAAAATACCTTGACAAAATGACGAATTTTTGCTAGAAATCATAAAAAACGCAAATTTCATCAAAAAAGCACAAAAACACAGTCTAGGTACCTCAAAAAACACAAATTTTGGTAAATAGATTGTACAAAACCAGAAATTTCTTCAAAGAATGGGAAAAAAAGGCACATTTCATCAAAAGATCACAATTAAAGGTAAAATTCGCATAAAGATAGCAATAAAAATGACCAATTTTTCAAAAAAATTACAAAAAAAAAGATAAATTTGATGAAACCGCAAGTTACATCGAAAGCTCGCAAGAAAAACGACAAATTTCATCAATCGGCCCCGAAAAACGACCAATTTCACCAAAATACCTTGACAAAATGACGAATTTTTGCTACAAATCATAAAAAATGCAAATTTCATCAAAAGATCACAGAAACACAGTCTAGGTACCTCAAAAAACACAAATTTTGGTTAATAGATTGTGCAAAACAAGAAATTTTTTTAAAGAATGGGAGAAAAAAAGGCACATTTCATCAAAACATCACAATTAAAGGTAAAATTTGCATAAAGATAGCGAAAAAAACGACCAATTTTGCAAAAAAAACCCACAAAATAAAGATAAATTTGATAAAACGGCAAATTACATCGAAAGCTTGCAAGAAAAACGACAAATTTCAATAAAAGACAACGAGAAAAGAAAAAATTTGGTCCAGGTATCATAACAAACGTGAATTTCATCAAAAGATCACAAAAACACAGTCTAGGTACCTCAAAAAAACACAAATTTTGGTAAATAGATTGTGCAAAACCAGAAATTTGTTCAAAGAATGGGAAAAAAAGGCACATTTCATCAAAAGATCACAATTAAAGGTAAAATTCGCATAAAAATAGCAAAAAAAATGACCAATTTTTCAAAAAAATCACAAAAAAAGATAAATTTTATAAAACGGATAGTTACATCGAAAGCTCGCAAGAAAAACGACAAATTTCATCAAAAGGCCCCGAAAAGCAACCGATTTCACCAAAATACCTTGACAAAATGTGGAATTTTTGCTACAAATCATAAAAAACGCAAATTTCATCAAGAAAGCACAAAAACACAGTCTAGGTACCTCAAAAAACACAAATTTTCCTAAACAGATTGTGCAAAACAAGAAATTTCTCCAAAGAATGAGAAAAAAAGGCACATTTTATCAAAAGATTACAATTAAAAGTAAAATTCGCATAAAGTTAGCGAAAAAAATGACCAATTTTGCAAAAAAATCATATAATAAAGATAAATTTGAAAAAACGGCAAATTACATCGAAAGCTTGCAAGAAAAACAACAAATTTCACCAAAAGATCACAAGAAAAGAAAAAATTTGGTCCAGGTATCATAAAAAATGTGAATTTCATGAAAAGATCGCAAAAACACGGTCTAGGTACTTTAAAAAACACAAATTTTGGTAAATAGATTGTGCAAAACAAGAAATTTCTTCAAAGAATGGGAAAAAAAGGCACATTTCATCAAAAGATCTCAATTAAAGGTAAAATTCGCATAAAGATAGCAAAAAAAAATGACCAATTTTTCAAAAAAATCACAAAAAAAAGATCAATTTGATGAAACGGCAAGTTACATCGAAAGCTCGCAAGAAAAACGACAAATTTCATCAATTGCCCCCGAAAAACAACCGATTTCACCAAAATACCTTGACAAAATGACGAATTTTTGCTACAAATCATAAAAAACGTAAATTTCATCAAAAAAGCACAAAAACACAGTCTAGGTACCTCAAAAAACACAAATTTTGGTAAATAGATTGTGCAAAACAAGAAATTTCTTCAAAGAATGGAAAAAAAAGGCACATTTCTTCAAAAGATTACAATTAAAAGTAAAATTCGCATAAAGTTAGCAAAAAAAAATGACCAATTTTCCAAAAAAATCATAAAATAAAGATAAATTTGATAAAACGGCAAATTACATCGAAAGCTTGCAAGAAAAACAACAAATTTCACCAAAAGATCACGAGAAAAGAAAAAATTTGGTCCAGGTATCATAAAAAATGTGAATTTCATGAAAAGATCGCAAAAA
Organism: Maratus speculifer; assembly: GCA_964019185.1. Taxonomy (NCBI): domain Eukaryota; kingdom Metazoa; phylum Arthropoda; class Arachnida; order Araneae; family Salticidae; genus Maratus; species Maratus speculifer. The sequence continues at coordinate 146,359,944 of OZ025300.1, forward strand.
CACGGTCTAGGTACTTTAAAAACATAAATTTTGGTAAATAGATTGTGCAAAACCAGAAATTTCTTCAAAGAATGGGAAAAAAAGGCACATTTCATCAAAAGATCACAATTAAAGGTAAAATTTGCATAAAGATAGTGAAAAAAATGACCAATTTTTCAAAAAAATCACAAAAAAAAGATCAATTTGATGAAACGGCAAGTTACATCGAAAGCTCGCAAGGAAAACGACAAATTTCATCAATCGGCCCCGAAAAACGAGCAATTTCACCAAAATACCTTGACAAAATGACGAATTTTTGCTACAAATCATAAAAAACGTAAATTTCATCAAAAAAGCACAAAAACACAGTCTAGGTACTTCAAAAGATTACATGTGAAAGTTCCAAGACAGGATTTCTGAAAATTGATTGATCAGCTTCCTGCTGACTGTTGATTTTGACCTTTAGTTACAAATGGGGAATGAATTTTATGTCTCTACTATATTTATGTTTACATACAGTAAACTATGTTAGATGGCAATTTGTTTGACACAGAAAGGATTTAAAGTCATGCTGAATGATTTTTGATACAGTAAGTTCTGTCAGAAGCAGAATATCATCTATAGCAGAAAATTTCTATGGGCTAGATATGTCTTGGACAGAATTTACTGTATGTCTGTTGTTTTATAGATCACAAGCATGTGATTTTAATGCTGAAAAAAGATGATTCACTTTTTAATAACTCTCTTAATTACTTTCAGCTGGATATGGAAGTCGACAGACAAGTTACTTCTTTAATCGGTGACATGAAGAAAATTCAAGAGAGACTGGATATTCAATGTCTAACAAATTCCTGGAATAAAGGAAACTGATACAACTAAACAGAGCTACATGGGGTGCAATAACAATGGTATATTAAAATTTATTTGCATTTAGTGCTGAATATATCTGTTCTAATGTTAATTTCATGTTGCTGTTGCATGCTGCTGAATTCATAATTCAACTATATTAGGCTCTGTTTTCACATCTTAAAATTTGTAACTATTAAATATTATTTTAGATACCAGAAAAATAATGAGATAACCATCTCATTCACACACGTTCATTCAAAATGGAAAATTTCTCAAGACATGTCAAATTTATTATAAACATGATATTATGATTACATTATATACATAAATTATAATTCATGTAATCAATGTTATTAGATATCACTTTTTTTGTACAGTATTTTTTATTTTTTATATATATTTTTTTTAATGATTCCTTGATTAGTATGAACAAAATTTCTATTGGTGCACTAAGCACAGAACAGGTGCCCTTATTCCATCAAAGTGGTGTGTAATTTCAGAATGTCAAAGAAAATTTAATTTGAGAAGTAAAACATTAAAGAAAATTAAGAAATTTCTTTCTGAATTATATTTTTTTCTTTAAACAACATACTATAATTCCCCCCACCACACACACACACACACCACCAACACGAATCAGTGGAAACATCAAATTTGCAAAAATTTAGCAATGTTACTTCAAGATGTATTCCAAAAATCTGTGCAATTGATAGGTTTTCATTTAGCTAAATTGCTACTCTTGCAAGTTTAAAGCATTTAATTGCATTACAATATGTTATAAATCAAAACTTAAAATTACACCTAGTGGTAATTAAGCTATTATGGATAACCTAAAGAACTGTAGTAAGGCAAAGTTAAACTTGATTTTTCCATGTTTATCAAGTGTTACTCACTAAATTAGCTCACCTGTTTATATTAATGGAAATCCATGAAAATTAGGTAAACTCATTTTAAAATTTCATATCAAGCTCTAATATGTATTTCATAAAAATAATAAATATGAAACAATATCATTTTACATTGTTAAATTTTCTTTTTAAATTCATTGGTAAAAATATACAAATTAAAATTTTTCAATCTGCAGGAAAAAGTATTTAGGTTGATAGTTGAATGTAAGACATGTACAATTATTTTCAACATCTTGACATACCTAGACTGACAGCTAGTCGACAAAAAGTTTCATTGTGGTAACTTTATTGCCAGTAGCATCTTTTTTTTATCAAGTTCCATTATCTATGATATATTCTGTCGCGTTGTTTACATGTCAGATCTGATACTATTTCCAATAAGGTTATTAGGTTTGAGTCAAATGTGTCAACTTATTGTCAGTACAGGTAACTCAAGAGGCAAAATTTGGAAATTTAAGTCAAATATCTTTTATTTAACTCTTTCCTGGGCACCTTTTCACTTTGTCAGAAAAGTTTCCATTCATAATTGCATCACAATATTACATTATTTATGTATATTAATTATTTGAGAAGGTTGGTTATTGATTTATTACAATGTTTTCTCCTCATTCAATGTATGTTTAAATGGGTGCTGTAATATTGTAGGATTAGGTAGTGCTGTAATTGAGCGAAATCTGTACATCATAAATCTTTTACTGATATTTTTGTTGAAATTAGCATGAGAAATTAAAAGAAGTTTTATACATACCTATGGCCATGATTTTTTAAAGTTAGGTTGTAACCATAGAATAATGTGCTCCACTGCTTTAGCATCTGGCAGATTTTTTGTTTAAAAATATTGAATTCAGAACAGAAAATTATGAATAACTATTTTATTTTATTTGTGGATTTTCTATCTATATTGATTTCTTACACTTTACTTGATTACTTACACTCTGATTTCTTATAATTACTTTCTATATTGATTTATTACAATGTTTTCTCCTCATTCAATGTATGTTTAAATGGGTGCTGTAATATTGTAGGATTAGGTAGTGCTGTAATTGAGCGAAATCTGTACATCATAAATCTTTTACTGATATTTTTGTTGAAATTAGCATGAGAAATTAAAAGAAGTTTTATACATACCTATGGCCATGATTTTTTAAAGTTAGGTTGTAACCATAGAATAATGTGCTCCACTGCTTTAGCATCTGGCAGATTTTTTGTTTAAAAATATTGAATTCAGAACAGAAAATTATGAATAACTATTTTATTTTATTTATGGATTTTCTATCATCGTATAAAGTAAAAATAACTACTAAAATTTATTGGTGAAAATTCACGATACCTAAATAGAAAATCAGCCATATGCGACAACAGGGCTTTGATTGCATCACTCAAGAAGTTACATATACCAGGAAAAACACAAGTGGTAGAAATTACCTTTTGAATTTTTTCTTATCTTTATCAAACAGTCTTTTTTTAATGTGCTTATTCAGTATAAATTCAATTTATTTTCAAACAGATGATTTAATTTAATAGTACATTGATTTAAAAGGAAGGAAATATTTACAATAAACATGCTAACTGCTCTTATAAATAACTAAATCTTTTGAAAATATTTCTTTAAAAACTTAACTCAAGGTAACAATAGCTGTCAACCTTTCAGTTTTTATTTTCTAAAACAAATATATTTTCCTTTATTAAAGAAATTTTATAATTACTACCTAAAATCAAAACACATCATATTAAGTGTTATATATTTTAGTTAATTTATTAAATATGTTTTTTTAAAAGGTTGATTGTTATGTAATGAGATTTTAATGTCCCTTAGTTGATGTAATTTCAATCATATTTCTTTAACTTTAATTGTTTTACACCTAATTATATCCAGTAGCTTTTCAACTATCTAAAGTTATTAAGATAAATTCTCTATTAAAATTGTGAATAGATTTAAGGTGGTGTTGGACAGGCTTGGTAAGTTTTTCACATGCAACAGTTTTTGATGGCTTTAACCATGGCCAAAAATCTATATTTATTTACATATGTATGTATCTATCTATATTTATATTTAATAAGTAAAATTTATTTGCTTTTAATAAAGAAAATGTTTCTAAATATGTTGTAGAAAAAATAAATTTAAATTTTTGAAGAAACATATTTTGAAGAGTAAACAAAATCTTAGACTTTGGAAAACTTATCTTTTGTAACTTTATTTAATAAATTTTAATGTGTTATTCAAAATTTGCAGGGATATTATATTATTAAGAAATTTATTTATAATCATACTTAGTGTATAGTTAAAATAATATTAAAGATTAGACATTTTTAAGGATAAATATTAACATTTTCTGAACTTTAGACACTTTTGAAGAAAATTCTTTTAATCAGGTTGAGCATTCATCAATCATTCGCAATCTGAGAACTTCTATTATTTACCTCGCTTTTTTATTTTTCTTACCTTACTTTAAAGTACACATTATTTGTATTCTTGATACTATTAGTGTGTCTGCTTTGGGGGGGGGGGAATTGATATAAAAATGGTTTATAAAGATACATAATAATCATAGCATGCATTGTATTTAAATTCAAATTAACCTACTAGATATTATGTATATAATGTGTAAAGCATAAAAAAAAATAATAATAAAAAAAAAAAAATAACACGTATATTAAGTATGACACTTTTAAAAATCCTGCATTTATAACACTTAACTTGTTCCTTATAAATATACTATGTCAAAATGCATACTAAATAACTTTAGATTTTTTTACAAATTAAATATTAAAATAATAATAACAATAAATAAACAAAATGTTTAAACATAATTTTTGTGCAAATATTTCTGCATGTCCATTTCGAGATAAATTTCTGGGATTTGGAATTTGTTATTTTTACCTTAATTTTTATTAATTAAAAATATTTTAAGACATTGCTAATTACCCATAATATAATTAAATTTCAACATGAAGTATAGCAATAGAAGCTAGTATTAAAATTTGTTTTCTGAACAAACTCTAGTGCACCGCAGCAGATTGTGACTCTGGGTTTTTGACGTTTTAAACCCTTGTCATGTCACAAACCCTTTTTTGATGTCAAAAAACCAACCCTGGTGATGGATATGGATGTTTTCTATCATCTGTGATCCTTCTATATTGCATGTGTTCTTAATAAGACTGCTAAAATATAAAAGCAGTCATTTATCAATAATTAATTATTATTTGTATTATTTTTTAATCTTGACTTTTGTATGTAATTATATATTTTAATTCTAATCATGGGTCAATAAAATAAATTTAAATTGTTTTTTAGTTAGGCTTTTTACATCAAGGATTTGTTTAATTTAAAACTATATATATTGTATTCATATACAGGGTACATGATTTTATATGAGCGACTGTTTTTATGAAACAAGTCAGAAAACATGACTAGAAATAAGTTTTTGTATCAAAAATGTGTTTTTAACGGAAGCATGATGGCATGATAAGGATATTTACAGAACTCATCCCTATCAAGCTTTTTTATTATCCAATGTGCCCATCTGCTGCTACCAGATAATCGAGAGTTTATTGTAGCAAATACAATTTTTTTTTTAATATGTATTTGAATTTATTTATGAACAAATATTAAGTATTTAATTATTTTTCTTATCAATTTCTCTCTAGGATATGTTCCTCAATGGAAGAAACCTGCAAATTTATTTTTTAAATGGCAACTAACTACTCTTCGGACCAAATATTTAGAAGACAATTCTGCTATAGAATGTGTAACTGTTTCATTATTATGTTGTATATTACAGTTTAAATTTAAATATTCTTACAGCATAGAATTAATTTAATGAATGAAGTGTATATTTTACAATAAAATATATTTGTATATTTATGTGTCCTGTATTTTTATTTTCATATATATTGTATTTTTATTTATTTATTTTTTAAGTTCTTAGGCATCAGCATTAACAAGAATAATTAAAGTTTATCTGTTCTTTTTTTTTGTTTCAGAATATTGTTTTTTAATGATTAAATAACATGAGAGGAGGGTAGAAAAGATAAAGTCAAAGAATGTAAAAAATACTATTTAACATCCAGCACAAATTAAGCAAATAAATATTGTTGGCTTTATCCAAATCATCTGTTATGGTTTACTTTTCCACTTTCCCTACTTATGTGTTAAATCCAAGTATTATTCTTGTCTAATTTCTATGTATTAAGTAGTTAATTAGCAATGCCATTTTGTTTATTTTATTTAACATTGGCTTAAATTTGTTCTCAAAAAATTTTATGTTCCCCATTGAACAAAGTAGCTCTATATCAACATGAATGATATTTAGAGATATTAAATCAAACAGCTTTTAATTTTTTTTTTTTTTTTTTTTTTTTTTTTTGTAGTGTAGCACATTATTTATTGCTAAGTTAATTGTTTACTGCATTACAATTATCTTATTGTGGCTAAAACTCATTTAAAATGTTAACTTTGGTAGTATTTTCTGAGAAGTGTTTTACTTTAATAAAAATGATGAAAAGCAAAATAAACTGTCTAGAACTATAAATTAAAAGTAGTATTTGCCTCATTTTTTTATTTTTTATTTTACGAGAATATTAAATAATTATATTTAATTTAGTATGTATATTTAAGAATAGTTTAATGTTGAAATATTATTCTTCATTTCTCACATGTTCAAACTAAAAAATTAACAAAAAAAAAAAAAAAAAAAAAAAAAAAAAGTTAATTTTTAGCTGAAAACACATATTTTCAGCTAAGAATGTTATTTCTGGCATATTTTTATTAAATTATTGAAAAAAGATATCCATTTTTTTATCCCTTTATTGGAAACAAGAAACCTTTTAAACAAAATGTAAACTACTGCCTGTGAGATTTCTAATTTCTATAAATTACTATAAAATACAAAATGCAAGAAAATTTGATTATTTTTGGGGAAAAGATATAGTTTTTTATTTGCAAAGTGTCAAACTAAATTTTGATTTATAACTTCTAGTAAGATCATTCATTATTTATTATTTTTTTTTAAATTGGTGTCAGAGCTTAAATTTCTGTATTTCTTTTTTAGCTAAACATAAACAATATCATTATTATGCATTATCAAATGTCACTTTTTAAAAGATTTTGATTTTTTGAATATTAATATTTTCAGATTAAAACAACCACAAACCATTTTTTTCTATTATTAAACTTTAAAAATTAGAAAAATAATCATAAATAAACTTTGAAAAGTATCATTTGACATTGCTAGAAAGAATATTAATATTTCAAACTCAAAATAGTATGGAAGCAAGAAAAATTTTCGTCAGAGCATATTCCGCTGTTTATGAACAAAACATACAAAGTTAGGTTATTTTGAATTTTCAGCATTTTCTGGTGCAGGAAATTTTGCTTTTAAAGCCAGGGAACACTGAAAATTCAAAGTAATCATTCAGCACTGAATATTTCTGTTATTAGAAAAAGGAACCTTTTTTATTATTATTAGAGGGTGGAAAAAAATTTTCAAAATGTAATTTATATCAGGAAAGGATGTATAAACTTTAAAATGTAATAATTATTTTGTCATAAAAAGTCATTGATGGAGGACAATCCTTGAAACATTTTTGTTGTTGGAACCATACCTTTAAAACTATATAATGATTAATAAATTGTTTAATAAAGGAAGACACCCAGTATAAATTTTAATAATGTTTGACTTCAGTTATTTTTACTGGAAAGTAAAAATGTAAGAATAAAAAAAAGTGCCACTTTTACTAAGAGGCACGAAATAGACTTTCAAAGGCACATAATGTGCCTCTTAATTTCAAAAGCAGTGTGTGCCTCTTAATATTCAGAGGCACAAAAGTTAAAAATGTACCTCTTATATCAGAGGCACTGTTTAAAGATTGTGCCTTTTAATTTCAAGGGCACCGTGTGCCTCTAAATATTCAGAGGCACAAAAATTAAAAATGTACCTCTTATATCAGAGGCACAGTTTTGACCGTGTGCCTCTTAATTTCAAAGGCACCATGTGCCTCTTAATATTCAGAGGCAAAAAAATTCCGAATTTGCCTCTCATATCAGAGGCACAGTTTTAAGAGTGTATATTTCCCAAATTCTTAATTTTGATTTTAATTTTTTTTAATTCAATTTTTTTATTGATGATGTACTTCTTCTTGGATAATTATCAAAACAAACCCATTCCGTAATTTTAAAAAAAGTATAAAAAATTGGAAGCGTTTGTTTCGAATTTTCTCATCGATATTTATTAAATATTGATTTTTTCGTAAAAGGCAATAAATAAAAAGTAAAATAAATGAATTATTATTAAAATAACTTAATATTTTTATTAGAAAATGATGCGGTGTTTCCCGTTTTCTACACTATTAAAGGAAAACTATAAAAGTTGTTAAATATATATTACAATTTATACCGTACATAAAAAAAAGATTCTTTTAATGTTCCTTTTTTTCTCCACACTGACCGATAACTATTAGTTTCAAACCTTTATTCATTTCAAAACGACTTCACTAAAATGAAAGCTTCTGATTGTGATTTATAATTAACAATGCTCTACAGATCGAATGCTTAATTTAGTCCTGTCTTGATTACATACATTTCGGCGTTATTTCTAAATTAGAATTGCTCCGAAGTTGTTCATTTGTGAACTTAGAATGCTAGAGAAGTACCTTTTCCTTGGGGGCAATAAAAACTACAATAAGTGTATTAAGAACATATATGTTTTAAGATGCATCCGTTAATCAACTCTTAAGCATGAAATACAGAGTAATTGGTTTTATATGAAGAAATCTGAATTTTATATAGCTAATTGTAGTTGTTGATAATGAATGATAGCTCATATAGAATTAATTTTTATATGACAGAAGTCTTCTTGCTTATTTAGGATTTATACATTATTATTAAAAGATTATAATGAACTTTTCAGAGTATTAATAATTATGTCTTTATACGTTTAATATGCATATTTTAACGTTGTTCCTAGGTTAAACAGATTTTGAAACGGCTACTCAACGAATGCAGAAAGCTTTAAATTAATTTTTCTGTGGAAATCACATACTGTAATGCATGCATTATGAAACAGTTTAAACCATTAAATATGGTTTTCTTTAAATAATAAGAGAAAAGCTTATTTCTTGGTAAGAAAGATTATGTTATGTATCATTTACACTAGCTGATCAATAGTGAATTTTACAATAACAGAAAAAATATATAACGTTTTATAATTTTTTTAACATAAAAAAGACTTTTGAAGGTGTTTTTTCTAAATTAAACATTTCTACATTTCTTATTTATCTATTTTTACATTCGTGAAAATAATATATGAATGTTTTAATAATTTCTCGACTAATGAGGATTCATGTTTTATGCTTATTGCATGCTGATTATTAGTAATATTTCTCAGTGAGTTAAGTATCTGGAGATAATTTCTTTTAAAAACAAATCATAAAAAGTAGGTACGGGGGTATGGCCGAATGTGGAACACTTCAAATATTTTCTGATGTAACTGACTTTATTTTTGGAATTTCTGTAAAATATTATTTACCGTCGTTAACCTATTCATCTCCTTAACAAATCTTTAGAACATTTTTTAAATCTTAAGTTTTACTTTAATATAAAAAAAATACCAAAAGCGGTACAAATTCAGGTACTAGTCGCATATGTTGGACTCACCGATTTTTAAATTGGACCCAGCAATATGAAAACTAAATCAATTTTGCTATTTTATATTTCTTTTAAATTAGACAAAAACATTCATTAATATCTTGATTTTTCATTTTATATTCTAAATTATTTAAAAAAAAAAAAAAAAAAAAGAAGAAGAAGAATTTTTTAACTTATGTCTATAGTTCTGCACTTCAATATATTTTTTTACGAATTGAACTTGCTTATCTTTTAAAACTTAATATTCAAATTACTTTTATGCTTTGAAGGATCATTTTTTCTCTGTTGTTTCTAGCCTTAAAATTTTTGTAAAGGAGATGACATTTTAAAAGTTTCTTTGGACTTTGGAGGATTGTAGCTGCAGATTTCTGGCGGGTATCTTCACAACTTGCTCTTTCTTTTGGATTTCTTATATATTTGACAATGACAAAAATCTGAAGCGACCACAAAACTGTAAAAATTCTACCCGTCTCCCATTCCCGTAACCGTAAATATTCTTCCAGAAGGTAATGTTTGAATTCAACATGGAATTTGTAAACTGTGTACATATATAGAATACAAAAAACACAAATACAAAAACTTGTAATAACTTCACTGCATAAACACGTAAAGGACATTTATTTATAATTATTTAGGCCTAAACAGCATTGAAAAATTGATCCAGATACACAAAATAAATTAGATCAATATATTCATAAACTTGCATGAAAATAATCCACTATAAAAATATTGAAAATAACAAAAACTGTGTTCAAAGCATTGACCTCTCAGAATTCGTTAATTGCTTTTAAAATTTACAATTATATATCTGGATCCAATTTAAGCAATCCAAATTGGTCCCACTAAGTCAGGTGCGCTATCTTTTAAATCAGGTAATTTCAAGACAAAGAACAAAAACGAAAGTAAAGAAATCCACTTAAAAATATGTGCAATGAACACAGGTATTTAGATTTGTAAAGAATTCATAAGGTAGCCTGATGTATTTTATAAGATATGCCACTACGTGCAGCGTCGCGTAATGCATGTCTCTTGGCGACTGACAAAAAACTTTGAGCTTAAAGCATAAAATGGTATAGATTGATTTTCGTTTATACTTCAAGATTTACATGTATAATTTCTCTAGCGATCATGGTTGGCATTTACAACAACATGTTCTTATTTATTTATTTATTTATTTATCTTTGTGCCTCTATTTTGCCACAATACTATACATTTTTCGCCCAAATTACAGTTAGGATATCAAACATTTAAAAAAAACGCAATTACAATGTACTAGGGTATAGTAATCCCAGTTTATCTTTCTTCTATCTCATACATGTTAATGCTTCAAAATTGGGCATCAGGTTTCCAAAATTAATGACAATCTAATGTTCATCGTAAGGAATGTAAGGGCATGGAATTCCGTGTTTCATTTTTTAAAATAGGACTGTTGCGGATATCGGAAAAGATAAAAGCGCCTCTTTTTCGGCGATATAGATCAAAATATAAACAGCGCTACTATTTATTAAGCTATAGCTGAATCTGAAGATAGGAGGAAAAATCGTGCATAAATTCTTGAGATACAGGTATTGTTGGAATCTGTAAAAATTCAGAAAAGCAGTGCTATTGATACCAAAGCTTAAACAGAACGAGTTCATATCACGGATTTACTGAATCTTAAATTTGATGAAAATCTGCGATTTAATTTTTGAGATCGAGCTACTGCAGGAAAAAAAAGCAGCATAGCAGTACCACCTATTGCAAAATTTACAACAAAATGCAAAGAACATCTAGTCATGCCAAAAATAAACTAAATGTGAAGTTTTATGTAAATCCGTGCATTTTGTATTGAGATAGAGCTGTTGCATAAATCTTTAAATAATACAGCACAGCACAGTTACTGTTCAGAGATTTACATTAAAAACTAATCAGCATCCATCTATATCTATCATCAGAATATTAATTTTTACTGAATTCCGTGTATTAGTTTTTAATATACAGATATCACAGAGTCAAAATTAAATGATAAATCTGTACTCATGTTGAGGAATCTAAAAGGTACGAAATTTTGTGCTTAGTTCTTGAAATACAGTTTTGGCAGATATCAGAAAAGCAGAGCATAAAAGCACCAAATATTTGGCTATTTATATGAAAACATAATCAGCAAGAATATTTATGAAGACACGCCTGAATCTGTAGTTTGATAAAAAAAAAAAAAAAAAAAAAATCATGCATTAGTTTATGAGATACTGCGGAAAGTATAAAAAATACAGTATAACAGTACCACCTTTTGAGCGATTTACACCAAAACGTAATTATTATACATTTATATCAAGTATTAACTGAATGTAAAGCTTTATGGTAATATGTGTATTAGTTATTGAGATAGAGCGGTTGTGTTAATCGTAAAAAATGCAGTATATCAGCGCCGACTGTTCGGCGATTGATACCAAAATCTAATCACAATCAATTTATATTAGAGAATATTGAAATATAAAACTTTATTTAATTCTGTGGATTAATTCTTGAGATAGAGAACCCAAAATGTTAATGTCACATATAGACAGACAGAGACAGAGACTCACAGATAGAAATTTTCAAAAAACATGTTTTCTGGAATCTCTGACTCCTAAATCGTGCAAGTCCCTCAAAAACCGGAATTCGAAACTTTTCACGAATCGAATACTTTCTTTTTCAACAGAAGAAAGCAAAAAAAAAAAAAAAAAAAAAAAAAAAAAAAAAAAAAAAAAAGTGATTGGTAAAATCTATTTTGTACTCTCGGGCGCAGCAACCCAATATGTTTAAATTGCGCAGAATGATTTTTACTAGACTTTGGGCGAAGAGAGAAAAATTATAAACTAATTATATTATTAGTTTCATTAAATTCCTTATTTCCATCAAGAAATCATGCCTGCAGTGTAAATGATCTGAAAATTACGAATATTAAATTTTACGAATTATATGATTTTGATTCAGTTGTAATTCATTGTGAGAAAATGCCGAGACACAGAGAATGAAATTTCATTGATTGATGAGATTTTGGAAAAAAAATCCGACATTTTTTTTTCTAAAATAAACATAAAAAACAGAAATTTATATATTTTATTAAGCGTAATTTATTTTATATATCTACTAGTTTCACAACGATGTGCATTAAATCAACTTTTTCAATTGTATATATGTATTCTGTGTTATGATTCTATTAATGATTTAAAAGTACGTTTATATTATTGGCAGAATAACATTGAAAAAACACTGAAAAAACACCGTGAATACTGGTGACAATTAATAAATCAAGTAAAAAACTTTGTAAAATCACCATAAAAGGAAAATAATGTAGGACGCGTTTCGAGCTATAACAATAACAGCTCGTCATTAGCATTGAATTAAATTACGAAACTTAGATTTTACAAATTATATGATTTCGAGCCAACTACTGTGGATTGCTTTATAAGAAAATGCCGAGATATAGAAAATAGTATTCCGTTGCTCTAGTAGAATTTAGAAAAAAAAAATCTGTCAAAATTTTATTAGCAAAAAAAAAAAAAAAAAAAAAAACATTAAAAAAATTATATATTTTTTTAAATGTAATTTATTTAGATGTACCAAAACGACGTGTATTAAATCAACATTTTCTATAGTATTTATGTATTCCATGTTTCGTTTATGTTAATGATTAAAAAATGCACTTATATTATTAGCAGAATAACATTAAAACAATTACCAATTGCGTACAAAATATACCATACATAATTTTTAAGAATATTGTTTCAAAGTTTTCGACACCACTACGTATTTATTTTTTGCCACTTTCTATCGTCTACAAATATAAACGCACTTATTTTGTGTGCATTTCCTATAAAAATGATAAAAGCATTGGAAGTATTAATATTTTTTTCTTCCAGGATACATGTGGGTTTGTCCACTTCCCATTCTTCCTTTTCGTGTAAAAACATTTCCTCTTATACAACTAATCAAACTTTCTTAAGTAAAATGAAAATGAGTAAAGTAAAATTCTTTTTATTTGTTTATTTTGTTGCATTTATTGAACAAGTTCAAGGAAATAATTAATTTAGTAATTAATATGTATGTGTGATTTTTGTCAATAAATTATTTAATTATTCATACATAAATTAACTAGTACATTATGTATAATTATAAACGGAAATTCATATTTTAATTATTTAGTGCTATTTAAAACAAAATGATGATTGCAGTTAAAAAAATATCGTGCTTTATTTACAGACAAAACTTATAATGAAATGTTTTATGTATGTGATGTAATCGGATTCTTTCAGTGAAAACAAATAAAAGAAAATATTTCAAATTTCATACCACTTTATACTTAAAAAAATTGAAGGGTGGTAAAAAAGAAATCATATGATTTGGTCATTGTCAAAAATTGGTAATATTTATGAAGTGAAAAAAAATGGTGAAAACTTTTCAATGTTGCTGAAAATTTTATGAGTACGCTATATTCAGTCATTAGAATTTCCTTTCTAATATCAGACAACATTCAGTGAAGAATAATTGGAAAAGACTAATTGTTAGAGTTATTTGTAATTTATCTTTGAAATGTGGCATCATACTAGTTCGCTATTCTATGTAACTATAGAAACGCAAATCGTCTGTGTTTTTGTTAGTTGTTGTTTTGATTTGCTAAGAGCAAGCAACGCTTTCGGTATGTCTTAAAATAAAGGATGACAATCTACTAAAGCATGTCAGTTTATTAATTAAGTTAATACGCATCGCCGCATCATACATCAGGTTACGTCGAGCCAAAGTCTATATATTTTTTTTCTTCACTTCGAAAAGAAAAGTTCGAAAATAATGAACTGTTTTCATCATTGAATTTTATTAGAACATTATTCCACAAGCTGGACTGGTGAAAAAAAGAAAGAAAGAAAATCGTCTGCCGCAGCAATCAAGGTAATGAATAATTTATTATTCCTTTTGCTGTTACTATAAGTTTTTGAACATGGAAAACATTGAAAAATTAAAAAAGAAGCGTGCAACATTACGCACTTCAATTACGAAATTAATTAGTAAATTAGAAACATTAATAAAAGATAGAAATAGTGATATTGATAGTTATTTAGAAATTTCAGAACAATTAAATGACAGAGAACAAACTCTAAAAAACCTAAATAAAGAAATAGAATCTGGTATTAATTTAGAAAAAGAATATGAAATTGACATTAGTGCTAGCGAAGAATACCAGGAAAAAATTATAAAGGCCAAATTTCAAATTAAAAAGCAACTTAAACATTTAGAACAAAGTAAAGTTTCCAATGAAATTCAACCAAATTCTACTCAAATAAACAACGCGATAAATATTAAATTACCCGACATATCTCTTGCGAAATTCTCCGGAAAACCAGATGAATGGGGTCTATTTAAATTACAATTTAACAACTTAATAACTTCAAATGAGCAACTATCAGATGCGCAAGAGTTGCATTATTTATCAGCATCATTAATAAGTGATGCAAGAGCTTTGATTAGCACAGAAGACACTTTTTCATCTTTATTTCAAGCATTAAAAGACAGATATGAAAATGATAGAATAGTAACAGAAATACACATCAATTCGCTCTTAAACGCAGATAAACTTACACAGCCTTCCGCTAAAGATCTTCGAAATCTAGTCGATAATGTAAAAAAAAGCATTCGCGCCTTGAAGATTTTGAATTATAATAGAAATAATCTTTCAGATGTTTTAATATTGAACATCATTCTCCAAAAGTTAGATAGAGATACCCGAAAAAATTATGAAATGACGATAAGTTCAAAAGAAGTTCCGAAGTTAGATGAATTACTTTTATTTTTAGAAAAACGATCTCAATATTTGGAAAATATTCATACAGTCACGTCTGTTAAACCTTTCAGTAAGGATCAGAAACGTTCATTTAATTCCAAGTCATTGACTTTGTTAGCAGAAAGTCCACACATTTGTTTAATGTGTATAGGCAATCATATTTTAATGAGATGTTCCCAATTCTTAAATTTACCTGCAAAAAAAAAGGTTTAATATTGTTAAAATGAAAAAATTATGCTTCAACTGTTTATCATCAGTTCATAACATTAGCCAGTATAAAAGTTCAAGCACGTGCAGAAAATGCAACAAACGTCACCACACATTGATCCACCTGGAACGCGGTGAGGAAAATATTGATACTTATCAGACAATAGCAAACCATGATGAAAATAATATTAGTAGTAATTTATCGCCAATCGCAAACGCATTTACTCCTCATAGTTACACAAATAATCCGATGTCTGTTACCGCTTTGGGTGAAAATACACATTCATTTGATAACAAGCATTCAACTATTAACAATACTGTAATGAGTATGACATCTTCTTCTAGTAAACAAGTACTGCTTTCAACTGCGATAATATATGTACAAAATGCTAGACGAGAATTAGTTCCTCTTAGAGCATTGTTTGATTCAGGATCGCAAAATAACTTTATAACGAAGGAATGTTCTGAATTATTGTTCTTGAAAGGAAGGAAAATAAACGCATCAGTTTCAGGGCTAAATGGTTCAGTTATGAATATAAAGGAAAGTATTATAACAACCATAGCAAATAGAAACAGAAGTTTTAATGAAACATTGCAATTTTTTGTTGTTCCTAAAATTACGCGCATAACACCAGCTACATATCTAAACATCATGCCTATTAAGCATTTACAAACTTTTCAGTTAGCTGATCCACAATTTGATAAACCAGGTCCAATACATGTTTTATTATCAAACGAAGTATTTTTTAAATTACTTGGACAAAATAAAATAAATATGCAAAATTTGGTTTTTCAAGAAACTGTTTTTGGCTATGTTGCCAGTGGTTCTACGTCTATTCCGCAACAAACTTTTAATAATTACTGTGGTCTTGTTCGATCTGTGGATGATTTATCGAACGCTATGCAAAAATTTTGGGAAATTGAAGCGGTCCATGATAAAAACCCATTAAAAGGTAAAGAAGAGCAGTATTGTGAGGAACATTTCTTGCGTACACATACTAGAAGTGAAGATGGTAGGTATATTGTGGAAATGGCAATTAAATCTGGTGGGCTTGCATGTTTAGGAGAATCAAAGGAAAACGCACTTAAACGATTAAATCACCTACTTAAGCGATTTGCGCACAATCCAGCCATGAAATTGTTATACGAAGAATTTATTAACGAATATAATGATTTGGGACACTTAGAAGAAATCTTGCTGGAAAATAAGCCCGAATTTTCATATTATTTGCCGCATCATGGGGTATACAAACCCGAGAAACCAAGCACGAAATTAAGGGTTGTCTTCGATGCTAGTGCAGCTACTACCAGTGGTGTTTGTTTAAATGATGTTTTATTAAACGGAGAATTAGTCCAAAATGAGCTCTTCGATATCATTTGTCGATTTCGAACTCATAAATACGTCTTTACTGCTGACATCATAAAGATGTATCGTCAAATATTAATTTCGGAAAATCAGAGAGATTTGCTTCGAATTTTGTGGAAAACTGATGAAGAAGAACCAGTCAAAATATTTAAGTTAAAGACGATTACATACGGTACATCGAATGCACCTTATCTTGCCACGCGGACTCTGAATCAGCTTGCAATTCATGAAAAAGACAATTTTCCGCTAGCATCACATGTAGTTCTTCAAGATTTCTACGTGGATGACGTATTAACAGGAGCTGACACTTTAAATAAGGCTCAACAAGTGCAAGCACAATTAATCGCATTGCTTGAACGTGGTGGCATGAAGTTGCGCCGATGGTGTGCTAATCACCCCGAACTCTTGAAAATCGCAACTAGCAATCAAGAGTATACATTCAATGATCGTAATCCGGACCAGAGCACTAAAACTCTAGGATTGTTATGGAATCCCGTTCGTGACTGCTTTTCGTTTAATTCATCAGTTAAGGAACCAGTTGTATACTCAAAAAGAACTGTTTTATCCGACATAGCGCGTATCTACGATCCATTGGGATTACTCGGTCCTGGAATAGCTAAGGCTAAGATTTTCATAAAAAGACTGTGGCTGTTAAAGCTAGATTGGAACGATCCACTTCCAGATGACATTAAAGATGAATGGCGACGCTTTATCAGAACGCTTCAGAATATAAACAATTTAAAAATCAATCGATTTGTTTTAAACGAAGGGCATTCGGAAGTTGAACTGCACGGCTTCTCCGACGCCTCCGAGCTCGCATATGGAGCAGCCATTTATCTACGCTGTTTCACAAAATTTAATACATCTTTAAATTTACTGTGCAGCAAGTCTAGAGTTGCACCATTGAAACCTTTGACAATCCCACGATTGGAATTGTCCGCAGCTGCCTTATTGTCTCAACTCGTATCTAAGATAGTGACTGTACTAAAGTTGAACATCAGTAAAATAATACTATGGTGTGATTCAACCATCGTCTTAGCGTGGATTCAGACTCCTCCTCATCTACTTAAAACCTTTGTGGCCAACAGAGTTTACAAAATCCAAGAATTGACCCAGACTTTTCAATGGAGACATGTACGCTCAGAAGACAATCCAGCAGACCTTGTATCTCGAGGACTATCCTTTGACAAATTAATTGATTGCGAACTTTGGTGGCATGGCCCTCTCTCCTTGAGAGAAAGAGACAGTGAATCCAAACACAGCATTGATTTAGAACAAGTGAAAAACAACATAGACTTTTCATCAGAATTGAAATTGAAAAACAGTACAGCATTATTAAGTTCAAATTCTAGTGCATTTGTAAATGAAATTTTAAGTATCAGCAATAATTATACTAAAATATTACGTGTTTTAAGTTATATTTTCAGGTTCTTAGATAACACAAGAAAATTAGATGAGAAAAGAAAGGGACACGTAAGTATGGAAGAATTATCACGAGCAGAAATATTTTTAATTCGGGAAATCCAAAAACTTGAATTTAAGGCAGAATATACTGCATTGTTAGAAGGTAAGCAAATTTCTAAGAAAAGTAAATTGCGATTGTTAAACCCCTTTTTAGATGCAGATAAGGTGCTAAGAGTAGGAGGGCGTTTAGATAATGCAGACCTAAGGTTTGGTCAAAAACATCAATATATTCTGCCAGCTAAGGGTAAATTGTGTAACCTAATTTCAATTTACTATCATAAAAAATATCTTCATATAGGTGCACAAGCATTGTTATGCTACTTGAGACAAAAATACTGGCCTCTACGGGGAAGAAATTTAGCTAGAAAAATAACGCATGAGTGTGTAACTTGTAGTAAAAGCAACCCCATAACCATACAACAAATCATGGGTTCCCTACCCACTGAGAGAGTACGTCCTAGCGCACCATTTAATTACGTGGGAACAGATTTTGGTGGCCCCTTTTTCATAAAATATAAGGGACAGAGAAAGGGAATTCTTAATAAGGTGTATTTGGCAATCTTTGTTTGCTTTGTAACTAAGGCAGTGCATCTCGAACTAGTGTCAGAATTGACCACGGATGCATTCATTGCCACCTTAAAAAGGTTCATTGCTAGGCGCGAAAGGTGCGCAGTAATCTTTTCAGATAATGCAAAAAATTTTGTTGGTGCTAACGCCGAGTTACAGAGACTCCATAATTTACTAAGACATCCTGAGGAGAAGTTAGCGAATTATTTGTCAGAAGAGAATATTATTTGGAAATTTATTCCACCCAGAGCACCTAATTTTGGCGGGTTGTGGGAGGCAGGAATAAAATCGGTGAAATATCATCTAAAGCGAACGGTAGGTAATGCAAGTCTAACGTTCGAAGAGTTATTAACTGTAATTGCTCAAATAGAGTCTATATTAAATTCACGGTCAATCACTCCATTGTCTTCAGGCGTGAATGACTTGGAGGCCTTAACACCAAGCCATTTCTTAATCGGAAGGCCTATGACAGCCATCGTTGAACCAGAATTAATTAATGTTAACGAAAATAGACTATCTAGATGGCATAGAATTTCAAAATACATTCAATTGATATGGAATCGTTGGAATAAAGAGTATTTAAATACGCTCCAACAACGCTCCAAGTGGCAATTTGAAAAAAATAATGTTAACATAGGAACCCTAGTGTTGATAAAGGAAGATGACCTCCCTACAAATAAATACTTACTAGGACGCATTATAAATATTTTCCCAGGTGCAGATGGTAAGATTAGGGTTGTAGAAGTAAAAACCGCTAGGGGAATACTTAAAAGAAGTATTTCAAAAATTGCGTTATTGCCACAATAAGTCTCAGAAAATTAATTACGAAATGTAAATAAAAAAATAGGGTTTTGTTTTGTATTTTAAATTTAGTTTTCCTATTGTTCTATGTTCATAATTGTATTTTTCATTGTTAAAAGAAAATTGTTGTATTGTATCATATTACTTAAGCATTTGTAATGTTAATATTTTGTACTGTATAATTTATTGAAGTTGACCCTTCAATGTCGGGGGGTATGTTAGAGTTATTTGTAATTTATCTTTGAAATGTGGCATCATACTAGTTCGCTATTCTATGTAATTATAGAAACGCAAATCGTCTGTGTTTTTGTTAGTTGTTGTTTTGATTTGCTAAGAGTAAGCAACGCTTTCGCTATGTCTTAAAATAAAGGATGACAGTCTACTAAAGCATGTCAGTTTATTAATTAAGTTAATACGCATCGCCGCATCATACACTAATAAAAAAACTTAGAATAGTGTTAAAACATATTCTTGGTATAAAACAAGGCTCCCAAATGGCCGCCAACTGAACATCAATATTTTCTGAGATACATTTTCTTTTTAGATTTTTCTTGCAATTTGCACAGAAAACACATTTGTCGCAAATGCTGCAGGAAACTACCGTAAATTTTTCTGTTAGAAAATATTGATATTCAGCTCACGGACCATTTGGGAACCCCAATAAAAGAATCTCTTTGCTACCCATAATTAATGGAATTGATGTTTAAACTTTAACTGGCATCGTAAAATTTTTGGACGCAATGATCGTCTGCTATTAATAATATAAGTTATGTGGAGTAATAAATGACAAATATAATAAAGTACTATGAATTTTTATAAAAGAAATGGTATTTTTACATTATTTTACTTATAAGTTGAATGAATAAGAAAGTTATCACCTGTATATTGTTTTAAAGTCTTAATGTTACTGATAATGAAGAAATTTTATTAGTATAAGCGGAACACTGGTTAAAAGTTAAAGATATTTTTCAAAGTCAATTGTTTTCTGATGCTTGTGATTGATTCTTTCAAACTTTTTATATAAATAAAAGAATTTTTTTAATAAAAATAATTAATAAAGTAGAATGCAATTTTGCATACCTTATTTCTATGTAAAAAAATCTTTGCATTTGTTTATTTTTTTACTGAGTAGTTATAATTACTTAGTTTGTTCGAGAAATTAACTTTTTGGTCTTTCTTTTGGTACAGCTTGAATTTTCCTGGACTTGTACGAAGATATCCTATACAAATTAGGTAAACTTAAGTATAGCCTATAGAACTTACAAGGATTATTCTTAAAAAAATTAAGAGAATAAGCGTTCTGATAAAGGAAATAAGTAAAAAGGATACAAATGTAATGGACAAACCGAAAATTTTATTCCTTAAAAAGAATGAAAATAATTATTTTTAACAATACTTTTTTACTTAATAATTCGTTAATATATCGAAAGTCCTTTAGATAAAGCTTTTGAAAAGAAAAATGCAACACGTCAATGCATCATTTTTGTATGCTACTTGTCGGTATAAATTAAGAAAAATATTTGACATGAAATATAAACATGATTTAAGATGCATAAACTTTTAAATCTAACGTTAAATAAATAAAACATCATTTGAACAGTACACTATTTAGAAAAGATCAATTATTTAAATTAAAAAAAATGACTGCATGACATCGGAAAGCGGCCGCATCGTAAAAACGTAGAAAATGAAAATTGATTGCTGCATGTCAAAGGCAGATGCGTTTGTAAATCTGAAATGATTTCTTTTTTAATATTCTCCAAATTTAAAAATAATTACTTCCGATTTCAAATGAATAAGTCTCTCATTTTACCTTAAAAGTTAAATTTGAGTAATATTTCTATCACGTATGTAAGAAATACGCAATATAGACTTGTGAAATAAATTAAGCCATTTTGCATATTTTATCGAATTCCATGAAAAGAACTGAACTGAAGAAAAAAACACTGCTTCTAGATAAAAATCTTGTATGACAAATACGTAAGCATATACGTGCGTGTAGGTTGGACCAGCAGGAAAACAGGCTTTATAAGCGTGTGGAGGGTGAGACGACTTGGGTTCGTTAGGAAACCCCGGAAAATTTCTTTGTGTTATTCTGTAGCAATCGGTTAAATTCGCATAGGAACAGTAAAAATAAGTAAATACACATATTTAGATAATGAAATGAGGTGGGGAGAATAGAGGCAAACCGATCACAAGTCCAGACATGCAGAGAGTTTAATTTAATACCCAGTGTCATGTGTAAAATATGGAAACAGCTACAGGATACTGGATCCATCGAGAGAAAACCTGGGTAAAATCATCCAAGAGCCACGACGGTTACAGAAGATCGCCATTTGTCCATTTTAGTGAGGCGTATCAGTGGGGCCACAGATTTTCACTCACTCAGAACCTGTATGCAGCCACTGGACCCCGTGTAACAAGAGTGACTGTTTCCAAAAGACTGAATGAGAGAGGGTTGTTTGCCAGAACACCGGCTGTTTGCGTCCAGCTCATGTCTACAAACAACAGAGTCGTATTAGCATAATCCAGGCAGCATAGACATTGAAGTATGGGAAAAATCAGAGAGAAATTATTTAATTACATAATTTTAAATAAATGAAAGTTCGAAGCTTTTTTGTAGTTCAACTATTCAAGGTAGTAGTTGTCTGCTATGGACAATTACAGAAATAATAACTGTAAAACTCTCAGATGATATTACCACACATGTCGCTCAATTAGAGATTTAAGGATTGAATTGGGACAAAATACAGTTTTTGTTTTTAAGCTGATTTAAATCAGTTACTTATTCAAGAAAAAAAAAACTTTCTCTGTAAAGAAAATATTATCATTTAATTAAAAAAATGCTTCATATTGTACACTTTTTTATTTATATTTTTTAAGAAAAAACGTTAAAAATAAAGTAAATGCTTGTTGGTTTCTATTCATTCAGACTTATTTTTATCCGAAAGTTATAATACGACATTCTTTTTCAATTATAATAATCATAACAAAATAATAAAAATAATAATAATAACTGTCCAAATAAATCTGTCATACTCAACTTGTGGCTGAGAGGCCGTAAATGATTCTCCGATCTCTTATGTATGTCCTGAAACACACAATCAATTACCCACACTTGTAAAAATTTTATTTGCATATTTAAAATATAAGGATTATTATTTTTCATAATTTTATAGGAAGTCCAAGTATTCGTTCTTTATTTGCAATTAATTTCAAATTATACTAAACCATCCATTACAGATAAATTGTTAAGTGGAAAGTTCTTTGTACGTGTTGAACTAGTTATATAATGTTGCGCTTAGATTTTTTAGTCTTCAGGACTAATCAAACATAATTTATAATAATTAATTAAATCTGCATTCTTTATTTTTTTTTTCATATTAAAAAGTAAAAAGAAATTGTTTGCACACAGCGACAGACAGATTTATTATATAACTATTTTAATTTTATTATGTTTGAATTTGGCAGTAATTCGTTTTTATATCATTACGTTTCATATGTGCTACATGTTGAATACTGTGTATATTAATTTTGATATTTTTCTGTGATTTATTTTTTTATCTAGGTTTTCTATTGTTTTAAATATCTATCTTTAAAAAATGTTATTTGTATGCTGTGGGTATTTAATATATTAAACGAATTCTTGCGGCTCGTGGAAATAAAAGTTTGAATGTAGTCGAAATAAGGTACCCTGGGGTAATAACGCCACGTTAAGGTTCTACCAATTTTCACGGCTTAGTTTTAAGTTGTATTTTTCAAACAAATATAGGATCTGATACAGCAACTCATTGACTATCTATATAAAATAAAATAATTTAACAGATATGTATTCATAAAATGTAATGGCGTTTTTTCTTGACCAACGCTATTTGGCGTTATTACCCACCTATATGGGTAATAACGCCATGCAAACAAAACTAGGAATTAAGATGGAATAATTGCATGTAGATAGCCCAATTCTAAAAATACAAACTCTACAAACTTAGAAATTGACAAATTTCATTCTAAGCTATTGAAAATGTTCAATTTTTTGTGAAAGTGTAAGAAAAATAAAGGTGTGGTGTGGGAGGGGGGGATGAGGCAAAAGAATATCAGACCGTGAGCTTCTTTTTGCTTAAAAAGGATCGCTTAAATAGAAATATGAGAAACATTGCACAGTTTTTACTGTGTTTATTTGAATCAGTATTTAGGATGCAGCACGGCCACTGTAGGGAATCAACCGGGGTAATTATGTCAAGGACTGGCGTTATTACCCCGGTATAGTTATTTCGCAGTATATTTTAAATTACAAATTATCTCGAAAAGATATCCAAAATCTTCAACAACTTTTTAAAAGTACATGAAATGCACTACAAATTTATGTAATTAACAAAGTATTTCCGGATAAAAAATATAGTCTTCAGATCAAAAACCTTATATCGCAAATTTTAGATCAATCGCTAATTTTAGTTGCTTGTAAAAACAATAAGACCTAAAAATGAAAAAAATTAACTTGAAGCAGTTTTTTGCGATTTATATGACTCAAAACCCTTCTGCGCAGAGCACATGGGTGTCATTTACCTGATTATTTCATAATTATGCAAAATATAAGCACTTGGCGTTATTACCCCGCCTGGCGTTATTACCCCAGGGTACCTTAATTTAAACTGTTTTACACCCGTGATCTCAATATAAGGGCAGTAAACTCATAACTTTTACATTGTCGGTACTGCAGAGCTATTAAGTTAACTATAATATGAAAAACACCTTTAATATTACATTGAATTAAAAAGCTTTTGTCTGGGATAGGGGAAATAATATTTTTTTGTCGGTTGTGCAATCTTTGATGAAGGATACTCTTCTTCCAGACTGCTATGCTTCGAGATAGAAAATAACAATGTTTGTAACGGTATTATTTAAATTCTCATTGCATTCTTCACAATTATAGCCGGCTGAAAAATCATTTTGATATTTCATATGTAGCCGTGATTTACTTGTCCATATGTTTTTCCTGGATAATAGTATTGTAACATAAACATTTTCCAAAAACACTGATAAGAAATTAGTTTGTAGTCCTGGTATGAAAGAACATGAAAATATTTCTGTATAAATGATAACAACTCTAATTAAAATAAGTTTTCTGGTACAACTATAAGGTAATTTCAGTTTTTTTAGCACACCTCGCCAAAATAATAGTAGGGGAATCTATTGCAGTTCCCCCTTCCGGCAAATTTTTTTCAAATTCGAAAAGGACCAATTAGCCATAGTCATACACTTGCACAAAAAATTTGGTTCAATTCGATGCATAACTTCATATACTTTTGGTCGGTACAATATTGAAAATGACACAAAAATAGCGATGCAGCGCCCCCTCCTGGTGGATTTTTTTTCCAATTCAGGGAGGACCAACTAGCCATAATCATACACTTAGACAAAAAAATTGCTTCAATTCGATGCATAACTTCATATACTTTTGGTCGGTACAATATTGAAAGTGTCACTAACATCGCGATTGCAGCGTCCCCTTCCGGCGAAATATTTCAAAACTGAAGGAAGACCGGCTTGTCACATCCAAAAACATTTAAAAAAATTTGGTTCCATTCTATGCATATCTTCATACACCTTTTGATAGTAGAATGGCGACATACGGACACACACACAGAGACACAGACATCGACACACGGACAGACTGACATTTTGTAAAAAACATGTTTTTTGGAAACTCTGACACCTAAAACGTGTAAATCCGTCGAAAACAGGAAGTCGAGAAAATTTTTAATTACAATACTTTCTTCTATTGAAGATAGAAGAAAGTAATAAAAGTTTGTTTCTATTAAAATGTCAAACTACATTTAAGCATCATATATCTTCATCAAGTCATTTGTGGCTTTTACATGCGTTCAATCTGCTGATCTTAATAGGAAATTTATTTATTTATTTTATTTTCAATGCGAACTACTTCTTACATATCTTAGCTGATTCAGGATTAAGGTATTTATCTTTACATTTGTGTTAATAAGAATTTTTGGCTTTTTATTATGACATTAAGACAAATGTATTTCCCACTTAGATTTCGACATTTACCATCTTTCTTTCTTAAATACAAGACATAAAAAGAAAAAAAAAAAGAAAAAAATGGAAGAATACAGGAAACACAATTAATAAATTAGGTATAATGCTAGTTTAATAGTGATTTTTATGTCATTTTAAGCGATATACCATGAAAAAGTATATTAAATTACGCATAGAATTAAATCAAATTTCATGTGTATATTTTTTACTGTTATAAACAGCTTCTCTTTAAATTTGAGACATTTTATCGGTAAAAAAGCCATAATATCTATTTTTCTGCCTCTTTAAATATTGTGCTATGAAAAAAAGAATTATAAATTGAATCGAAGAAAAAATATGGCTATGGCAACTTGTCCTTCTGAAAATTTGTAAATATATTACAGAAAGTTATCGCTGTAGTAGCGATATTTCGATAGTTTTCTCGATTTTTCATAGTTGTGTTGCATAACTTGTGTGCAGCGTAATGTAAAAGTAGTGATAAAAAGACATTTTTGAAAACATCAAACGTTATTTACTCAAAATATTAAAAATGTGCCTTACCTGGTTATTACCGGAAGCCACACACACACACACACACACATATATATAATATATATATATATATAGGGTGATTCATAAACGAGAAACAATAGGCTATCTCCTTCAATATTTCCACTAAGCATATACTTACAAATGCAAAATTTCATATAAAAAAAGATGCAACATTTCATGAGATAAGTAGCAACTCCATGCGGGTCACTTGGGAAAATACAAAAAATAAATTTTTATCCAGCCCCGTAGGGTAAAGTTTATATTTAGGAATTTTTTCTTTATCCAATCCAGAATTAAACCAGAAAAAAAATCCCCATATTTAGCTATATGACAGAATAATAAAATCCAAAATTTTCCAAAATTGTGACTTACACCACTTAACCATGCCTCCTAGCGACAAAGGTTGGACTCATTTTGAGTGTCAGATAGGGATCATCCGCAAATTGCATTTAATAGAATTCAATTTAAGACAATGCGTTTCCTTTGGACATAACATACAATAGCAGTGTTTGGATTTTACGTTAAATCTATTTTAAAAATATGTTGGTGGTCTGCACTAGAGGTCTGCATGGATCAAAATCGCTAGGTTGAGTCCCGATCCGACCCACATTGAAAAAAAAAATGGCGAGGCCAGAAAAAAAAGTTTAAATCATAGCCCGACCAAGCCCGAAAATAAGTACATTTTTATTAGGAGCATTTACATTTAAACATTTTTATTAGCAGCCAATCTTTGTTTGAATTTTTACATTCTTTTTTTTTTCTTTTGCATGTTGGTATGTATTTTCTTCATCATTTCCCGTCTTTAAATTATTAAAAATCAGGAATCGAAAAAAAAAAAGATTCAAACTTGAAGCATGTTTATTATCGATTTATCAATTTTGTTTCGGAAAATTAAAATATATATATATTTACATTTGACAATGGATGTTTTTAAAACTAAGTTACATCAGTTTTTAAATAAATATAGTTATTATAGTTTTAAATAAATATAGTACCTAGTGTTACAAAAGCTAAAAATACAAGTGTGTAATATTGATTCCTGATACTTTATTCCAAGATATATCATTCATAAACTAGCAAAGACGCTAAACAAATGCTCATAAGACTTTGATATATCCGCAGAAGGATGCAGAATTAATAACGTCGAATATCTTTGTATCAAAAGTTCTTAAATGCCAAATAAATCTTTAACCCCTTGGGTTAAAATGCGGAAATCTTCTGCAAATATTACACATCGCTGAATAAGAAGGTTAGTCTAACACTAGTTTTATTTAAAAGAATGGAAACGTATTTGATCTTACTAAAACATAATATATTTATTATCAGAAGTTACAGTGAGTAAAGTTTTAAAGCAAAAGTTTTATTGTAAGAATTTAACTTTTGCATATTTTTTTTACATATTTATTTCTTTATAATAAACTATTACTTATAATTTATAAGAAAAATCATTTTGTAATGCAGTATATTTATTGTTCAGTTATGTGAACATAAATATATTATGATTTTAGTAAGATGTTCCAAAATCATTTGAAAATTATATAAATAAAACATCAATTTTTTTACATAAATATACATTAACTAAATGTAAACTAGCAGGAAATATTTGAAAAGTTTTACAATGCTAATTATTTTTAATTAGTATCATTCAAATGTGTACAAAATGAAATAAAACAAGCAATACATTGTGTAGAATAAAGGTTTCTTTAGATTAATGAATAAGCACCTGCGATTTCTATTCAACAATCAAATAAAAGATTCAAATTCAATGAGAATATATGACTCTTTTTATTCGTTTCTTCTTCGTTGTAATTAATTCATTGACATTGAAACAAGACAAATTTATTTGACTAATTCACATAGCTATTTTTTTTCACTGTAAAGGATAAATACTTTGCCCATTTATAAGTTTAAAAAGTACTTTTATAGAAATACATTTATTTTTTACAGAAACACAGAAATAAAATTCGCTATAGTATGGAAAAAATCTTCATAATACAATTTAATAAGGTTACACTATTTCAAAGAAATTAAAATTGATGTACATTATTCAGTTAAAAAAAAAATATTTTTCCTTCATGATATTATTATATTAAGGCCTATAAATGTTTCTGGTAGGGAAAAAAAAATATTGCCAGACAATTTTAATTAGGTTACACTATTTCAAAAATAAGGAAATTGCCGTGTATTACTAAAGTTTTCTTTCTCTCTCTCTCTCTCTCTCTCTCTCTCTCTCTCTATATATATATATATATATATATATATATATATATTATTTTACCATTTTAAATAGCGAGACATCGTTACTGAAATAAGCTACTGAAGAGTGTTTAGTAATAAATGTGCAACGCATGATTTTTCCTTCTTGTTTTTGATAAACAGAGTGTATCCTGAAAACAATACAAATATTTTGTAACACAAATTTAAAAAACTGCACCATTTTCTGTAGTTTTATGATCAATTTTCTAGTAAACTGTTAAGTAAAATATTACCATTTAAAAAAATAAAAAAAAGATAATTAAACTTTTAATCACTGTGGATAAATAATTATGAAAATTCGAATTATAAGTACGCATGCATAAACCTTATTTTTTTTACATTTATTTAATTACAGTAATCAATTGTGTAGTCATCATACATTTTAAATTGAAAATTATTACCAAAATCATTAAAGTGCTAATAAACTACTATTCTAATAAACCACTATTAATTTTAATTTCTTTTTCTATCAAATTACTATCCATGGGTTTGACTTAATAGGTATCATTATTTCAGCTTATTTGAGAACATTTAAGATTTATCAAACGTATAATTAATTTTTTGAATTATACTATAATTATACTATAATTTCAAGAGCTAAATGATATTGGATTACTTATCTAATAAAATTGAAGTAAAGTGTTCATTAGCGAAGCATGACAGAAAATCTTGAAAAATAATTATATAAAAATAATTTGAATCTGGTAATTAAAACATTATTTTTTCAATCACTGCAATAAGATAAAAATATTTTATAATTACTATTTTAAGAATTTTATTATTATTATTTCTAAAGCATTGGATTTTATCATACAAATGAAAATATTTTTATAATGAATATAATTGGAATTGATTGAAAAATATCTTTCCATAATGTTGTAGCTTGTAATACATAATATGTACTGTGAATTTTAATTAAGACATAAAACTATCTGTAGCAAAATTGTTTAATTATTTCCAGTTTTTGATGAATTTAAGGTCAAGTGTATAACATTTGAAATCGTTTTTTAACCCTTCGGGATCAGCGACTTTTGCAAAAATTTTATTCGGCGTGCATTTTTTGTTCTTTAAATTCTTTACCTTTACTACCAATTACTACTGCTGACAAAGACAATTTGCATATGCTCTTTGTGAAGGTACATGATATGCATACATCAGGGTTCGTACGCCTAAAAGACTTTAGCAGATAACAAACAACTTCACACCAATATTTTCCGAATACAGCCGAAATTCCACCCCCCTTTAATTTAGATTACTTTATATATATATATATATATATATATATATATATATATATATATATAACTGGTAACGTTCCTGGAAAATTCCGGAAGAGCACTCGGTAGAGGACTGGAAAATGTGAAGCATATCTGAATCTTTTTATTGGTTGAATTCCTCAATTTATTTTACTTTATTCATTCTCTGATTGGTCAATGTTTAAAGTCCAAAAATGGAATACTTCTGTTTTTTATTTTATTCATTTCCGATTGGTCCATGTTTAATGTGCAAAAAAGGAATACTTCTGTTGCCACGATGACAAAAAAAAAATAATATAAACATTTTAAATAATAATCATTTAAAAACAAATTATGATAAATATTTCAAACAAATTTCATCTAAAAGTGCATTTTTTTCTCTACGTAATAGTGTAAAAATTTTAAATGTGCGATGTTTATAAGTTTTAAAATTTGCAGTTCCAAAAATTCTAAAATTCAAATTTCATTTAAGATTTGCTTATGATGGGTACAGGAATATTAATTTTTAATCCATGTCGTACGTAATATGAGGCGTTCAGAAGTTGGTCTGATTAACTCCATCAAATAAAAATGCATATTTTAAACAGGTAAAGCTGTATATCTATAAACTACTGTGTTTTTATCTTTGGTCTAGGAATATAAATGTTTAATGCATGGCGTACTTATTCTATGTTTCTTTATGATCATCATAAGATGATATTTATTATTATTATTAATTTAAATATATAATTTGTTTAAAAGGCTGTAAAATATTAGGCTTTAAAAATATCATTTTTCAAATAGTCGTTGTAATTTGTCAAATTACATTTTTTTTCCTTTTTTTAATCTGAGCATTTCTCCGATTCAATTAGGCAAAAAGTTTTGTTTTAAAAAACCGTTCCAAAAGATTAAAAAGTCAGTATAAGACGTCCGTCCTTAAGTGGTTAACACATATTACGTTTGTACCAAATTTCGAAGAACGCACCCTTTGAGTGAGGACACGAGGCAGTGATAGAAACAAAGACAGATGAATCATAAATCATTTCTAGCACATTGCAGAATAAATGCATATTTGTTGTAAAATATTTTCTGTTTGTAATTGTATTTAAAAATGATTTATTTATTTTTCGCAAAACTTAGTATTTTCTCACAATATATACATATACAGAAATATATTCTATTATTCAAATGCATAAAGGCAACAAGGGATTTTCTTAGACTTATGAGCTATATCATGGCCAAATATAGAATGCCAAAAATCATATAGAAATGAATAAAAACAACATTTTCAAAACTTTACACACACATTATAGAAGATAACTGAGATCGTAAAAGGAATTTCGGATATCTGGGGCACATGTGAAGCATATAAAAATATCAAATATCGGGAAATTATAAGATTCATCCACAGATTTTTCTTATGACAGAAGAAAAATTTTATTTTATAAAAAGTTAACTTTATTTACATTTATTGAATTTATTGAATGCCAATCAGAAAATCTTTTTAATCTGTGTGCGTTCCTTGTTTCAGTTTGCCAAAATGAAAATTTTCTAAAATGTTGGTTTTCAGTGAAAGTTTTTTTTAATACCGTTAAAGGGATAGATAATTATTTCATGTTAAGAGAGTTAAACATTATTAGGCTACAGAGCTTTTTCTTGATTTTGTTCATAAAATAATAACAATAACAACAACAACAATAATAATAATAATAATATCAAAATTGCAGACTTGATAAAACACCGAAGTAACTGTTGCACACTTGATATACCATGAACGACAATTAATTACTATCTTCCCACTGCAGCGATAAGATATATCCGTTCACTAGGGTGGAGGTTTCACTGCAATTAAAGCTATATTTAAATTAATATAAATCTACAAATATAATCCAATTTTAAGAAATTAAGTTATAATACTTACTTTCAAGGCTTATAAGCATATACGTTACAAAACCAATTATAACATGATAGAAAATCCCTCTTTTATTAGCATTTAAAATAAATTAAGGAAAAAAATACATTACATTTTGCCCTTGTACTCGGCGGTCAAGAAGTTAATATGAATACTTGTCAGCTTAAGAAGCACAAAGAAGAAAAGATGGATGTTAAAAAATTGGCGATAGAATATGTAACAATGCCGATATTAGAAATAATAGGATTTAAAGGAATACTGTTTTTGTTAACTTTAGGTAAAGTATAAAAATGGGTGCAGAAGGAATAACACAATCTTTATTGTTGTCATTTATAACAACAGAATTCTTAACAGCTTGTTTGAGAGTTTAAAGATACGAATAAGTAGGATATTGTTTAACTTCAACATAACGACTTTCAGATAAGAAAACATGAACTTTACCAGAAAAATCATTTTTATCGATAATTTATTTTTCTCGCCTTTTTATTTCAGTCATGCCACTACATTCATTGTAGACGACCTTCTTCTTTGCGCCTGACGAAAAAAATTAAGTTCTTACGTACTTTTTAACCTAAAGACACTAGGTTGAAAAATAGGAAAGAAAATAGAAAGAATTTGTCAGAATGGATAGTTCAGATATTGCGAATTTGTCCCTGGGATGTTGCCGTATTGTGACTATTTTGTTTTGCAGAATTTGTTGTTAGGTTGTGATCAGTTATTAGCACTGGCTCCTGATTTATTACGTGAATTCGCATTTTAAGTTAAGTCCATTGAATTCTAATGAATGTTATCACATTTTGGTGGTGCAACGAAGTTGTAGGTTATTCAAGAAATTTGTGAACTTCTGGGAAGAGGCTTTTTCCGTGGCTTTTAGTCCGTTTTATAGTTATGATGACTATTGTCGTATGATGCTGTTGATTGGAAGTAGCTGGTTGGCTTATTTTTACAGTTGTGTTATAATTTTCCCTTTATTTTATTTTCTTATAATTTTACTACTCCAGTTATGAAACAGCGCGAGTTGGCTCTTGACTAACTGTTATCATAAATCACTACCACTTCTTAGTTGTGCGAATAATCGATTTTTTTGTGCTTATGAACAGATTCGTTCATATACTGACCCGAAACTCCTATTATGTTTATAATTCAACTGGGAGATTTTATTTTTATATTTATAATCAGAAACAGACAGATTGTTTGTATGCGATGGGGCGTCCCGCTAAAAATCTGCCTATACGCATGCGTGTGTGTGTATGTGAGAGGGTGGGGGTTCTACTGTGATATTATGTTTAACTTTTCAATTAGCCATCCGACCATTAATTTACTCTTGACATGTACGTGGTTACTGTTTGTTAGTCGGCTGTACCAAAGTTTCTCGTTATTTGTTGTTATTTGAACCAGATGGTGGTGTTTTGTTAGCGAGCATGATATAGGATAGAATTTTGGAATTACTATTTCCCTAGCATGCGCAGTTAATTTTGTTTGATATTTGAACCAACAAGAAAATGGGAGAAAATAACAGAAGAAACAATTTGCAGCTAGTTATTTCCAATTGAGGGCGGGTGTATAGGGTGACCATAATGACTCCCTGCTATCATTTCTCGCAACGAAGTCATAACATAATACTGAATTACGGCTTATAAAAAAAGACTTTTTAGCATTATGTTTTATTGATTAATTAAGTCATTCTTTTTTCGTGATAATTCATTTTCTAATCCAATTAACGAAAATTATTAATGTACAAAATCTTTCGTTTCGTCAAATACAGTATTAATAAAGCTATTGTTATGGAACAGCTATACGTTTGTTAAATAATTGTATTTTATACATTATTTTTTATTTTTAAAATATTTAAACAGGGAAAAATTTTAGTTTCGGTTATAAATTTTTGCATTCACTTCGTTTAACCCTTTCAGGGACAAAGTACTTCTATTCTTAAAATGCTGAAATGACTGATTGACACCGGAATTTAATATATATATATATATATATATTTCAACATGAATAAATGCTTTTCTTCACGTACTTGACTAAATTATAAATTTTAATTCAAAATTCTGCAGTCATTGGGGCATTTCGCAATTAAAATTAGATGGGATATATTTTATCCCAAAAGCCCTTCCAGGGGTTAAATGAAAATTAAAAAAAAATGTGTTATTGTAAAGCAAGTGAATAAGTGATAATTTTTAAAACACATTTATAATATTTTTAAAAAGGTATATGTTTCAGACAAGATAAAGTATTATGATTTATGACCAATATCGTATCTTGCATGAAGGCAAATTCAGAGAATCCCTATATCTATGCAATTAATCTCTCTTCTTCTGAATTGTTTTTACAAGATAAGGCTCTAAATTTATTCTATGTTTCAAAATATTGTACTATAATAACATTTATCTTGCCTAAATATTATTGAAAGTATGATATAAAATAAAGAATAGGTATTTGAAATAAGTCATAAATTTCCATTAATATGTCCGTAATATTTTAGTTTCCGCATATTTTTTCGCTTTCTTATTTTCGGATAGATTTTTTTTTTTAATCAAAAATCTTGAAATTTTTTTTCATGTATTTTGTAGCATAATATATATATTACGCTAATGTATGCAACACTGAAATCACGATTATTTGTTAATTGTTCAATGGCAACTTCTGAATGAAACGGAAACCATCGGTTATTGTGTAAAAGTAATTTAGATCAAGGTAAATCTTATTTATTTATATTTTTCTCTTTCGCTGCAATTACGGAGTTTTAAAATATTATTATATTTAGTTTTCTGTTATTAAAAAAAAAAAAAAAAAAAAAAAAAAAAAAAAAACGTGTGGCACTCGGGGACTGCCGCGGTAAAGCTATTGCATAGCATTTTTTATCAACTTATGCAATCATAATTATTTATTTACTTTTTATTTATGCAGTTTTTTTGTCTTTGATAAAAAAAACTGTAAAAAGTAAACTATTCAAGTTATACTTTTTGAGCGTGATGACCGATAACAAAACATTTTTTTTTCTTTTATTGAATAAATGAGAAATTAATATCGTTTAAAATATTTTTATTATCTTACAATACATGTAGGCTAATCAGGAATTTTTATCATTGAAACTATACGTTTATGGTACCTGAAATAAAAAACATAAGTTTGAGACTTGATATTCTCAAAATATCTGAAAAATACCGCTTTAATATCTGCCGAAGTCTGCCAAACTCAAGCGACGTTAGCCAGAGTGTTAGGGTTTTTCTCGTTACGTAATTTCTAGATCCTTCCGCCGCGCTCAAAGCCCGCGATAAAGATATGCAATACCTTAATAAATTACCAAACGAAATTTGGCATCACTCCGAAAATTAGATCGCGAGTTATAAGCATTATAAATTTTCCGATCTTCACCGAGGGGGTCTCCAGTCACCAAAAATTAACATTGTCTCATTAAAAATTACCAAACGAAATTTGGAAGCGCTACGAAAATTAGATCGCGAGTTATAAGCATTTTAAATTTTGCGACCTTCACCGTGGGGGGGGGTCTCCTGTCACCAGAAGTAACACTGTCTCATAATAAATTATCAAACAAAATTTGGCCGCGCTACGAAAATTAGATCGCGAGTTATAAGCATTTTAAATTTTTCGACCCTCACCATGGGGGATCTCCTGTCACTAAAATTAACATTGTCTCATTATAAATTACCAAACAAAATTTGGCCGCGCTACGAAAATTAGATCGCGAGTTATAAGCATTTTAAATTTTTCGACCCTCACCGTGGGGGGAGGGGTTCTCCTGTCACCAACAGTTACACTGTCTCATAATAAATTACCAAACAAAATTGGGC
Organism: Maratus speculifer; assembly: GCA_964019185.1. Classification (NCBI taxonomy): domain Eukaryota; kingdom Metazoa; phylum Arthropoda; class Arachnida; order Araneae; family Salticidae; genus Maratus; species Maratus speculifer. Next base: position 146,395,333 of record OZ025300.1, read on the forward strand.
CGCGCTACGAAAATTGATCGCGAGTTATAAGCATTTTAAATTTTTCGACCCTCACCGTGGGGGGTCTCCTGACACCAAAAATTAACAATCTCTCATAATAAATTACCGAACAAAATTTGGCCGCGATACGAAAATTAGATTGCGAGTTATAAGCATTTTAAATATTTCGACCATCACCGTGGGGAGGGGGGGGGGGTTCCTGTCACCAAAAATTAAAACTGTCTCATAATAAATAACCAAACAAAATATGGCCGCGCTATGAAAATTAGATCGCGAGTTATAAGCATTTTAAATTTTTCTATCCCCAAGGTGGGAGGTCACCTGTCACCAAAAGTAACAGTGTCTCTTAATAAATTTCTAAACAAAATTTGGCCGCGCTACGAAAATTGATCGCGAGTTATAAGCATTTTAAATTTTTCGACCCTCACCGTGCTAGGTCTCCTGTCACCAAAAATTAACACTGTCTCATAATAAATTACCAAACAAAATTTGGCCGCGCTACGAAAATTGATCGCGAGTTATAAGCATTTTAAATTTTTCGACCCTCACCGTGCTAGGTCTCCTGTCACCAAAAATTAACACTGTCTCATAATAAATTACCAAACAAAATTTGGCCGCGCTACGAAAATTAGATCGCGAGTTATAAGCATTTTAAATTTTTCGATCCTCACCGTTAGGCGGATCTCCAATCACTAAAAGTTACATTATCCTACCTTGTTTTATCTTAAGACGATTTTTTTCTATACACATTCTATCAGGAATTTTTATCATTGAAACTATAGATTTATGGTAACTGAAATAAGAAACATAAGTTTGAGATTTGATATCCTCTAAATATCTGAAAAATACCGCGTCAATGTCTACCGAAGTCTACCGAAGGATACCATGCCGAAGTCTACCGAGCTGAAACGACGTTAGCCGAGTGTTAGGTTTTTTTGTTACGGATGTGTTAGGATTTTTCGCGTTACGGAATTTTTGGATTCGGTCGCCGCGCTCAAAGCCCGTGATAAAAGCTATGCAATAGCTTAAAAATTAAAAGTTTCAGTTTAAAATTAATGTTATGCATCCTAGATGAAATGAGTGAAAGTGTACTAGCCAGTATAACGTTATTTCTATTCACAGCATATCAAATAATTAATTAAAGTCATTCTATTTTGTGTAATATCAAAAATTAATTAAAATCAATTCACTATATTAAGTTATTTGTAAAATAAAAACAAATAGAACGCTTTCAGCATATCAACGACAAACACAAAAATTTATTCGTTTCAATAACAAAGATATCGTCTGCCTTTTCATTTCCATAACAATAAACGGATTTTTTACAAGTTTATGGAGGTTACAGAAGGGTTATATATTAAATTAAATTAATGAAATACGAAAAAATGCCACGGGAAGAATGTTTGACGAAATATAATCTGTGCCCGGTCAGTATAAAAAATACAGAGTTTTTTAGTTTCCTAGCAGAATTTTCTGATTTGGCACACAATTGAGCAGGTAAAATTAAATTATGAATAAATGTCTTGTGATGTAATGTTTAGTATAAATTTAAAGGAGACTAATCTGGTCGCCAAGGGCGGCTAGTACTTAATAATTTAATTTGAAAATTAATTTTCAATAGTCAGTGCTGACATTCTTTTTAACAATCGTACCCATTGTGTTTAGAAGTGACTGCATAGCAAAATAATAGATTTTTTTTTTTTTTTTTTTTTTTTTTTTTTTTTTTTTTTTTTTACAAAAATTAACATTTTTACCGTAAGTATCGAAATTCGGACGTCCTTTGGCAAACAGAAAAGTATAATGATTTTAAATGGGGCTTATAATTGGAACCCTTGTGCAAAAGATAGGAAAATTGAAGGAGTGGGAAGGTTTATGCTTGGAATTTATGAAAATTTTCTGGATGCATAATATGCAAATTAAATAAAACCATAGCAAATACTTTCGGTTTTAAAAACATCTTCCGCAGAAGGTGATTTTCAGCAATAAAAATGATCATTCAATTAAATTAATTGATATAAATTGATTAATTTACATATGAAGGAAATATAAGCAAAAACTATGAAATTAATGTTTATAAAATTTTAGCGTATAAAAATCAAGGAAAGCATAAATATTGTACAATGGAAGACATATGTCATTCTTATGCAATGATATGTAAAGATATTAGGTAAAAATATGCTGCATGGGAAATATTCATTAGGGATATATGTGGGTGGGTAATAAAGAATTTCCTCAAAAACAGAAAGATTCAAACTATCAAAAGGGAAAACTTAAAGGGGAGGAGGAACTTATAAACTCTCGTATTTCTTAAATGTGAAAATTACTACATATGAGGGGTTAGCTTATATCTGGAAGGGGGGGCTTACTTTCGGTACTTTAAGGTAATGATTTCTGATATGTTGCATTTTACCCTGGATAGTCAAAGTCACTACTGACGGACACACTGATGCTAGTCTAATACACAGATGATAATACTTTTCTATGCTTATAAAATGTAAGATACATAATAAACGAAAGATAACTTCTTTAAGGCAAGCATTTGCGAAATAATTACTTTATACAATTGCTACCTTAAAATTGAAGAATAAAATTTATTTCTAAAAATTTTTATTGTGACCACATTATTCGGATAACTATAGAAATTGAAGCACATTTTATTCATATGTCATAGAAGTTCAACGAAAAAGTAATTTTCTGATGGAGGTTCAAAGGAAAAACAAATATTTATAAAAACAAATTAATAAACACCAAACAAATTTCTTTCTTATTTTTGTAATTGTTATTAATAGTACTTTTTTTAATCCAAATATCCAGGACATAATCCCGATAATATTATAATTGCGAAAGTATGCGTGAAAATTTGAATGAAATCAACGTCTAAACGGATTAATTAATTAATCTTTTTTATCTTTGCAACTAGATATATTATAATCCACAAAAGAACATAGACTGCATTTTGTTTATTTTATACAAATATTCTTGTTAATAATTGTAAAATTTCATAATTTTTTATACAGAATCTTTTGATAATTTCCCCAGTAAAATTTAAGTATGTTTCTTTTTTTGTCGTTTACTTGGCTTTGAGCTAAGTTCGCTTCAAAAAGAGGTCACAATTATCCAGTTCCGTCGTGGACCGTACAGCGTTTTTCCAAATAAGTTTTAATTAACTTTTGAAGACAAGAGAGGCATACTACTCAATGTAAACTACTCGCGAATTACATATTATTTAAATATGATTAACAATTCAAAGTTTATTTCTTTTATTGCTAGTGGGCATTTCATTGCGCAAATATATCACTAAACCTCGTTGTTATTTAGGCTTTAAAAGAAGGTGGTATACAGAGTACTTCACCTCTGTTAACAAAGAGTCTATGTCTTCAAAGGTTATGATATTGACTAATAACAGATGATTGTTTTGGAAATTCATTATCAACAATGTTTTATACTTTGCTACGATAGGTAATTTCAGTGCCCTCAACACCTATGATGAATGGTCACAAATTGAAATTTGTGTTTAACGGAAAAAGGATATTTCTCGAAAACAACATTACGCATCATTAATCACCGGATACTTGCTACTTTAGATATTTTGTCTAAATATTTGAAAACAAACTTGTCAATTTTTTCTGGAACTTCAGAATTAAAACGAATATATTTGACTTCATATTTATAAACGGCGATTTGATAAGAAGTATAAATAGAGGGCGAAAGAAAATCAAAGAAAAATAGTAATAATTAGGAAGATTTTGTATATTAAAACTCACCAAATGATTTATCGATGCATAAAACAAACATTGGGATAGAGTATAGCATGTTTATTGGCATTTTTAATAATAGCAATGCATCCATGAAGACATAGTTATTTTTTCTAAGTTAAAAAATTCATGCATATGTTTATTTTATATGGTGCAGGGTTTTCTATCAAATTTGACAAACTTTTTCAATAAAACTTAAGAAAAAGAAGTAGAAACAACATAGGTCATTTCTATGTGAAATTGTCATGTCTGTCACACAGCTAAATATCACTATGCTTCTTGGCCACCGTTATTTTCGAAAAGTTTGCTTCGTCTTATTCAACTGCTGAGTTATCTTTGATAAAATAAGTCACATTTTTCCGTTCTAAAATACTGGTAGCCACAAGTCATTGTATATGACAGACATGACAAGTTTTCATGGAATTAACCCATAGTACAATTGAAATATAAATCTTATATAATCTCCCTATAAGCAAAATATGTCTACCACAGACAACTATTTTTATATTCTGTCTCGCACCAGTATTTTTCTAATATTAATTTCGAAATACATTTTTGTTGCAAATGGTGTGTAAGTTTGTTTTTATTTTATGAAAGTGATACCGATTAGAATTAAAAAATTATCGCCTGTGGCAGCCCTAGCTAAAGGTGAACGGCCTTCACTACTGTCAAATAATATAATATTATTGACCATTGAATCATTATAATATTATGGATGAATCCTTCTAAAATTTGTTTTAGTGGAAGATTTTTACCTTATGTGAATTATTACGAATCTTCAACATCGACGTATTTCAGCCTGAAGTCCTGAAATAAGTTTTTGTTACAGTATCGTTTTCAGAACGGGTTAGAATTGAAGTTCACATCGGAGTGAAGATATTTAAGGGACTCATTTCTCGAAAGAGGTGTTAAGTCTCATCATGTTTCCGACTTTAAATGAAAGTTTTTTTAGCTATCTCCAACAAAATGTGACATTAGTATCTTTAATTATATACTAGTAAACTGGAAGACCTGAAGTTTAAATGGGAACTCAGTAAGTTTTTTAATCTCACTTTGCATAATTACTAGAATTCGGAATGTATCAATTACATAAATATTTTTAAGCATATACAACGGAAATTATTAGCTTGAAATTGAAAATAGTGTAATAAAATGATATTCTAAAATTTTAATGAACATCTTATTTATGCAACTTTTAGATTTTAAAAAATGCATTTATTCAGATCTCTGACACCTGCATACGCCCTAATCTTATTCAATCGTAATTTTACATTGAGTGAATGGATCACTATCTTAGGATTTTACATCTAATTAAAAAAATCTAGGAAAGTGCAACGAAACTGAAAATTCATTATTTGGTGTTTTTCAAAGTCGGAATGAGTAGATTTTGTTCATTTAAAAGTACCTTTGTAGCTGAGCAATATTCATTGTTTCAATTTTTTTATCAGTATTATCATAGTATAAATATTTTTAATTCAATAAACCCTTAACAAATCAGATTCGTTTTGAAATAAATGTGAAAACGAATGAAAATGAAAACACTCCAATCATTTGCATCGTGTTAACTATAAAATGTTTTGAAATGTAAATTTGTATACCAAAAGGAAGTACTTCTTTATCAAAAATAAAACAAAGGCGGAAGGTGAGGAGGAAGTAATATGTAGTTTCTAAAACAATTTATCTTTCTAAATAGAACAATGTATCAAGCATCATTAATCATTCATTGTAAGTGTGTTTATATAGTTTTAAACTTTTCCTAAATACATTGAAGTCAAATTGAAAAAATATTATTCATTAAAATTTGCTTTTACAAATATAATTGATTCAAATTGAATTATTCAAAACAGCCTTTTATAAATATCACATTTTAGTACAATATACACAAAACTGATTTCTAGTGTGTCATTCAATCTATGTATTTAACTTTATGTATTTATGTTTATGCATTTATATTTAAGTACATTATTCATCCCACACGTATGTTTATCATACCACGCAGTAACTTTTGCTTAGTAACAAAATTGTATGAAGTCTTTCTTGAATTGTATTCATGCTGTAGAACATATGGCTTTGTTTACCGCTTCAAAAATTTAGCTTCTATGAATCATTTATTTTTCTTTTTTGCTAAACAAAATAAAAATATTTTTTAAGTAGCAAGTTTTTTATTTCTTAAAATAAATTAAATTCCGATTCTTTTTAGGTGCGTTCGTAATTATATAATACGTAGCACCTATAGTGGTCGTTCAGTCCGTCCGTCTGTCCGTCAGTCTGTCCGTCCGCATATAACAACGCAAAAACTACCCAACCGAATCGTTTGAAATTTAAAGTATATAATTATTACATAATTTTGTCGAGTCATTTCAAATTTTATGAAACTCGGATGCATAGATCAATTACAGGGGCAATCAAAAGTATTCCATTACATTACGGTCAATGGGGGAAAAGTTTCAAATGCATTTTAATCGTTTGAAATTTAAAATACGCAATTATTACATAATTCTGTCGAGTTATTTCAAATAATTTGATAATCATGTGCATAGATCAATTACAGGGGCAATCAAAACTATTCAATTACATTATGGTCAATTAGGAAAAAGTTTCAAATATATTCTATACGTTTGAAATTTAAAATACATAATTTTGTCAAGTTATTTCAAATTTTATGAAAGTCGGATGCATAGATCAATTACAGGGGCAATCAAAAGTATTCCATTACATTACGGTCAATTAGGAAAACAGTTTCAAATGCATTTTAATCGTTTGAAATTTAAAATACGCAATTATTACATAATTCTGTCGAGTTATTTCAAATATTTTGATAATCGTGTGCATAGAGCAATTACAGGGGCAATCAAAAGTATTCAATTACATTATGGTCAATGGGGAAAATTTTTCAAATATATTCTATACGTTTGAAATTTAAAATACATAATTATTACATAATTTTGTCGAGTTATTTCAAATTTTATGAAAATCGGATGCATAGGTCAATTACAGGGACAATCAAAAGTATTCCGTTACATTACGGTCAATGGGAAAAAATGTTTCAAATGCATTTTAATCGTGTTATACTCATGCGAACTTAATAAAATTTATATGCAACTATAAAGTACATATTATAATATACATCATACATAATTTGTGGTGCAAAGAACATTTGTTATTGATTTACAAGGCCACACAAAAATATTTCATTACATAATGGTATAGGGAGAACATTGTTTGATGAGCGTTTTAATTGTAATTCACTATTTACAATTTTAAGAGATTGATATATGAAAGTAATATTTTTAAAACTTCGTTATCGTACGAACGCACCTAATTTGCTACGCTTCACGTGCAATTTCCAACTTGTTTCATTATAGTTTTGACAAACTCAAATTTTACTTCTTTATGGAAAATGACACTAATTATAAAAAAAAAAAAAAATGTGTGTAAAGGATGTTTGTGTTTAAACATCGTTCTCTATTTTACATTTTAATTTCAAGAATGTAAATTTATTCTGAATCCCATCATAAATTAAATAATATTTTTGCTTGTTATAAAATTATAGTCTAAAATTCATAGTTTCAAGCAATTAAAAAAATGGAGTAGAGGTTAACAAATTAGAAACTTGCGACCAAGGAAGTATTGTCAGTAGTAATTTTTTTTATCGGACTTTTTGAGAGACACCGCTTTTTCGATATTGAAAATTCACTTTAATTAAACCGAAAAAAGGGGAAAATTAACATATTAAATAAAAGGGGCGAATCAAGAAATCTTATTTTTTTTAAGTAGCACACTGGCAGCACTGGACCAATACTGTTTGTTATCCTACTTTGGATAAATGTTAAATAATGCTAAAATATTTTCCAAAATGAAATTATCAAAACTTCCTCTTCTCTATTTTGCAATCTGCAAACTTCATAACCTTAGCCACTTCAAACAAGTTGGAAATTGCACGTGAAGCGAAGCAAATTAGGTGCGTTCGAACGATGACGAAGTTTTAAAAATATTACTTTCATATATCAATCTCTTAACATTGTAAATAGTGAATTACAATTAAAACGCTCATCAAACAATGTTCTCCCTATACCATTATGTAATGGAATACTTTTGTGTGGCCTTGTAAATCAATAACAAATGTTCTTTGCGCCACAAATTATGTAAGTATATAATGTATGTATATTATAATATGTACTTTATAGTTGCATATAAATTTTATTAAGTTCGCATGAGTGTAACACGATTAAAATGCATTTGAAACATTTTTTCCCATTGACCGTAATGTAATGGAATACTTTTGATTGTCCCTGTAATTGATCTATGCATCCGATTTTCATAAAATTTGAAATAACTCGAAAAAATTATGTAATAATTATGTATTTTAAATTTCAAACGTATAGAATATACTTGAAACTTTTTCCCCATTGACCATAATGTAATTGAATACTTTTGATTGCCCCTGTAATTGATCTATGACACGATTATAAAAAAATTTGAAATAACTCGACAGAATTATGTAATAATTGCGTATTTTAAATTTCAACCGATTAAAATGCATTTGAAACTTTTTTCCCCATTGACCGTAATGTAATGGAATACTTTTGATTGCCCCTGTAATTGATCTATGCATCCGAGTTTCATAAAATTTGAAATAACTCGAAAAAATTATGTAATAATTATGTATTTTAAATTTCAAACGTATAGAATATATTTGAAATTTTTTCCCCATTGACCATAATGTAATTGAATACTTTTGATTGCCCCTGTAATTGATCTATGCACACGATTATCAAAAAATTTTAAATAACTCGACAGAATTATGTAATAATTGCGTATTTTAAATTTCAAACGATTAAAATGCATTTGAAACTTTTTTCCCCATTGACCGTAATGTAATGGAATACTTTTGATTGTCCCTGTAATTGATCTATCCATCCGATTTTCATAAAATTTGAAATGACTCGACAAAATTATATAATAATTATGTATTTTAAATTTCAAACGATTCGGTTGGGTAGTTTTTGCGTTGTTATATGCGGACGGACAGACGGACGGACTGAACGACCACTATAGGTGCTACGTATTATATAATTACGAACGCACCTAAAAAAGAGATGACTTTTAGTTTTCAGTAGTCACTGGCGGATATAAAAATTACTTCAGAAGCACAAAAGTAGACGGTGGTGCATGTAATTTTTTTTAACTACAGAATTTACACACCACTCATCGACACAAATCTGTTGCAAAAATTTATGTGCTAGTAAATGTCAACAAAGAAAGAAACTTTTATCTGATTATTTATAATTAAAATAATTTTATATATTTTTTCCGGTAACACCATTTTTTACACATTGAATTTTTACAAATTGTGTATAAAATGTAATAAGTGCAATTAATTGATTTCTTCAATGAATTCTACCAAACAAAACACTTTTAGCACGATCATTTTCCATCTGTCCCTTCTAATTGTATCTAATATTTTAAATTAGGATAGCAACATCTCCATTTAACAAGAAAAAAAAATAGTTTTCACTTGCATCAGCGTTAAAGAGGTTTGACTGCAATTGGATCCGTCCTTAAATAATAATTTGCATGGTCACATTGGATGGAATAAAATACAATATTATCAGATTATGCATTTAAACTGGCAGAAAGTTGTCAACCATGGAACTTTTTTTCCGATCCGCTAGGATTCTGTTTTAGGAGGTTTTATTGCATAATTTGTTTGAAATTAAAAAGTCATCGGAAATGATCTGTAACCCCAATCATACACAAGTTAAAATTTGTTCTAAATTTTTTTCTTTTGAAATTATTGTCACTATACTAAACGAGTGCTCAGAACTTTGAAAACTTTGTGTATGATTTTCAGGTTTCGCACAAGTGGGCCCAGCCCGAAAAAAATCCGGGCGGGTTTTTTCGGGCGTCTGTATGGTATTATGTATAATATTCTTATGTGTATAAATGTAGAAAGAAACAAAAAATTAACACTGAGTGTAAATTTATGAATGTGAATAAAAAAAAAAATTACTATGAAAGATCGGAAACCTTTTCAAATTATAAAAAGTTGCATTAATATAAATTTGTTAATATTAATTTAAAAACTGTCAACAGTAGCGGCAAAAGAAAGGAAAATGTCTGCTCATTACATTTATCCATTGCCAATTTGTTAAAAAAAATTATCATTTTCATATTTTTATGCAACACAAGAATAAATATAGATAACTAAAGAATTTTCCCGAACGTAATCACAGGACGCCTCCACTTTTGAAATTACCAGTAGTCTAGCGCAACTGTTTCGTATAAAAAGGGTAAAACTTAGTAAATAGCAAAGTATTTGCAGACTTTCTTTTGAAATGGGATAAAGTTTGGAGCTTAGTCAATTTTTGCCTATTATTCCACTCATTCATTAGGAAAGTTGATTAATACTGAGCTTTGTTTGAAGTTAAAAAAGTAGAAGATCAATTATGCAATTAACGTGTAATAAAGAATTTATAAACATCTCATCGATCTAACTGAAAAAAAAGTGTAACTGGAAGAAAAATAATCGGTAACAGCAGTTATCATACATAAGATAAATATAATCAAATTCCTTGATTCTATACATATGATAGCAAGTGTGTCGAATGAAATGATCCACACCTGTTAATTCAATTGCCTCATAATAACAAAATAATTTAATTAAGGTACTGGAGAAGCAGTTAACCAGCTAGATGAATATGTACATTAATGTGGTGGAGAATTAAATAACTGAATTACGAGACGTTGAAAACGGATGATAAAATTATGCATAGCACAGTGACAATTAGAAGCGTTTTTCAATCTCTGTTTTTAGAAGTGTATAAATTCATAAAGTATCGTTATTCATTACATTTATATACTTATTTGATTTCAGTTACTAAATAGCATTCAAATGAGGCTCATTAATTTTCACGTAACACTAACATGTTAAAGAAATATTAACTGTCTTATACACATGAGAACAGCTTTATAAATATCAATATATTAAAGAAAAATATGTCATTAAGCATCGCTAACGTCATAATAACAATGGCCACACCTAAATAAAAATAGTTTTAATTGCATTTTTTAAATTTTTTAAACATGCACAATCTAAATTTGTATGTAGTGGAATAGTAAGTGAAATGTACATTCAAACGCCCATTTTTTATATCCATTTATACCATTATATATATAAATATATATGTATATATATATGTACTAACTCTGACAAAAAGGTTCGGGGAATGAATTCAGATCGACCGATCTCGCAACACAGGGAAAACAAAACGCTGCACCTGCATAAAGGCAAGTGTTGACCATCTTCCTCCATCGTTATTCAGTTGAGCGTCGTTTATGTTCTGCGTAAAACGTGCTTTACAAAGTGCTTGTTCAGTGTGTTGGTTCTTAACAAAAAACAGGAAAAAGAAAGAACAAAAAATCAGTTTAATGTTTGGTTTTAAGATTTTTCAAGACACCGAAAGAACAAAATATTACTTTAAAGATTTTCAAGACACCGAAAGGAATTCTTGGTGCAAACTGAACATACACTATACTCGCTGGATCTCAATCCTCCAGACATCTTCCTATTTCCAAGACTCAAATTCTCTTTGAATAAGATTTGACCACATTGCTTACATCCAACGAAACGTGACGAGACTTTTGAACTCCATCCCAAAAGAAGACTTCTTGCGAATTTTGCAGGCCATGTATAACAGATCAGAGCGGAGCATAGTTATGGGAGATGACAATTTCGAAGGATGGTATGGGGTAACTTTCGTTAATATTTCATCTGCATTAATGTTACAGGCTATTCACCGAACTTTATTGTCAGAGGTTACATATATATGCGTGTGTGTGTAATCTATTGCATACAATCCAATAACAAACTTAAAACAGTGAATCCAAACAAATTATTTAAATAAATTCATACATCTAGTGTGCATTTAGAATTTTATTATTTGCCTAGATATCGTTCTAGATATAGAACATTTTACAATAAACTGAAGAGGTTAATATTCAAAACTAGAATTAAGTTATGTTTTCCATATCCTTTTATCTATAGATTTTTTTTTATCTTTTGTATACATAATAGACTAAATTTTTATTTCTTTAAAGTATGGTAAAATTAAATTTTCTAATTTTCTAATTTGTAATTTTAATTGAAGCTAAAACAACTAAAATAAATTACATTTAACAAATGAAAACATATGAAAAATGTACTGAGTTAAAAATAGTATTTTAAATATTTTCTAAATCGATTAAACATATTAAATTAAGATAAACTACTGTTTTGCGCATGTTTACTCACGCCTCATAACTTTTTTCTACCTAAAGCATTTTGACATTATAACTTCAAAACTTTTCCTGTAGGTATACAAAGTATCTTATCTAAAAATCAATAAATAAAATATGATAAAATAATAAAAAAATGATAGATTTATAGACATTAACATTTAAAGATGAAACGTGCAAAAGTACCAAACTTAGAAAAGGCAGAATAACTCTGATGGTTGCTGCCAATATGGATGGAAGTGAGAAGATAAAATTGCTAGTTATTGGAAAATCAACTAAGCCGCATTGCTTCAATGAAGTTAAAATATTGCCTGTTGACAATGTGGCAAATTAAAACACTGGATGATGCGCGAAAACTTCATCAGTTGGCTAAAAGAACTAACTGGATAGAAAATTTTCTCATCAAAACAGAAAAAATCTATTGCTGCTAAATAATGTGCAGAGTCATCGTAAACTACCAATACTAAACTCTATAAAAATTGAATATTTGACCCCTAATAGTACAGCCTAACTGCAACCAATGGATCAAGGTATAATGCAAAATTTAAAAAATCATTGACGCAAAAGGGTTCTAGAACAAATTTTATTTTTGATTGATCTTAACGAAAGTTACGACATAACATTACTCATTGCCATGAATGATTTGTATGAAACATGGGACGCCGTTCAACCTGAAACAGTAGAAAAATGATTTCGACATGCTGGATTTATCTATCCATCTAATAAGAGTGGTTGCAATGAAAATGATGAAAACGACAGACTTTTCGAATAAATGGAATTTCCAAACTTTTCTGAAAAGTTCCAGTGTGATATTACTTTCTCAGAGTATGTAGCAGTTGACAATTGTTTAGAAGTATCTGGACCTTTAACTGCAGACTAAATTGTTGAAACAATTCATGAAAAATGCAATGGGGAGATGGAAACAGATTGTAGCGATTCTGCTTCTACGTCCCAAGTGCTTTCCTTATCCACAGAAAAGTCGATTGCACGATCAGTTAAATATTTGCGCAAATTTATCCTAATGCAGTCGTCATCGAACAAGGAACTTAACTGTTTGTTATTGATAGAAAAACCGGCTAAAAAATCAAAATTGAAGTGGTCTAGGCAAACAACAATTGATAATTTTTTTATAGTGATAATAAATAAGTGTAAATAATTTTTTAAATATTCATCTAATTTCAGGTAAGAGAATTATAGTACAGTTAATAAAATTCTTTAAATGCAGTTGTTTTACACTGTATCAATTTTTATGCTTTATTTATATTATTTTAATATTACTATATGTATATCATAATATGTATATGTATATGTATAATATATTTTATGTGTTTATAGCTTTCAATTTAATATTAAGTCTTATTCTAACGATAATATCCGAAATAAAGTTAAAAATATTATAACAATAATTTCTTTGTAATAGCACCCCTTTAAACATGTTTTCCTCTCATACTTTGAATAATTCGAACTCCGGATAATTCGAACAACCCTTCTGGTCCCAACCAGTACGAATTAACGAGAGTCGACTGTACATTGTTTTTGTCTATTAGCCATTTGCAAGCAGAATCAAGAAGGAACCACGTGTGATCTCATTTTCAGACATTTTTTTTCTTATTGTTGCAAAATCTGCTTTCTAATGCCATGTGTCCTTAACATATATAAAACTAAATTACGTTATTTGTGTACTTAGACCATTACATTAAAAGACAGTATATTATTTTATTAAACTTTTTTTAATGTATTTTTTTTTTACATTTTATTTTTCGAAAATTGCTATTAGGGGAGATTTTACCCATATCATTTCTGGGAGGTGTGGCGCGGGTCAAAACATCCTGTTTTGTTTAATTTGAAGGTCTAACATTTTTATATTGCATAATAGTTAGTTTTCAATAAAACATGGGACATATTCTAGTTTTTTATATTAATATGTAGGGCGCGAAGCTCTATATCCAAGATTATAAATCTTTTTAATGACGAACACTAACATTTTTTGAAAACAAATAAACGAATACAAACGAACATACCAATATTTTTCTTTCCGCAAACAACGTTTAACTGAAACATGACGATCTTTGTATTATAAACTATACGTCATCATATATCATGTTAAGTTTTTACATCTTGTCAAATCTTCTGTTTTTCTCCTTCCAAAGTGAGTTCCGTTCTTTCAACACGAGACTGCTTCACGGACACTAACATTTACTGAAAAGAAATAGACGAATAGAAACAAAAATATTGATATTTTTCTTTTCACAAATAAAGATTAATAGAAACACAATAAAGTTTGGATTATAAGCAATACTCATTCAAAAATTACGTGAAGTTTTACCATATTGGGAAATCTATTATATTAAGTCGAAAGAAGTTGCTGCACTTTCAATTTCAGCCTTCAAATTCTTTAACCTCTTTAGTCCTGATATCACCTGTAGGAGACTCTAAAAATCACCCTTTAAATTAATTTAAATGCTTCTAGAACTGTTAAAATTGCCTAAAACATTTTTAATTAAATACATGCGTATCATAAGTATTGATTTATACCTGCTATAAGTTTGAAACCATTTTACCCTTATTTTAAGCTGATTTCTGTGATTTCATGTAATATTTGTCTCTGAACTGAAGAGGTTAAAATGTTCTGTTTACTATTTCTTCTTTAAATTTTTATGTAGCTTAATTACCTTCTAATCTCAAAATATAGTTGTTCCTCTTACATCCAATGCACGATGAAGCGCCGAGAAGACTGATTCGGAATGCAAGTATAGCTACGAATATTTCCCACAATACTAGATATATTTTACAATTAAATATTTTGTTGATTTAGCTGTACGTATAATATTTCTTTCTTTTTATCTTTAATGTATATTTAATTCTTATGTTACAAAATTGATTATGAACATAAATAAACGTAGAATAACTCTTAATATAGAGCTTTATAATCATAAATGACTTTTTTTTATCATGTGCTTTCAATTAAAAAAATCGTTTTTGCATAAAAAATGTAAATTGCAATTTTAATCTACAAATGGTACTGGAATTAACTGACATTGTAAAAAAGCAATTTTCCTTTCTAGAGAAAAGTATCTTCAACATATCTATTTTATTATTTAAAAATGCTAATGGAATTGAATAAAAAAATTTGGCTTAAGATGGGATTTGCATATAAATAGAAAAATTTCAATCTTATAGATGTTTCTTCATTTCACATTCCAAGTATTTAATTAGAATATGAATAAATCAAGAACAAATTACTCCCCCATATGCATGATAGAAACAAATAATATCGCAGAATATCCCTCTGTTATTTTTAAATTGAAATGGATATATGTATTTCTTTTATTAAATAAAGCATTGGCGATAACATATTTTTATATTCTAAGTAAAACTTAAATTAAGCTGTTTATGTGTACATTATTGTACCCAATTTTTCTTAAAAATAAATGACATTCTTCCATAAGTTAAAAGTAAATTAGTATATTTTGTGTTACGTTATATGTGTAAATATAACGCATCCAACACATTTTCTTCCTTATAAAAAACTAATTATAAATTAAAATTAGATTAAATTATGTGCTAAAAGATATCTATATAATAAGTTCTAATATAAGCATATTAACCCATAAAATCTTCGAAATCTGTAATAAGCATTATAAGATAACGCATTCCGTTTTAAGAAGAATAAATTTAAAGATAATATGTATTTGAATTCAACTTCCGAATTAAAATATATATACTCTTAATAAAAACATTTAATTCAATAACAAAAATATACAAAAAATAGATTTTTCTCTGTGCAACGTACAACATCGTCAGTACAAATATCAGCAATAAAATACACTCATGTCCCTAAATTAAGGATAATGCAAGTTTTAGCAAATAAAGGCATGGAAAGAAAACAAATGTGACTTCTTCGTCAAGACCATACATTAAACAAAAAAAAAGAACAAAAACGATGCTATATGTATGATAACATTTATAAAATCTACAATTGTTGTTCTTTAGATTAATTACAAAAAGTAGCCCCCTTAAAAAAATTAACATTATATAGTTGGTATCATGGTTAATAAAATGTATGCCTCCCAGTGAATGAAATACAATCCCAGCAATGCCTATGCATGCTGAGTATCAAATTATCAAGCTGATTTTGGGGATGATTACTCCAATCAGCAAGCAATGCTCTCCGATGTTCCGGCACACATGTAGGAGTTGGTTGGCGGGCTGCAACCCGTCGGCCACGCATATCCCATACATGCTCTATCGGATTCAAGTCAGGAAAAAATGTTGGCCAATCCATACTTGTGATATTCTCAGATTTAAGGCATTCATTTACGATGTTTGTTCGGTGAGGACGGCTATTATTATCCATAAACACAAATTCTGAGCTCATAGCACCTCTAAACAGACGTACATGTTGTTCCAGAATGATGTCCCGATAAATTTGGCCTGATATGTTTCCGATATGAACATGTAGATCTGTTCTGCAGCCCAGTATAATTCCACCCCAAACGAGCAATCCTGCACCACTGTAGTAATGTCGTTTAATGATGTTGTCTTGATGGTAATGGGTGCCTGGCGTTCTCCATATGAATGTCAGACGTGAATCAGACGGTAAGCTAAACTTGGACTCGTCAGTAAACTTTGCCTTCTGTGGTACAGTGCCTTCTGTGACGATGTCCACATTGCATGTTCTCTACTCCAGGCTAACCGCCGGCGACAGCGAGCTGCCGTGAGCGAAAAAATTCTTACAGGTCTGCGAGCATATAGAGCAATACTTCCCAAACATCTAAACACGGTATGCCTTGAAACAGTCGTACCCGTAGCAAAAGAGAGCTGACAAAACACGTCTGATGTTGTGTTTCGTCTTTTTCTTTTGGCAGTTACTGCCAAATAACAGCCTTCATTCATGGTTGTAACTCGGGGACGACCTGTATAGTAACGTCTACTGACATTTCCATCATCATGGAATCGTTGCCAAAGTCTAGATATGCCTTTTTGGGCGATTCTAAGTTCCTCGGATACTTCCATCTGAGTACGCTCACAATCCAGACGGCCGATAACTCTACCACTAAAAATATCATCCACATGTGAGCTCTGTGTCGTAACTGCTTGGTTTTGGCTTTGAGAGGCTTAGAAAACGATTGTTAACTGTTTTACTTCTTTGCCACCGTTCCTTATATACGACCCTCTCACACGTTCGTCATTGTGACGTACTATCGGCGCCATCTGGTGGCTTTCTGAAATTTGCATATTAGTCTTGAAGATGTGTGTGATAATTCTGCAAGTGAAATTTTTACTTTAGAGTTTGATTTCAATGTGATTCTGAATTTATGGACATGAGCGTAATATCAAACATTCCTTTGTCACATTCAAACTGTCGAAATTATTTTTTAAAAACACGAAATAATCTCTAAAATCAAATTTAATTCGTTGAGCGTATAAGGATACAGCCTATTGAACCAAATTTCGATGAATAATCTGTAATGATAAATGCTGCAGTTATTTTTTAAAATGAACGGGATTTTGGAGAATGGTGTTCAGTCAGTTTCAAAAGCATATTGTGCTAATTTAAAATTAAATCACTCTTTTTTAAAAGCATAGACATGCTCTATAAAGTCTTATATCCATCGATCTACTAGTCTTGTCTATGTATACGTTGTCACAATCACTGCATGGGAATATATAAAAAACTTTAATTAATTGTGTTGCATCATGTTTATGTTTGAGACTATTTAAAAAGGAAATTAAATAAACAACTAAATTAACACGTTCGCTGCCGCTTACGTGAAGATGTGATAATAGTTAATGCAGCACTGTAGAAGTGGGTTTTTCAAAGATGCCGATTTACCTTTTATAACAAAGAATCAGTCAAAGATTTTCCCACGCCGCCGCGTGACTGGGTATTGGACATCATCCCACATCACGCGCTGGCACGTGAGTGGCCCCTTAACGTTGGCGACTTATCACGCGCTGGTGCGTCTGCGGCAGCGAACGTGTAAAAAATGTTCTTTTTAAAATAGCATCAAATATAAGTATGGTATAAAAAAATTAATTGTTATTTATAATGGCGGCAGCGCCGACAATCACTTCATTGACTTCACAGCCGAAATCCTAGATTCATTTATAACTCGATTTGAATCTTAAAACGCAATCGGTCTGCAAAATCATATCTTGCTGAGAATCACATGATTTGTTGATAACTAAATTTTAGCAGTTCACTGGTAGGTTTATCTTTATGTTTTCCTCCACCCTAAGGTATGAAATCATGGAAGACTCTCAGCAGGAAAACACAAAAGAATACCTACAAATCAGCTTCTGAAATCGGATTTTCATGTTTTTTATCACCAAGAAATGATTTGGCAGACAAACTGCGTTTTAATACTAGATACACAACTAAGTTTCGGGGTTTTCCACATAGATTTTGCTAATGGCCCATGTAACCGTCATACATGTCTAAAGTTGTGTTTTTTTAATAGCTTAAATATTAACAATAACCATGTCAAAATAAAAACACATATCGAAACGCAAAAACATTTTTTCTAACAACGAAAATGTCGAGTTTTGTGCCAAACAAACAGCATTTACGGTAAGATTTCCTTTTGAATTGGAAAAAAAATGCAGCTGAAGCACGTCGTTATCTTAATGAGGCAATTTTTCCTGCGAACTTCACCATCGAAAACCACCTGTGAAAATCGGTTTAAACGTTTCAGAAATTGCGATTTGAACACTGAGGGCAAGGAGTACTCCGGGAGATAAAAAACAATTGAGGACGCCGATCCGCTAGCGTTATTGGATGTAGATGATACGCAAACACAAGAAAAACTTGCTAGGAAATTAAACATGACTTGCCAAGTTATTTCCAAACGTTTACATGACATGGAAAAAATGCAAAAGGAAGGAAAATGACTGCCACTTGAGTTGGCTGAGAGACAGATAGAAAACTGAAGAACCACTTTCAAAACGTTGCTTTTGCAGCATGGAAGAAAGTGTTTCCTCCCTCGAAATGTTACTGGCGATAAGTGGATGTGCGAAGCATCATCGTCGAAGGCATGGTCAAATCGCTTCGGAAAGAAGACAAAGATTGATTTTGGAAGGATCAGAATGGAATCTTGTACTATGAGCTACTGAAACCGGACAAAACTTTAAATGGGAATCACTACAGACTGAAATCGAATAATTTGAACCATGTATTGCTCCAAAAACGACCTGAATGGGGCACAAACACGAACACGAACAAATGATATTGCAGCATGACAAGGCTCCGTGCCATCATACATTCATCTTCCAGGACACAATCAAAACATTGAAATGGGATCTGCTATCGTATACTCCGTATTTACAAAGTATGGCCCCTTCCGATTATCACTTGTTCCGGTTAGTGGCGCGTAGCTTTAATGCGCTACATTTGGCGAAATTCAAAATAAGCGCAAAATTGGTTGAATGAATGGTTTCGGTCCAAAGATAAGTCTTTTTAATCTTCGTGGTATTCATGCATTGTAAGTGCGGCGGCAAAAATGTGTAACTTGCAAAGGACGATACTTTGATTTTTTGGAAAATTTTCTGAAAATTTCAATTTTCAATAAATAAAAAAAATCCCGAATATTAGTTGCTCATCCAGTAATATGCGAATCGAGTTTTAATTAATTCTAGAATTTCAGAATGAAGAAATAGAATGGATGAAGAAATAGTGGGTGACCAACCTGTGTAATTAGCATGGCAGAAATTTATTCTCTAATAGGATCTCCACAGTAACAGGAGCTGTATTGAGTTATTTTTATAAAACTATGGTATTGGCCTAATTTTTTGTCTATCAAAGGAAATGTTTGCCATTCAAGATGACTTACAACCGCAACTCAGGCTCTGTGTAGCTTGTGAAAATCCATCTGAAGGTTTAGTGACATTAACGACGTTCATAGTAAAAGTATATGCGCCAATGCGGTTTAA